>JAJQXH010000055.1:2302500-2902500 GCA_022343465.1 Oscheius sp. G VE-2021
TCGCCTACTTTTTCACCCTTTTGCCTAAAGCCCTTTTTAACCATTAGGTCCTCTCTTCTTCATCTATCTGTTGCACCTACTGTCGTTCAATGTTGCAACCGTGACTACCATCCAGTCACTTTATGGTAATGTGTTGTTCTCCATTGTTGCCATGTGAAACGTCCACTTTATGGTAAAAAAGTTTTCTCTTCCCTCCTTTCGTCGTTCTCCACCCTTGCGTCGTCCATTTCATCTTTCAAGTGATTATAATCCTGGTCGCTTAGCCTGGTCCACTGACAGTGTTCATGGTCGCCATTTGGAACATCCCTTCCATTGTCATCTTCGCTACCATCTCAAAAATGACAAGTTTTTTTTCTCATTTGGCTGCCAATACCGTCGTCTATCTGCATCTGCATAGCCGCTACCTTCCTCTTTTCCTTAGTACTCAGCATTCACGTCACATCCTTTCATCATGGGTTTGTTGTTACACCATACAAACATTCCTCTCCACATCTTCACTCATGCGCTTCCCTTCGTGATGAACAATCTGCCACTTTCTGATCCGACGATCCACTTGGTCAGTTCGTCGTTCTTGGTCTTGAAAACCAGCGACTGTCTCAGGTAAATAAAAAAGAAAGTAGACAATGAGTTAAAAAAACCACTCAGCTCGTTGCCCGCTGTTCACGTTTATATGGGCAGGCGCTCCGTAATCAGCATTTCCCTGCATCGGTTGCGTAGTGCGCTGCTCTCTGCCGCTTGCAAACAAATAAAGTTTGGAGTTGAACCCCTGAGCATTGATAAAAATGGTCATTTACAACAATAAAACATTAGTTGCAATCCAAAAAGTGCATGGAAAACCCTAAATACAAAGTGCTTATTCAAGATGCCATGAAATTTATGGCGGGGTTTTAGCCCCTTGCAGTGCCGACTAGTTGTGTTGAGACTCAGATCCTTTTAAAGCGCAATAATTCAAAGTCTATGTGATCATAGATTAAGCTAAGTTACTTCATTATGAGTAATTCCATCACTTTTTAGTATTTTTTTCTAATTTACTGCTCCACAAACTTCTTCTCGCTGAGAGACATTGCGTTTTACTTGCTATCTCCTCTACTCCAAAAGGTGAGCCCCGCCTCTCTGGTATAGTTACCTTCCCATGATAACAAAAGTGTAACGGAAATGTTTCATATAAAATATGATGTAGAAACAATGAACCGTGAGATCACTTCTGCGAAACTCGATCAAAAATGCTCCTCCGTGGCATTTCCACGTATTCCACATATCCGTTGTCTTCTTCAGAATACAGGTCTTCCATGGTGTCTTCTCCCTCGTACACCATCTCATCCTCCATGTCTTCATCGTACAATTCTTCTTCGAAGCGATTGTTGGAGTTCTAAAACTTGGGGCTTCAGGAACCATTGAATAATGCACAAACCGAAAATGTGATCCTGTTGCGAACCGATGGGCGAGTCGCTACCCGGTTTGTAACCCTGGATCCAATGGACACTCGACTAATGTTTCTATCCGGTTTCTGAAAAATTCAAATAAAAAGGCATGAAAAATAGTTTACCTCAATGGTCCTCGAAACGAACCGATTTCCCGTAGTGGTAACTACACCAACCCTCTTGTGGACGATAGTCCTGGTAGCTTTTTTATGTGGAGGAATGCTGAACATGATTTTTTCCTGGTCAGATGAGGCAACTTACTAAACAGTCAAAGTTTTCTCGTGGTTTCTGTTCCTCGAGGGGCCAGCGAGATGATTCTGCACCAGTTGCCTTGCATGGGAACCAGTTTGAGCTGAAATTATTAAATACAAAAGGTTGTTTAAATCAAATTTTACTTCATTTTGTTAGATTTTCTTGAATTGTCCAAATTAGAATGCATTCGAAACTTAGATGATTGCAAAAGGTTGTAGAGATTACTGTGGTTTTTTTAAACCGGTTTCCAAAAGTGTAAAGTTTCAAAATATATATTATTGTTTATTATTTTTGGCTATCTTTCAAATCCTTTCTTGCTTTTTTCTTATAAAAATTGTAAGCAAATGAGAAGTTATAAAAAGAGGATGATTCCAAGAGAAGTTTTTTAACTTTCCGTTTTTATGTGACAATTTTTCGCAATCCACTTGAAAAGAGAAGCAGACACTTTGACAATGATCTTAAGAAAAAGCAAAACTACTTGAAATGATTCAAACTTGTGTAAAACTAACCTTTCTGCATAGATTTCACAGCAACACTCTTCTTATCCACAGGACTGACAGGTCGGCCAGACTGGCGAACTCCAGTTGTTCCACGAACGCCTGACCAAAAAAGAAAATATCTCTTTAAAACTGTTTCTTACCTTCAAGGCCAGAAAATTTGGCTTGTCTCAGAATCCTCCTGGATCGTTCCGTGGAGCCTTCAGGCATCTTAATGTGGTAGATCTCATTGCGATCCGGAGGAGGGCGTCCCTTGCGGTGAGTGCTGGCAGCAGTATGATCAAGGGATTCTAGAAAAGAGGGAAATTGCAAATTTTAAACGATTAGTTACCTGTGTCAGCAGTGATTCTGACTTTCGTAGACCCAGAAGGTTTGGGAGCTGTGTCAGGAGTCTTTCCAGATTTGATATGTCGGAGAATGGTTAACTATAAATTATATAGGTAAAACATAATTGTAAATATATGGTATACCTGATCTCCGATAGCTTGAATACCCAGCTGGCCTAAAGTTTCACGGTCCAAATCGGGAAGATCTGTTTCTTTAATCCTAAAATAGTTGTTTAAAATAAAACCCAATTTGTGTTAACTTACCTATTTTTCATAAAAGAATGAGAATACTTTTGAGCAGCAGCAGCGGGAATACCAGCCTTGCGGAAGAAGTTCTCCCAACTCATTTCTAAAAGATATATTTAAAATTTAATAATGAAAATTAAATTCATTGAAAGAAATTTGAAACTACAAAAAGCCAAACAATGTGTAATTGTGTATTTGCGTATTCAAATTGTAGTATGGGAAATAAAGCAGAAACGCAGAACGCCGACTGACAGCCAACGCTTGCGGACGATTTTCGATGACACGCGCATTTGCACAGCTGGATATTAAAATAGATACAATTTTATTTAGATTAATTGATAATCTTATGAACATCGACACCACCATAAAAGATTGATAATTCTCAATTAGTTAGAAGAAATATTTTGGAGTTTGTGAAAAAATCGGGAAACAGAGAATTGGATGAAGTGCAAATGGCGGCAAGTAGAAATATTTTAAACAATGGAATATGACTAATGGTGGCTGCGTACCGGGCTGCGTACGAATGAATGTATACGGGGTCTGTGGATCTTACCGGTTAAACATCGAGGGTTCGGATTCGCCTAAAGACAATTATTTTTGGGTGCACTTTTAAAACCTGTATTAATTTAAATGATTATTAAAACAAATTTTTGAACAAATTTAAATGTTGTCAAAACAGCAAAAAGTTTGCTTCGGGGCGTTTTCGAACCAACGATATTTTCTCTGCAATCTTTTAAGGTATCCAAGCTAGTCTTATTTCAGTCCTGTGTACAAACTCTCCACTCTCTCTTGCTGTCTCTGTCTCTGTTTCTGTCACTTGATTTCTCTCTCTCTCTCTTTCTCTCTCTCTCTCTTTCTTTCTCTCTTTCGCTTTCTCTCTTTCTCTCTCTCTCCTCAAACCGATGTGGTTAGTTTTTGGATATTGCGAACCGCATAAAATACGCAAAGGTTTAAACTGTCTATGTCCCCCCTGTTTCTTCTTATTTATAAAAATCTTATTTGTTTAGTTTTTGTAGCCCCTATTTTAAATTTTAATATTGTGAAATGTGAAACATTGAATGCAACAAAGAGAAAATGCCCTAAAAGCGTCAAGGAAAGGAAGGTTTCATTTGAACTGATATAAGAAGAGTTAACTCACATAATTGACCCTGAGGGTGGTCTTCTGATTAAGGAGTCAAGGGTAAAAACGACGAGTGATGAATGGTTGGGGACCCAAAGGAGACATTCTGGTTCCAAGAGTTTTTAGGCGGATAAGTCAGTGCACGGAAATGGGTCTCCGTCGCTATTATTCTGTGTGGCGTTCGCTGGGGAAGCCTCGGGGAATAAGCGACACTCGACGCGATGGACGACAACTGGTGGTGGGTGAGTGTTTTCTCTTGTAGAAAAGGTTTTCCTTTCCATCTATTATCCAAAAGTTCTGTTTTACTCCCTTACATCACTGTGTTTTGCTCTTGTAGTATTCAAAATAATGAGACTACTAAAAAGGCGTCACATGTTCCTTTCATTGTAGTATTTTCTGATTATCTTAGTTGATTAGATGCTTATGTTTTCGAAGCATTTTTGTTTCACCATCATCGTCAAATCTGTTGCTTTAACAAAAGCAAATG
Source organism: Oscheius sp. G VE-2021 (assembly GCA_022343465.1). Taxonomy (NCBI): domain Eukaryota; kingdom Metazoa; phylum Nematoda; class Chromadorea; order Rhabditida; family Rhabditidae; genus Oscheius; species Oscheius sp. G VE-2021. The sequence continues at coordinate 2,306,850 of JAJQXH010000055.1, forward strand.
TGGTATTCAAAAAAGTACTTTCTGCTTTCAGTTGCAAAAACCTTCTTCCCCCAGGCTCATCCACCTTTCGGGCAACGTTTTTGTGAAAAGTTGCAGAATAACTAATATAAGCGCCGTTGCGCGCTTGTCCGACTCGCCACATAATTGATAACGGAGCCTTTTCGGGCGTTCGACCAAGACTTCAGGGAATTCGCCGAACGACAAGTGACAAGTACAACTTTAGAAGCCAGCCGTGCAATGAAAACAAAAAATTAGAAGCTGATTTGTAATCTGGGGTCTTCTAGGGGAGATTGAGGAGTCTTGTGGCATTTTCACGCAATGAAGAGCTCAATCGGCTGAAATTATAACTAGGTTCTCCCTTAAATATTTAAATAGAACTAGGTTTTGTTCAGGAAATGACACGAATCGTTTTTGTACTCAATCTTAAAATAAAAACTTTTAAATGTGGACCTTTCTCGGATATTAAATCAAGTTTTCAAGAAATTTTTGGCCAGTTGCCTTTTTAATTGGGTTTAGCCTCCTTTTTGTTGTATAAAAAGTCTTCTATAGTTTTCCGAAAAACTTTCCGAAAAACTTTAAACCTTTCTTATATTTTCAATTTCCTTTGACGTCATTTTTTTCCTAGATAATTATTTTTAAAAGTAAGTAAAGGTTTTAATATCTTATAAAAACGCTTTTAGGGTCATGGCAGCTTCCTTTTTGTTCCTTTTTAAAAGCAAAATCAAAAAACTTTGTATATAAAACTTGCAAATTTACGGAACCTAGTTTTAAGAGATTCAATGCCAAATATCGTAACATTCCGAAAAACTTTTGCTAAATCAATTTTAACCCAGAAGGATGTGAATTTATTTTTTCCTTTTTCTTCGAAGTGCACATTTCCAGGTTGTATTCTTTTGCAATCTAGCAATTAATTCTATAAATAAGCAATTGATTAAAAATGAATTATTCAATGCTCATTTTCGTACTTTTGATTGAAAGTACTTGTTATGCCTATAAAAATATGAATTTGATACATAAAGCTGTTTTTGTATAGGACGCTTTTGAATTGTATATGTTAATTCCAAATTTAAAAAAAAAGTTTTTTGAATCCAAATTGATAAGGCTTTCAAACTTTTTAATTCAAATTGATTAAAATTTTAGTCGGAGGATTCTAAATAATTTGCAGTATTGCGGGGTAAGGACCTCCGGGGCAAATTTATAGCTGCCTATTGCGATGACAAAGCGCCGCATATGGATCATACCAGGTTCCATCGGCTTACACCGGAAACCTTCACAAAACAAGACGTTTTTTTTTCATTTTTATTATATAAACTATGTCATTCACATTTCTCAGCCGCGACATATGGCGGAACGCTGTTTGCGGGTTTTTCCTCTGTTCGCATTTGAGTTCTCACCCAGTGCATCTTACACAATCCGATTTCTCCCCTCACAACAGAAGACATGACTTCAACGCTTCGGAACAAATAGTTCTCTGGGTTCCGATTTTCCGCCGTAGAACAGCAATGAATGGTTTTGACGGCCGATATAAACAACAATTTCCCTCCTCCCAACAACTAAAATTACCACCTCCTCCTATTGTGTTCGCAACTTTGTTCGTAATTCGTCTTCAAACAACCTCCCAAACGTTCAAAGTGGTTGCTGCATAGGGCCGCCGTTTTTGGCATTGTCTTGGCGAAAACAACATCACTCAGATGGACAATCACAACATTCTCTTGCTTTCTTCCAATCATTTGCTTTGCATTCTTTTCCCCTCGGGTCAGTACTAACAAATTCTAGCTTCTTATTTCTCAACTACCACATAGCTTGCGGTGCTAATGGGATCGTTGTTTTGCGGCGGTGATTTTCACTGAGCAATGTGAGAGCCACGACAATCTCGTCCACTGCAGTGCCTAGCCTTTAGCTCTGCTGAAGCAGCCTTTATCCCTTCCAACGCCTAGAACAAAGCGCATTCAATCATCTTTTAAGCTAACTGCCTGCTTTTTTCAAATCTGCGATGTGTAGTGATCGAAGACGTGTTTACGTGTTTGTGTAGGATGTTTATTTAGACTCGTATATGCAAGGAATGCGAGCATCCGGAGCGAATTACGGCCTGCATTTACTATTCTTTGGACTTTTATACTAATTGCTAATTGAGACTGAATTAATTAAACTACCCACGGGAGCGTCAAAAGCCCCTTCATCGCGATATTCACAATGTCAGGATGCGGATATGCCACATTTCTTGCAGCTTGCAGTCCAATTGCAATTCTAACTGTTATGTACTTCTATAACTATTATGTCACGCGAACAAGGCGTAGTTTCAGTTTCAACCAGGTTTTCGGTTGATACATTGAAATTCATCTACTTTTCTTTTTGTTTTGTTATTTTTACAATTTATTTATCCTTTCATATAACAAAATACCTTTTCCTAAATACATTTTAAACACTAAGTGTTTTTTCCAGCGCGAGATTCGTTTCTCGATTTTAATGAAAGCGATTATGAATATTTAGTAATTTGTATACAGCATAAAACACATTTAACCCAATTGCAATTTTTTTTTGTTGTGTGCTCGTCTCGTTTTGGCACTATTCCAGAAAACGTAAATCACATTTTCACTTGTTTGTGCATTTTCAACCGAGTTAAATTATACTTCCAACAAAACAGTTTTTTAAACTTAAATATTTAAATTTTTTAAATACTCATTTTTTAAACGGTAACCTGAAGTACCTTTAAACATTTTACAAATCTCCTCCGAAGAATTGAAATCCCTTGAAGCCTGAAACCGAAAATTTAATCTGCACTAATTTTCTTTGGACAAGAAGGAAAAAAACCATTTTTTTTTCTTTCAGTTAATTGGCCCTGGTCACTTAATCAATTTTTTGTGCAATTCAATTGTTCGCTTTCCCCCAAAGAAAATGAAAAGCCAGAATCATTTTTACGGTTTTCGGTTTCAAGTTACGGTTTTAAAAAATTGAAACACTTTAATATACTCTCAAAACGTTTATAAACAGTAAACAGAATTACTAACATATCGAGAAAATGACTCAAAATGGATCTTCTCTAGAGAAGTTTAGCCAGCAATTCTATCATCAAGAACAATTTAACTTCAATTCACTTTTTCCCTTTTCTTTATTTTTTTTTTGTATTAATACTTATTTGTTTGTAAAATCTGATGACTGAACTGAGTGTTTCACAGAATTGAAAATGTTTTCCAAAAACAAAAACTACTATGGTTTTTTTAATGACTGTTTGTTTTATAAGAGACGTGTCGTGAGTTACCGTTTTGGAATATTACGTTTTGTAATTTTGTAATTTTTTTTCAAAATCGAAAAGAAATAAGAAGAATATTTATACGACAAAGTGTCATAACTAACTAGCATTACATGAGCTACTAATACCTCAGTTTTTGAATTGTTTTCGTGCCCATCAACTGTCCCAGCCGGATGGCATTTGACCGAAGAGGGATTCCTTCCTCAGCCCAAGTTGCGCCAAACACCGCCGATTGGAAATCAGCGGACCTCATCGTCCCCGCCAATCCCCCCGACGTCTGCGACCTCGTCGGTTGATTTTCTCTGAACCTCCGCGAAACCCGCGCTCTTCCGGCGACGCGCTTGTGGTATCCCCGAGTGGATCTCTTATCCCAGAACAGCCTCAATTAGGAAGAAGCTAAAAGCAAAAAAGGCTTTTTGGGCGAAGTTTATTGCAGTTTATTTTTTTTATTTTCCGCAACATTCTGGAATGTTGTTTGTAGGCGGCATATTCTTTGAAGTTTTCGATTCTTAGAAACTGGTTTTAATAACCGAACTCTGTTTGTTTGAAGTACTCGAGATTGTCAAGTATCAAAACAAGATAGAGTTTCAAAAAGCTGGCAACATTAGCCTGAGGTTGTCATTGGGCGCAAACTTGGTGAAAAATGAAACACCCCAACGGCAGGAGCAGTGGGCTCTCTCGGGACCTGCCCTCCCCGTTCTGGCGCCGTCCGCACACGTAGTCCCGCGTAAGAAACGAAAGTTACGGTTGTGACCAATGGCAGCTGTTTGCGTTGCGCGGCTGCCGACTGCTCGCTAACGAAGTCAGCTCTTCGGCGCTCTCCTCTCTCCTTCTCTATCGACCACTGCCGGTTTACGAAATGCACACAAAACATTCCGATGTTGCCATTCATGTTCATCTTTTGAGGATTCCCTTTTGCGCGTGTTTTTCGTTATCCCCCAGAAAACTAACTGCAACATATCATGCTTGTTTTGAAAAAGGAAGCGCGGGTTCTCGCTCTCCATAACAGCTCTTTATACATATCATCGCTTTGTGAACTGAATTTCTGATTTAGACATTACTTTAACCACATTGGTTTTTACACCATTTTTGATTCATACACAATCTGTTTGATAAATTCACCTAGCTTGCTGATTTTCACTTTTACGGAATTTCGACAATTTTTCAATAATAAAACTCTGTTTCCATAAGAACCGCTAACCTTTAAACTATATAAACTTTAAACTTTTATAAACACAATAAACTTTAAAAAATTGTTCTCTAACGTTTCAAAGACATTCAAATATTTTTTTAAAATTTCTTTTAAAAGATGAAATATTATTCAGTCCACGTTGCGGATCATTTTAGGGGCTAGAGATCCAAATAAATAATCCAATTAACTGTTTTAAGTTCTAAAATATTTTTAATGCATACGGTTGTTTTTCTGGTCTCAGCGCTCTTTTGTTCTCTGACAAATTTTTATTATTCTGCTCACTTTTGCAAAATGTCAAAGACACCTTTCGTTGATTGGGAACAAATACAATAATTTAGCATTTTAAAGGTTTTCACTATTTTTTTACTATTCTACTTTTGCAGTTATCCAATTTAAAAATGTTGCTTTTAAAATATTGCTTTTTCCTATTTGACTGACCGTGCATCAGCTTCATCCAACAAACTTTTTCTTAAAGTTTAATTTGCTTTCCTATTTTCTAAACATCGAAAGAAAGGGCCTCTAAACATCAAATACATAACTCAAAACAGATATCTCAACACGAATTTAATAGTGTCCTTTTTTATTTTTCAAGAAAATGCAACATTCCTAGATGTTAATTTGAAGCGAAAACGTTTCTAAGTCAGTTTTCTCTCAAAAATCGGGAGATCCTAAATTGACTTTTTTGGATTTGAAACAAAATGTTTTTCAAAAATTTGAGTTTAGAGTACTCAATAATGGTTTTTGGAGGAATCTCCCCGTTCTGGTTTGAAAACGAAAATTTTCAACACTCAATAAACTTTCTATAGAACTTTCAATGTATAAATTAAAGTGACATAAAAAGACCCTTCGTTTTGTTTTTTAAAGACGAAATTGGAGAAAATTCAAAAGGGCACTAAATTTTTTTAAAAATTTTCTTGGTTTTCCCAGAAGATCATTACTTCTGACTCAAATTAGACAAACGAACTTTACTATATTAAAAAAAAGTAAATCTATTCAATTTTGTGCCATTTTCTTTGTTTTGACCTGCCCTTTAGATGCTATTGGAGGTCAATTTGCACTATGCTTGATTCTAATTCGCCGCCGAAGAGGAGTAATATCGAGATGGGTCGCCGAAATTCGAGCATCCTCCGAATTTACATCTCCTCAATTGCACTTGAGACCATTTCACTCATCTTGCCTTCTCTCCTAGATCTCTCTTCGTTTTTAATTCTGGAAACGCCTTGCCTAATTGAATATTTTGTTTATGAGAGTCAGCCCCGTGACTAATATCAGCCATTTGAGCTTATCTTCGCAGCCATATATACTTTTCAATTCAAACTTAAAGTTCAAAGAAAAATCTATTCTCGCCACTTCGTGTTTGTCTGATTGTGTGTGCGTCGGTTCCTTCCTCGCGTGCGTGGAAAAGGGAGTTTAGCGGCCGCCATAGAAGAGGCAGAAGAGCGCCTCGTTGGTGTCTTTGAAAGGAGCGGAAGGAGTGCGCAGATTCGTGTTTATTTTTCGTTCCGGCGCCTAAATCCATGCAGACTGCACCCTCAGGCTATGGCCGCCTCTATTCTAATTGTGGCAGACACGAAGACCACCCTCCGCAGCTGTCATAGAGCCATATGAATAACACTCCCTCTTGATCTGCTCTTCGTTGTTTACAGTAGGAATGCAGACGCCGAATGTATAAACTTGAAGTAAAAATTAAAATCTACAAGGCTTTAACCTCAATTTACCTATGATTGCATCGTTGAACCTTTAACATCAACAAAGTGCTAATTCTGCCTTTTCGTGCAAACAAAAACACCAACATTTACCTAACCGATGATAACTTCATTAAGTTTTACATTTTTTATTTATATTTTACATATTATATTTAACTGAATACAGTTTCAATAGCTGTAGTTTTTCCAGTAGTCGTTGTTTCCTATTCTGTTAAACTCAGCTTTGTGGCGCTAAAATTGCAATCAACCTTTTTATATGAACTTAAGTCTGTTAAATCAGTTTCCTCAATTAAAACACTGAGTTTTTTATAAACATGGTTTAATCCAAATTTTTCTAAACAATCCATGGAATATCGCTTTTTGTTCGTCACTCCAATGCTCTCACATTTAGATTCTTTACATGCCTAGGAACAGAAAGAAAAGCTAAAATTTACAACAAAATATTTTTTTACAAAACTAATTTAGGTCTCAAATATATCAAAGGCAGCTTCCTATCCTATAAAGCAAGTTCAGTGTTTTGAAAACCCTATACGACACCCTTGTTCTACCAAACCAAAACTCAAAAAATACATTGAAAAATTATATTCAAGTGTGTATGCTTCATTAAAACAATTACAAAGCTTTCAAACCTGTTATGACGCTAAAAATTGAATAGTTTTTATTTTAATTGAATGAAGTATCTTCAAACAAAAAGAACGAATTAGAGTTTTTACACAACTTTTTGAAAACATCCTTCTTTCATAAAAACACAACTCTAAAAACATTAAAAACATAATCGAGAAAATGGTGTTTGTGTTAAATCACTCTTTATAAAACATGATTTGGAGAATATGTGGTTGAAACTATGGGTTCAAGGTTTCTAACATTAGCAATCAAATAAAAAATTGTTTAACACAACTCACTGCTTGCATCTGGCAAAATAACTTTGCTCATATAAAACAGTTTTGGTTTTTACAAAGTTGTCCTCTTCTTTCGCTTTTAAAGTAAAAGTTTTAGAATCAGTATTCATATTTACATTCACATTTACAGTTCAATCCACAAAATTTGTGAAATGAACTAAGAAAATTTTTTTTTCGCTTGTTTATGGTTTTGTACATAGGACTCATAATTATGCAAATCGTTGAATCTGTTTTGGCTTTTATCCAAGAATTTGTGTAAATAGTAATTTGAGCAGTCCAGGATCTTCTAAATTACATTGCTCATTTTTCTCCACTGGAATGCTTTTCGTTCACACAAATAATGCTGAGCATACCATTTTTTTTGAACATTTTGTGAGAAGGTTCAATTTTAGAAGAAAAATTAAAATACGACTAAAAAAACGAAAATATTAATTTTTCAAAAAAAAAAACACATGTACATTTTAAAATAGTTTTAAACAAATGAACAACGATTGAGGCGAAACCATTCTTCAGACTTCAATTCTTTTTCCAAAAATTTAGCTCGTAAATGTTTTTTTTAACATTTATGCTCAATTCCATTGGTTGTGAAATTTTATTTAATTTACTTTATATTCACTTCATTCTAACATTATTTGTTTGAAAGTAATTTTACTTTTTTAGTAGTATAGTAAATGTGTAGTAAATACGTACATAGAACGAGAACCAAAACATATAGTTTTCATCAAAAACAAAACCTTTATTTTGTAGCAACAAAAATGAATCTGAATTTTTGAAGTCCACCTTTGTCATAAATAATTTTTTGAACTAAATCGCAAATTTTCAATTTAGTGAAAAAGAAATTCGCCTTTTGAGCTTAGCAATATTAGTTTAACAAAACTAGTACATGTCTTTTTCTCTAGCCCTGGCCGTCGACTAACTTACGCTGCCTCATCTCACTTCCCTAATGCGCTCTCTCTCTGTAAATCTTCATTAGTGTACGTTAATTTGCCAGCCGTTCATGGAATATGTATTACAACCAATAAAAAAGATTTTTATAAAAAACATATTTAAAGGCTAAATTCCTTATTAATTGTTCATTTAATAAAGTCCATAGAAACAAATTATCATAAAAAAATTGCCAAATGTTTTTATGAGGCCATTCAAATGAGAAAAAGCCGTCCGCCGTCAAAGAGCGTGTTTGGGTTTTGTTTGTCTTTGAGGGCGGATCCTAATTCTACGTCGTTAATTAACTTCGCGAGGATCCATGTCATGAGAGCTCTGTGTTTGTCTTCTGCCTGACCCAAACTGTTTCAGAAACCAAAATTGTTCATTTTTCATTTCTTGAACTCAAAATTGTTTAAAAATGTAAATCTTCAGTGGACTTCTTTCTCCACCCATTACTCCTTCTTGATTGAGGCGGCAAAAAGTAAATTAATTCCCGTCCTCGCAACAATCGGCTGAAAAAGACCCAAAATTGACAAAGAGATTCATTCTCCTTTTAATTTTTAATTTATTCAAAAACAAACTTAAAATATAATCGAATCCAGAAATTATTTGTGAATTTCCTGTCAAAACAAAGTTATTTCATGCGCTTCATGTTGTTTGTACTCCATCAACGACAATTTATTTATGTAGTGCATCTCCTCAATCCGCCTATCCACCAGTTTCATTTAAATGCTTTCCTTAAATAGTTTTTTTCAGGAGGTAGAGATAAAATAGTTTTCAAAAAGTTCTTTTGATGGACAAACTAAATAAATTGGTACACCAGAAATATATTGGTATTCGTTGCGATAATTGCTAATAGGTTTATCATTGTGCTTCGAAAAATCCAATCACGACGTCGGTTCGGCCGCCGAATATTTCATTTCAGGCCACGCTCGATGTAACTGCAAATGAGTTTGACATTCCAACTTTTAAAAAAATTAACTTTACTTTAAATGAAAAACCAAATTAGTTAAAAATATTCATTGGAAAAGATGTGACTTTAAATGTAGAGTAGTCACCAATTTATGAAACCATTTTTGACACATCATTCCACTGTTTAATTTATCTTTTTCAAATTTTGTTTCGCTGCAACTATAAATATGGAAAGGTTTTATTTTAACTGTGTAGAGTAGTCGGAAATACAACAGATCCTTCTTTGGACACATCACTCCAGTTTCATTTCTTTCATTCAAATTTATTATGTAAGCGACCATAATATATATTTAAATATCGAAATAAAATGAATTGAATCTTAAACTTTCAATTTGAAGAAACATTTCATTTATCCTGCTACAAAGACTATTACTTGAATAGACAGCCATAATTGTATAACTGGTTTTGTGAAAACAAAACCAGATTTATTTGTGACAGAACTCTGGCAGTATTTTTGAGTTTCAAACCCTTTAAATCAACCCACTTTGTTATGTATATTTTTATATAGTACACAACCATATTGAGTGCTTCAATGTGGAAATTGATATTTTCATTTTGCAAAATAAAATTTTAAAGCAATATTTAATGATGAATCAAGTTTTCGAATTGATGGTCGAGAACTAAATTTTTTATTCAATTACGTTTGTTTGGCGGGGGTGAACATTGACGTACAATTACAATTTTAGTATCAGATTTGTAGTTTTTCATTTGTGTTTCTTGATTTAGATTTCTGAAATAGTAAAACACATGTTGAAATTGTATTATTTAGAACAACAATAAGTTTTCTTTTTAGTAAGGGCTAGACTTTTAGTATTACATGCTTCAGAAGTTAGTCCTTTTATATCGAAATAAACTTTGCTAACCCCGCTTTTCAAAATATTGAATTCAATTGCTGCGTTTGAGAACGCAATTTTAATCAAGGAAGTAAAAAGAGGTTGTTTATTGAAACTTAAACTTCGAAGGTCAAATAACACTTTTACTTTTCTTCTTTTTTTTGTTGCAAAACTCAGATTTTATTAATTTCAACATTTCATTTTGAAATTTTCATTTTGTGTTTTCACCCCCGTTTGAATGAAATTGCCTACTGTCAATTAAAATCGTTCGTTTAGTTCATCTAAGTCACCTGAAAACTATTCAAAATAATTTTTTTAAACCTGTTGATTTTATTTTCCCTAATAGTTCCCCTCTAAATTTTAAATGCAAAACATGTGAAAAGTCATAGTTTTGTATAAGTTTCAAACAATTACTTGAAAATAAATAGTTTTCAAATGAATTCGGTTTTTAAAAGCGAATTTCAATGACCATACTAGAATTCTCGTTTTCGATTGAATGTATTTACCTTTTGTTTTCGGAGCTCCATCAGGGGTAATTGTTCTATTACCTAATTAAAAGTACATTCATTAACTACGGAACATCCGTTTGCTTTGTTCAAGGATTGACTGTTTGTTGGAATTTCAGCCTGTTTCCCTTTGCCCATTTCTAAGCAGTCACCTTTACATCCCTCTATCCGCCGGAACTCTTTTCCAACTATGGCTCTTTATTTGCTTTTGGCAGTAGTTCCTCCTAGTGACGATCAGCTGAAAGCAAACAGAACAAAATTCCCTAGCAGGCATGCAGTAATTGCAAGGTGCTGTGTCGGCGCCCGCGAAGCGCCTTAGAATGACAGCGCGCACGAAAACATGACGGATAACGGTAAGGATGATTATTCGAGGGAAACAGCTTTGAGGACCCTCTTTTCCCACAGCCCGCCCGACCTTTATTTGGATATTTTAATTTCGCGCCCGATCGATGTGTGTGTGTCCCGCTCTAAGCGCCCCGCCCCACGCATTCATTGTTGTTCTCCGGCGAAGAAGAACCCCCGTGCGTGCGGCGTCGTCGACCCCACCCCCACCTGCGCGGCGGAGACACTCAAATGACACGATAGAACGTATTGGCATGCACGATGCACGTGCGTTACTTGCAGCACCAACACCAGGGCACCGTCCAGCTGCTGCTCATGCCGCTCAGCACGGCCGCCTCCTCACTCAAGAGTTCCAAATGGTGAGTCTTCTCTTTCTATACCCTGGGTTCTTCGGCACAGCCTGCCTAATTCATAGGGTTGTCGCAAAAACAGTGAATAGATGCATTTGCGCCCAATGTCTTTGCAATATTTTTTGAAGTCTGGTCACTGGGATCCCTTGAAACAAATCCTTCGCTCCCCAGTGAGCCCCAGGAAGCTGGGTTGTAAAATCATGCTGGGATCCTAGCAGCAGCGTTTTTTGAACCCTCTGAAACACGACGACCACCGCAATTATCGCTCTTCCTTTGTGTGACTTTTTGTTCGGCGACTGAATGAACAGAGATAAGGGCGTTGGAGGAGGATGTAGCACTCCCCGGAGGCATATACGTAGTTGCGGGAAACGCTATTCCCCTTTCCCATGAAGAGCCCTTCGCCGCCTTGACTTGCAAATCTTGAGTTGTGGCCAAGCGCCGCTTTATAATTGGCGCGGATAGGCAAGTGAGTGTGGGCCGCACTCAAAAACGAGGCGACGAAATCAATTGGACTAACACTAGCAGGGCCATTCACGGTTTCTGGGGCGAAGCAGATGTTTGATCCCACTTCCGAGACGATGTGGGAAGATGCTGAAATTGCAGGGTCGAGGAGGACGAAGAAGCCGACTGCGATGCGGTGCCCTTGCCAATTCAGACGTTTCTCTGGAGGCAGACAAAGTAAAAAACACATCTCAATTTTTACAAGAAAAATTGTTTTCAGTCCGTTTCTCGGCGCAAAAATTGGAAAACTCCATGAAGCTTCGTGTGTGGTTGGTTTAATCTTTAGTTATTCATTCCGCTCCCAACGAATCTCAATCATTTCCCACTTGCAAAGTGCAACATTTGAGAATATTCACCGATCAAATCACTTTAAAGTGACGCAATTGCCCTCGTTGATCTCAAAACCCCAGGTTTTGGGCTCTTCCCCAGAATTGTAGATTTGATGCAGAGGCTGAGGACGTTCTTTCGGCGTAGGCGACGGAAATCCGGCGTTACGCAGAGAAATGACATGCACGTCGCGTAATGTGGTTGGCAGGGCCCATGTGCGGGTGGCCGCCTAGCCTAAGGTGTTCAGCTTCCCTGTCTAAAAGTGTCCCAGACACGCAAGATGTTGAAAAATGGCTTATGAAGTGGCGTTTGGTGCGAGTCGCTAACTCAAAACACACGACAACTCGTAAATAAGGACGTCAGCCGGCCGATTGAAGTAAAAACAACCCAAGAGAATGATTTTATAGTCTATCAAGCAATAGGCCAATGTTCGCTTTAGGACATTCCACTCTGGAAAAACGTTATAGTCTCTGATTGTTGAACTGACTCTGCGTCTTTTGACGTCTTCCATTGTTTCACAAGGATGCGACGCAATTTCCGTTTTCCTGTAGTGAAGAGTACTCGTCGCCTACTCGAGACGGCTCGCCCCGATAAATTATTCTCATAGCTCGACGGCTGTCCAACGCCTCGCTTAATGAGACACTGAAACACACATCAGTTGCATGCGCTCGATGATGTTGCCTTTTCCCCCAGGGGGGCACCGGGAATTGTTGAAATTCGCAAGCATCGCCCTTGGGTTGTTTTGCGCTCACACTTAAGGGCAATTAGAAAGAGCTCCGCCAAACTGGAACGCGCTCTTTTACGGGATTGTTATGTGCAGTTTTTGGGCTTCTCCATTTCACGCGGCCGGATGCAATCGACAAAACACTGATATTCGAGAACGAGCCACTAGCGACGCAATTGAACACTTGCATAACGCACGCTAATTGTGCGGCGGTCCTATTGCTGGGAAAAGCATTGGCGGGGATTTATTGCTTGTTGCAGACATTCGAACGAGTCCTGGTGCAAAACATCCTCCACGGACTGTCTCCCTCGTTATCAGACGCTTTGGTCAGCGTCAGTCGGTGGAAGCTCATTCGAGCTGCTCTTCCTCATGTTATTCAGGTTTCAGAGATTTAGAAGCCAAAAAATCCTAAAATTTAGTGTTGTGGTTCACTTTTGGAAAGTTCTACGGGTCAACGGGGACTACCCCCTTCGCTTCAAAAAGTTTTATATATTCTTCATTGGATGCTCTTGGATGCTGCCTCAGAATGCACAGAAAACACTACCGGAAAGGTAGAAACAACCTGATTTCGATCAATTTTAGTGCTTCAGGAGGAATATCAAGGGCAACGTAGTCAGGGTCTTTTTTCGTTGGCGTCAATTCAACTTTTTGTCTATTTTATTGCTCCCCTGGCAGATGTCATAACCGAGGAGGACATTACATCGAATATCCGACTTGAGAGTGGCTTGAAGTTGTGGCAGGCCTTGTGGCAGGTAGAACCCATAACCCAACCCGACTAATCCTTTGTGTCGCTTAAGCACCGACAACCCGATGTTTACTGTTTTGGCGCCCCAGTGAAGCAGCGGAAGGACGAGCTGCCACAAATCACGTTCGTCAAGAAGCAGACAGCAGCGGCGACCTTACCGAGCCAGGGAATCTATCTTGGAGAGGAGGAAAAACCGCGGCGGCCCTCCATCGTCCCGCCGCCAAAGCCACCACGGTCGGATCAAAGGGTGCTCAGCGAAAAACGCCGCAGGGAGAAAGAAAAGGCCGAAGCCGCTGCTAAAGAGGCTGCGGCAGCCGCCGCCGGTGGGTTCCAGACAGCTCAGAGGGACAATTCTTGTTTTCAGAGCCTATGCCTCAAAAACCAACAGGGTTGCTAATCGACGTGGGGCTTCCGTTGCCGGTCACATCTATTGTGAGAAGTGTTAGCGACTACAAGGCCGGCAGTGCTTCTATGGAAATCAGGGCCAAGATGTCACGGAGCAGCACCCAGAACGCATTTGACGTTTCGCCCAGTACGAAATGTCAGCGAGTTGTCAAAGACGGCATGTTTGCAGCGTCGGAGTCATCACTCCGCCTGCTGGAAGAAGTGGAATCGGCAATGCGCTTTGTGGAGGGCAATTCAATGTCCGGGATTTTTATGACGGATGACGCGCCACTTGTGCAGCTAAATGATATCTGCAGTGGAATTTCAGTCGAGGCCAGTAATTCCGGGACAAACTGCTACGAGGTGGAAAGCCAAAAGTTAAAAAAATTAAAAACGAATTTAGGTTACCTGCGCCAACTGTGGGAAAATTTCGCAAAGAGATGGGGCTGAAGTCATCGACTGCGATTGCAAAGAGAAGGAAACACCTAACATCAGTGCGAGAGAAGCTCCTCCATTCGTCCTCACAAGAGCCTCGACAACGGAAGACACCGTATCCAGTTGTAGCCAACAGACCGTAATACCAGCTGCCCCACCGTCTCCCGCGCCACCACCAACCACCAAACCCCCCATTCAAACAAAACCACCAATTCCACCAGACCGACGGAAAGATGATTGTAAGTTTATTTTAAATACTTACTTAGACAAATCTTTTAGCTCATAAAAGTTGTGATGGAGTCAGCACCGAAAATGAGATGGAAGAGTATGCTTCAACAGATCCAACGATTGCATCATTTCTGGATGTTGCGGTGGTCAGGGCTCTTCTGATTACCCATTGGCAGGAACAAGGTGTCTACTGGGCTTTGAAGTACCTCTTAAATCGGCTGGAAGACATCCAGGTAGTAAGAGGAAAACTTTGATGCTAAGTTTAACTTAGGCGTATGCTTCAAATCAGCAAAACAGAAGACAGCGGAGTAATTCCCTACCGAGTGGAGAACGGAAACCGGAAGTTGGGGTAGGTTTGCATGATTAAATTGAAATTCATTTCCCTTTAGATTGATGTAGAGTTCCAAAATCCAACTTGGGATGACTTCCAGCTTAAATGCAATGGAGACGATCGGTCCAGACTCCACGTGGCTTTTAACGACAGCAGGTGGGGAAGTTGTATAACCTATGCATTGTTTTATTGAAGGCGGAAATCAACAGACAACGCTTTGGCTCCACTTCGAGGGACCCAACATCACAGAAGATGCAGTCTTAACATGGCTAATAAACGGGAACGAAACAGGTAGGGCCCTTTTTTAAGTCAATCAAAATAATATTTGCTTTAGGAGCGATCCATCACTTACAAATTCCATGGAGATTCTTTCAATTCGTGAAGATAGCGGGTCCATGAGCAATGTCAGCTCAAAATCGTTAGAGAAAGAGAAAAAACCTAGTAATAAAGTAGCTGCTCAATATTACCCAGAGGTGAGATTTTACCACTTTTCAGAAAACTTTTGTTCTAGGCACTTGGTAGTTCAAACTTTATAGAGAAGAACGGATCTATTAGTCTTACTGTAATTGTACAAACCGTCAATCAGGTAAAATTGATACCAGTGTTCAAAACACAAAACATATTCAGGTTATGGAGAGGTGCACTGCCGTGAGGCTCTGTGAACTAGCATTGAACATAGCTGATACACTTTTGAGAACTCCGGGAGACCAGAACGAAACCTTCTTTGCTCAACTTACAATGATGGTTTTCAAGTAAGATAACACAAAGATAAAGAAAAGGCTTATTCAGGATCTATTTATCTCTTGGTTGTCCTCACGGGTGCAATGAAGGAGTGAAGAGTCAACAGGGAGACTTCCTACGGGTTAAAGCGAAAACAGTTCTTGCCAACTTGGAACGAATTCAACAGGTACGGAACTCAATTTGAATTCTCATGTAGACACTTGGAAAACGTTATGTCAAACAACTTTTATTTCTCTCAATCATGTGTTTTGCTCTGGAAGTCAAACAGGCAAAGTTTTTAGAAAGTTTGTCTTTATCCATTTTCTCTTTATATATTTCACTAAATCACATCAGTGAATATTATCATACACATTTTGCGCTTATTTTCAGGCTTCGTTTGAAAACTTCTAATTTTCCCCATTTACCTTCCGCTTTCAAAAGATTTTCCTATAAGCTACGTTTCGGTTAAAACTAACATTTTGATAGTTGGGTGATTCCGGGCCGGTCCCAATCTTAAGAATCGTTTGCCCATTTTGGCCAGACTCTACCAGACAGACGTCCAGAGTTCAAATCCGTTCTAAGAGAAAAATACATTTGTGCTCACATTAAATAATTTAAATGTTATATTATCGAGTAAATTCATCACGCTTCACTTGTATTTGCAAAAAAAGGTTTCATTGGTGTGGATTCGAACCCTCGATAATTGTCTTGTGAATGGGCTAACCCGGATTTTTTGAAGTTCATATCCCTGTTAAGTTTTTTTTTTATAAAAACTGCTTGCCTTAAAAATGCAACCGTTTTTGCTAGACACTGGTGGAAAGGAAGAGTAAAAATTAGATCTTCCCTGTTTTTTTTTGTTTCTTCTCAACAACTGAAATCATTTAAGGATAAATTCCGAAAATTACTGAACGAATACGTGGAGGAGAACTCTTGCCAACTTGTTCTCGACCTACTTCATTCCATCACTGCCTTTTGCCGATCCGAATTCAATCGTAAGCCACATGTTAATATTTCCCATTTTCGGTTTTCAGAAACCGGAGAAGTCAGAAGAACATCTGAAGTCCCTTCTTATCGAAACAGATTCAACGAGAAAGACAAAGGAATTGAGGGTCGGATTTTGTCGGCTACTTTTAAATCCTTGTCATCGAAGCTCTCTGCAATTTCCGAACAACTTGAACAACCCGAGAACATGGTAACTACAATGTTTGAAAAAGAAAATCAATGTTTTCAGAGTTTGTTGCAAGATGTGAGGATGCTGGTGAATTTTGTCCAGGAACATCATGGAAACCCATTCCGCCGAGTTGGACTGAGTGCCATGATCGACGCAATAGACAAATCTCCCAAAGTTGAAAGGTTAGCTCTTTGAAATTTTGATTTTGCTTTGTTTGGGCATCGATTTTGGAATTATTATTCAGCAAGTGCATTTGCACGATTGGTTTGATGTAGTTTGCATTAACTAAAGGGGTATTACACAGCACGGTAGATCAAAACCGGCACGTTCCAGCATCGACATCGTTGTTCCGCGGACAGTACGGCCGCCACCGCACATTTCACTTTCTCTAGAGTAGGCTCCACTCTTCCCCTAGTCACAGTTGCATGATTCTATTAGTTCTCCACACCCAATACTAATTTTTGCCACCTTTTTGGTTCAAGGATAATGATTTTGTTTCAGTGGTGAACTGAGCAGAAAAGATGGAGGATCTGGGAAGAACAGTCCGAGTAGTTTGGGTCCTCAGAGTGCAAGAGGAGAGGCTTCGCTGAGGAGAGGGATCTTCAAAAAGAAGGACAAGGTAAGAGTTTGGTATTTCTATGTGGGAAAAAATTTATAGAAATAATATTGAAAACGACTCTTTTAAAAAATTTAAATATTAAAAAAATTTTTAAATTCTTTTTTTCTTCAAATTTAAATATTTTAAAAAGTTATATATAGAAATAATATTGAAAACGACTTTTTTTTAAAATTTAAATATTAAAAAAAATTTAAAATGCTTTTTTTTCAAATTTAAATATTTTTATAAGTTTAAATGCTTTTTTTAAATGTAATTTTTTTTTCTAAAAATTTAAACATAGGACGCAAAGAACGTATGGCCGCAAGATTAGGTGTGTCTAAAAATTCCATTTTAGAATTTTTTGAGCCGTTATTGAAATTCTATGTTTGACGAACGACTCATTTTTAAACCTAAACAATTACAAGTTATAATAATCTATTTTTCATTTCAACAGGATAAGTCAAATTGAGAAAAAACTGACTTTTCTTGATTGTGGCAGATACATGGAAAATGGATTCTATTTTGCTTTGAAAAACAACTCCTTTCAGTTGCAAAGCGGAGCAGGTGGAGAAGATTCCGATGCTGATTCTTCTCCCTCAACTCCTCGAACTGTCTCATCTATGGACGACGGATCTACTCCTTTGGCTGCACCTCAAATTTTGAAAAAGAAGAGCGCTCCTAAACTCCACTTTGGTACGTTCTTTCCCAATTCCAGGCTTTGCACGGGCGTTTGTCAATCCGTTGTTGTGATTTCAGCTTTCAACCTTCTGAAAACTACCAAGAATGACAACGTGGACGACGAATGTTCGGATTCGGAAGCCGCCGACGACTACAGTGTATATTGTGTCTCATTAGTCGTAATACTAGTTTTATCAGGAAACGGACGTCTTCTGTGGAAAGCGAGTCTCTCGGGACTCATTAATCAAACGGACCGAGCGTATTCACATGGATGGTGTTGTGTTAATGCGTTCTTAGAAGGAAGATATATTTCAGCGAGAGGGAACCTTCGTCTGTGGGGAGTCATCATCCCAAATGCTCAGCAACTCACCATCAAGGGAATGTTCGATGGAGCCAAGCGATTTGCATTTTTGCTGGAGACGGCGAGGCCAGGGACTTTTCCGGATCCACCGTTATTGTCAGCTCTTCTACATTTGGTAAACCTCACAATAGATATTATGTGAAATCGTATGGTTTAGAAAGCACCTGTGATTGCAAGAGCAGCTCTTCTGCTAGAATGTTGTCACTTTGTGTCCCGATGTAATCGAGGTCAATGGCCGGAATGGATTAGGAACAGTCATCACAGGACCCTATCATCCCTTGGTGGTCCGCTTGCAAACCGAGGTAAGAATGTTTTCTGACAAAAACGTCAGTCTTTAGCAAAGATACTAACACGTTGTTAAAGTTACAAAGTTACTTTTTCAAAAGTCGGAAAAAAGTAATCGTCACATAAGTTGACTAAACAGTCTCTGGTATAACCATCGAATAAAACAATTAAAGTAAAAATAACTTTTGACATGCGGTGTTAAAATTGGGCTCAATCAAAATTACTAGCCCGCATCTTAGCCACTTGACCACAAGAATCACCAAAACGCCTAAAGGATTTAAATATACCTGAGCATAATATATTTTAAAAACGTGTAGAACAGGTGTTTACAACAAATTTAATCCCAAGTCACTTTAAACTGGAATTTTCACAACAAAAATTCAATATTTTCACAAAATCTCACAAAATCCCGTCCCTCTTTCCTATTTTCGAGTTCAGGTCGTTTTCGTTTGTGCCATACTTTGTCCATGGTGATATAGCTCTCCTATTCGTTTTTTTTGCTTCAAAATGGCTCACAATCTACCTTTTTTAAACACAAGCTGAATTCTAACAACATTTTGCATCCCTGGTTCATACAATTTGAACCCCACATGCACTTTCACAAAACTTTTGACTTTCGCCAAAACTTCGGGTTTTCCCCGTTAAGCCTAAAATATGATTTTTGAATCACAGAAAAGTATAAAAACCTAACATTTCAGGCACACCATCTGGAACCCGAAGAATGCACTCTCTTCAACGATCCGCCGGACGACTTTTTTATCAATGGGCTCTTTATGTAATAGTTTCTTAAATTTGTATATAATATCATTTTTAGATTGGTGATCAACTAACTCAACAACTGGATTTGCAAGATTTGGAAGACAGAAAAGAACTGAAGATGCTAGATTCGATGGAGGACTTCTTCGATGATGGTAGATCCAACCGATTTCAACAAAATTTTGTTCAGGTTTTGTGAACAATGCTGAAGGAACTGGCTGCCCACCGGCTCTTCAAATGATTGGAATGCTCCTTTTGTTAGAAATTACTTCTTTCCTGAGGGAGACGTTCAGAACAATTCCGAGGAATAAGGCTCCAGCGAAGGTGAGCAGAACACAAAACATGAAGATTAGTTAATTTTAGAACACACAAAGTTCTGGTTGGGAGAAATTGTTGTCGCACAGGAGGTGGTCAATCCTGTCAAATACGTTCAATGCCCAGGGATCTATCAACAGTATTGCAGAAACAACAATGCATCGTGAGTGATATGACGCATTGATTTATGTTGTTTTCAGTGACAGACAGGGAACGAAGAATCAGTCTCTCAACTGCAGAAGAGGACTCACCTCGGGGGTCGAAAGATGCCATTGACGAGATTGTAATAGACAAACGAGGGAGTGGTGAGCTTTTTCATTCCTTCGAAATGCGCGCTAACAACAGAATAGAAGGCTTTAGTCTGGTGAAATCTTGAACTAATCCCCGAAATCTCAATTAACTGCATGTTTGTTTCGAAAACTTTCAACGCTGCTTTTCGTTGATACTGTGTGTTGACAGCTATTTTCCATTCTGAGAGAATTTGGTTCAACGGTCCGTGCAATTGTGAGACTCCGCATGCTTTGCTTTGGCAGTGCGTCCTCCGTCGCTGAGTGTTCGTCTCTTGTCACGGCAGTCTACGCACGACGAATCGCCTGGTTCCGGTCACGGGTCGACGAAGAGTGCCACTTACATTCCAGAAGGATCAGGTACGCTTCACATTTTGTCCAACGTTTTTTCCGTGTTTTTTTTCTTTTCAATGTGTGGCTTCATCATTTTGAGAGTGCTGCATTACCCTAACACGTGTGATTAAAGAAATAATTTAACCATATATTTAAAAAAAAAATGAAACCATATATCACAAAACTACAGCGACGCGTTTAATAGGTAAATTTGTTGACGATTGATCAGTCGTAAACGTACGTGATTGCGTACCCTTGAATGTATTTTTTTAATCATTTTGGTTGACATATTTGGTTTGAAGTGCGCCCACTTTCATTAGCGACGCCTAATTGTACTGTGTTCCAATATTTTGCTGTCGCATAAAGGAATCGTCAGGAACTTTTTTTCCATCGCTTTATGCGGTAGGACTACCCTTGCCGCTGCCGCCGATTTCTTACGGGTGTGAAACTCGCGGCGCTACCATGTCAGACATGCTGAGTCTACTGCGTCTTTTCAGGCGGGAACATTGAAAATTCGAAAGTGAAAACCAAAAAGTAGATAAACCGATCAATTGGGCAGATGCGTAAACACCCTGCACGTAGTTCGTTAAAATGCCGGTTATCTAAGTGCCTTTCGCCTGAAAAGGCATTTCGGATGAAAATTTCTTCAAAATGGCGCATTTAAACTTCAATTTTTATAATAACATTTCAAGCTCTTTAATATGCGATTAGGTCAAAAAGGGTCCCAGGTTTGTCCTTGTTTCTGTCAAACTTTCTCTTAGAAAGATGATGTTAATGTTTCCTATCTTTTCCAATCATTTCTGTAAGGATAAGTTTACTTTTCTCAAGAATATTTGTAACTTTACAATTTGGCTTGCATTGCCGTGGCTGTTTTGCATGCCCGTGTGGAATCATAACCCGCCTAAGAGTCTCTTCACTCTGACGTGTCGAGTTTACAGAAAAAATGGAAACGTGCGTTCGATTCAGTGAATCAGCAATAAGAGGTTTGGGGAAACGCTAGTAGGGTTCTATGTAGAAAGAACTATAGAGTAGTGGATTGGTAGTGCGAGAGTAAATCTCACGGCTAATCATTTAGGAAAGAAAATAACCACTGGAAGACAGCGGTTGTTGAAGAGAGGCGTCCCCATGGGTGGTCAACCGTCTCTGGAGAGCAGCCACAAGAGACGATCATTCAGGTAAACTTTACCTATAAGTTTCCAATCAATAAACTTTCAGAATTCGAAAAGCCTCAAGACAACCTCAACCAGAAGAGATCGAAACTGAAGGTTTGTATTAAAAATCAAATAGTGGGATAAGAAAAAACTAAAAAGTAAACATTGGAAGAGCAAGTAGCTATTGCTAGGCCCCCCGATCGCAGTCGCTGGCCGCTGTTTCGCCTCCCTTCCTACTTCCAGTTTGTTCCCTGAAGGTGACACCCACGTGTCTTTTCATATACTAACCCATTTCCCTCGCATCCACGTCCGTTTTCAAAGTACCCTGACCCTGCACCTATGTGGATAACGCTTTGAAAACACAGCTTTAGTGAACATTGTCCAACGAGATTCCCTCAAACCGACGGATGAACTACCACTGGCTTCACCAACTGAAACAATGCACTTGGCAAGTCAACACAGTTCACAGCACGGAAGTGCATATGGGCAACCGGCCCAACCGAAGACGAATATGGACGATGATGAACAACATATCTCCAGTAACTTCCCTTGGCTTAAGGTTGGTATTGGCAAATTCCTAATTAACAAATTGTTAGGTTGTGATCAAAACAACAAACTCTTTTGACATGACTTGCAACCATGAAGGAGTTTGTACCGCCCGTTGCTTTGAAAGAGTGAGCAGAAGTTGTCAGCGGCTTTGTGAAGCCCTTGCTACGCTGTATGGAGAGAAACGGTAAACCAAACCGTTAAAAAAACCAAAGTTAGTTTTAGAAATGTGAAAGTTAGGGTGGACAAGAGGAGAACGGCTTTGGAAAAGTTTCAATCAGGACAACAAGCGCTCAGAAGGGTGGGTAAAAAACTAGTAATATTTTGTAATTAAGTTTTTGAAGTGAATTCCAGAGTTACATTGCCTTTTTAAGTAAGGTTTTCCATAGACACGGAAGAAATAGTTACTTTGGTTTGTTGTGGATGAACCCGAATTGCTCCAGCAAATCGGATTTTTGGCCATTTTCTATTTTTAAAGGGGTTATCAAGGTTTTTTTTTCGTATACTACTAAGTCCCACCGCATGAGATCGCCGACACTTTACGGGTGCTCACCGCAGCGCTCCATTCTAGAGGACGGGTTGTGTAATGATTAAGAAAGCCAGAAAAGGAGGGAAAACCCAAGAAAATTTGACGATTCATAGATCGGGCGTGAGACGTCGACGTCCGTCTTCAAACGGCATTTTTATAACTTATAATATTTATAACAGAGTTTAGACATATGATTAACGAAGCATTCTTAAAGAACAGCTCATACCTGAAATCAGTGGTATACAAGATTAGGGAATTTGTGTTTACTTAAAAGAACACAGACAATAACAGTCATTCCTACTTCTTGTTTCAGTCATCACCCAGTCCTCTTATCAACAACAAGAAATCGTCGAAGCATGTAAGGCACCCACTAGCTCTTTCCCTCGATCACTTTTGTAATCTCCTCCTGAAACCCATCCTATCGCTTCTCCATAGCACTCTGCTGCACACAAATCCACTTTCTCTACCAAGACTTTGACAACCGCATGAGAAGTCAAACGTCGCATTTTGAATGCAAAACTTCTTCCAAAAACTTGCACACTTCTTTCATTGTACTCTTTTTAGTCTCTCCATTCACGCCAATCAGCAGTCGTTCCACGGAGGGAGAGTGCGATGGTCGGAGCTAACCCGGAGTGCGCATCAAAGGCTATCAAGGCAATGCTCATGGAGAAAATGATGCAGGAGAAAGAAAAGGAAAAGGAGGACAGCGTTGCCAAAAAGTCCAGTGTTGTGAGTTTTCAGGCATAACTTCTATAATTCTTAAAAAGCAGGAGCAAGACAGACATTCTGAATCAACGCTCGAGGAGCCTGAAACCGATGTCAACAAACCGATGCTGGAGTACATCCATCTTCTGGCTCTGAATTTGATCCACGCTCCATTATCAGCTGCCTTGAAAAGCGCCCTTCTCCTAAACTCTGACCAATACAAACAACTTCTTGGAGTCAGTTGGAATCTGCTTCTGAACGAAGACCCTCACATCGTGGCAAGCGCAGCGTCAATGTTCATCATTGCTTGTGTTCGTCGGTCGGAAGATGCCATCACAATCATCAACGAAACAATGGAGTCAAAGGAGCCCACGGAGAGAACTGCGGCCATTCAAAGGTATGACGTGGATATCACACACTCGTATATGAATAATTCAGGTGGTATGCATTGTGGCGTCATCGACAACATGTTTGGTTGAAGATGGAAGAGGGGGCGCAACAGACATTCAAGGTAAGATCCTAATATTGAAACGGTCCCGATCGGCCCCAGCCGTTCGAGGTAGGCCCTCCTACATTCAATAGGGCCTGCAATTTTGAAAAAGTTTGTGAAGTTCAAATTTGTTTAATGGCCATTCAATTCGAGTTTTACATTCGAGTGGTCATTTTTCTCAGTAGGGTTTCCACTGTGGCGGCGTGCCTTATAACCCCTTGGCAAGGCAGAGCTATATGTGCTTCGGTGGCGCAGTGGTAAGCACCTTACTTCATAAACTGGAAGTCACGTGTTCGACCCCCTACTGCTGTAAACATTTTGCTTTTGACAATCAATAGTCTAATACAAATACCGTTAAGCAAATTTGATCTTCACAGTCTGTTTCACTATCATATTCACTATGCTAGGTCTTTTTGGGTGATCGAACCAACAAAATGAAACATCTTTCTCTAAACGGGCAAAACATGTAACTTGGATACTATCTTAAAGCGGAACGAATCATATTTCAAACTCATTATTTTCAGGTCCCACCAGCGAGTGTCGACTTCCAACCTCTTGTGACCAGCAACAACGTGAACTCCAATCTTGGACAGCCACCACCGCCCGTTGTCGACCCTCCCTGGATGCCTCACCTCAAAACAAACATCGAAGAGTTGTCGCTAAAAGAGGAAGAACAAGCAACGGTTAGTCCACTTAGATCAAACAAAACTGAACTTCACTTTAGTCCCAAACGATTATGACAATGACAAGGACGAGAAGGAAACAAAAACAGGAAATGGTCCGCAAAGCTGTTAGAGACGCAGAGGAACGACAATGTGAACAACGACAGTTTTTCAAGTAGGAATAGGTTCATTAAATCTTAAACGTTATTTAGGCTGCGTAACTCTGCTGTGGTTCAATTGGCATCATTCGATCCTGGGCTAATCCACCATCAGCAGGAACAAACTGATGGTAAGAATTGTGGTCAAGAAAAAGAAATGAAAATGCTTTAGAAACGGAACAGCCTCATCATTCTGCCCGCCAGCTGCCGTTGGCTCCTTCTGTGTTCCCTTCTTCCTTGCTGAGTGTGGTTCCGGCAATTGTGGAGATGTTGGATGATCCTCAAGTCAATGCAAATGGGGTATCTGGTGAGACTTTTCATAACTTTAACAAGTTATGTATTGATTTTAGTGAGTGATGTAGCAAAGAAAATTGTCTGGACCTGCATTGTGGAGGAGCCAACCCTCTTCTTCCGCCACTTCCTGGAAAAGTTGACCAATCGTGATCGACAGGTGGGTTATATATTCCCATAAGACGCTGAAACCATTCACTTCGTGTGCGGCACACACTCTTTCCTTCGCGGCTCACTCTTTCAGCCTTTATTTTCCTGCTTTCGCACGCCTAGTGGTTTTTCAGGCGGTGGCGCCAGAGTTCCGGCCCACCGACAACTACGTAAGTTAGCATTGACTGTGTAAATATTACGTAAGTTAAAGGATACCCAGACATTACTGTATTGCACTGCTTTTGCATGTTGACAGGCACGGGGGATTGAATAAGCGGATGATGCGTGAACCAATATATCGTTGCACTGGCATGTTTTAGCGGGAGGCGATGAACTTGAAGCTAACTTCCTGGACGAAATACTGTTTCCGTTTAGGAGTACCTGATGTCTCTCCTCCGTCGGATGGTTCTTCGTTTTCACCCACTGCCAACCCAGGTGGCTCAGACGCTTCTGAACTACTTGGTAGGAAAACACAGGATCTTTTCGTAATCACGTCTTTTTTAGTTCGGATTTGTGCTCCACTTTGTAAGACCTCCACAGTGCGATGGATCAGAGAAGGCCCTCGGATTGGCATTGTCACTCACTTGGATTTTGGCTCCTAATGTTCATGGATTATACTTCAAAGATCTAAAACAGCTATTGAAAAGGAGTCAGCTTGATGTAAGTTTGGAATTTTTCCGGCAAAAGAACTGGATTTGCAATTGGATACAAATATTAGCGGTGGAGCGCGCGTACGTACAAAATAGCAGACAGCTGGCTGGAAGGAAACCACGGCTGTAAGAAAAACTTGTCGTTTCGAATTTTGCCTTTTTTTAAAGTTTAAACTCAAAATTTCAGCAAGCCCTTCTGATAACCGCCCACGTACCATCTGCCAAGAAAATCATTGTGCATGGCCCAGATTGCGGAGAAGGAGGAATTCCAAGCCAGTTCCCAGTCCACGAAGATACCCAATTCCAACAAATTCTCAGGTTTGTCTCTATCTCAGTTTTTTAATAAAAATAATTGTATTGCAGTGATAGTCTGGAGTTCTTCAACATCGAGGATGACGTCAACACATATTTCCTAACTGATAGCAAAAATGGGCAAATTCACTTACCAGCCAACTATGTTCGGTAAAAACCATACTTTATTGAAATATACAATGTTTTTAGGGATTTTTATTTCTTCCACAGATCGGACTACCCTCAACTGACTCTGGTGAAGATGGACCCGTTGGAGGCACAAGACAGAATGAAGCAGATGGCCTTCTCTCAGAGGTTCATGGAAGTTGGAAAAGTGCTCTTGACTCACAATATCTTGAAGTATAGCCCTCAGAATGTGGTAATTGTGCTTTAGAAACTATTCTTAAGATGGTGTTAAGATTGCGCAAAGAATCTTCTTCCTCCACGATGAGCTGACACATCTACCTTCATTTCCTCGAAAGAGTCTTGAGACCTGTTTCGGACTCCATCATGGAATGCTCGGGGAGCAGTTGAAAACAATGGAAGCAATGCACAAGTTCACTTGGGCAAACCTGATGAGTGACATGTTCGAGAAGATGGAAAATGCCTTCATGTTTGCGGATCTTCATCTCTTCATCAATGTTGTAAGTCCATTATGTTAGCTAAATAATTAAATCTTTAAGATCAATGGAATCATGATCCTCCATTGTGAGGATCTACTGATTCTGAGAAGATGTGCTGCCACCTACATTTGCATGTCCATTCACTTCAACTCACTGTTCGCCAGCCAGGGATTCTTCCTCATTATGCCAACAATTCTGAGGTGCTACAGTCAGCGGCAGACCAATCGAATGTTCTGTTCGGTTGTGGAATTTCTCTGTCGGCAGTTCTACCTCCTCCACAGGTTAGAAACTTTAAAATATCTTCATAGATTATGTTTAGAAAGCCGTTTCTTCTCCAAATGTGTGGATCCGTCGCCAACATTCTGGACACCAACAGCAGTGATTTCGAAATCAATCCCACTCGGGTGAAGGCAAAGGTAAGATAACATTGAAATTGTTAGCAATTATATCATTCCAGTATTGGTACTATCTTCTCCGATCCATGGAACAGATGGGTGACGAGATGGATCCACTTGACATCCTAGGCCTTGTTCCATACGACAAGCCTCTGAAGGCCCTCGATCTTTGCTATCGAGACGATCCCAACACCTTCTCAGTCCTCACAGACGCTTTTGCAAGTTGCATTTGTGTCTGTGCGTTTGCCCCAGAAAGCAAGAGAAGCTACCATATGCTGGTTTGTCAAAATACTTTGTTTATGAAATGGTTTTAGCTTGTAATGGCAGCCCTTCTTCCTCATTTGATTCGACAAATGGAGACTGATACAGCAGCTCAGGGAAATTCAGCTGCTGCTGCAAAGATGGAGATATCTCAATGGACGACCCTATGTGTGGAGATCAAAGCACTAATCAACAGTTGTGAAGCTCTAGCCAGGTTTGAAATTCTTGCTTCAAACACGTTTAATGTTAAGAGGCCCGCAAAGAACATTCGAGCTGGGAACTGTTTCCGACAGGAATAAGCCATTCATGGCTGATTCTCCCCAATTCTTCGATCCACCTACAACAAACGATGATGAGAATATCCGACCATTCCATCTGTAAGTGTGATTCTTCTTTAAATATAATTCCTTCAATAGACGGGAGAAACGATCAGTCGCTGTTGGATGGGAAGCAGCTGAAGTTGAGGAGCAACAGAAGGAACAATTCAGAAGACCAAGGGACACTTTGCTTTGCTTGACCGCTCATTTTCTGGAGATGGCAACACCAAGGTAAATAATTGGCTATTTGAATCCATTTGGCCTTTAGACTAAAAGAACTCGCCAGAATTTCCACTGGAACAGAGCATATTAAACTTCCTGAAGTTATGGATCACAAGTGTCATGTTAAACTGAGTGAAGTGGCTCTCACTCTTTTGAAAATAGCTCCATACGACCTGTCTACCATGTCCTGCATGGGACTTCAGAAGTACTTCCTTGTGATCCTTCCTGTAACGGATTGGTCTATTGAAAGTAACAGATCTGCACTGAACATCATTCTTCGACGATTGGATAAGACCATTGCTAAGGTTAGAAAACCGATGTCAAAGCTATTAACTTTTTTAGATTGCCAAGAAACAAAGCCTACGACGGAGGGTTAGCTGGCCAGCTCTGAGCAACTGGCTTCTCGGCATCTGTGACACGTTGTCAGCCTATCCTTACATTGCCCATCTCCATCCATTAAAGGTTTGAAGTCTTAAAGAAGTAATCTCATTCAAATTTGGTTTAGACCACTACCCAGCTCTGTTTGAGGATTGTTGTTGGAGACCCTTGCCAAGATGAAGGAACTCCCGCTGCCCACCCAGCTACTGTTCTTCATCCTACAACACCGCCTCATTCCTTCTGCCAAGCCGTGCTACGACTCGCGGTTATCTTGATGCAAGCGCTTGGGCAGTTCTCCTTCTCACTGGAATTTGTCACAAGCGCTGAGGCTATTGGACCAGCGGCCGATCGCCTGGAAGCTGTTCTTTGCCACCTTCTAATTCCAATGTTCCTGAGGATATCAAGTCATCCGAAAGGTTACCACCTTCAAGTTTCTTGCACAACTTGTCTTTCAGAAGCATCCGTTCTCCAGGCGAAAGATCTCTCAATGTGCATCTCACTCATGCAAAATGCGGTTTCACCACCTCTTGGAAAACAATCTGTAGCGCCCTTAATGAGTACGTCTACCTTGGCCACCACCTTTATTCGGGGAACTCAAGTTCACGGTTGGTTTGAATACTGGAACAGTGTGAAGCCTCCGTGATTGTCCCCGTTTTGTTGTAGCCGCAAAAGGAACCCAGACAAAATTGTTTTGCAGACTTGTCAGCTAGACAAGGATCAGTCTCTGTGACTGACAGAGGTCACTCAGCTACAGTATCCACCCACCGGATCGTTCGAGAAAGCGTCTGCCAAAGTGTCTACCTAGCTTTGAAGGTTTTGATGCTCTGCTTCGGAAAGCTGCTAACAACCATGTGGCCACGCGTTGCCCGCCTGGTCAAAGGTTTCAAATCGCATTCATTTTTCAAAGCTTTCTATGTTAAGATCTTTTGGCTAAAAAGCCCGGGGCACAATGTGGCATTGCATTTATCGACTTCTTGCTTCATTCTGATTTGCCAATTGCATTACTTATTCTTCCAGTGATACAGAATAAGGTAATTTAGTTTTCAACTCTGATCAGCGAAAACAACTTAGGTTAAACAGAAGCCAACCAATGAACAAGAAGGCGCCTGGCATATGGAAATTCAAGAAAAGATTGACAAACACGATCATCAAACATTGCCCATCTGCGTTTTGGTGAATAGATGTCACGCAGAGTTAATTCAGTTGAAGGAGGAACTTTCTATGAAGCCTATGGGTAATTTTTAATTTCAATACTGTTTAGAGAGTTTTTTAGAATTGACAAGATCTTACACACCAACGATGGCTGATGCTCACTCCGATTCTTCTGCTGCTTCGTTGGCTCCACGATCAGCACCCAATCGGCAAAGCATTGACCGCCGGACGAGTAGTTATGGAAAGAAGACTCTTGCTGTTATGAAGGAAGGAACTGAAGGGACGATCATGGAAGATGCAGAAGACGAAAATGCAGAAGCACCTTCTACTCCAATCATTTCAAAGGTCACGAAGAGTCCGAGCGTTCCACTTGGGAAGGTAAGAAACAATTTTTTTTAAAACTGGCGATGCAGTTCAAAGTGTATGATTGTCTAAGTTTCCGATAAATTCACAGTTTATAGTTTTGTTAAAACAAAAACTTGTGTTAAAGGCTTGTGTTACTTGTTTTTAACGACAATATTTTACCTTTGCCGCTCCTTATTGTCTGCGGCACGACTACCTCTAGCGCTTCCGCCGATAGCGTACGGGTGCGAATTCCGCACCGCTACAACCAGGAAACATAGATAATTTGTGTTTTTTGCGAAAGCGTAAACACAGTGCGTAGTTAGTTAAAATGCTATGTTTTTTCGCAACTGTCTATCATCTGGAATGGCCAAAATATGGCTCACAAGCTAATTTCTCCTAAATAAAACACACAATGTTTATGTTTTCTAACACAATGTTTTAGGCTCTTTAATTTTTATTAAAAAAATGTTACAAAAGGTCCATGACGGTCCCTTTATCCAATATTTTCCTCTTTGGCTGAACCTTTATTATATTGTAAAAATTCAAATAGGTTATTAAAATCCTATTTAAAGCTTTTTTGTTGAAACTGCGTCACATTTTTCACTTGAAATCCAAAAATCAGCTAATTTAATTAAAAACATAATATATGTTTTACAGTTGACTGCTTCCCCACGGGCTCGTTCATCAAGCGGATTTGGAATGTGGAGAAGTGTTAGACGGAAATCACGTCATGTGTCTTCTGAGAGTGATTTTGATGATAAAAACGTGGAGATGAAAGATTTCCCTCACTTCGATGACCTGGTAAACTCTTTCTTCCTTAGAACATATCATGAATTCAGACACGTCCCAAACGACGTTCCACCGAAGCCCTTGTTCTACCTCTTCATGACAGCTTGGACACCAATCGACAACGATGTATTCTTTATTATTCAACAGAAACATCCAAATGTTCAGTTGTATCCTTCTCAACGCCAAAGAAGAACGGCAGAGGACACGACGATGACGACGAATTCCAAATATTCGAGCAACATCAGCTAGTTTAGATTCGATTAGTATGCCTGTGATCAATACCCGTTTCTACCTTGGTTTACTTGAAATTACCGGTACATACATAATCGACAAAGTTAATATAAAGTCTTTATTTTATCACTTTTACAAAGTTAATCAAAAACAAAAAGAGACAGAGAACAGAGAGAGAGAGAGAGAGAGAGAGAGAGAGATTGAAGAGGGATATGGAAGTTAGTTCCACTGCGCGGCGAGTCCTGCAAAGTAAGCATCGGTGGTAGGGCCGATGCATTGGCTTGAAACTTTTGTTTGGAACTTTTGCTTGCTCTTTCGAAGGCGAGTCAGAATAATGTTCATTACGATGAACTCCAAGATGGCACAGACGGGAATCCACTGAAAAAGAGTTTTAACAGATTTATAGGCACAACAATTTCTCATTTGCTTAAAACTCGTTTTTGAACATCTATTGGCTTTATTAATATCGGTAATTTATTCTGTAAAGTATTAAATTATAAATGATTAAGAACTCGAAAAGGTTTAACACAAAAATACCCTATGTGGCAGATGCGCTATTCTTAGGTTCGGATCCGGGACAAACGGTTTTGCCCATTTCATAAATTTTTGCAATGTATTCAACCGCATAAAAATATATTCAACCGCATGTATTTCTTATGTATTTTGGGCGCAACCAACCCCTCGATTGTTGATCTGCCACTCTGATCCACAACAATTTCAAGAATTCTTTTTTCATAAAGAAAGAAACCCGTCAGTGATTCACATGAATCTAGATATTGAAAAGTCTTGAAGTTCAAATGACTGCCCCCTTTTGTCATCAAAATTGAATTTCTTTCTTCTTCTACCTAGAATTTCAATTGTGCCCTTTTTCAAACCTGATACTGAGAATGAGCGCAACCGGGAATGAAAACTTGTGTTTTTTCTTGAGATATTCTCAGAAAGTTGAATTTCTAATAAACATGCGTCCTTGAAACAAAAACATTGTTGCTTACTAACATTGTGACGAAGGATGATGTTCTCCCAGACTCCAGGATCCTCTCCAGCATACATCACACGTCCGGTCATAGTTCCTGAACATTAAAATTAATTACAATTGAATGTTTATTGTTACCAATAGCGAAGCTAGCATAAAAGACGGCTTGTAAAATGACATTAGGCATCAACATCTTCAGAAGTCTACGGGTTTCAACCTTCTGGTAGTTCTTGTCCAGTTCGTATTGCCTGAAACTGTTACACATTCCTTAAGTAAATCCAAATTTACAATGGCTGAACGCCTGTTTTCGAATTGATGGTCCAAGTTGCCACAAATAGGGAAAGAGAGGCCAGATCGCAGACGATAATAGACATGTAGAGACCACTGGCACGAGATCCTGAGGACATGGGAAGGCCATAACAACCCATTCGAAGTTCGTTGCTGTCGGTACCCGCCAGGACAAAAATATCGGCCCCTATTGCTATTGCAACCTGTAAATTATCGATAGCTTTAAAATGGCTCTTTTTACCGTCACCACAGCCAAAAAAGCTCCAAGGCGATGGGTGAACTTTCCGTACTGCTTTTCGTTCAATGTTGACACAAGTCGTTCAATTCCCGTAGTGACATGAATTTTTAATATTTTGTAATCTGGATGGCTGCATGGTTCACATGGGCCGGGCTGACTGGGAAAATACCACACACACGGCCAGGGTTCAATCCCGTCGGTGACAGTTGACTATTAGTTACTTTCATGGCGTTTAAACAAGTTATATAGGTCCCTAACCCCTGCGCAGCCGATCCGCTACGGGTTTCAGCTACGGCGTTCTCTGACCCCGCAGACAACCGGGGCGCAATGCTGAAAGGGTCAGACATGGCGAGGAATGTTGGCCCAATTTGAATCGCATAAATTCAGGTCGCTTAGTTCGTCATTTTGCTAAAATATGTAGGCTACCGTTATTTAGAAAAAACACCATGTTTGGCAACTTTGGGCTCGATATATCATAAACTCGGCATTTTAACCCTAGAATTATATATTTTTTGATCTACGTTTTGAGTTTTATTCAAAAAAACAAACTTAAAAATTCGCATGACTCTCCCTTTCAAGTGCAACATTAGCTGACTAGTAATTTAAATTAAAATACGTAATGGGTACTTTAGCACGTTGTTTCGAAAGTTTTAACATCTGAATCAATTGAAAAGTGACAGATGCTGCTAAATTAAGAAAAACAGCAATAATGCACCAATGACAAAGTTTCCATGTGCTTACCTGAATAATCGCTGAACCAGCTAACATAGCAACATAAAGGTAGGTTCTAGAGGAGCATTCTGCAGCAGTTTTGAAGAAAGCACAAGGATCATAGAAGGTGAAGTAGTAATGGTACATATGCTCAGCCTATAAATACGGTAAGGAACTATTAGATGTAAATTGTTTACGTTGATGCAGACTAAGAAACCACACAGCAACATATAAATAACCATCTGCAGACAAATCAAGATCTAAAACTATTTTTTAAATATGCAAATATTGTGTTTAACCTTAGCGTTCTTGTGGAAAACTCCGATCTTGAAGAAGCGGATGAGAGTGAAGATGCCTACTCCAATAGCCACAATGGATTCTACAAGCTGTGCTCCAGGAATGGTCTGAAATGTTGTTAAAATCAAAATGACCTAAACTAACTTACAATGATGAAAACAGGATTGGTGATGGATGCGTAGTCATTAAGGCAGCGTTGGTCAGCCATTCTGAATGACCTAATCTCAATTTTTCTTAGAGAAGGACACCAAATGAGTGCAAACTTGGTTCGTTTAGTGGTTTGTAGGGTACAAAAGGATGGCATCGCTGGTTCTCAGCGGGGGATTATATATAATTACCGTTGAAATGGTACTTTTAAAGTACTTTTTTTTGTTTTACGCACTAGGCATGTTCTTCATTTACTAACATAATCAAATGAAATGATTTGAAAATATTTGAATGCAAGTACACATTCGAAAACAAACCGAATATGGGTACAAAAGAAAACTAGCATGGAAACAAAATTGGTTTTAATGAACATTTTGGATGACAGCCGTGATAATTGTAATAAATCAGCGTAAGTCTCAATTTTTATGAATATTTTTTCAAAAAGACTATGAATATAATTCAAAAAAAGCATAGACAGTGAAAAGATTGCACTCAAGGAGGTTTTGCAATGGAACAGAAATAGTTGCCCACGCTATTCTCAGAATACCGAGTTTTCTTTCAAACAGAATAAAGATTACGTGGTTCACTTAAATGAAGAAAGGCAGGCAGCAAAGCGTAAAACAAGTCTGTTTTCACGTTTCGAAAATCAAGGGTTCTTGCAGGCAAAAATGAGGTTTGAGAGCAAATCTGCATTTGAAGCGTTTTCTTGTTGGAGGTTTTTATCATCTAATTGACCATTGTAGGAGATTCTTCATTGATTGGACACATGTGCCCATTATTACCTTTCAAAAGGCTTATATAACTTCCGCAAATCCTACATAGTTCGACGAGTTTAGGAAAGGAGAGAAACTATTAATAATCTATTTATTCGAAATACTGCTTACATATATAAATATCTTTTACAGCATAGTATCTCCAATTTTGAGGGAAAGTTGAAGATATTGATTAAGGGAACTGATTTTTTAAACTTGAAAAGCAAAGGACAAACAACTCATAAGAATTTTAGTGCGTGCGTGTGGACTCAAAATTTTGTTTTCTAGTTTTTAAAATCACAGTGTAGTAAAAAACGAGCTTTGTCCAATGCTCTTGGTAAAAACACCTGCCACGATTACATTTTCATATTCAATTTCATACTATATTTTGTTTTCCGGGTACGTTTCAGAATTATAGGTATGTAAAGTTTCTTTCTAATTTTAACGGTATACAAGAATTAAAAGGTGGCCTTACTTGAGTTATTTTTTATGAATTGCGGAACAGCGATATGAACAACAACGAAAGTACAGAAGAAAATGTGTTTAATGAAAGAAAAAAATTCGTGTGAAAAAATCATAATAATGGGAATCAACTGGGTTTAAATTTTTTTTTTGAAAGCCTGGTGGTGAAACACGACGTAACTCAGATCTCGTAATTGACAGCAAACAGGGGGGGGGGGGGGGGTGAAGCCCGGTAGTTTAATGGAGGGAGGTCCCATTAACTATCTCATATGCCATTTTCAAGGGCTGGGCAGGTTCGCCGCCACAACCCTGGTTACGGTTAAGTGCACATGTTTGTACCTGTTGTTGACCATAGAAGACCAAACTTAGTCTGGACTTGAGAGCCAGTTAACCATGGTGCATGCAACTAATGAAAATTTGTTTACTTTTTCATAGACATAAGTATTAATTTTTGCAATAAGGAAAACGAGCTTACTTCAAATAGGATCCATCTAGCATATGATTTATGACAATGTCACACTTTCCCATTGGCTCAATTGCACAATTTTGCAGTGTGCTTGAGATTATGGTCTTCGCGTGACTGAATCAACCAAAATATTACTAATGTATTTAAGAGTTAGAATTTAATTAGTACAAAATTTCCAGCGGTTGGTCCCTTTCCGGTTTTTTAACCAGGCTTGGGCCACCGGTCCCAAACCAAAAAGGAGCCCTTGAAATCTTGCTATTACTTAAAGAACCGGAACTACCGTTAGCTGATTCTTCCATAGGCCTACGATGACACTCGACAAAGGATAGCCAAAAAGATATCTCATTCTGTAAGGTTCAGTTCAAAAAAGATTGAAGAAAGAACACATATTCATTGAGCGACTGAAGCAACAATTGTCAAACATGTTGATGGTTTTGGAAATATTTCAACAAGAAAAAAAGAAAAAGAAAAAAAAAACTTTTGGAAAGAATTCAACAAGAAAAAATCGCGCTGGTTGTTGAAACGACTATGTCCAAATCACATTTGCCCACCCGGAAACAAGCAACAACAATGCCCCAATCATACAATTGAGGCTGGGAAACTGTGACATGCAATAAAATAGAATTATCGTCTTCAGCTGAAGACAAGACAAGAGGCGTTTTATTCATCTCTCACCTTTTGGAAGTCAGAGGAGTTACAGTATAAGGAGGCATGGTGGGTGGGGTGCGTGAATTGTCATGTGAGTAAACTCTGGGGAACTACTTTAATGAGCACACCCGAAGGTGCTTCATTCTAATTGTGGTGAAAAAGTTAGATGAGTAGCAGCACCGGAAACATGTGCACGACTCTGCACTTTGAAGATGTAAACAACTTCCAGCAGGTTGTCATGTGAGTAAACTCAGGGGAGTTATTCATGAGGATATGAGGGGTGCAAAAATACGTTCACCATTCTTAAAAACAAATAAATAACTTAGGGGTTGTTAAAACTTTTTTGATGAAAATTAAAGCATTAAAGTGAAAAAGAGCCAAAATTACGTTATTATGAGAATTTGTAAGAAAAGAGAAATCTGTTCACACTGCTCTAAATCATTTTCAAAGACAGGTAAAAAATTCCATTTTTCATAGCAAAATTTAACATATTTTTAAAGTTTTAAAATTATCGAATGTTAATTTTCTGGTTTCAGAGAAGTCAAATTTTACCTTTGACGTTAAATTCGTTTAAATCAGAGCAAATAAAAATAGTGTTTGAATTTTATAGGTTTTCGTATTAAAAAAGTTATCAAACTTTTCAGCACTTTCGTTTTTAAAAATTTGTTTGGCGTAAAAGGTTTTTAACTAATAGCGGAGACAGTAATTTTCTGAACTTGCACTTTTAAATAAGAAGGTTCCGCGCAAACGCATTATAAGAAACCAAAAAAAGTACGAGATATCGACAATAATAAAAATACCTTCAATTTTCGAAATCTTCTTTACACTTGTTTCCTTGTTATAAATTTTAAAAACTACTGAAGAATGAACTGCACTTCGAATTGTTGGGCGGGGGGGGCTCGGTATTTTACCGAGAAAACGAAACGGTTTCCAGTTCCAATTATAGGCAAGGGTAACACATAAAACATTAATACAATATCCTATTTCAGCACATAAAAGGGCAAAAGGAAAATGAAATAGAATAAAGACCATTTTTTACCTCGTATACTAACTGTAATTAGATGTGTTCTTTGCGTTAACTGTAATGGGCAAGTAGACGTAATTTTAATGAGTTTCCATTAGCGAAAACAAGTTCATATAGTGTTTTCCTCTGTGAAACTATTTCAAATAACTGAAAATAACATATAACAAAAGGTTTTTCTTATAACCTAATTAACCTCAAAAATTGTTGTTCCTACCAGAGAGAACAACTAAGTGACATATAATTACGTACGCACCTTTTAAAGGAACCTTAATTGACGTTTCAAAACTGTGGCTCATTATAAATTTAAAAAATCAGCTGTATGAAAAACTCAAAATAACCATAAAATCTGTATACATATATGATACGAAAGTCGTAAAGTCAAGGTCTTTAGGTAACCCGAAGGCATAGTGCGTCCTGCGTTTAACGGTATTCTAATTCTTTACGCTACAGTTTACGCCGCTTTTGTGTTTTGTACACAGGTGAAGTGTGCACTTTGAAGAAATGTTTTAATGCTCACACAATGGGGGTTTCGAACGTAATTGACTTGAAAAAGATTGGTGAGTAACATCGGCAACATATTTGCACAATTGCTTTTGTTGTGCCTTCTCTGAACAATGCGGTACTAAGTGGGGGTAAGAATAACCTTATAAAATGTAGCTTCAGGATTAAAAAAATTGTACAAACGTTTTTTCAAGATTAAAATAAATTTTTTTTAAAAATGATTAGTCTAAAATAGAGCGAAGGGCCTCAAACTGTTCTCATGTCTACAATACTGCATTAACTCAATCTGGAAAAAAGGCTGTTACAGTATTGAAAAATGTTAGTAAACCAAATATTATCCACGTAAGTGAATGTTTGAGTAGTAAGTGGATCATGTTGATATTTACTTGATTTCAATAGTCGCAAATTGGAAGGACCGTGTTTTGAACAACAATTTACGTCAAAATCTGAAAACGAAGTCAAAAGTCGGCATGATTGCGTCTTATAAGTATTGGTTTTGTTTTCTTGTGAAACTTGTGTTATGCCAAACAGAGCTTTGAAACATAATCATTACTAAGGTAAACAAGGTGTTTGTTCAGTACTTCACCGAAAACAAGCAGAAATAAATTATCCGCAAGTCAGATGACCAAGGCGCTTACAAGGGAAAACCCGCTATTATCAAATGGGGGGTTTGGCCATTCGAGGCAATAGACCTGTGGATAACATGCAAATTTACGCATTATGTGTACGATGTTTACGCGCCAGCCAAATCCATCGGTTTATTCATTTTTTGATTGTTACTTTTGAAATGTTCAATGTTCCCGCCTGAACAGAAAAGACGCAGAAAATTGTATTTGTCTTATATGGTAGCGTTGCGAGTTTCACACCCGTACGAGATCGGCGGCCGCGGCAAAAGTAGTTTAGCCGCATAGGGTAATGAACACCATAAGTAAATATAGTCTAACAGAAGCCCCTGACGGTACCTTGAAGAGTCATGCAAAAAACAGAATGCATTAAAACAAATAAAACGTACACTGGGTTCCCAGCTTTAACTTTTATCTAAAGTAAAACGAAAGAAAATTGAAGAAATAGTGCAAGTTATGCGTTGTTTCTATAGCTCCAAATGTAGAATGTTTTCATGGCCACAACACTTGGTCAAATAGTTGGTAAGTTATTTGAATTTCTACAGTAGGAGGAGGTGTTCAGTAGTTCTTACATAACAAACAAAAAGAATTTTTCCGCCGTTGCAAATGAAACGAGAAAGGACGATTGCTATTTTCAAATGAAAAAACACAAACTCTAGCCATCTCCACAATGCATTACGAATGAAAAGAGTATTGTGTAATTATACATAATAGTCTAATAAACGCGGAACAGTTTAGTATAATAAATGCACTGGGGGAATTTATCGAAGGAATAGTGCCATTGTTATAAAACAATTTCCGTCCGTGGTGTTTGAAATATTAGATGATGTATTTGAAAAATCATGTTTATGAAATCATCACTAATAGAAACAGTGTACAATCGTGCTTATCTTTAACAAGGAAATTTTCCTTCTTTGCATAGCGAAAAGTAGTAAAAACATAAAATTGAAATGAGTCTGCCCTCAAAGACATGGCGTAGTTTCAGTCTGATTAAAAACGAGAAGGTTTGAAAAGTGCGTTTGGTGTGATTTCTGAAAATTTAGCTAAATGAAAGTAGAGTGGTTAAAATACATTTTGTTTCTTTTGAAATTGAAAAGGAGAAGATTACAGTTTATGAGCAATCAACATCACAACTCGTTGGAATTTCACAACTCGTTGGAACATTAGCGGCCAAAATTGGTAAGTCTGAAAAACCAATGCGGTTTGGATCTGATCAGACCACCTTGCCAGATTTGGTTATACTCTATTTTTCCTTGCGGCCGCAAAAAAGTCAGGCCTTTTGAAAATTCGAATTGAGCAAAATTAATTTAAGACAGGGTTGTGCAAGCTTCAAATTTTGCCTATTTTTGAAAATATGACTGATTTGGACCCAAAATTTATTGTAATTTTTTTTGAAATTGAAAGGATTTTTTGTTTACTAAAATATGGTATTTCGAGGCTAAAATGTTGGAAATTACATGAAGCTTTTGGTGATTTTTTTTTAATGGATTTAGAAGAAAAATAATGGGTTCTGCAAACAATTAAAAGAGCTGAGAAAGCCGTATATTGAACTCTTGCATTATTTTAAAATGCTGTTTAATATTTTTAAAACAAAAACAAAAAAGTGTTCATAATGTTTTTGGGTCCAGGTTTTCTATTTTGGACGCAACATATTTTCCAAAATAAGGAAAATCGAAGACATCGCCTGTTAAAAATTAAAATAAATGTAGGTTACATGTGTATAACGTACAGAAAACCTATAGGTTACGGTACCTTTTGAAAAAGGTTGTTTGATTTTGTGATTTGTGTGAAAAAACCGCACAAAAGCTGAGTTTCACTAGACCAAATTAGTAGACGTTCAAAGTGCTCGATATGTACGATGATCAGACATAGAAAGAAACCGAAAAAGTAAGGTGACTGACTGAAAAACTGACTGAAAAGTGACTGAAAAAATGCGTCAAGAAAATGAAACATTGCGTTGAGGCGTCAGTCACACATTGTGACAAATAAACCACTCAATTAGAAAATGCCTGTTCATTAAACACTGACGTGCGAAATAACAATAGCTATTACTAAACAAATGACGGTTTGGAAGAAGTCATGTGCAGAACTTTTTATTTACAGTTTAAAATGTTAGTCTCAAGGCACGGTAATTAATTATTTGCAACATTGACAATGATTTGCCAATATACATATTTCAAACTTTGAATGTCAACTTCTTTATAAAAATAATAATTAAATTCAAGGAAACAGGTGAAACAAAAATGACAAATGGCACTTTTTAATACTTTGTGTCTGCTGTAGAACTTGGACATAGGAATCGCAACACTTATCCCTCTTGTTAATCCTAGTTCGGAGAAAAGAGCTAATTTGTGAAAAAAATTATGATTTCTAGACTCGAATTCCCAATTGCGCAAAAGTAGCATTTGGGCGAATAAAGCGTACGAATTACGAATTAGCGTTTTTTTTTTCAAAAACAAGAATTTCAGGTATACAGGATTTTAATAAGACCTTAAATCGAATTCTTAAAACTTTTTCCAATAAAAACATATTTAGTCGCGTTTCTAATCCTAACATTTGCCTTCAATAAAAAGATAACTAATTTCATGAAACACGTCTAGGCTAAAAGCAACAATCACGGTGAAATAACATTACCAATTTACACCTGTGCACTTTTTGTGATCTAATTGTGGTTCGTGCAGGAAACAGTGGCATTTAAATTGATGCTCTTAGAAATTCCGGAGGATTACAGCCGTGATAGAGAGATAAAAATGATTGATAAATCAGTACTTTGTGGTCGAAGGCTTCAAAAATTCAATGTCATCGCCGCAATCTTTCTTGTGGTGATTGTTTTTTTCTATAAACCTGCAAAGATAATTATGACATAAGCGCTATTGAGTGACTAAACACAGCATGTGTGTGTGTGTGTGTGTGTGTGTGTGTGTGTGTGTGTGTGTGTGTGTGTGTGTGCATGGCAAAATCTCCTGCTTGGAAATATTTGTAGATTTCTGTTTAGTTTCTCCTATAAATGGCTTTTTTGTTTTTTTTTCTTTTAATTATGTTTTTGAAGAATGCCTCATCCTAAAAACATTCCCCACCATTTGTGCAATTTAGCTTATACAACGCTTTCGCCCACTCCCGTATTTATGCCATGCAATAGAATAAAAACATGTAATTATTCTTGTTTATTGTTATTAATCCCATTGATTGTAGGTTTGTAGATTGTATCCAACAACAATTATGCCGCAAGTTGTTTTTCGCTGGTGACGCTTAATCTGCAGGGTATGGGTCCCGCCGCGATTGCCAATGCTGACGAAGAAAACCGTGCGCAATTTGTCAGCAGCGCTTGTTTATTTATTCCGAGCCAAATTACTTTGATTAATCTTTTAATTACTATTGTTTATAAAAAAGCGGTTTATGTCTAAAAAATAATTAAAGAAATTGGAGTTTTATTTTAAACATTACGTAATATAAATTCCAAAACCCATATTAGAATATATTTTTGAATTAGCTCCAACGTCATTATTCAATGTCACCACTTCTAAAACTAAAGATTACAGAATACCCAAATTATGACTTATGTTCCCCGTCATCTTTGATATAACGTCAGTTTATTTGTTTAAAGACGCATGCTGATAGCCGCTCTGTGCCCTTCTTCATATGCCACACTTGTGAACCTCGTTTCCTCCCCCTGTGACCAATTTTTACCACATCATCAGATTTTTCTGTTTGTTGGATGTTTTTCCATCCCTGGTTTCATTTTAATTTCCGCTGTGTAACATAATCTGTTGCAGATGGACCATGAAACGGGAGACAGTGAAGGGAGTTTTGTTTACGTCGTCTTGGGTTTAGCCACAATCGGGATTGCCTTGTTCCTAACGAGGTCTGTGAATGGCATCCATCTCCCGAGACTTCTTCCAGGCGTTATTTCAAAGGAGGTCAATTCACCGAACGTGCCTCAGCCAAGGGTAAAGTTGTCGTCATCACTGGTGCCAACTCAGGAATTGGTTTCGAAACTGTCCGTCATCTGAATCTAGCCAAAGCCAAAGTAAGAAACATTTTGAATTGTTGATCATTGCATTTCAGGTGTACTTGTTGTGCAGAAGCGACAAGAACGGAGACAAGGCTAGAGTGGAGTTGGTCAAGGTAAGAATTTCAATATTTATTTTATTTTGGCTATCGATAAGGGTCTAACTCTCGATTGTACCTAATCTCATTTAAATACAATTCCAAATCATCAACGGCTTGGGCGCCAGCATAGGCCAAGCTGACCCCAGCTGTCACAGAAGCAGCCAGGACACACAGAAGACCAAAACGCCTTGGCGAACAGTAAGATGAATGGCGAGGAATGTGTGGAGGTCGTAGAACGGGTGATTCTACAGGTGGAATGTGGGCTGGAAACGTTTTCCGATGGGCCTGAAAGAGTACATCGGCATTTAACAAAGCATTTAATTCAACTAAACTTACAGTAAAATTAGGAATGACGTGGAGGTTTTTCAGTTTGGGATCTGGGTAGTAGATCGGCGGCAGGCCGTACTTTTGAGAAGTAGACGGTTGTTCCGAAATATCTAAAAAGTAATTTTAAATGGATAAAAATCTATTTTAGTGTGGCTGCGATGCTACTCGTCTTATCTACGAGCACTGCGATTTGACAAGCTTCGAGAGCATCCGAGAGTGCGCCAAGAACATTCTCAAAGGTACAAATTGGGTGCACAAAAACAAACTTGTTTTTTCAGCCGAGGATAAGATCGATATTTTGATCAACAATGCAGGAATTATGTTCTACCCGAAATTCGAATTGACTGTTGACAAGCATGAAATGACATGGCAATCAAATCATCTGGGTGAGTTTAATAAATTCTTTAAAAAATGAATAAACCCAAAAAAATATAAGAAAATGTTCGATTTCTAATAGTTATGACTCCGCACTTCGTGGGAGGCTGCTAGTGCTAGCTTCCGGGAACAACAGCTGCTTGTTTGACGCGAATTGTTCTTTTTCGATTGCGGAAAAATGATAATCTATGGGAAAGGGGAATTATCGGCTATGAAAGAGAAATTGCGACAAATCAAATGTTGCTACGCACAGTGGCTGAGGTCATTTCCGTTTGCAACATTTGATCTTCAATCTTGTGAGTAACCGGTTGTGGAAGCAGAAAAATGTTTTTGAGCTTTAAAAAAATTTGTAAATATTTTTTCACTCTAAAAATCCGCTCGAAAAAATGAGAACCGTAGTACATATGACAATTTTCGAAAATTTCGGGGATTTTTGGAAAATAAACCGATTTCAAAAAAGAAACAACGAAAAAATCTCTTATTTTCCCTATTTTTTATTTTTTAAATTATTTTTTAAAGCCATAAAACTTACCTCTAAGTGTCATGGATGAGTAGAACAGCCCGCTCGTGTTTGTGGGACCGAGGGGCGTGTGTCTCGAACCGGTGGCTGGCTGTTTGGCAGCGGGTGTGCTCGCGTGGCGGCGACCGGCGGTCGGGGAATCCCTATCTCGCTTCTATTCACTGCTGAAAATGAATCTCGCATTACAATCACGTATAATTGCACCGGATAATAAGCCACAATTCAACCTTTTATTGATTTTTCAGGGTCTTTTAAGGGGGAACCCAGCGAATATTAGTGTTTTGCGCTTCCTAATTCTAATCGCGTTAGGGGGAAGTTACAAATTGCATCTCAACGATCTGGTTGTTATTTTCTACCAAGTGAGCACACATTAGAAAACGTGTGTGAAGGAAGAATGAGTGTTTTGCGTCGCGTATTCTTTTGTTGTCACAGGTGATCAGACGCCATCTCCTAAGATTAAATCGATGGGAGTTTTAATAAACACAAAGGAGTATTATCGCGCACGCCTATAACAAGGGTAAAAATTCAAGGCAGGCCTGCGGC
The DNA here is from genome assembly GCA_022343465.1 of Oscheius sp. G VE-2021. Classification (NCBI taxonomy): domain Eukaryota; kingdom Metazoa; phylum Nematoda; class Chromadorea; order Rhabditida; family Rhabditidae; genus Oscheius; species Oscheius sp. G VE-2021. The sequence goes on from JAJQXH010000055.1 coordinate 2,350,344, forward strand.
TTTTCTGAAAATGTCTAGGGGCCAGGGCCAAAAACAATTTGTTTTTAGGCCCGTTCCTGCTCACCGAGCTGCTGCTGCCTGCTATCTGCAAGGCGACTAGCGGCCGTATAATCAACGTTTCGTCAAAACTGCACAAGGACAGCAAAAAGATAGATCTCTCGGTGTTGGCGAAAATTGATGACAAAAAGAGCTTCGGGCGAATGGAGCCTTACAACAGGAGTAAACTGGCTAATGTTTGCACTTTTCGTCAATGTTGCTTAGGCATTCATTAAGGTTATGCACGCTCGTGCATTGACCCACCGCCTGAGACGAGATGGCATTCACAATGTTACCGCCAATTCCCTTCATCCCGGAGTCATCAACTCTAACCTCAGCCGTCATCTGTTCATCTCTAAGCAACCTTTCACCACCCTGGGAGCTCCATTTGTGTAAGTAAGAAGAGAAGACATAGTTTTCAATTTGTTATAGGTGGCTGCTGATGAAGACCTGCCGTGATGGAGCCCAAACCAGCATTTACCTCGCCCTCAGCAAGAAGGTCGACCAAATTTCTGGAAAATACTTTGCGTACGTTTCTTTAAAGCATCTTTTATATTAAAAAAAGTTTTAAAATCTATACATTAATCAATACACACATATACACACATGCACACAAACAAACACAAAAACACACACATACGCATACATACATGCACGCAAACACAAGCAAACACACGTACACTCAAGCAAACACACATACAAACACAGAAACACACGCACTCACACGCACACACGCCCAGATACCAACGTACACAGAAGTGCAGATATACACGTTCATACACATACTTACATACACATACACACATTCACATATATGCACATAACGCATGTACACACATACACGTATACACATTCACACATACGCGCATTCATTCTAACATACGTATACACATACATATCAAAACATACACGTTTACACATACACACACTCATAAACACCGACACGTATAAACACATAAAGATACACATGCACACATAACACCACCTATACGCACAAAAACACCTACACATGTACAGATACACGCATCCACATTTACACACTCACTGTTACACACGTACACACATACATATCAAAACAAAAGGGTTTTAATGTACTTTAGCAACACTTTCCCTTTCAGTGACTGCGCCCTTGCCAATGAGAGCCCTTTCGCCAAGGATGACCAAGCTTGCGACGATCTGTACAACTACAGTCTGGAGGCAGTAGGACTCGCCAAGTAAACGACTCTCCCGCCCCCACGTGTGTCTAACTGTTTGCGGTGTCATTTGCAATATGTAAAGCTAAAAATGCGAAAGAAGCCCTTTATTCACTGCTTTGTATAAACTTATTTAAACGGTTGATATGATACGGATAAGTAGATAAAGGTTTTTAGATACGGACGGGATACAAAGTTGTGTAACGCGTAGATGCTAAAAGAATGGGGACAGAGCAAACATAACAGGGAACACTTAGAAACAGGAAAACCCATATTTCGCTTGTGCTTCGGCCGCCAGTGGGAAATATAAGTGAGATTATTACAAAAAAGGGGATCTGATCTACAGGCGGTCGACAGTGTGGAACCGTTTCATTTCTGCTGTGGGCTTGGCGGCTGTTCGGCTGGAAACGTCCGAAAAGGAAGTGTAGTCATTACGGTCCTGATGGATATTACTATTGAGCAAAAGGGTTACTGTACCAGGTTTCTGGGGCGGTTCCTTCTCTGACGTTTTACTTCATCGTGATAGCCTTCTTTTACCTGTTCTACGACGAACAACACTATCTTGGTCCAAGCCATTTGTGAGACCTAAAACAGTATTTTATCAGTTGAAGTTAAGAACAAAATCCGATACAGGTAATTGGTACCTAAAACTGCAATAGGTACCCTAAAAAAACGAAAAGTTGGCCTAGCCTGTCCGAGAACAAGACGGACATTAAAAATACGGATCCGCCCCATTTGTATAAAATTGTATTTAAACAATGTAGTAAACGGACAGTCAGCGAGTTTTACAAGTGTTTATAATTGTTCAAAACGTAGATCAAAAAACTTTTTTGGGTAAAAAATGTATTCTTAGTCAGAAATCTAAGCTCAAAGTGGTCACTTTGCATACGACGGTCGTCCGCGGTGTCTGCTTTGATTTACGAACTAAATGTCCTGTGTTTACGCGATTAAAATTTGGCTATGTTTCCTCGCCGTGTATGCCCCCTTCAGGATTGTAGCCCTGGATAGGGTCATAGAGCGGTGCCACCGACACCCGTAGAAGATCGGCGGCGCTCTACCCCGCGACTGCTTAGTGGAAGTGAAACCCGCGAAGTCCCCTGACTGCATTAAGTTGTTTTCATTTAAGTCCTTTAAATTGTTTTTAAGATTGTTAAAAATATTGCAAGGGGCGGATCCAAACTGCCGATATGTATCTGAAGGACTACCAGAAAATATTTGTAGTTTGATGGTTTTAATTGCTCTAAGGGTCAGTATTAGTAAAGTAGCCGAGTGTTTTACTGAAATCGTTATTTAATCATGCCTACCTCTGTGCGGTCCTTCTTCTCTCCCCATTCCAGTGTACGCTCAATCATAGCCGTTGCAAATTGGTCGAGAAGCGAAGCCCGGAAAGGACAGCCAACTGCAAATCGCTGTTTATTCTAGGGTAATTCATGTCCCGTTTCCCCAGAATGTTTGAGATAAAGTGCTGTTCTCAGGGTTCTCGTAAGGGTTCCCGTAAACACAATAATCATGTCTTGGCCAGATTCGCTGCCAAAAGGAAATGCTGTGAACACACGCATGTTTTGATTCAGTCGTGCGCACTTAACAAATTCGTTGTGTCAGTCGACGACAACAACTGAATGTTCAAAGGCCCTAGTGCTCATGCAAAAACATCATAACTTACACTGATCTTTTGTAGGAAAGACGTGTTTTTCTCCGGCTTCCCGCAGTTCACCCAAAGTGGCGGTGCTGCTGTCGAGGTTGGCAACCAGGTCGTCCATGATTTGGGTAAAAACTTGAGAATGTCTCTGAAAAATAAAAAATACTATCAATTTGATGCAGCGAACCTTCAACCGCTCGTGACCTGCGTTTTTAGTTCCATGCATCATCATAGTTCGAATCTCCGGATTTTTGAAAAAGGAGTTCCTGAAAATGTCAAGGTTATTTCACAGCAGTTGTTTAAGCCTCCTTTTCGCTCTCTATCTCTCTCTTTCTTTCTCTCTCTCTCTCTCTCTCTCTCTATTCTTTTCTCTCTGTCTTGCCCTCTTTTTTCTTTTCCTATTTTTATCATGTATTTGTAGTTGTCTCACTTCCCTTCATGTTTGATCTTTTTTCCAGCCATGCGTTCCACTTACACATTACCGTTCGTTTACCCACTCATTACCTCTCAGTAACTAAATAAAGAACTTCTGTTTGACGTTCAACCACGCGCTGTTCTAAACTACAGGAAGGAAACAAAGATCAAACTTTTCACCAAAATGTCACAAATTTTTGAATATTACTATTATGAAAACAAAATTCTAACCTGAAAATACTAATGGCCGGCTCCAGAGCTCCCTGATTTCTAGCATGAGCCCAAGTTTTCCGCACAAAGAGGATTTGAGCAGAGGTCAGACAGAGACTCGAGATTAATGGTCCCGAGTTGGGAAGAGCTAAAAAGTGAACATCACGCGATACCAAGCAAAGTTCTCACGATTGGAATTAGACGAAGTGGCTTTTTCCTTCCTTAGATGGGACACTCCGTTCTTTGGGCACTTCGCTGATGAGCTCTTCACTACGCCTGAAGAATATATGATGTTGTTTTTAAATGTTTCCCACTTTTCTCCGTCATGTGAACACTTGAAACGGCCTTGCTCTTAAGCTTCGGATGGGGGTCCTCTCGAATTCCGCTGCTATGCGTCCGTTGGAGGGACAATCTACAACGGTGCTCGTAAACAAGATCGTTTGGGATGATGATGCGTGTGACGGAAAGAGAATACGTACTGGCTGCGGGGTGTGTGTCCTTCGCCGAAACTTGACGCTCTGGAGCGAGGAGCTGCCGACTCAACCTGTTCGTCTGAGGAGTTTTCCTTCGATTCATCTGAAAAACACATTTGGATAACCTTGAAATATGATAATTTTTACTTGATTTAACTCTAATAACTACAATCTAACACTTTCTAAATTTTTGAAACATTGAAATTTGACGCACATTAATTTTGATTATACGGACATTAAAAAATCAATGATACAAAATGTTTAATTATAAAAACGATTGGAAAATGAAGGTCTTTTTTATATGCTAATTATAATTCTACAACTAATCGTTTCTTGGAGCGTGATGTAAAATAATTTGCTAATTGAGAAGGGCTAATTAGTCCATTTTTAACTGGGAACACTTCTAATATGATTAAAAATTATGGCAACTTAATAAAAATTTTAAACTTTTAATTACGTATGTCTGTGTAAAAATATTGCAGTCACATTTTTAACCCGATTTTTTTCCATTAATGCACATGTAACTTCTTGCAGGAATAAGTAGTTATGTCAACCGCATTTTTTACATTTCGAAATTTATGAAACTTATAAAGCTTCAAACTTAAAACTTTTAAAGCTTAAAAAAACTTATTTCACTATTTCCTTATTTCAAATATTGCAAACGTGGAAATCATGTGACGCCTTGAGGGAGATTGCGTGTGCTGCTCTGTTATTAATGGCAGTGAATATATCATCCTTATAATAAAGTGCTTCTGAAGGTTCCCTATTGCACATTCTTCATTTTTCAGATTGTTTAATAGCTATCATTTGAATTTTAAAATCGTTTACAATAAATCATTCTAATGAATGCCTAACCAAAGCCCTTTTTCAATGATAAATTGTATTTTGCACCTTTCCTCACCTGGAAGTGGTTTGTCCGATGCGGATGAAAATGAATCACTGCGTGGGGTATCTGTACTTTTGACTCTATCTAAAATTTATTTTATTAAAACTCACATAATACGTGTTTTACCATAGGCACAGATTTCTTCTTTGGTGGGTATGGCGGAAATGGACCTAGGAATCGGGCGATCGTCCGCTTTGACGCATTGTTGTGATCGTGAAGAAGATACCCGTGTCTGACGAGAGCTTTTTCCAGACTGATTTCCCATTCTACTAAATAAAAAAGAAAGTTTAAAAGTTTGAAAATTTAAAAAAACTAAGATTTCTGAGATAAACAAGCATGCACAACAATCGGGGGGCACTGAGATAAACACTATTGCCTGCGATGTCATGCGACCCCAGGGGGTCCTCATTTGTCGCTATGGAATGAATAATTAGTGCGTATTTTTGATCTCACGCTCTGATTTAGCCATCAGATTGGCTATTCAGTGCAGAAAAGAAGGGTCGCCCCTGTCGTCTAAGAGAATGTAACGTGCACTTGGGCGCAACTCTCGAGGGGAACGGAGTAGTGCATCCAGGCAATGGTCTGACGTCACTGGCCATGTTTTCTGCCTGAAAGAGCCCAGATAATGGGGATCCCTTGGCTGACAAACGGACAATCCTCCGCGGAGAAAGTGATTGCTTTGAGAATAAGGATGAAATGCTGAGAATTCGGGAGAGATCTAGTTGGTCTCCTGGATAATCCAGGATATGAGCACATCCCTTTTCCAATAATCTGCGACGACGTTTGCAAGTGCCCTGTGACCGACTCCATCTTGATTTCTTTCAACAGAATAGACTGGGGAATCCGCAAGAAAAGAACATTTAATGGACAAATTGAACCTTTGAAGGAAATGCCTATTTTAAAGGGCCCAATTATCTATGGTTTTTAGATGTTTCCTTTTTTTGATTTGCGAAGTTTGTGCGAATTTGAAAACGGGGTCACCAACTGAAGGACAGCTATACAAATTTGAAATTAAAAGCCTACAATTTCACACGATCGCAAAGGTTGAAGATTGCTGATGTAAAAAATTTCATCCAAAATTTAGCCTTGATGAAATTTCAATTTCTAAATATTTTAAGCGTTTCCGGACGGAAATAATTTTTTAAGGAATTTCAAAGAACGTGGTTTTTTTGCATACAATGACTTTCGTAATTTAAGTTTTTTGGTCACATTAAGATGACTATTGTTGATCAAATTGTGAAGAGATGAGGTTTTTGGTTATTTTTTAATGAAAAAGTGGTAGATCACAAAAATGCCTTCTTCGGAAGGAAGGAAATGAGGTGGAAGACGTAACGAAGGCTCGTATTTAACCAAAGAACGCGTCGCGCATAAAAAGCATGGCAACGGGAGATGTCATAAATATGTACCCGCGCAAGCCGTCAAGATCAACCAGAACCACAGAATATTGCGAGTGAGTCGAGAAGGACAGGAAAGAATTAGATAGACGACGGAATCTTTCATGAAAAGAGGCATTGCTTCGTTTGTGCTTCTCCGTCATAGGAAAGTTCGGATGGTGCTTGAGCGTAAATATAGCGAGCGTTGGCCGAAATGCATGGGGAAATGAACCGAGCACAAAACAAATGAGCGCTGGCCCAAAGGCGAATTGGTACATTGAGGTCTGGGAAGATGAGAGGCTCACTCTCTCCATCTCACATCGATATTCGGCTGTAGTCACTGCGACACGAGCAATCTGAATTTGTCGTTTTGATTGCAAGTTGCAACGTAAGCTGAAGGATCAGTCCACGGGGAATTGCTTGACGGAAGGTGTGACGCTTCCGGCAACTACACGCAACGTATTGATAGTCGATTGTCGTGCCTTACATCTGCCGATGATCGAGTCAACACGTCCATCTTTGACATTTAGCAACGGAATGATGTGGCTAATCCAGACATCTCGAATCTCATCAGACTCCTGAGTCAGAAGTCATCAAAAGAAGATAAATCGACTTCAACTGCAAATGATTGAAAGCAAATTTTCCGTGACGCATGCATAAGCCTTTGAGCCTTTAAAGTAGTCCGCAGCTTTGAAAAGAGATATTTCGTCACATTTGGAAAATATGGGCGGAAGCATGCATGCCCTTCATGAACATAACGTCATTTGAAAAAGTAAAAGGAAGATATACATCAAAGGGTTTTATTGGATTGCGTATTATGCAGTTATATGAATTTGTATTAATCTTGACGACAAATTTAATTTAATTTGAGAATATGAGAAAGTATGCACTCCGCTGCTATTCACATACAAAAAGGATACATTCTTACAAAAACTTTACAAAAATAATATAGGCTTTGCAAATTCTATTTCTTTATCTCACTTTCCCACTCTCCATCTCTCTCCATTCCTCTCTCTCTCTCCCGCTCTCTCACTGTCTGGGATCTGAAAATAACCCAAAATTTCGCCGGATAAACAGTACGAAGTTTGGTAGAAATGCTCGTTTTTGACCGCTCAAAATGTTAACGGCTAAAAACCTAATCCAGTTTTTCAAAAGAAAATTTTCAAATGTTCGTCTTAAAGATACAGCTTTCAGTAAATGTTAAAATTGTTGAGGTAATTACCGGTTTTTTAAAGCCATTTTTTTGAAAACTGATTCAGCCAATTCGTTTTAAATGTTGAAACAAAATTTTTAAAATTCGTGATTTCTTTATCTTATTTCTTTCTTATTTCAAGAATGAGAGAGAGAGTGCGAGAGAGAGAGTGCGAGAGAGAGAGATGGGAAGAGGAATCAGACAGGGAGAGAGAAGCGTTCATTTGCGGTTAGATTCCGTTAATATATGGAAAGACGATGGAATGAGAAGGATTTCCATTCATTCCCTGCATAAATGGTAGCGGAGTGAAGCTGTTTTGCTGGGCTCATTGAGGAAGCATCAAGGGCACTCATTGATATCTACTAACGAGGTCGATTGCAATATCCTCCAGGATGTGATCCCGACCAACTCACTGAGACGACACGTGCTATCTCCAATAATGTGCAGGCATTAGGTAATTGCCCAGAAGCCAAACTTCCAAAGTAAGATCGTATTCCAAAGCTAAAAATACGATTTCGTGGGACCCGCCCCTTAGTCGAAAAGTGGATTAATGTTCTTCTGGTCATCACGCGAAGACTGCCCAGTTGAGTAACTTTTTATGAATGTAATTGAGGGCATAGAATCACAGAAATGGGAAGAAATCGGATGAGAAGGTTGCCCAAGCGGAACGGAGTGCCCGCCGGAAGACCGGCTGACGTCGCCAGAGAATCGCATTTCGCGCAAGGAGAATGCGCAAATGCCGAGATATTTACTGAATCTTTTATTGATTTTGGGAAATTATTATAATTATGGAGTATAGGTGTCAAATCTATCATCTGGAAGATGAATTGAGCGATGGAAGCTTTAATCCAAGCGCCCACGTAAGTAAACAAGTGCATAAGTCTTCAAAACATCCTTTTATATACACTGGTGGATACTTGTTCTATTTTAAGGTCATCAGGGAGCGAAAGGGCAAGGCTCAAAAGTCCTTCTGCTCGTCTGATGCCTTTCAAAACAAGATATTAAAAATTTGTTTTAAAGATGCTAAAAAGCTATTTTCATATGAAATTTTTTTTCTTTAAATGTGGTGTGATCCATTAAACAAGTGTTCAAATAGAGAGAAACAATTACATTGTTGTTCGCAGCCTAGATTCCCACGCATGCAATCGTGGTAAATGGGAGCTGCAATAACCTCTGTTTCGATTAGGGCGAGGAACAGAGACGTGAAAAGACTTGGATATCCAGTTGAGTGAAAACAAACTAGCCGGCAGAGTATTACTGTGGTCAATGCCGCAGGGAAGAGAGATTAGTGTTGTGAAGCCGGAGCATAGCGAACCCTGTTTACAAGGGCCGCTGACAAAGACGTCGTCGTCGTTGACTAGGTGGGCATTGAAAGCCGACTGCGCGACTCTTCCTCCCCGGCTTCTCAGCGAAATTTCCTCAAACGTACACAGACACCCAGTGCGTGGGATATTAAAAGAAAGTGGGATTTGGATAGTAGTTGCCCTTTAGTTTCGCAAAGGGCGCAATGTCTCAAAAAGAAGAAGAAAACAACTGTGGATTTGAAGCCAAAGTAGGATAATACACCTGCTTAGCTCGGGGGGAAATTGACGAACCCTAATTGCTTTGGTCGCAATTTGAACTGCTTCACCTCTGTCGGACCAAAACTCAATTACTCCTTGCGTATGTATTGGACACGTTTATTAAAATGCAATTAATTTCAACATCGAGCAGAAGAAATAAATCAAGATTAAAGAAAGAAAGATTTGCTTGTACAGGGTGGTCTTAAAAAAGCGTTTTTCATTTATAGGAGAAAAGTGAAAGAACGACGATGATTTCGAAAACTTGTTTGTTTCTCTGACAATTTTGTTTACACGGGTTTTTATGGGCATCAAATGTGTAAACAGCCATTTCTTCTTGAAATGAGAATCTAAAGTGAAATTCACTTAAGAATGGAAGGAATGAAGATGGTGTCATTGTAGTGCATCGCTAGGTGCCTCTGAAAGATTTATCGCGTCAACAGGGCTTCAAGAGCCTGTGGGCCATTTCTGAGATTAGGCCGTCAACGCTCCAGCGCGCACGAAGGAAGAAATCAGGAGGGGACGGATTTCTTCATACACAGAACCTAAAATGTTGGGCAAGGAAAACTTCAAGCATTAACTTTCTCAACTATAAATCTCAACATCAAAATTTTGGCAGGTTTTTTGCACAAGGGGAAAATTGGTTAATATGTTTTTACAAATATAGATGTCAGGGGGGTGTAAGTGGTGTCATATGTTCAATGGTATGCCTGAAGGAGTCAACACATCAGTGAAATGTGTATTTCAGGCACGGTAAACAGCCTTTTCTTCCGGCCGCAGGAGGCTGAAAACTCACGCCTGGCGAACCGCACAAACATCAGACACCGTGAGATTGAAACTGGAGTGAGAATACATGAGGTTATATATACCTCTCGTCAATCGTAGTTTCTGGAAAAAAAGGAAAAGGTGTCCAAAACTTATGCTGCCGACATTAGAATTTAAAAGAGCACAGTCATAATTTTTGCACAAATTAGTTTTTTTTTGGCATTAAATTAGCACAAATTTTATCTAAAAGTGTTTTCTTTAGTGTTCTTAATGGACATTCTTAAAAAGTAAATTAACATCAATTAGTAGCAATTCGTTTAAAGGTTTAAGAAAAATGTATTTATTTAAAAAAAAGGTTTTTTTAAAATTGTATATCTAAGAATAAATAAAGACAACTTCTGAAGGCATAATAATGAATGTCGAATGAATTATGAAAGTATGTGAAGAAAAAAAGTGATGGTATCAAAAAAGTTATTTAAAATTCTCTAATTTAATAAAAGTTTATCTTTAAAAAATAGATTGTTGCCATCTCTCTCTCTCTCTCTCTCTCTCTCTCTCTCTCTCTCTCTCTCTCTCTCTCTCTCTCTCTCTCTTTCTCTCTCTTGAACACAACATGTCTATAAATAGCGCCAAGAACTCCAATCTTCATTTGGAGTGGGCTTCGTTGTAAAAACGATAGACTTTCTGAAGTCATTTTTTGAATTTTGAGTTTACTGAGAAGGTGACGATGATTAAAACTATACTTAAAATGATATTAATCAAAAATTGGTAAAACATTCTCTCTGTTAGCTTCAATATCAATGCAGCAGTTAAATTAAACACGCGTTTCCTGCATGAAATGGAGCGTTGTAGGTGGGCAAAGTTAATTTGTCGTACTCAATTTGTTGTCATCCAAAAATAGACGGCCCGTCAATTGCTACACACTTGGTTCAATTAAGGCCGCGGGCGGACTTCCGAAATGTCGAGAAGGGTTTGTCTGTCGGACGCCCTTTCTTTAAAGCGGCCACTTTCCAGATGCTAGCTTGCGATTTCATTATGAGCAAAGAATGCGAAAAAGAGGGCCATGTGGAAGTGACTTTGTTTGATCTTCGTCCGGGGTGGATACTAAACGCCGACCCACTCCACATAATGAATGGAAAAATAAGAGCCATGTGATCGGGCTCTAAGTCGACCCAACGGCTGCGAATAGTTAATTGTAGGCATTCATCAATTGAAAGCTGTGGGATAGAGGAGCCGCGGGTTGGCCGCAAGCGACTCGGGATTAGAACACTCATAACCGGAATTAACGCTAAATAACAAGCTGGCATGTCAAAGTACACAGTAGATCAAACACTCATCTGATTACACTTGTTCTGAATACGAAAGGAGGTGGTGGGCGGAGAGACTGGCCGTTGCGCTTGTGCTTTTATCCTGGTGATTTGTCAACATGCGCAATTGTTCGATAAGAAACAGATGTACTATTCTTCCTTTGTTGCGGGCGATGGTTATAGCTTGAAAGACCAAACTGTGCCACGCGTGAAGAGGTGATTGTTTGAGTTGGGTCATTGACACTCTCAACTACGTCTGTTGGTACGGAGGTCGTCATCATGTAACATTCCAGGAGCACTTTAACAGATCATACAAACAGAAGCGGAAACATCGCTTAGTTCAAAGGTTAATGTTAAAAAAATCACAACAAAAACATGGTTTTTTGAAGTAACGTAATTTTAATATAGTACGGTAAAATATAAGTTATTACGTTGATGGTCAAAAATCATACAAAACTAAAACGTAAAAAGTAGTTAAATTGCTAATTGTTCCAAAATTATGGAGTAATAGTTGGAGACCTCATTTTAGCACACATTAGCATTTGTCATAAACTGGAAATAACATTATACGTAGTTTTCACAATTACTTGGTCAATAGAACAATAAATGAGGGAAAATGGATAAAAATGAAAAATTAAACATAGTTTATCTTTCCTCACTAACCAGTTACGTATTTCATTTAAGCATTCATTTCTTGTTTTATAACTATCGAGTAAAAAATTGTGAGTAAATAACAAAAAAAAATTAAAACTAAAACAAGAATTTGAACTTTCGAAAATTGGTCATTTCTTGGTGGGACGTTTGTGGAAAGAGAATAGTTTTAAAAAATTTCTGATAAAAATTTGGTTTCAGAGCTCAAGTAATACTATAAGTTACTCATAATACATTAACACTTTTCATTAAATTTTGTTGAACTTTTGAAAAAATTGAACTTTTAATTATACTTCTATTTCCTGGTTAGTCATAAAGTACATTTTTGAAAAATCTGACTGCTGCCCACATTTTTGGAAACATTTGTTTTGGCACTATTATTAAGAGAGAAAAAATCTGTTGTCCGGCCCAGGGCCGGCCCCTGCGATTTTTCTATCCGTTACTACATGGAGAGTATTTGATCAAATCACAATTTTCCACTTCAATATATTCGCTCAAAAATTCTAAACTATCTGTTTGAACAAACTTGCGTATAGTTCACTAATCACTTTTTTTGCACGTAGGTTGCAAGTCTGCTCGCACTTCAAAGTGAGCCTGAATCAACAGAGACTGCGCACAAGATCACGCACAAGATCACGAATATCTATTTGTGACACTCAAGAACATCGGTCAGACAAGACGATCAAACGAACATCTCTTTAACAGGGTCTAAAACGAAACGTCTGGGTAGTGGCAGAAATAGAAGCAAAACTGAATATTACGTTTCTGGGAAACAGAATACGGGAAAACATTGGGAGTTTTGTTGTGGGTAATCGGTTTCAGCACGACATTAGCCATTAAGGATATGTAATTAGTCTATGATTTTACTTAAGCCACTTGGATGTAAACAACGTTTGCGATGTTTAATCGTAATGCCTGGTTATTCGCTAGCAAATATCCCTAAGGATTGCTTAAATGGGTCTTTAGCTTATTTTCTGTTGCGTAATCGTAAAATTTCTAACAATATTTTAAGCAAAACAAAAAAACTAATGGATTTTCGACACTTGAGTCTAATCTTCCTGAATGTGAAAATGTGGTTTTTGAAATGAAACTATGATAAACAAAATTGATCATAAAAATATATAGGCCTCAAGTTCTGAAGAAAAAAGTTTGCAGGTGCGAAAACAGCCATAGAGATAAATTTTCATTTAAAAACCAAAAACCATCAGGAGTCATACAACATATGGAATTTGTAATTTTTGCTCAAATTTACTGGAAATGATGGTTAGGTTAAGTAGAAAGTAAATATCAAGAAAACAAAAACAAAAAAACATTTTTGTCCACACACAAACGTTACGGGCTGGCCGGCTTACAACCATTTATGGTTCAGATTTGTATCCAATACTTTTTGCAATCGTTATAAAAACTTTGAAATCAATTATGTTTTTCATTATATTTATATTATCATTGAATTCGTTAAGAGTAAAAAATTCACTTGGGGTGGATCCCAACCCTTGTTGTTTGATCGGTAGGATTCACAGCTACGATTTCGGCAGAGAGGCCGGCCCGGAACCCTTGGTGACATAAACATATTTAGCAGTTACCTTAAAATTTACAGTGTTTAAAAAATACATGAAAAAACGGTGAAACACATTTAAATGTTTTGTCAACTGAATTCACATTTCCTTTCACACTCGATAATCATAGAGAATTAAGAGACACTTTAGTGGCATGCAATTTTATATCACAAATGTTCAAAAGATCACACAAAGAAGAAAAACATGAAAAACTGGAGTGAGGCTCGTTGGTATCGTTTAACTTGCTTGGACCAATCGAACGGAATTCTGCAGAAAAAGCGAAACAATGGCCAAAACAGCCATGTGTGGCAAACGGAGAACGGCGAAATTGGTAGGTGCGGCAATATTCCGATTGGATTGAACATGCATGCACAGACACAAAAACCGCTGGTGTGCTTTATCACCATCAATCTGGGAGAGAGCAACGTCCTGCAGCAATGGACTGGAAAATTGCGCTGATCCACGCAGACAATGTTATGCGGGTGGCAATTTCCAATCACATTCGAATGCACAAATCGTGTAATACGGCATTCGGGTTTCAATTCTGTTAAGTTTACAAAATTACGGAGACGCGAGAGATTTCTTGAAAGCGAAGAGAAAGAGAGAGAGAGAAAGAGAGAGAGAGAGAGAGAGAGAGAGAGAGAGAGACAGCGAGAGAGAGAGAGAGAGAATAAAAAGAATTTACCTATAAAGAAAAATTAACTCAGATAATTTCACCATTTTGCCCCTGAGCTTCTGACGGTTAGATTATCGTTAAACGCGAGTAGGGCAAGTTCAATAAATTGGGTAAAAGATGAATTTGGATATCTCATCAGAGAAGTCTCCCTCAATTTCAAATAGGAAAAAATAAATAGAATACATTGAAACATATATATTTAATTAACAAAAATGGGACGGGTGATTTTAAAAAGTAACAAAAATAATAAAAACGTTTGAATAATAATAAAGCGCGAAACTGAATAGAAGATAAGAATTACAGGGTTAATTCCGCGTCTCTCCTGCAAAAGCGCGCCCATAATCTAACTCAGTTGATTATGACCAAAGTACAAATTGCCGGTACAGTATCTATCGCCTCTTTTGATGATTCTAATCAGTTAAGAATTACTATTCGAAATGTTTTACTTTTTACGTGGGGTATTAACTAAATAACAAACGGAATTAAGTGTTTTATAGCCAGATTTTGCAATTGTTTCTCTCCGACGACACATTGTTTCAAAGAATTGAACTGCCAAAACGTTTTAATTGTGCTTGTGTTTAAACCAGATTTTACTGATATTTCAAAATCTTCTTTTTGACTACAACTTCTACAGATTCTAACTGTTTTGGGATACGTAATATGTATAACTTGTTTATCAAAAAATGTGAACAAAAACAAGGTTTTAAAGAAAGTATTTCACAAAAAATGGAATTTGTTGTTATATTCAACATACCTTTTTGTGTGATTCACGACGGAAATTGTAACTCAAACATTCTTGTTTACCAGTATATTAGAAAACACAAACAATTTCCAATTTCCGGAAACAAATGCTTGCCGCCAAATGCATAAACAATTTTCAGAAACATTTAATGGAAACAGAATTGTTTGAGCAAACACACTTGCATGCAGCTGATTTTAGAGGATTCTTAAAACTAAGCGCAATTGCAAGAAATCCGGCTTATAGATAAACGAAAATGAGCGATGGCTTGAGAAACTATGAAACCAAGGAGCAATTCACTACAAAGTCACATGGGTGTTCAGAAAATACAATTTTGTTAAATGAAAATCGTAAACATTGGAATGTACCTGGCACAAACAAGTACCATTACTGAGGTTTTGAGAAACTACAAAACAAGAAGCAAAAGTTAAGTTCACAAACGTATGTCAGAAATGGTTTCCTGAAACTACAATTTCCAAACTGGCAACAGTGAACATGTGTGCCTGGCACGGATAAGATCAAATACTTCAACAAAATTGAATACAACCAAAGATGAAAAACCACAAAAGGATTTGGAAAAACTGAACTGGATTTGAAGATATCGTGAATATTGAAACGACTTTACTGTTTAGTGAAAAAAGTCAGTATGGATTCTCAGGAAAACGTAAATTTATCTTTCCCTTTTCCAGATCGTTGATTTTTCTTGTGTTAAGGGCCTCAATTTAAAATTTGTCAATTTCAAACAAAGATTAGTCGTTAGGGAGCGGTTATCCCAAACTTAATTCTTGGTTTGGCACCCATCATAAGTAAAGAGTTTTTGTAGAAGAATACTAAGGGGTTTCGTTGTAATAATCGTAACGATGTACAACATTGTTGGTTTTTATGCGTGTAGAAAATACTCCTTCAGAGTCAATCGTCCATTTCTTCTATATTGTGTGCGTCTAACAACGAAATGAAATTGTTTTTTTCGGCACCTCAAACTTTTTTGTTTTTGCGTTGCGACGTTTTAACCGATTCATATATCGTTGCAATTTTTTAAAATCTAAAACAGGTTTTTTTTGTTTTTTTGTTTTGCACTTTTAAGTTTAAAATTTATTTGTTCACTTTTTGCGGGCGGATCTTCAAAAAATCAGATTAACTTTCTTCTACGATTTCCATATTAAAAACTTTCAGCATCAATGTAGTTTCTTCTATTCTACTACAGCTAATAAATTATATGTTGTAAATAGATTGAGAAAATAGGTGGCCACGTAAACTCGCCTAGCTTTATCTGACTTTATTTCAATAAAGTAAATTTTCCAAACACATCCAATGAGGATCGTCATCTTAGGGTTTCCTTCTACTCTTATTTATTTAGTTATATTATTTTATTTTATTCAACGTTTTAAGAAAAAAAGACGTTTTTTTCGTGTTCCATATTTACCACTTGTCGCCTCCACCGTCAGCTTTCGGCGACCCTACGCGACCTCCATCAGTCTTCGTCGTCCACGTTTTGGCTACCGCGATACTCTGGGTCTCATCCCGAGGACGTTCTATTTCTCAGATCTCTGCCAACAGAGCTTTACAGCGACACAACTCTGCTGTTGCCTGGAGCAGAGACACATCTCACATTACAATAGTCGCGAAAGACTTGTGGCTAACCGGAGGGCAACTGGCCCCGGCGGCAGAAAGAAGCCGCGCAAATGGGAGCGTCCAGACAGCTGGCAGATACGCGGAGCCATCGGTGCTCTGCCCACACGGCGATCAACACATTAAGCATAAGACAGGCCGTTCCGACGTTTACCCAACATCCTTAACCGTCAATTTTTCTTTATCTTGTTATTATTTTGCCAAATTTTTCTTCTCAACAGTTTCTTTTTGTTTTGTCACATCCAGCCAGTTTCATTCCTTTCTGTAACCTAAAACCGTTAATGTAAGCTTTGATCAGACACAATTTTTGGTCTAGTTTGCATAAAAATTTGGCATATTTAGCATTTCATTGTCTACTTAATTAAGGGTTTATGTAACTAGAACATTCCTCTTCCAAACTAAAATTCTCGAATTTTCTCTACCGAAGTACTTGCGAAATTGCAACATGAAACTTGGTTTACTCGAAAGTTACGCTGTCATGTGTTCGTGTTGATCCACGAGATATTTTTGTGTGTGACCACTACACCCACGAGATAAATGTCCTATCCGAAGGACGATTCACCTTTTCTCACCTTTTTCACTTCTTGGTAAAATTAAAGTTTTGCCAAAATTGAAAGCTTAAGCAAAATCTACGTCTTTTCTCTTTAGTCAACATGTAATTTTTCTCTTTTTTAGCCTTTTATCCTTTTCTTAGTCTAAAACCTTCTACATTAAAATAAAAGATTTCTGTTCCCAATTTTTTTGTGCTGTATTCCTAATCTTTCTATATTCTATTTGCATGTTCCTATTGCCTTGAAATTCTGTGTATTTATTTTTATGTTTCGCATTCCTACCATCTGGCGCATTCCGTTGCTCGAACATTGTTTTTGCAACTTCCGGGCGTGGGCGGTTGTCCTTCACAATCTTGGATCAGTATTGATTTCGTGCCAAGCGCTGAGCAGTTTAAACCGAAAAAAGCGGCTATCCCGGCTGTTCGTTCTTCACACTAAATGACTTTAAGAAAAGCTGTCACGAACACCTCATATTTACATGGCAAAGCAAATTTTGATCGAAAATGATACCGTTGTATTTCTAAAGTACAAAACTGTTGATGTAATAATAGTATAGGATTCATCGATTGATTTGTTTTCACGTTTGTGAAAGAGTATTTAAAATTTTGATTCTGCATGGGCATTTATAAACCAAAAGAATATCTATTTTCTTGATCTACGTTTTCAGCTACATTCAAAAAGCCAAACATGTAAAAGCGTCTGACTGTCCCTTTAACTATACGTTCTACATAAAATCGATCATTTTGCTTACAAAAATCCAAATTCTGTTCAGTTATCTTCACTTTTATTTAAAGGAATGCAGTAAAATGTCATTCTTTTTTTACACTTTTAAGTTTATAACTTTACACTACAGCTATTTCAAAAACAACCACACATAACTTGAGGCCGACCTGCAACAACGAGGGTTCGAATCCGCCTTAAGAAAACTGTGTTTTCCACACAATAACCACTTGAATAAAACTAAAAGATAATGAAAACAAATTTATAAATGATCAAACTACATTACAAGTTTTATTTTTTTAACACAAAAAGTCTGCAGCAGGTTGGGTCAAAACCCTCGATGTTTTTATTGTTAACTAAAGCGGGCAACCCAGTTCGGCTCCCTGTTATGAAACTTTTGTCTAAAGGTTGTAAATTCAGCGCAGAGAACCACTAACGACGCCTCATTCGAACTTTCAACAGCTGCTATTTATGATAGGCAGTCGGCGTTCTTTCTTAATGGATGCATTTGTGTAATTCGGTTTCTTTCTTCGCGTTACAATATTTTTAATGACTTGAAAGATTCTTGATTCCAATCCTTTGAAATCATTGTTAATATTTCTTATCTGTTTTCCTACTTTCAATTTTTATAAGAATATATCAAACCCCATCCGTTTTCGAGAAAACTTGACTAACTATAAGTCGGTTTTATTCCATCATACACATTGTATATTGTAAAACACTCATGTAATACGACTTAAAACATTTTGCAAACATTTCTTGGCCCATTCTTGGCCAACTTTTACTTTAAAACAAAAAAAGTCGTTTAAAATTTTAAGGTTTCGAAAGGAAACACACAATTGTTGAATATTTTAAGTTTTCGAAAGGAAAAACAAAGCAATTATTAAATATTTCATTTCGTTGAATTCCATGTGTTTTGGTTATTGTTCTTTTATCTAATTCGAGTTTTCCGTAATCAAAAAACCTGCTTCACCAACCTGAATTTAATTTCATAATATTTCTACAATATTAGTATATTGTTTACGTGTTCCCAAGTTTAGAAACTGAGGTGAAAGATGAAACAAGTCCTACGTTTTATTTATTGATTCTGCCCTATTGTTTTAGCGGCGGCCAAAACACCAAGACCATGTTTCTTTGTTTTCAGAAACACTGTGAATAATTAAAATACTTAGAAACACCTAATTTATCATTAAAAGTTGCAAAACTGCTTGCCCGAGCTGATCCGAACCTTCGCCGTTTGCCTTGTGGGCCATCCAGGTTTGGGACAATCATCGGTCTCACCCGTATTTCGGCTATTGTTCATATAAATACATTTAAAACTCTCAATCTCTGAATCTTGTAGCTGTCGAGATAAAATTACGTTGATTGCAAAAATGTGCATATACCATATATATTTCTACCTAATAATGCTTGTGTAAGCCATAGTGGGTTTATGATTTTCTGATTTTCTATCTCGTTCTCCGGATACTTATTCTCTATTTCATCATTTTGTTTATATAGTTCGTTCTTATTATCACTCTTATTCATTCTGTTATCTAATATATTCACTTTTTGTATCACATTTTCCGTTTCAGTAGAGACCGTCTGGAGAGTCGTCCCATAGGGACGCGCGAACGATGGACCGCGAAGACCCGGAGAGACAGCGCAGCGCTGCTCCTCGCGAGTTGCGCGTCGACACGGACACCGACTGGACCGCGAATCAGCCTTCGCCCCGTCGAGTGGCCACAGCCCCAAACAGTCCCTCAACTGCGTATGCCACAGGTTCAATAAACCCAAAACTGAAAACCAAAAAATTTTCAGACCGTGAGGCCGTTTTTCGATCTGGAAATGCTACAGTTTCCGAAACCCACGTCATCCGGTCATCAGGCTCTCAATCACAGTCATTCACTGAAGAGCACTGGAGCAGCGAAATCACCAGCTTTGTTGCTACTGCTCCTCCCAAATTCATCCAGGTTCTTTTGCCCTTTATGTTTTCATATAACATTTTTAGGTTATCAAAGCCTACCGCGTTCTGAACACCGACACCCCTACCCTTGTTGTGGAGGTTGCTTCGGAACCACCTGCGATCTTCGAATGGTTTTGCAATGACAAACCAGTGCTACAAGTAAGATTCTGCAGAAGGATTCATCAAAATCGAGTTTTAGGACAAACGACGCTTCCAAGCACGCCACGGACTGAACATCACCACTTTGACTGTTCACAAACCCGACCAAGGAGTGTACAAGTGCACGGCGAGAAACCCAGCTGGATGCAGCACCAGCTACGGTTACATCGCTGTAAACTGTAAGTTTTGTAATTTACCTAATTAAAGTATGTATTTTAGTCGAACACAAATACGACGAATGGAGTGTGCAAGAGAACGAAGTCTCCGAGGAGAAGAAAGTGTCTATTTCCAGACGAAGCTCATCAATCACTTACAACCAGGCCCCTAGGTTCACTACCCAGGTTAGTGTGTGTGTGGGTCAACTTTTACCTTGTTTTAGGTACCTAATCTGACTTTGGCTCCTGGAAGCGAAGCCGCAATCGATGTTGAAGTCGATGCTGATCCTCCTGCAAGGTAACCCCCTCCCCCCAAATGACTATAAACTGGATTTATAGGTTTTCTTGGTTTGTCAACGGCCGTGAGTTCCGTGACTCGTCTGACAATGTGGAGCTCTACTACCCCAAGGAAAACCGATGTGTCGCCAGATTCTCGATTCCCGTCTCTGGCCAATACAAAGTGGTTGCATCGAATGTCCATGGATCAGCCATGTGCTCCGGCTATGTTGAAATCTACCAAGGTAGTTTTATTCATCTAAAGGGACTGTTAAATTTGTTTTAGCCAACCCTACAAGACAAATGCGGCCTCCAATGCCTCCTGGTGAACATCTAGCCAGGACCATGATGACTACCAGTCAGCATACGGGACAAACTGGAGGTGAAGCTCCGGCTGTCACTTCGAAACAGGTAAAATTGTTGATTTTTGTTGGGTAAAATCGAAATTCAGAGCATGAGTGTGTATGAAGTCAACTACTCGCAGCGCAGCAGCAGCGTTCCTCGAGGAGTTCGTCATCTTGAAAGCCACAGCGAGGTTGCCACCACTCCCGAGAAGGTCTTCATGTCCTCTTCTGCAAGAAACAGTGAGTCTTCTCTTCTTTTATTGTAGTGTGTGGAATCCAGGGGTGTTGTTGTGCGGCCATTTCGGAAACTCTTCCACACTCGCTAAACCCATTCTGAAATCATGTTTCGTATCAAGCAATTTGTGAGGAAGAGTTACGAGTCTTTCACGCTTTTCCGAGTGATTTTGCATGTCCGCCTCAGTTCCCCTCGGTTTCTTACACTCATTAACAAGTGTGAACTAATAGTTTCAGGGGAGCCGCGAAGCCTACACAAAACTCGCAGCGAGAGCGGACGATACCTGCCCCATCCTCCGAAGTTCCTGACGCAGCTGCCTTCGGAAATCACTGTGAAGCCAAACGAAAAGCTTGTTCTGTCGGTCGATGTCAGTGCACTGCCCACAGCAGAGATCAAGTGGAATGTCAACGGTTTTGAGGTCAAATCCTCCAAATCAGTTACTCTTCTGAATGAACAAAACAAGTCTACCCTTGTTTTGAATCCTCCGATCAAACAAGGAAAGTACAATGTGACGGCAATGAATGACATCGGAAAAGACTCTCTTGGCACAAAGATCGTGACTATCGTGACTGAAACTGTCGAGGAAATCCATTCCGAAATCACCATTGGCGATCGGAGTGGACCGGACATTGTTGAGTCAGCTGTCACCGTGACAAGTGCTCAGGACAACGAATGGGAAGTTGTGGATGACATCAGCGACAACTCCACCACCTCGTTTGAAACGGTCTTGAAGAAAAAGGAAGTTACCGAACTGGAGACTAAGACAATCGATAATGTAGTGGCCGTTACTGAGCCTGAAAAGGAAGATGAGCCTGAGGTAACGAAAGAAACAACGGTTGTGAAGATGACCTACACCAAGATGGCTTCGAAGACTACGGAAGACATGCCAAGGAAACCGGCTATCATCTCCGAACCAGTGCAGCATGTCCATGTTTCCACTGGAGAAACATTGGTTCTGGAGTCGTATGTCGATTCCAATCCACCATCAACCTTCCAATGGTACGTCAACAACTTTGAAGTGAAGAGAGGTGAATTTGTGGTGATTGATCAGATTGGTGAAAATCAAAGTAAAGCTACCTTCCTGCGACCATCAGCTGGAGTTTACCGCGTAGTTGCGACTAATCCCCACGGAAGGGTGGAACATGTCACCAGGGTTACAACAGAGACCGTGCATGAGGAAATGCAAGAAGTTACCACTGTCACATCTACTGTGAAACCGGCCATGTTCAAGTTGAAGAAGAGAAATGTGTCTCAGAGGAAAGACCTTCCAAAACCTCCTCAGATCGTTGAAAAACTACCACCAACTATCAGAGTGACGGAGGGACACTGTGTCTCGTTGAAGGTGACAGCAGATGCTATCCCTGCAGCTGTTTTCACTTGGCTGATGAATAACTTTGAGCTGAAAAACAGCAACACAGTCAAGATCACCACAGAGGAAAACAAGACCGAAGTTCAGTTGCAAGAACCATCTGCTGGCAAATACGAAGTGATTGCCAGGAACCATCTGGGACAAGACAACAGCATCTGCAAAGTGATTGTAGAGTACCAGGAAACGCAGCAGACCCCAGTGGTACAAGTGCCGATTGTTCTTCAGGCTCTTCCTGTGCAGACTGTTTCTTCAACTGGTGAAAATAGATTCACTTTCACTGTCTCTGGAATTCCACCATTTGTGTTCATCTGGTACTTGGACGCCATGGACGTCAGTGAGTACATGACAGTTGAAGGAAACAGATCCATTTTGATTCTGACGGAAGAGCTGAGGGAAGGAAATGTGGTCTCAGTTGTGGCTAAGAACAATTATGGATCTGTGTCTTCCCAGACGACTATTCTTCCTTCCCCAAAGGAGAAACCCAAGGTGATTGCCACTCCTCAGCCCAGCCGTGCGCCAGTGATGGTGAAACGGCTAGAAGACTTGGAGATCACCGAAGGAGACAGCCTCGTCTGGGGAGTGGGCTTGGAGCGAGAATGCTCTCCTTGTACCTTTGAATGGACTCTAAATCACGAAAAAGTTCAACCAAACAAGGAAGTTTGCGTTGATTCTTCTGAATACGAAAGCATCATCTCCATTACTCCAACTACCCAAGGAGGACAAATGACGGTGGTTGCCAAAAATCGCCACGGATCGGCTGTTTCGTCTGCAATCCTCACTGTAAAAGGTATTGTGTGCTTCTCCTTTTTGTACTAATGGAAGTGACTAAACTTTCATTCCCTACTAAACCTAGATTTACCTTAACATCAAACAATGACAATTTAGGTCGAGATGAGCCCTTCGAAATGGTGGCTCCTGCTCTTTCAGACGAATCCGCTCCTAAGATCATTGTTCCACTTCATTCTACCACAATCTTGGATGGTTGCTTGATTTCTAAAGTCAATTTAATTGTTTTGTTTCAGGTCAACCCATGGTTCTTCGTTGCCAAATCCAGGCCACTCCTTCTGCAGCGATCGTGTGGTCTAAGGATGATATCAACGTTGAGGAATGGGTTCTGAACAAGGACGTAACAACAGAGGTACTTCTAAAAGCCAATTGAATTAAATACTGTTTTAGATTTACCCTGATGGAGTCTGCGAATTGGTGAACCCCGAGTCTTTCCCAGAGGATAGTGGTCTTTACAAGTGCCAGGCTTCCAATCCCTTTGGAACCGCAGAGACCTCAGCCTTCATTTCTGTCCAAGGTAGCTATAACAAAATGGGAAAATAAATGCTTTTTCAGGAGTTGAATACCAAAAAGACCGCGAGGAAGCATCCATTAGTGAATCCTTTGCTAGTGAAATGCTCCCAGTCGGTCATGGAATCATCTTACCTCCAAAGTTTGACGAACCCGTCACGGCCGAGACCGATGGAATCGATCAACTAAACTACTTCAGACTTGTCTGTAGAGTTGTCAGGTAATATATCCAATTTCAATGTGCTTATAAGTATCTTTAGTGGAAGTCCTGTTTCCATTCTTTGGACAAAGGACGGAGAACCACTACATTCTTCTCAAAAGTACGAATTCTTCGAGTTCGAGGACGGAACTCAGATTCTTACTATTCATGAACCTTCTCCCAACGACAATGGTACTTTATCATTTTACTGTAAAATTTAGCTTGGTTTAGGTGTTTACACCTGTAGGGCTGAATCTGACCATGGCCTGGCTACAACTAGCAGCGAAGTTGTGCTCAGCGCCCCTAAGGAGATCAGTCAAACATTTGACATTGTTATTCCATCGCCAACTGTAGAATCCCCACCATCTGAACATTTCGAGGTAACAGTAATCTTTTTAACTTAACAAATGAGGCTTAGGTGGTTCTACCTCCCCCTAAAGCTACTGAAGCAACAACATCTCTTACCCTTCCAACTGACGAAGTGGCAGGAATCACCGAGATCCGGAAAAACGAAGGTTTTCACAACTCATATTGTCTTATTTAACAATCTATTTAGAAGAATTCAAACTACTGGTGAAAGTGGCCGATTCGGTGGCAAGTGCTCTTGTGGCAAATGTGTTTGTAGACGCGGTGCGGGAAGCTGCGCGCAAGATAATCGCTGAGGAGAGCTCCGAGGTTGGTTTATTACCTTTTAAATTAATCAATAATAATTTTAAGGACGAGGAGCTGGAAGTCGACGGAAAAGCACCGCGTTTCGACACAAGTGTCGAAGAGTACGTAGCCACTGAAGGCGGATCCATTCGAATCAGTACAACCGTTTCCGGATACCCTACGCCATTTGTAGTTTGGTACTTGGGAGAGAAACAGCTAAAGGTCACAGAGTGAGCCCACTTTATCATTGTTTGCATAAATGCTGTTCAGAAACCTGAGCATGTCCTATGAGAAGAACGTTGCCTCTTTGAACTTGAAGGATGTGAAACCCGAAGATGCTGGAACTTACTACTGCCATGCGACAAACCCTCATGGAACTACTGTTCTTTCCACAAAACTCCGAGTTGTTCCTAGTAAGGGTTCCCTGATACTTTCCAAAACTTGGCTATTCAGAGCAACCTGACATGAACATCCGAACATCTCTGGCAAAGTATGATAAGAACGAGGCTGATGAGAAGGTAATTAGAAACCAAAGAAATAATAACCAAACTTATAGGTTGTGACTAATGTCTTTGCCCAACTGCCAGAGACCGCTGAAGAACAAAAGGCCAATGTTCTCATCAAGAGATCTGACAGTCAGACTTCCTTCAACGTACCTAAGGAAGAAGTTGATGATTTTGAGGTTGTGAAGAAGAGTGAAAGCAGCACACCACCCGACTTTGAAATGATCACAGATGAGCAGGTTCAAGAAACTCCGGCGAGGAAAGAGGAAACCGCAGCACCTCTTTCTGAGATGGAGAAGAAAGAATCGGCGCCTGTGTCACCAGCAGTCGAGAAACCTCAGGATGTGAAGATTGAACAGCCAACGATTAAGAAAGAAGAGACCGCAGCAAGCTCTCCTTTCGAGACCGTTGATGTTGAACTAGCTGAAGAAAAACTGGTTGTAGAGCAGGAAGCAGCACCTGCTCCGCAGCCAAGTGATCAAGAAGCCAAGGTGATTGAGGAGGCTAAAACAGCGGAGGCCTCTTCTATCGTCGCACCCGAACCCTTGAAGCAGCAAGAACAACTTACCCAAGAAGTGCCAAAGGATGTAAAGCAGCAACCATCCGAGGTAACACCAGTTTCCGAGTTTTTCTCAATACTCTTTTTTAGGAACCATCTCTTCCTAAGATCATTGTCCCTGAGGAGCCTCCAGTTCCAGCTCCGAGGACAAAGAAAATCAAGGCCGAAGCCGCGGCAGCAGCGGAAAAAGCCGTCAAGGACCAGCCGGTAAAGGAAATTGACCCAATGGTTAGAGCAGCAGCAGAGAAGTTTGCGGACTCTTTCACTGAAAAGGTCCTCAATCAGGTAAGCAAAAGAAATATTATTTCAGGAAAGTTTTTAGGCTCAAAACATTATGCTAACCTTCCCAACAACTGAAGAAACGGCTGAGACCCACGTTGTCAAGACGCAGACCACAATTGTTCTCGAAAGAGACGATGAGAGCGGCAGGAGGAGTGTAACCATGCCTTTTGAAGAGAAGGTGAAGACATTCGAGGACAGGCTGGAGGCAGCAGCTTCGCCAGACCTTAGTGCTGAACAGGCTGTCAACATGATGATGGAGACTGTCATGGCTCTGAAGGTAAGGTTATAAAAGTTTTTAAGAAAGTCTATTGTTTTAGAATCAACACATCAGCGATCATGACCTAACAGTGGATGTGAGAAACCCTGATGGACGCTTTGACCACGTAGTCACTGTGGTTGAACCCCAAGTTGTGCAACTGGGAGCTAAGGTGACTGAAGCAACTGTCCCTCAGATGAAGTTCATTGACATCGACACAATCCTCCAGGTGATTTTATTTTTTAACCTTTTAAAACGAATGTTTTAGAAACCATCTACTTCTTACGAAGCTGACTGTTTGCTTACCTCTCGTCCCAAGAGAAACGCCAACGCGGAACACAGAGTGATTGTTCTGGAAGGAGCGTCACAGAGCTTCCAAAATGCTATGACATGGAGTCTGCGCAAGGTATTGATTTTGAGTATTCTCTGTTATGAGAGATATTTAAGGTCCAACGACTGGCAGAAGATGAATTCTCCAACATGAACATTGAAGTTGTAAAATCTGCCGAGACTGGATCTCAGATGACCACCGTTGTTGACGCAGAAAAGATCATTCCAGACCTTCTTCAAGTCGCGGCAGCAGCCAGCAAACTAAAAGTAAGCAACTTTAAAAGCAAAACTAAAATAATGTTTCAGCTTGAAAATGTGACAGTGAGCCTAGTGAAACGAGGAGACACCGCCCACAGCCAGCTCGTCATCGAATACGAAAGCCAAACCGACGATGATACTAATTTGAATCTATCTCAACTGAAATACGAACGACCAATTGTAATTACAAACTATATGCTTATATAATGGTATGTTTAGGAAACGAAAGAGGAAATGTGGTCTAGACGATCGCGTTACTCTGAAGAAGACGAGCGAGTGGCGGCGGTGTTTGTAGAAGTCGATGCAACATGCCCTGACCAGGTTCGATTTAAAACATTTTCCCAATTACAGTAATTTCCAGAGCGTGGAAATTGTGGCTAATGTCAACATGCCGTTGGAAGCATCTGCGGCCCCTCCTGTGGAGCCATTGGCGGCTGACACTATTGAAGTACAAGATCTCAGTCGAAGCGTTACCGAGACTTCCGGAGCCCTCCAACCGCCGAAGTGGGCTTTAAAAGAAATTAAAAATTAATGTTTGATTCAGATTCTTCCGGCAGTTGGTGGATTGCCAAGGAGTTGTGGGAAACCCGGTTCAGTTCAAATGCATCGTTAGTGGAACACCTACTCCCCAGATCATTTGGTCTGTCGATGGAGATGTCATCGAACAGAACCAGTGAGTTTTTTAGTTTCACCTTTTAGCGGCTTATTTCAGTCTATTTTATTAAATTTACTCCTTCCAAATAAAAAAGACAATCGACAATTATTTAACAGCATTTTTATTTTTTGCCACAAATTGCACTGTGAGCCCGGTCCTCTGAGGGCATAAAACAAAAATGCTCTTTTGAGTTGATTCAGAAAACAATTAAAACAATTTTCACTTCAAACACAAAAAATGTTTGAGCTTTGGGATTTATTCCACAAGCAAAAAAGAAATTCCCATGCCGGGAATCGAACCCGGGCCGCGTGGGTGAAAACCACGAATCCTAACCACTAGACCACATGGGATCTGGCGTTTGGGCCACTGCCGCCACTGATATTAGTGCCGCGCCAAAATACCATAGCGCTTTTTTCTCATCTGCAAAAATGGCACCGGAAACTCCAATTTATTTATTGTACAAGTGATATTATTTATAAAAACCATTTATTTTGTTTTTTTTAAATTTAAATCCAAAAGTAAAAACCGGAAAATTGTCTTTAGCAAATTTATCAATGAAAACATTTTACGATCAGCGATCACTGTTTTCGTTGCCGAAATATGATGAAATTTTACCTCAAAATTTGAAAATTGTTCTTTTCAGTGAGTACACAATCGTTTACGAGGACGGAGTGTGTATCCTCCGAATCAATGAAATCGTCAGTGAAGACGAGGGCGAATACTGGTGCGAGGCCGTCAACGACGCAGGCCGTGCTTCAACCAAATGTTTCCTGAAAGTTCTCAGTGAGTCATTTCAACCATTTAAAAACAGGAGAGGCAGAGAAATTTTATTTTTAGCATTTTTAAAACCAGAATTTTTGATCTAGGGTCATTCAAAGCGAGGATTTTTTACAAATAGCGAGAAAGTGAAAAAGTGAAAAGTCTCGGAACGTCATACAACAACATCTCATCGTGCAAACCACAAAATGAAACGTCCCGCATCCGTTTCTGCTTCTTCTCTCCTCGCTAACCTTCCCGCTAAACCTAATATTGCAATAGTTTACGTTTTGTTTTGTGTTTTGTGCTTTGTTATGTGTGTTGTGCGACGCGTCCTAGAACTGAGAATGGGCATGGGTAGTGCATGTTTCAGACGCCAGCTGGCAGTCCGCCTCGGCTGAGTCAGCAAGCGAACCGGACTCTACCGAACTCTTCGAATGGGAGGAACGTCGTATCCAAGCCTTGATCGACAGGGAAAATGAAGCCATGGCCACATCAGAAGACGATGTGTATCCTCAGGAGAGCGTTTCTCAACAACCGGTTCTGTCTTGTTCTTTCAACGCAGACTTGAAAGAAATCAGTGCTTTCCACAAGTACTTCGAGACGTCTGAAACGGTTGTTCTCATAACTGAACTCTACGAGATTGGTATCGTAGAAGCTACAGTAGCCGCGGCACCAAAGCCGCTTCTAAGAAGAACATCTTCGACTAGTACGACTGAGGCTTCCTTCAGAAATCACAAAAAAAATTCATTCGGTGTAGCCACCACTAGGCTTGAAAAGCAGAATTCTCTAACTAAAGAGACTGCTACAATAACAACTCCCACTCATCTCTGGAATTCTGACTTTGAAAATCCATTTGGAGAAGAGAATCCGGTGATTGTGGATGAATCCAGACTTTATGAGCCAAGAACACCTCTACTTCCAATGAAGATATCTTACAAAGGACAGGAACTGGGGGTTTCCATAAGCGAGGTTGAAAAGGAAGAGAGTTTTGTCAACAAAGAAGGCCAACTAGAAGTGTCGAAGAAAACCGTTCTTGAGACTTCTTTGGAATTTAACAGTCATGTTGAGAATCCTAAGAAAATCTCGCTGAAGAAGAAAGCTCCAGAAGAAGCACCTGAACAGCCTCAAGGTGATATCGCGGAACAGATTGATGCACTGAAGGCGGAAACAGGAGCTCTGGCTGATGCAATTCGAAGGGCGGAAATGGAACTTGACTCACTGGAAGAATACAAGTCTAAGGAAACTCCAATCCTTTCTGCTCTTGATCAAGAAGACAAATCCATGTCTTATGCGACATCTGAAGCTGAACTGATAGCTATCCTAAGGAGCCAATCGGAAGCTATTAATCCAATTGCTGAAGTTGACGAAAACTTTGACATTCTAGTGCAAGAGGAAGAAAAACCGATGGCCAAAGAACCTGAGCAAAAACCCGAACTTCCCCAAGAGCCACCAAAGACAAATGTTGTTTCTAAGAAAACAGATGATGATATATTCATGGAGACCATGAAACAGATCGAAAAGATTGCCCGAAATGTGGAGCACGAGCTGGCGGAAATATCAGCCCATCCTTCGGCCAGCTCAGGCAATGAACTGAGTGATGACGCCAAGTCAATCGAAGAGGCTATTTTGATGATGTCTGACAGATTGGTTATGCAACATCCAGTGTCTGATGCTCAGGCAGAGGCAAGTGAGGAACTACTCAGAACCACCCTTGCTGACATGATTCTGAATCCAGCCAGAACTCTTGAGGAGGAAATTGAGATGATGAAACGTCCGATTCGTCTGCTGCGGCGAAAGATCTCGGACATTGAAAATTCACTCATGGAAGACAGTGAAGTACGGGATCTGATTGAAAAAGAAGACCCATCTTCGGCTACAACTTCTACTCCCGCGACGATACTCTCTCCCACAGAACGGCTCATACGGATTCCTAGTGCAGAGCTAGGGAGAATGACTCCGTTGACGTCAAACATCAAGGATCAGCTGAATCAGCTGGAGGATATGATTACTGAGCATATGGAAAATGAAGCCACTGAGGAACATCCGGAACCTGCAGCTGCGGCAGTGAAACGAAGGGAGCTCCACAGCATCTTCACTCAGATAAATGAAGAAATCAACACTATCCGAAACTATTGCTCGAAGAAGCTCACGAAAAAGAGTTCAGAAGCTGTCATGAATGTCCTTCACAAAGTGAAAACCCACGTTACAAGTATTGTGAATGTGATGTCACTTGCAAAGAGGAAACGGTCCAAGGAAGTGGCTGCAATGACAATGCAAGCATTCCATTTCAAGAAACAGTTGGAAGAAGAACGTGTGGAGGGAGTCATAACATTCAAGAGGCATTCTTTGGAAAGCTCATTTATGCAACAATCATCCACTCAAAGATCTTCTGCTGCGATTTCAACGAGTGATGATACTTGGAGATATTCCAAGGGTGATAGCCAGAAGGATAGGAACTCCAGATCTGTGAGAGATGAATCAAGTATTTTGGAAACATCGGAAACACTAGAGAAACAGTTTGTACCAGCAGAACAAGCACTTCCTGAGGTTGTGAAGCCTGTTGAAGTGCATCCGGAAGAGGTTCCTTTACCTCCACCAAGGCGGAGGAGAACCCAAAGTGCTAATTCAAGACCGGCAACTGAAACTCCGCCAGTGCCACCTCCTAGATCACGGAAGAAAGAAGAGGAAAGGGTTCCATCCCCCAAGATAGAGGTTATGGCTCTAAAGTTTGAGGAAGCTGCACCCTCAGACCAGAGCATGACCATGAGAACTCGTTCTTTGGACCGAAAGAACTTTGTAATTCGGAAAACGAGCAGTGAAAAGGGAGCTCAACCCTTGCCACCAGCTCCAACAAAACCGAAGAGATCATTTGCGGAAGGAGCTCGTGGGTTGTTCAAGAACTTTAAGAACCCACTGAAACGGAAAGACAAGTCCAAGAAGTCCGAGGAATACGAGGCTTTGATAAACGAACCAGAAGAACACCAACCCAGTGCTGAAACTGAACTTCTGGATGAGTTGAGAGAAATCTCCATGGATTTCAGAGAGGTGACAACACACCCTCTACAGGAGCATGTGCCTCGGGATCCATTGGATTGGAACGCAGAATCATCCAATTATGAAGACGTGATACCTGATGAAGAAGAAACGTATGTGAATGTTGTCCTCAACAACGACGAGAAAGCCCACACTGCTGAGCAAGATTTTTCAAATGTTGTTCAACTGGCAACTGAATTTGAAAAGGATGAGCCAACAAAGTGGTCAGAGGAGGAAATTTCCAGTTTCTGTACTGCCGCTTGTGTGAGCCAGGCATTCAACGTTGTCAATGAGATGAGACAATCGCAGGTGACCCTTCCATTGCGAGATCAATACAGCGCCCAGTATGCCACCCAGATGGATGACACATACTCGGTACAGATGCTTTGTGAGGAGTCTGATTATGCCACAGACACGGACACTTCCTGTCTTGTGAAAGGATCAGTTAAAATCTTCAAAACATCACCGTCTGCTAGTTTGACAAGGAATCAGAGGGTTGATGGAGGAATCATCGAGGAAGAGAATCCAGAAGAGGAGGGACCCATTCAGGATGTAGTTGTGAATGTGGAACTTAGGTCGGTTGACTGTGATGATGCCCAATCCGAGGCTCAGTACTCATTTGCTGAAATGCTAGTTTACGAATCGGATTTGGATTCAGAAGAACAGTCACACAGGCAAAGGTCGGAGATTCACCCAACTGCCAGGTCCGACGACACTGTTCATATGGTAATCGATGAACGACAACTGTCTCAGATGATATCAACCGATAAGATTGAGGAAGAAAAAGAGGAAAAGATCAGCGAAGGATCAACTGTGCGTGAAACAGACATTCTCAGTGATGAATCTGTACGGTCATCAATCGATGAAGAAATTACGGAAGACTTTGAGTTCCAAAGGTTGCCTGCTCGAAAGAGACTCATCGCAACCATCTCTCAAATTGTTAAGCAAGGAGTGGTCGCCACGATCTCTGAAGATCTTCTGAATGTAATCGTTGAACAGGAGCCGGAGTGGTACGGCCTTATCATTAAGGTCACGGAAGATCAGGTGGATTTCACATCCCTGACCGTTTTTACCAACCATGATGATGACATATCTGAATGCAGGGATCTGCTCCGAGCGGATGCTGCAGATTTTACTGAAACTAGTTCCTTTGACGAGTACGAGGTAGATGACACTAAAGCTGGTATCAACGTCTCTATCATCGCGAGAAGTCTTCATGATAGCATCTACGCCTCCCTGGAGGAGATTCCCTGGGGAGAGGTGCAGATGACAGTGAAGGAATGCGATATGGCAAGAAGTGTCGACAGTTCCGTTCAGTTCAATGTCACTGTTTCGGAAAATGCCGATGAGAGGAAATCGGTCAGATCTCAACCGTCCTTCAAAGAATCTCAGAATTCAGTCTCAGAAGAGAATACCCTGAGCAATGCTAGCATTAACATTCCTAGCTATGTGATCAAGTTAGGATCAACTGCCACGATCACTTGCGAACTGAACAACTACCTTTCCCCAAATAGCCGGATCGAATGGGTCAGAGGGAAGAAACTTGTCCGCCGCCTTCCTGGAAAGTACGACAGGATTAGCCACGATCTTCTGGAGGTGTTGATCATCAACATGGTCGACTTTGAAGATCAAGAACTCTACAGCCTTAGGGTTAACGAGGATGTCTTCCCTGTGGCCTTCCTAATTGTCGAGGAACTGAATGAAGAAGAGCCTCCAGCAATCATCACCCCACCACAGACTCAGTTTGTGATGGAAGGACAGCCGACGGAGATTTGCGTACAAGTCACCAGAAATGTACAAGATGTCATATGGTACAAGGATAAGAAGCCCCTATCCGATACTTCTAGGATGGCAACTGGCTTTAGTGATAACTTTGCTAAGGTCATCTTTGGAGAGACGAAGACAGCTGACCAGGGAACCTATGTAGCCACACTTGGAGAACAATCGGTTGCCATCACCTTGGTCGTTGAAGGTGAGCTAATGGACTTAAGAAAACACCACTGCTTTTGTAAATTCACTAACCAACTTTGGATTCAAGGCAGTGGTGGACCTAACCTGTGTGTTTGTTTGTCCGCGTCAATGTTGTTGTTTAGAGCGAATCGATGAGAAGGAGGTTACGGTAGTAGCCTCTGGAACGGAGAGCGACGACGATGATATCCAGGAGTATCTGGTACCCCCTGGTAGCACGGCGACCATTGCCTGCGAGCTTGAGGAATCGGACAACCGCAGGTCCCTCACTTGGATAAAGGATGGACGTCCTTTAGTTTTCACTCACTCTCAGAAACTAGAACACGTTGTTAACGGTCTCAAGCACTATTTAGTTATCCACGATACCTCCTCCAGTGACTCAGGCGTTTATTCTGTTTCTATCTCTGGAACCGAGTTCCGGGTGGCCCATCTTGTTGTGAACGATCTTGCGACCTCAGTTCAAAGTTTACGGCGAAAACGAATTTCGAATAGTTCCCTCAACAAATGATTTTGTATTTATTGGAATGATTTCAGATATTTATTATTTAAATGGTTTATATGAATGATTATTATTTGTTCTATGTTTGCATGTTGCATGTGCACAGAGATGTTGTTGGAGACGAGAGACAGTCCGAGGGCTGAAAATAAACTTAAAACCTTGAAAACGAAATTGACAAATAAAAGTAATAAATGAATATGATAGGATTATTGAGCTTCTTTTTAGGAAAACAATAAAAAGCTAAAATGTGATTTTGTACATTTTTCACATAACGTGCTGTTGAAAACAGAAAGTTAAAATAAGTTAAAGGACCAAAAAGTTAAAATAGAACAATCTGTAGTTTTTCATTCTGAAAATAACCTGTCGTAATTCAATACTTTTGTCGCCGCCCAATTAAAATTTGAGTAAAAACGTTCATTTGAACCAAAATTTATTATCTTTTTAGAAACAATTTTTATTAACACATTTGTCACGAATTCAAATTTAATTGTATTTTAAAGAATTTATATTCAAATGCTTCTTATTTGTTGGTCGTCAAGTCAGGAACCTTTTTTCGGCGTGTGCTTTAAATTTTTTTAAACGTTTAAAATCGAAAGCAACGATAAAGTAGATAAAACGGTGGATTTGACAACTGCTTAAACACCGTGCACGTGGGTCGTTTAAGTGCCAGGGTTACCCACAAGTGTCTGTTGCCTTGAATGGTCGAAATATGGTATTTCAGATGCAGATTAACCTAATACGACGCAATTAAACCCCAAATTGTTACATATTTTTGAATAACTTTTCACGCTCTCTCACAAACGGAATTGTTATGCGCACTTTACAAAATAGCGGCGCTTGGATGGTTTTTTAAAAATTTGTTGTGAAAAACACGTTCACTTGTCAAATGGGCACACTTCTTTAATAGCAAATTATAAAGCTTAAAATTGTATTTACGTAACGTTTTCACTGAACTGGCTTGCAAAAAACCAAATGAGCGTGAAGCACTATTTATTCCACTTTTGGTTAAACCGCTCGCTAGTTTAAAATACTAAGCAGTTAACTACTTTTCATTTTAAAACAGTAATCTTACTTCTGTACAATTACACTCACAAATAATGGGTTGTTTCAGTGAACGATGTTATTCTTATTTTGTTGTTGTTGAGCAAATAGCGCCATTTTATTATATTTTGCTCATACCACATGTGTATGTTGCCTTGAATGGTCGACATATGGTATTTCAGATGCAGATTTCTCTAATACGACTCAATTAAACCCCAAATTATTTCAAATTTTTCGAATAATTTTTTTTGTTTTTCACTGTCCGAAAACTGTCAATCGATTATTTATTGGAACCATTTTCCATTTGAAAGTCTCAGACAGTTTGACGTTTTGCTGGCAAAATGCTATGAAATAAGTTCACAGAATACGAAAAGCAGTAAAAGACATTTGCCAACTCTAAATTTTATAACAATTTACCCAAAACACATTTTCTTCTGTTTGAAAAAGGTTAAACATGTTTTCTTTTTGAATAAAGTTACGATAAACATTCGAAATGTTCCGACCCTCTTTTTAATTGCAGGAATAAATCAAAAACTTGACGATGGATAACATTTAGTATCTTTATAATTAAATGAAGAGTTTAAATGACTGTTTTTCTCAAATAACCGTTGAAATTTGGTTAAGATATTTGTTCATCATGCTATTATTTTTTATTGTTGAATACAGAAAAAAAAAATGCGAGAAAAAAACATTTAATTATTAAATTTTGAATGATACATTTGTAAGTGAAACGTTAACGACCCATTATGTGAAAGGTTTGAAAAATTCGTGGTTTTGTGTGAGATGATAAAAAAATACCTGAACAAAACATTTTATTAGCCTTTTTCCAAAAATCGTTTTAGTGGAAGAGGACATCGAAGAAACATGTGTGCCCGCTGGCGCTGTCGCAACGATAAAGTGTGAAACTGCAGCTGAAGAACCAAACATTCAATGGCTCAGGGTAAGAGCTGATAAACCAAAACATGAATTACACTATCCTCTTAAGGAAAATGTTCCATTGAATGTAGCTCGTGGTGGGCCAGTCACGAGCCGCTTTGTTGCCGACGACACAGAAGACGCACACCATCACGCACTCACAATCGTCTCCATAGAACCTGGAGACGCAGGAGAATACGGTGTGATTGTGGAAGGGGTATATACACCAATTACAAGGATAAAAGTGACGGGTAATTAGATTGAGTGAGGTTTGGGAAAAGATAGTTTAGATTCGGAATTGTTCAACCAAATGATCTTTGAAGAACCAGAAGTGGAAGTTTCATTAACCATGCCATCAGAAAAAGATGACGTTGCCGCCGACGTGGCAGACAAACGATCAATCAGCACATTGGAAAGTATCAGCGGTGCTGTTGATATTGAGATCACTCCTCCCAGCAGCTCTCCGGTATGACATTTCAGAAAAAGAACTATATTAACTTTAGGAAATGGTTGATGAAGAGACAGAGGAAGGATTTGCACTGGTGGCAGCTCCCGAAGAAGAACAGAAGGCGGAGTTTGACCGCACCTCAGCTCAAGCGGTCGCCAACGACATTTGGGATTCCGTAATCAATGAAGTCTACTCTGAGCCAGAACCAAACAGACCAGTGGAGACTTCGGAGGAACCAAGTTTATCTAAGCAAGAAATACCTACTGACAAGGAAGACCAAGTCTCTTCTCCAGTCGCTACGGTGGATACATCATCAAGTGTACCTGAAACGACAAGCACGGAAACAATCGAGCAACTAACAGTGATGGATGCCACCCTTGCTGAAACTGACTCTGCCCTTCCCACAAGGACGAGTGAAACCCTTGTCGGATCAACTCAATCCGAGACTTGCAAGGTTGACCTCACCTTCCTGAACGACTCAGGAATGGGAGTTTCGGACGTATTGATCCCTCGTGCGAGGAAGTGCAAACTAACTACTTACTTAACCTTCGATCGACTGTTTGATGACCTACCCGTGCAGGATGTCATCATCAACATTGACTTCAAGAAGGCAGTGGAGAACGAGTCGTCTGAAGTAATTGTCACGCAGGCTCTTTTTGAAGATGATGGTTAGTTTTTGTCCCATTTCTAATAAAACTAAGTTTAGAAGCTTCAACCATGGATGACACCCTGACATCTATTTCAAGCAGCTGTCTGTACACAGCGCCAGAATTCGTGTCTCCTTTGAATGCCAGCTACGAATTGGAACCAAACACTCGTGGCTTGTTCAAAGTGGTTGTCCAAGGAGTTCCCCTTCCGAAAGTCACTTGGTTCCTAAACGATAACGTGGTCCACAGTGAAAAGTAAGTATAATTAAGAAAAATAATCATTCTATCGTTCTAGGGGTGCCATCAACATCATTTACGAAGACGGAGTGAGTTATTTGGAGGTGACCAATGTAAATGAAAAATGGAGTGGTCTTCTCCTATGTGAGGCGACCAACTCTGCCGGAAGCTGTAAAACATCTTCTTCTGTTGAAGTTTTACCAAGTAAACTTTGTAGTTTGGTGTTTAGTACATTCAATTTTCTTTAGATCAACAAGCCAGTGAAATCCGATTGCATGGAATTCCTACCCAACAAGATGTGGAACAAGTCTTGAGGGTGGATTCATCTGGTGATTTCCAGTCAGCAGTGGCTAAATTTTCCGTAAGCTGCAGGTTTTAACCTTCTAATAACTAAGTTAAGGTTGATTCGAGCCAACGAGGATCCCGTGAATTGAGCATCTGTTCGAGTTCCAGTACTTCTTCGGCAGCGGGTCAGCCACCACTATTTATTACTAAAATGCCTTCTCAATTGTATTCAAAGGTAATGTTTCGATAAAAACTTGGGGTAAATTAGAAATTTCAGACAAATGAAACTTTGCAACTGAGGTGCACATTTACGGGACAGCCATTGCCTGCGGTTACTTGGGAAAGGAATGGTGCCTTAATTGATCTCAACAGGTGAAACTTCTAAAAACTTTAAAAAAAAGAAGTTATAGAAACTACGCGGTAGTCTGCGAAGACGGGGTAACCATTCTTGAAATTCTCAATACCGAAATGAGTGATAATGCTGAATTCACTTGTACTATTGCTAACGGGTTTGGATTAGAGTCTACATCTTGCAAGATTACTGTAGAAAGTGGGTTTCATTTAAAAAATCAAGTACTATTGAAATTTCCAGGTGATGACTTGGAGGTTGAGTTGGTGGGAACTCAGATCATCTGCGACAGAGAAATTGCGGACAATGAGTTGGAAGTGGTTGTGATGAGTCCGACGAAGACTTCTGCGGAATTCAACTTCCGTGTGGATGAACCGGAAACGAAGGAGGAAGAGAAACAGCAACAAGCTGCTTTGGAGCCCCAGCAGTCCACTGATTCGCTTCAAATCCCAGTTGTTCCAAAACCAACCGGCCAGCGACCATATTTTCTTTTGGACCTATCGGACTGTGAAATCCTTGGAAGTTCGGCAACCCTGAAGGCCATCGTGATGGGAGACCCAATGCCTAGGATTGACTGGTTCATTGAAGGAGAACCTGTGAAACCGGACGAGTAGGTTTAAGAAGATTTATCTGTAAAGGGACCGTATGGGACCTTTTTAAACTTTATCTCATATTAATATGCTTAAAAACTTACTCAATACCTTATATAACAGTTTGGGTTTTAAATGCGTCGTTTTGAAGACATGTGCATCAAAAATGCACTTTTTGGTCATTCCAGGCACCTGGTGTGCACGGTGTTTACGCGCCCGTCCAATTTATCTGTTTATCGATATATGTTGATCTCCACTTTCGAATTTTCACTGTTCCTACCTGAACAGACGCAGAAGACTCTGCTTGTCTGGGATATTGCGCCGCGAGTTTCACACCCGTATGAGATCGGCTGCCGCGGCTAGAGTAGTCCTGCCGCATACAGTAAATAGCACCATAGGAAAATTAGTCAAAAAGAGTCTCCTGGCGGTTCCTTTAAGAATGACTTTTCAGGTTTGAGACCATCTACGAAGACGGAGTTGCCATCATCCGCTTGAGAGGAATAAAAAAGCTGATTTCAAAAATCAAATGTGTGGCTACTAATAAGCATGGATCATCGGAGTCGAAATGCTTTGTCAAGAAGATGGCTGACATGTCGGAATCAACTACT
Organism: Oscheius sp. G VE-2021; assembly: GCA_022343465.1. Classification (NCBI taxonomy): domain Eukaryota; kingdom Metazoa; phylum Nematoda; class Chromadorea; order Rhabditida; family Rhabditidae; genus Oscheius; species Oscheius sp. G VE-2021. The sequence goes on from JAJQXH010000055.1 coordinate 2,388,764, forward strand.
TCTGGAGGAATCTACCAGGCTCCTTACTTCATTGTGCCACTTCGCAACTTGACCACAACATCGTCGACTTGCCGACTCAAGTGCGTGGTTGCTGGAAACCCTCTGCCTGACGTCACTTGGATGAGGGATGAAGAAGATGTCACAAATGAGTAAGCAATGTTTTTCATTGTTTTCTAACTTGAAAGTTTCAGAGCTGTGTTTGAAGACGGAGTGGCTTTTCTCGAATTGGAAAATTTGAGCGACAACGAGCTTATAACTTGTTGTGCAACGAATTCCAAAGGAATGGCTCAGACGCAGTGCAACATTTACCTAATGGATGAAGAACAACCAGAAGAGGAGGAGGAGATGCTCGCTCCAGTTTTCGTCCAACCACTTGTCGATGACACTGTTGACTCCGACTACATTGCATTGAAATGCGTTGTTCTGGCAAAACCCGAACCTACAATTTGTTGGAGGGAGAACGGATCTGAACTAGACCAAACTGGGTAAGATTTTGCATTGAAACTTTTTATTCAAATTTCTTTCAGAAACAGAAAGATGCACTTTGAAAATGGTGTTGCCATTCTGGTTGTGCCCAATTTACCACAAGGGACCACTGTTTTTCAATGTACAGCCACCAATCCAGCTGGAACAGCCACGACAACAGCGGAAATAATTAGGCAGACAAGTTCATCCACAGACACTGGACAGGAACCTAAGTTCATAAAGCCGCTACACGTATAAAAACAGAAAAATGAACAAAAAATTGGTGATTTAGAACCTCCGCGTAAACAAAGGAGAACACTCGATCAAATGCATTGTATCCGGCTCTCCAATTGTGAACTCTATTTGGAAAGTAGACAACCAAGAATTGTCCGGCTGTAACAGGTAAGAATGACTTACATGAAAATGACCCCGACCGGTCCAAAGCCGTTCGAGGTGAGCCCAAATACAATCGATAAGCCATATGACCCTGATGAAGCCTGTGAAGTTCAAATTTGCTCAATGGCTCTGGTATTCGAGTAATGATCGATTTTCTCCGCTGAGTCTCCATCGCCTTATAAGCCCGCGGCAAGGGCCTGTAAATGTGCCTCGGCGGTGCAGCGCCAAGCGCTTCGCTTTATAAGCTGAAGGTCACTGGTTCGACACCACACCGCTGCAAACTTTTTGCTTTTTGTAAATTTGTCAGCACCAAGATTGAAAATAACATTTTAATTTTGATTTTGAAAAGGCTAACCAAAATCATTCAAGAAACCCCATTTTGAACACAGTTCTTAACAAAAAAACAACAATTGTTTGCGATTAAAAACGATTTTGGCAATCAACAACAAAACAAGTAAAACAATGGGCTTTCTTGTCCCAACATTTCGTGTTAGTATACTGCCGAACACACAATTTTAGTGATTATGACATCATGGAAGAAGACGGTGTGAATGTACTCCATATCAAAAACATTCACCATACTGCGACCATCGAATGCGTTGCCAGAAATGACTATGGCCAGGCGACAACATCGTGCCAGCTGGAAGTTTCTGAAGAACCTCTTCTTAGATCCATTAAGAGACGTGAATCGAGGTTTGTTACACATTACCAACTCAGTAAATTAAATTTTCAGGCAAAAGCCACATTTTTTTCAAAAACTAGCTGACATTGTGACATCAGAAGCAAACGTACAATATAAAGTGACAGTGTATTCTTCACCACCAGCAGATTTACGATGGATATTAGATGAAAAACCAGTTGATAGGTAATTTGATTTTAAAGCAATTCTAAGGTTTGTTTTAGCAACCTCACTATTCACGAAGATGGAATCGGAATCGTACATCTGACATTGCGTGAAGGGACATACATCTTAAGATGCATTGCATCTAACAGCCACGGAACAACCGAAACGAAGTGCAAAATTACTGTTAGATTGTTGGAAAAAACTGAACAACAACAAGAAGAAGTGACCGAAAGTGGGAGAAACGAAGAAAACGACAACATTCCAACACCAGGCACAAAACCTTCACACACAACATCGACTCAATACACTCCAGAAAGGATGGTTGCCAAGGATACTGAAAAAGGGACAGAACACATTGCCGCAGAAAAAACTAGTGAAGTTGACGAGCCAACGGATGCTCCAGTGATTGTCGAGGAGATAACGAATTTCACCGAAGAGAAGCATGTTGAGGTTGCCGAAGTGTCAAAGAAGGCTCCGGTTCCTACCGAAGAAACCAAGGAGGTAACCGTGACAGTCGAGGAGACTAAGGAAACCAAGGAGGTCACCGAGGAGAAGCCTGTTGAGGTTACTGAAGTGTCAAAGAAGGCTCCGGTTCCTACCGAAGAAACCAAGGAGGTAACCGTGACAGTCGAGGAGACTAAGGAAACCAAGGAGGTCACCGAGGAGAAGCCTGTTGAGGTTACTGAAGTGTCAAAGAAGGCTCCGGTTCCTACCGAAGAAACCAAGGAGGTAACCGTGACTGTCGAGGAGACTAAGGAAGTCACCGAAGAGAAGCCTGTTGAGGTTACAGAAGTTCCGAAGGAGGCTCCGGTTCCTACCGAAGAAACCAAGGAGGTAATCCTGACTGTCGAGGAGACTAAAAAAGTTAAGGAGGTCACCGAAGAGAAGCCTGCTGAGGTTACAGAAGTTCCGCAGGAGGCTCCGGTTCCTACCGAAGAAACCAAGGAGGTAACCGTGACTGTCGAGGAGAATAAGGAAGTCAAGGAGGTCACCGAAGAGAAGCCTGTTGAGGTTACAGAAGTTCCGCAGGAAACTCCGGTTCCTACCGAAGAAACCAAGGAGGTAACCGTGACTGTCGAGGAGACTAAGGAAGTCACCGAAGAGAAGCCTGTTGAGGTTACAGAAGTTCCGCAGGAGGCTCCGGTTCCTACCGAAGAAATCAAGGAGGTAACCGTTACTGTCGAGGAGACTAAGGAAGTCACCGAAGAGAAGCCTGTTGAGGTTACAGAAGTTTCGCAGGAGGCTCCGGTTCCTACTGAAGAAACCAAGGAGGTAACCGTTACTGTCGAGGAGACTAAGGAAGTCACCGAAGAGAAACCTGTTGAGGTTACAGAAGTTCCAAAGGAGGCTCCGGTTCCTATCGAAGAAACCAAGGAGGTAACCGTGACTGTCGAGGAGACTAAGGAAGTCACCGAAGAGAAGCCTGTTGAGGTTACAGAAGTTTCGCAGGAGGCTCCGGTTCCTACTGATGAAACCAAGGAGGTAACCGTTACTGTCGAGGAGACAAAGGAAGTCACCGAAGAGAAGCCTGTTGAGGTTACAGAAGTTTCGCAGGAGGCTCCGGTTCCTACTGAAGAAACCAAGGAGGTAACCGTTACTGTCGAGGAGACTAAGGAAGTCACCGAAGAGAAGCCTGTTGAGGTAACAGAAGTTTCGAAGGAGGCTCCGGTTCCTACCGAAGAAACCAAGGAGGTAACCGTTACTGTCGAGGAGACTAAGGAAGTCACCGAAGAGAAGCCTGTTGAGGTTACAGAAGTTCCGCAGGAGGCTCCGGTTCCTACCGAAGAAACCAAGGAGGTAACCGTGACTGTCGAGAAAACCAAGGAAGTCACCGAAGAAAAGCCTGTTGAGGTTACAGAAGTTTCGAAGGAGGCTCCGGTTCCTACCGAAGAAACCAAGGAGGTAACCGTGACTGTCGAGGAGACTAAGGAAGTCACCGAAGAGGAACCTGTTGAGGTTACAGAAGTTCCGAAGGAGGCTCCGGTTCCAACCGAAGAATCCAAGGAGGTAACCGTTACTGTCGAGGAGACTAAGGAAGTCAAGGAGGTCACCGAAGAGAAGCCTGTTGAGGTTACAGAAGTTCCGCAGGAGGCTCCCGTTCCTACCGAAGAAACCAAGGAGGTAACCGTGACTGTCGAGGAGACTAAGGAAGTCAAGGAGGTCACCGAAGAGAAGCCTGTTGAGGTTACAGAAGTTCCGCAGGAGGCTCCGGTTCCTACCGAAGAAACCAAGGAGGTAACCGTGACTGTCGAGGAGACTAAGGAAGTCAAGGAGGTCACCGAAGAGAAGCCTGTTGAGGTTACACATTTTCCGCAGGAGGCTCCGGTTCCTACCGAAGAAACCAAGGAGGTAACCGTGACTGTCGAGGAGACTAAGGAAGTCAAGGAGGTCACCGAAGAGAAGCCTGTTGAGGTTACAGAAGTTCCGCAGGAGGCTCCGGTTCCTACCGAAGAAACCAAGGAGGTAACCGTGACTGTCGAGGAGACTAAGGAAGTCAAGGAGGTCACCGAAGAGAAGCCTGTTGAGGTTACAGAAGTTCCGCAGGAGGCTCCGGTTCCTACCGAAGAAACCAAGGAGGTTACCGTTACTGTCGAGGAGACTAAGGAAGTCACCGAAGAGAAGCCTGTTGAGGTTACAGAAGTTCCGCAGGAGGCCCCGGTTCCTACCGAAGAAACCAAGGAGGTAACCGTGACTGTCGAGGAGACTAAGGAAGTCACCGATGAGAAGCCTGTTGAGGTTACAGAAGTTCCGCAGGAGGCTCCGGTTCCTACCGAAGAAACCAAGGAGGTTACCGTTACTGTCGAGGAGACTAAGGAAGTCACCGAAGAGAAGCCTGTTGAGGTTACAGAAGTTCCGCAGGAGGCCCCGGTTCCTACCGAAGAAACCAAGGAGGTAACCGTGACTGTCGAGGAGACTAAGGAAGTCACCGAAGAGAAGCCTGTTGAGGTTACAGAAGTTCCGCAGGAGGCTCCGGTTCCTACCGAAGAAACCAAGGAGGTAACCATGACTGTCGAGGAAACTAAGGAAGTCACCGAAGAGAAGCCTGTTGAGGTTACAGAAGTTCCGCAGGAGGCTCCGGTTCCTACCGAAGAAACCAAGGAGGTAACCGTTACTGTCGAGGAGACTAAGGAAGTCAAGGAGGTCACCGAAGAGAAGCCTGTTGAGGTTAGAGAAGTTCCGCAGGAGGCTCCGGTTCCTACCGAAGAAACCAAGGAGGTAACCGTGACTGTCGAGGAGACTAAGGAAGTCAAGGAGGTCACCGAAGAGAAGCCTCTTGAGGTTAGAGAAGTTCCGCAGGAGGCTCCGGTTCCTACCGAAGAAACCAAGGAGGTAACCGTGACTGTCGAGGAGACTAAGGAAGTCACCGAAGAGAAACCTGTTGAGGTTACAGAAGTTCCGAAGGAGGCTCCGGTTCCTACCGAAGAAACCAAGGAGGTAACCGTGACTGTCGAGGAGACTAAGGAAGTCAAGGAGGTCACCGAAGAGAAGCCTGTTGAGGTTAGAGAAGTTCCGCAGGAGGCTCCGGTTCCTACCGAAGAAACCAAGGAGGTAACCGTGACTGTCGAGGAGACTAAGGAAGTCACCGAAGAGAAACCTGTTGAGGTTACAGAAGTTCCGAAGGAGGCTCCGGTTCCTACCGAAGAAACCAAGGAGGTTACCGTGACTGTCGAGGAGACTAAGGAAGTCACCGAAGAGAAGCCTGTTGAGGTTACAAAAGTTCCGAAGGAGGCTCCGGTTCCTACCGAAGAAACCAAGGAGGTAACCGTGACTGTCGAGGAGACTAAGGAAGTCAAGGAGGTCACCGAAGAGAAGCCTGTTGAGGTTACAGAAGTTCCGCAGGAGGCTCCGGTTCCTACCGAAGAAATCAAGGAGGTAACCGTTACTGTCGAGGAGACTAAGGAAGTCACCGAAGAGAAACCTGTTGAGGTTACAGAAGTTCCGCAGGAGGCTCCGGTTCCTACCGAAGAAATCAAGGAGGTAACCGTTACTGTCGAGGAGACTAAGGAAGTCACCGAAGAGAAGCCTGTTGAGGTTACAGAAGTTCCGAAGGAGGCTCCGGTTCCTACCGAAGAAACCAAGGAGGTAACCGTTAGTCGAGGAGACTAAGGAAGTCACCGAAGAGAAGCCTGTTGAGGTTACAGAAGTTCCGAAAGGCTCCACCGAAGAAACCAAGGAGGTAACCGTCTGTGGAGTTGGTCAAACAAGAAGAAGTCACCGAAGAGAAGCCTGTTGAGGTTAGAGAAGTTCCGCAGGAGGCTCCGGTTCCTACCGAAGAAACCAAGGAGGTAACCGTGACTGTCGAGGAGACTAAGGAAGTCAAGGAGGTCACCGAAGAGAAGCCTCTTGAGGTTAGAGAAGTTCCGCAGGAGGCTCCGGTTCCTACCGAAGAAACCAAGGAGGTAACCGTGACTGTCGAGGAGACTAAGGAAGTCACCGAAGAGAAACCTGTTGAGGTTACAGAAGTTCCGAAGGAGGCTCCGGTTCCTACCGAAGAAACCAAGGAGGTTACCGTTACTGTCGAGGAGACTAAGGAAGTCACCGAAGAGAAGCCTGTTGAGGTTAGAGAAGTTCCGCAGGAGGCTCCGGTTCCTACCGAAGAAACCAAGGAGGTAACCGTTACTGTCGAGGAGACTAAGGAAGTCAAGGAGGTCACCGAAGAGAAGCCTGTTGAGGTTAGAGAAGTTCCGCAGGAGGCTCCGGTTCCTACCGAAGAAACCAAGGAGGTAACCGTGACTGTCGAGGAGACTAAGGAAGTCACCGAAGAGAAACCTGTTGAGGTTACAGAAGTTCCGAAGGAGGCTCCGGTTCCTACCGAAGAAACCAAGGAGGTAACCGTGACTGTCGAGGAGACTAAGGAAGTCACCGAAGAGAAACCTGTTGAGGTTACAGAAGTTCCGAAGGAGGCTCCGGTTCCTACCGAAGAATCCAAGGAGGTAACCGTTACTGTCGAGGAGACTAAGGAAGTCACCGAAGAGAAATCTGTTGAGGTTACAGAAGTTCCGAAGGAGGCTCCGGTTCCTACCGAAGAATCCAAGGAGGTAACCGTTACTGTCGAGGAGACTAAGGAAGTCACCGAAGAGAAACCTGTTGAGGTTACAGAAGTTCCGAAGGAGGCTCCGGTTCCTACCGAAGAATCCAAGGAGGTAACCGTTACTGTCGAGGAGACTAAGGAAGTCACCGAAGAGAAGCCTGTTGAGGTTACAGAAGTTTCGCAGGAGGCTCCGGTTCCTACCGAAGAATCCAAGGAGGTAACCGTTACTGTCGAGGAGACTAAGGAAGTCACCGAAGAGAAGCCTGTTGAGGTTACAGAAGTTCCGAAGGAGGCTCCGGTTCCTACCGAAGAAACCAAGGAGGTAACCGTGACTGTCGAGGAGACTAAGGAAGTCACCGAAGAGAAGCCTGTTGAGGTTACAGAAGTTCCGAAGGAGGCTCCGGTTCCTACCGAAGAAACCAAAGAGGTAACCGTGACTGTCGAGGAGACTAAGGAAGTTAAGGGGGTCACCGAAGAGAAGCCTCTTGAGGTTAGAGAAGTTCCGCAGGAGGCTCCGGTTCCTACCGAAGAAACCAAGGAGGTAACCGTGACTGTCGAGGAGACTAAGGAAGTCAAGGAGGTCACCGAAGAGAAGCCTCTTGAGGTTAGAGAAGTTCCGCAGGAGGCTCCGGTTCCTACCGAAGAAACCAAGGAGGTAACCGTGACTGTCGAGGAGACTAAGGAAGTCACCGAAGAGAAGCCTGTTGAGGTTACAGAAGTTCCGCAGGAGGCCCCGGTTCCTACCGAAGAAACCAAGGAGGTAACCGTGACTGTCGATGAGACTAAGGAAGTCACCGAAGAGAAACCTGTTGAGGTTACAGAAGTTCCGAAGGAGGCTCCGGTTCCTACCGAAGAAACCAAGGAGGTAACCGTTACTGTCGAGGAGACTAAGGAAGTCAAGGAGGTCACCGAAGAGAAGCCTGTTGAGATTACAGAAGTTCCGCAGGAGGCTCCGGTTCCTACCGAAGAAACCAAGGAGGTAACCGTTACTGTCGAGGAGACTAAGGAAGTCAAGGAGGTCACCGAAGAGAAGCCTGTTGAGGTTACAGAAGTTTCGAAGGAGGCTCCGGTTCCTACCGAAGAAACCAAGGAGGTAACCGTTACTGTCGAGGAGACTAAGGAAGTCAAGGAGGTCACCGAAGAGAAGCCTGTTGAGATTACAGAAGTTCCGCAGGAGGCTCCGGTTCCTACCGAAGAAACCAAGGAGGTAACTGTGACTGTCGAGGAGACTAAGGAAGTCACCGAAGAGAAGCCTGTTGAGGTTACAGAAGTTCCGCAGGAGGCTCCGGTTCCTACCGAAGAAACCAAGGAGGTAACTGTGACTGTCGAGGAGACTAAGGAAGTCACCGAAGAGAAGCCTGTTGAGGTTACAGAAGTTCCGAAGGAGGCTCCGGTTCCTACCGAAGAAACCAAGGAGGTAACTGAGATAAGCAAGATTGTCGTAACTGATGAAGAACAGAACGAAATCACTCTTACCTTGGAGTTGGTCAAACAAGAAGAAGTTTCCGGCCTAGAGATCGACCTTGTTGTAGAAACAGTTGATGTGATCGAAGCTTTAGTCAAAACAGCCAAGGTTAAAACAACCGCCGAAGTCACCGAAGAGAAGCCTGTTGAAGTTACAGAAGTTCCACAGGAGGCTCCGGTTCCTACCGAAGAAACCAAGGAGGTTACCGTTACTGTCGAGGAGACTAAGGAAGTCACCGAAGAGAAGCCTGTTGAGGTTACAGAAGTTCCGCAGGAGGCTCCGGTTCCTACCGAAGAAACCAAGGAGGTTACCGTGACTGTCGGGGAGACTAAGGAAGTCACCGAAGAGAAGCCTGTTGAGGTTAGAGAAGGTCAAACAAGAAGAAGTTTCCGGCCTAGAGATTGACCTTGTTGTGGAAACAGTTGATGTGATCGATGCTTTAGTCAAACCAGCCAAGGTTAAAATAAGGAAGTCACCGAAGAGAAGCCTGTTGAGGTTAGAGAAGTTCCGCAGGAGGCTCCGGTTCCTACCGAAGAAACCAAGGAGGTAACCGTTACTGTCGAGGAGACTAAGGAAGTCACCGAAGAGAAGCCTGTTGAAGTTACAGAAGTTCCACAGGAGGCTCCGGTTCCTACCGAAGAAACCAAGGAGGTTACCGTGACTGTCGAGGAGACTAAGGAAGTCACCGAAGAGAAGCCTGTTGAGGTTACAAAAGTTCCGAAGGAGGCTCCGGTTCCTACCGAAGAAACCAAGGAGGTAACCGTTACTGTCGAGGAGACTAAGGAAGTCAAGGAGGTCACCGAAGAGAAGCCTGTTGAGGTTACAGAAGTTCCGCAGGAGGCTCCGGTTCCTACCGAAGAAACCAAGGAGGTAACCGTGACTGTCGAGGAGACTAAGGAAGTCACCGAAGAGAAGCCTGTTGAGGTTACAGAAGTTCCGAAGGAGGCTCCGGTTCCTACCAAAGAAACCAAGGAGGTAACCGTGACTTTCGAGGAAACTAAGGAAGTTAAGGAGGTCACCGAAGAGAAGCCTGTTGAAGTTACAGAAGTTCCGCAGGAGGCTCCGGTTCCTACCGAAGAAACCAAGGAGGTAACCGTGACTGTCGAGGAGACTAAGGAAGTCACCGAAGAGAAGCCTGTTGAGGTTACAGAAGTTCCGAAGGAGGCTCCGGTTCCTACCAAAGAAACCAAGGAGGTAACCGTGACTTTCGAGGAAACTAAGGAAGTTAAGGAGGTCACCGAAGAGAAGCCTGTTGAAGTTACAGAAGTTCCGCAGGAGGCTCCGGTTCCTACCGAAGAAACCAAGGAGGTAACCATGACTGTCGAAGAGACTAAGGAAGTCAAGGAGGTCACCGAAGAGAAGCCTGTTGAGGTTACTGAAGTTCCGAAAAAGGCTCCGGTTCCTACCGAAGAAACCAAGGAGGTAACCGTGACTGTCGAGGAAACTAAGGAAGTTAAGGAGGTCACCGAAGAGAAGCCTGTTGAGGTTACTGAAGTTCCGCAGGAGGCTCCGGTTCCTACTGAAGAAACCAAGGAGGTAACCAAAGAGAAGCCTGTTGAGGTTACTGAAGTTCCGAAAGAGGCTCCGGTTCTTACCGAAGAAACCAAGGAGGTAACCGTGACTGTCGAGGAAACTAAGGAAGTTAAGGAGGTCACCGAAGAGAAGCCTGTTGAGGTTACTGAAGTTCCGCAGGAGGATCCGGTTCCTACCGAAGAAACCAAGGAGGTAACCGAAGAGAAGCCTGTTGAGGTTACTGAAGTTCCGAAAAAGGCTCCGGTTCCTACCGAAGAAACCAAGGAGGTAACCGTGACTGTCGAGGAGACTAAGGAAGTCACCGAAGAAAAGCCTGTTGAGGTTTCAGAAGTTCCGCAGGAGGCTCCGGTTCCTACCGAAGAAACCAAGGAGGTAACCGAAGAGAAGCCTGTTGATGTTACTGAAGTTCCGAAAAAGGCTCCGGTTCCTACCGAAGAAACCAAGGAGGTAACCGTGACTGTCGAGGAGACTAAGGAAGTCACCGAAGAGAAGCCTGTTGAGGTTACAGAAGTTCCGCAGGAGGCTCTGGTTCCTACCGAAGAAACCAAGGAGGTAACCGTGACTGTCGAGGAGACTAAGGAGGTCACCGAAGAGAAGCCTGTTGAGGTTACTGAAGTTCCGCAGGAGGCTCCGGTTCCTACCGAAGAAACCAAGGAGGTAGCTGAGATAAGCAAGATTATCGTAACTGATGAAGAACAGAACGAAATTACTCTTACCTTGGAGTTGGTCAAACAAGAAGAAGTTTCCGGCCTAGAGATTGACCTTGTTGTGGAAACAGTTGATGTGATCGATGCTTTAGTCAAACCAGCCAAGGTTAAAACAACCGCCGAAGTCACCGAAGAGAAGCCTGTTGAGGTTACAGAAGTTCCGCAGGAGGCTCTGGTTCCTACCGAAGAAACCAAGGAGGTAACCGTGACTGTCGAGGAGACTAAGGAAGTCACCGAAGAGAAGCCTGTTGAGGTTACAGAAGTTCCGAAAAAGGCTCCGGTTCCTACCGAAGAAACCAAGGAGGTAACCGTGACTGTCGAGGAGACTAAGGAAGTCACCGAAGAGAAGCCTGTTGAGGTTACAGAAGTTCCGAAAAAGGCTCCGGTTCCTACCGAAGAAACCAAGGAGGTAACCGTGACTGTCGAGGAGACTAAGGAAGTCACCGAAGAGAAGCCTGTTGAGGTTACAGAAGTTCCGCAGGAGGCTCCGGTTCCTACCGAAGAAACCAAGGAGGTAACCGTGACTGTCGAGGAGACTAAGGAAGTCACCGAAGAGAAGCCTGTTGAGGTTACAGAAGTTCCGCAGGAGGCTCTGGTTCCTACCGAAGAAACCAAGGAGGTAACCGTGACTGTCGAGGAGACTAAGGAAGTCACCGAAGAGAAGCCTGTTGAGGTTACAGAAGTTCCGAAAGAGGCTCCGGTTCCTACCGAAGAAACCAAGGAGGTAACCGTGACTGTCGAGGAGACTAAGGAAGTCACCGAAGAGAAGCCTGTTGAGGTTACACAAGTTCCGAAAAAGGCTCCGGTTCCTACCGAAGAAACCAAGGAGGTAACCGTGACTGTCGAGGAGACTAAGGAAGTTAAGGAGGTCACCGAAGAAAAGCCTGTTGAGGTTACAGAAGTTCCGCAGGAGGCTCCGGTTCCTACCGAAGAAACCAAGGAGGTAACTGTGACTGTCGAGGAGACTAAGGAAGTCACCGAAGAGAAGCCTGTTGAGGTTACAGAAGTTCCGCAGGAGGCTCCGGTTCCTACCGAAGAAATCAAGGAGGTAACCGTTACTGTCGAGGAGACTAAGGAAGTCACCGAAGAGAAGCCTGTTGAGGTTACAGAAGTTCCGAAGGAGGCTCCGGTTCCTACCGAAGAAACCAAGGAGGTAGCTGAGATAAGCAAGATTGTCGTAACTGATGAAGAACAGAACGAAATCACTCTTACCTTGGAGTTGGTCAAACAAGAAGAAGTTTCCGGCCTAGAGATCGACCTTGTTGTAGAAACAGTTGATGTGATCGAAGCTTTAGTCAAAACAGCCAAGGTTAAAACAACCGCCGAAGTCACCGAAGAGAAGCCTGTTGAAGTTACAGAAGTTCCACAGGAGGCTCCGGTTCCTACCGAAGAAACCAAGGAGGTTACCGTTACTGTCGAGGAGACTAAGGAAGTCACCGAAGAGATGCCTGTTGAGGTTACAGAAGTTCCAAAGGTGGCTCCGGTTCCTATCGAAGAAACCAAGGAGGTTACCGTGACTGTCGAGGAGATTAAGGAAGTCACCGAAGAGAAGCCTGTTGAGGTTACAAAAGTTCCGAAGGAGGCTCCGGTTCCTACCGAAGAAACCAAGGAGGTAACCGTGACTGTCGAGGAGACTAAGGAAGTCAAGGAGGTCACCGAAGAGAAGCCTGTTGAGGTTACAGAAGTTCCGCAGGAGGCTCCGGTTCCTACCGAAGAAACCAAGGAGGTAACCGTGACTGTCGAGGAGACTAAGGAAGTCACCGAAGAGAAGCCTGTTGAGGTTACAGAAGTTCCGCAGGAGGCTCCGGTTCCTACCGAAGAAATCAAGGAGGTAACCGTTACTGTCGAGGAGACTAAGGAAGTCACCGAAGAGATGCCTGTTGAGGTTACAGAAGTTCCAAAGGTGGCTCCGGTTCCTATCGAAGAAACCAAGGAGGTAACCGTGACTGTCGAGGAGACTAAGGAAGCCACCGAAGAGAAGCCTGTTGAGGTTACAGAAGTTCCGAAGGAGGCTCCGGTTCCTACCAAAGAACCCAAGGAGGTAACTGAGATAAGCAAGATTGTCGTAACTGATGAAGAACAGAACGAAATCACTCTTACCTTGGAGTTGGTCAAACAAGAAGAAGTTTCCGGCCTAGAGATTGACCTTGTTGTGGAAACAGTTGATGTGATCGATGCTTTAGTCAAACCAGCCAAGGTTAAAACAACCGCCGAAGTCACCGAAGAGAAGCCTGTTGAGGTTACTGAAGTTCCGCAGGAGGCTCCGGTTCCTACCGAAGAAACCAAGGAGGTCACCGAAAAGAAGCCTGTTGAGGTTACAGAAGTTCCGCAGGAGGCTCTGGTTCCTACCGAAGAAACCAAGGAGGTAACCGTGACTGTCGAGGAGACTAAGGAAGTCACCGAAGAGAAGCCTGTTGAGGTTACAGAAGTTCCGAAAAAGGCTCCGGTTCCTACCGAAGAAACCAAGGAGGTAACCGTGACTGTCGAGGAGACTAAGGAAGTCACCGAAGAGAAGCCTGTTGAGGTTACTGAAGTTCCGCAGGAGGCTCTGGTTCCTACCGAAGAAACCAAGGAGGTAACCGTGACTGTCGAGGAGACTAAGGAAGTCACCGAAGAGAAGCCTGTTGAGGTTACAGAAGTTCCGAAAGAGGCTCCGGTTCCTACCGAAGAAACCAAGGAGGTAACCGTGACTGTCGAGGAGACTAAGGAAGTCACCGAAGAGAAGCCTGTTGAGGTTACAGAAGTTCCGAAAAAGGCTCCGGTTCCTACCGAAGAAACCAAGGAGGTAACCGTGACTGTCGAGGAGACTAAGGAAGTCACCGAAGAAAAGCCTGTTGAGGTTACAGAAGTTCCGCAGGAGGCTCCGGTTCCTACCGAAGAAACCAAGGAGGTAACCGAAGAGAAGCCTGTTGAGGTTACTGAAGTTCCGAAAAAGGCTCCGGTTCCTACCGAAGAAACCAAGGAGGTAACCGTGACTGTCGAGGAGACTAAGGAAGTCACCGAAGAGAAGCCTGTTGAGGTTACAGAAGTTCCGCAGGAGGCTCTGGTTCCTACCGAAGAAACCAAGGAGGTAACCGTGACTGTCGAGGAGACTAAGGAAGTCACCGAAGAGAAGCCTGTTGAGGTTACCGAAGTTCCGCAGGAGGCTCTGGTTCCTACCGAAGAAACCAAGGAGGTAACCGTGACTGTCGAGGAGACTAAGGAAGTCACCGAAGAGAAGCCTGTTGAGGTTACAGAAGTTCCGCAGGAGGCTCTGGTTCCTACCGAAGAAACCAAGGAGGTAACCGTGACTGTCGAGGAGACTAAGGAAGTCACCGAAGAGAAGCCTGTTGAGGTTACTGAAGTTCCGCAGGAGGCTCTGGTTCCTACCGAAGAAACCAAGGAGGTAACCGTGACTGTCGAGGAGACTAAGGAAGTCACCGAAGAGAAGCCTGTTGAGGTTACAGAAGTTCCGAAAAAGGCTCCGGTTCCTACCGAAGAAACCAAGGAGGTTACCGTGACTGTCGAGGAGACTAAGGAAGTCACCGAAGAGAAGCCTGTTGAGGTTACAGAAGTTTCGCAGGAGGCTCCGGTTCCTACCGAAGAAACCAAGGAGGTAACCGTTACTGTTAAGGAGACTAAGGAAGACAAGGAGGTCACCGAAGAGAAGCCTGTTGAGGTTACTGAAGTTCCGCAGGAGGCTCCCGTTCCTACCGAAGAAACCAAGGAGGTAACCGTTACTGTTAAGGAGACTAAGGAAGACAAGGAGGTCACCGAAGTGAAGCCTGTTGAGGTTACTGAAGTTGTGAAAGAGGCTCCGGTTCCCACCGAAGAAACCAAGGAGGTAACCGTGACTGTTAAGGAGACTAAGGAAGTCAAGGAGGTCACCGAAGAGAAGCCTGTTGAGGTTACAGAAGTTCCGCAGGAGGCTCCGGTTCCTACCGAAGAAACCAAGGAGGTAACCGTTACTGTTAAGGAGACTAAGGAAGTCAAGGAGGTCACCGAAGAGAAGCCTGTTGAGGTTACTGAAGTTCCGCAGGAGGCTCCCGTTCCTACCGAAGAAACCAAGGAGGTAACCGTTACTGTTAAGGAGACTAAGGAAGACAAGGAGGTCACCGAAGTGAAGCCTGTTGAGGTTACTGAAGTTGTGAAAGAGGCTCCGGTTCCCACCGAAGAAACCAAGGAGGTAACCGTGACTGTTAAGGAGACTAAGGAAGTCAAGGAGGTCACCGAAGAGAAGCCTGTTGAGGTTACAGAAGTTCCGCAGGAGGCTCCGGTTCCTACCGAAGAAACCAAGGAGGTAACCGTGACTGTCGAGGAGACTAAGCAAGTCACCGAAGAGAAGCCTGTTGAGGTTACTGAAGTTCCGCAGGAGGCTCTGGTTCCTACCGAAGAAACCAAGGAGGTAACCGTGACTGTCGAGGAGACTAAGGAAGTCACCGAAGAGAAGCCTGTTGAGGTTACAGAAGTTCCGAAAGAGGCTCCGGTTCCTACCGAAGAAACCAAGGAGGTAACCGTGACTGTCGAGGAGACTAAGCAAGTCACCGAAGAGAAGCCTGTTGAGGTTACTGAAGTTCCGCAGGAGGCTCTGGTTCCTACCGAAGAAACCAAGGAGGTAACCGTGACTGTCGAGGAGACTAAGGAAGTCACCGAAGAGAAGCCTGTTGAGGTTACAGAAGTTCCGAAAGAGGCTCCGGTTCCTACCGAAGAAACCAAGGAGGTAACCGTGACTGTCGAGGAGACTAAGGAAGTCACCGAAGAGAAGCCTGTTGAGGTTACAGAAGTTCCGCAGGAGGCCCCGGTTCCTACCGAAGAAACCAAGGAGGTAACCGTTACTGTCGAGGAGACTAAGGAAGTTAAGGAGGTCACCGAAGAAAAGCCTGTTGAGGTTACAGAAGTTCCGCAGGAGGCTCCGGTTCCTACCGAAGAAACCAAGGAGGTAACCGAAGAGAAGCCTGTTGAGGTTACTGAAGTTCCGAAAAAGGCTCCGGTTCCTACCGAAGAAACCAAGGAGGTAACCGTGACTGTCGAGGAGACTAAGGAAGTTAAGGAGGTCACCGAAGAAAAGCCTGTTGAGGTTACAGAAGTTCCGCAGGAGGCTCCGGTTCCTACCGAAGAAACCAAGGAGGTAACCGAAGAGAAGCCTGTTGAGGTTACTGAAGTTCCGAAAAAGGCTCCGGTTCCTACCGAAGAAACCAAGGAGGTAACTGAGATAAGCAAGATTATCGTAACTGATGAAGAACAGAACGAAATCACTCTTACCTTGGAGTTTGTCAAACAAGAAGAAGTTTCCGGCCTAGAGATTGACCTTGTTGTGGAAACAGTTGATGTGATCGATGCTTTAGTCAAACCAGCCAAGGTTAAAACAACCGCCGAAGTCACCGAAGAGAAGCCTGTTGAGGTTAGAGAAGTTCCGCAGGAGGCTCCCGTTCCTACCGAAGAAACCAAGGAGGTAACCGTTACTGTTAAGGAGACTAAGGAAGACAAGGAGGTCACCGAAGAGAAGCCTGTTGAGGTTACTGAAGTTCCGCAGGAGGCTCCCGTTCCTACCGAAGAAACCAAGGAGGTAACCGTTACTGTTAAGGAGACTAAGGAAGTCAAGGAGGTCACCGAAGAGAAGCCTGTTGAGGTTACTGAAGTTCCGCAGGAGGCTCCCGTTCCTACCGAAGAAACCAAGGAGGTAACCGTTACTGTTAAGGAGACTAAGGAAGACAAGGAGGTCACCGAAGTGAAGCCTGTTGAGGTTACTGAAGTTGTGAAAGAGGCTCCGGTTCCCACCGAAGAAACCAAGGAGGTAACCGTTACTCTTAAGGAGACTAAGGAAGTCAAGGAGGTCACCGAAGAGAAGCCTGTTGAGGTTACTGAAGTTCCGCAGGAGGCTCCGGTTCCTACCGAAGAAACCAAGGAGATAACCGTGACTGTCGAGGAAACCAAGGAGGTCACCAAAGAGAAGCCTCTTGAGGTTACTGAAGTTCCGAAAGAGGCTCCGGTTCCTACCGAAGAAACCAAGGAGATAATCGTGACTGTCGAAGAAACCAAGGAGGTCACCGAAGAGAAGCCTCTTGGGGTTACAGAAATTCCGAAAGAGGCTCCGGTTCCTACCGAAGAAACCAAGGAGATAACCGTGACTGTCGAGGAAACCAAGGAGGTCACCAAAGAGAAGCCTCTTGAGGTTACTGAAGTTCCGAAAGAGGCTCCGGTTCCTACCGAAGAAACCAAGGAGGTAACTGAGATAAGCAAGATAATCGTAACTGATGAAGAACAGAACGAACTTTTTGAGGAAAGTTTCACTTTTAAGCCGTCTTATCAGATGTCAGAACTTGGATCCGACTCGGTTACTGTAAGGCTTGAAAATGCCGCTAAGATTGAGAAGGACAAGGCTGAGAAGGACAAGATTGAACTTGAAAAGGCCGCCAAACTTGAAAAGGAGAAGGATGAGAAGGACAAGCTCGAGAAGGATAAGGCCGCCAAACTTGAAAAGGAGAAGGCTGAGAAGGACAAGCTCGAGAAGGATAAGGCCGCCAAACTTGAAAAAGAAAAGGCTGAAAAGGACAAGCTCGAGAAGGATAAGCTCGAGAAGGATAAGGCCGCCAAACTTGAAAAGGAGAAGGCTGAGAAGGACAAGCTCGAGAAGGACAAGCTCGAGAAGGATAAGGCCGCCAAACTTGAAAAGGAGAAGGCTGAGAAGGACAAGCTCGAGAAGGATAAGGCCGCCAAACTTGAAACAGAAAAGGCTGAGAAGGACAAGCTCGAGAAGGACAAGCTCGAGAAGGACAAGCTCGAGAAGGATAAGGCCGCCAAACTTGAAAAAGAAAAGGCTGAGAAGGACAAGCTCGAGAAGGACAAGCTCGAGAAGGATAAGGCCGCCAAACTTGAAAAGGAGAAGGCTGAGAAGGACAAGCTCGAGAAGGACAAGCTCGAGAAGGATAAGGCCGCCAAACTTGAAAAAGAAAAGGCTGAAAAGGACAAGCTCGAGAAGGATAAGCTCGAGAAGGATAAGGCCGCCAAACTTGAAACAGAAAAGGCTGAAAAGGACAAGCTCGAGAAGGACAAGCTCGAGAAGGATAAGGCCGCCAAACTTGAAAAGGAGAAGGCTGAGAAGGACAAGCTCGAGAAGGACAAGCTCGAGAAGGATAAGGCCGCCAAACTTGAAAAGGAGAAGGCTGAGAAGGACAAGCTCGAGAAGGATAAGGCCGACAAACTTGAAAAGGAGAAGGCTGAGAAGGACAAGCTCGAGAAGGATAAGGCCGCCAAACTTGAAAAAGAAAAGGCTGAGAAGGACAAGCTCGAGAAGGACAAGCTCGAGAAGGATAAGGCCGCCAAACTTGAAAAGGAGAAGGCTGAGAAGGACAAGCTCGAGAAGGTCAAGCTCGAGAAGGATAAGGCCGCCAAACTTGAAAAGGAGAAGGCTGAGAAGGACAAGCTCGAGAAGGACAAGCTCGAGAAGGATAAGGCCGCCAAACTTGAAAAAGAGAAGGCTGAGAAGGACAAGCTCGAGAAGGACAAGCTCGAGAAGGATAAGGCCGCCAAACTTGAAAAGGAGAAGGCTGAGAAGGACAAGCTCGAGAAGGATAAGGCCACCAAACTTGAAAAGGAGAAGGCTGAGAAGGACAAGCTCGAGAAGGACAAATTCGAGAAGGAGAAGGCCGCCAAACTTGAAAAAGAGAAGGCTGAGAAGGACAAGCTCGAGAAGGATAAGGCCGCCAAACTTGAAAAGGAGAAGGCTGAGAAGGACAATCTCGAGAAGGAGAAGGCCGCCAAACTTGAAAAAGAGAAGGCTGAGAAGGACAAGCTCGAGAAGGACAAGCTCGAGAAGGATAGTGCCGCCAAACTTGAAAAAGAGAAGGCTGAGAAGGACAAGCTCGAGAAGGACAAGCTCGAGAAGGATAAGGCCGCCAAACTTGAAAAGGAGAAAGCTGAGAAGGACAAGCTCGAGAAGGATAAGGCCGCCAAACTTGAAAAGGAGAAGGCTGAGAAGGACAAGCTCGAGAAGGATAAGGCCGCCAAACTTGAAAAAGAAAAGGCTGAGAAGGACAAGCTCGAGAAGGACAAGCTCGAGAAGGATAAGGCCGCCAAACTTGAAAAGGAGAAGGCTGAGAAGGACAAGCTCGAGAAGGATAAGGCCGACAAACTTGAAAAGGAGAAGGCTGAGAAGGACAAGCTCGAGAAGGATAAGGCCGCCAAACTTGAAAAAGAAAAGGCTGAGAAGGACAAGCTCGAGAAGGACAAGCTCGAGAAGGATAAGGCCGCCAAACTTGAAAAGGAGAAGGCTGAGAAGGACAAGCTCGAGAAGGTCAAGCTCGAGAAGGATAAGGCCGCCAAACTTGAAAAGGAGAAGGCTGAGAAGGACAAGCTCGAGAAGGACAAGCTCGAGAAGGATAAGGCCGCCAAACTTGAAAAAGAGAAGGCTGAGAAGGACAAGCTCGAGAAGGACAAGCTCGAGAAGGATAAGGCCGCCAAACTTGAAAAGGAGAAGGCTGAGAAGGACAAGCTCGAGAAGGATAAGGCCACCAAACTTGAAAAGGAGAAGGCTGAGAAGGACAAGCTCGAGAAGGACAAATTCGAGAAGGAGAAGGCCGCCAAACTTGAAAAAGAGAAGGCTGAGAAGGACAAGCTCGAGAAGGATAAGGCCGCCAAACTTGAAAAGGAGAAGGCTGAGAAGGACAATCTCGAGAAGGAGAAGGCCGCCAAACTTGAAAAAGAGAAGGCTGAGAAGGACAAGCTCGAGAAGGACAAGCTCGAGAAGGATAGTGCCGCCAAACTTGAAAAAGAGAAGGCTGAGAAGGACAAGCTCGAGAAGGACAAGCTCGAGAAGGATAAGGCCGCCAAACTTGAAAAGGAGAAAGCTGAGAAGGACAAGCTCGAGAAGGATAAGGCCGCCAAACTTGAAAAGGAGAAGGCTGAGAAGGACAAGCTCGAGAAGGATAAGGCCGCCAAACTTGAAAAAGAAAAGGCTGAGAAGGACAAGCTCGAGAAGGACAAGCTCGAGAAGGATAAGGCCGCCAAACTTGAAAAGGAGAAGGCTGAGAAGGACAAGCTCGAGAAGGTCAAGCTCGAGAAGGATAAGGCCGCCAAACTTGAAAAGGAGAAGGCTGAGAAGGACAAGCTCGAGAAGGATGAGGCCGCCAAACTTGAAAAAGAAAAGGCTGAGAAGGACAAGCTCGAGAAGGATAAGGCCGCCAAACTTGAAAAAGAAAAGGCTGAGAAGGACAAGCTCGAGAAGGATAAGGCCGCCAAACTTGAAAAGGAGAAGGCTGAGAAGGAAAAGCTCGAGAAGGATAAGGCCGCCAAACTTGAAAAAGAAAAGGCTGAGAAGGACAAGCTCGAGAAGGATAAGGCCGCCAAACTTGAAAAAGAAAATGCTGAAAAGGACAAGCTCGAGAAGGATAAGGCCGCCAAACTTGAAAAAGAAAAGGCTGAGAAGGACAAGCTCGAGAAGGATAAGGCCGCCAAACTTGAAAAAGAAAAGGCTGAGAAGGACAATCTCGAGAAGGATAAGGCCGCCAAACTTGAAAAAGAAAAGGCTGAGAAGGACAAGCTCGAGAAGGATAAGGCCGCCAAACTTGAAAAAGAGAAGGCTGAGAAGGACAAGCTCGAGAAGGATAAGGCCGCCAAACTTGAAAAAGAAAAGGCTGAGAAGGACAAGCTCGAGAAGGACAAGCTCGAGAAGGACAAGCTCGAGAAGGACAAGCTCGAGAAGGATAAGGCCGCCAAACTTGAAAAGGAGAAGGCTGAGAAGGACAAGCTCGAGAAGGACAAGCTCGAGAAGGATAAGGCCGCCAAACTTGAAAAAGAAAACGCTGAGAAGGACAAGCTCGAGAAGGACAAGCTCGAGAAGGACAAGCTCGAGAAGGACAAGCTCGAGAAGGATAAGGCCGCCAAACTTGAAAAGGAGAAGGCTGAGAAGGACAAGCTCGAGAAGGATAAGGCCACCAAACTTGAAAAGGAGAAGGCTGAGAAGGACAAGCTCGAGAAGGACAAATTCGAGAAGGAGAAGGCCGCCAAACTTGAAAAAGAGAAGGCTGAGAAGGACAAGCTCGAGAAGGACAAGCTCGAGAAGGATAGTGCCGCCAAACTTGAAAAAGAGAAGGCTGAGAAGGACAAGCTCGAGAAGGATAAGGCCGCCAAACTTGAAAAGGAGAAGGCTGAGAAGGACAAGCTCGAGAAGGATAAGGCCGCCAAACTTGAAAAAGAAAAGGCTGAGAAGGACAAGCTCGAGAAGGATAAGGCCGCCAAACTTGAAAAGGAGAAGGCTGAGAAGGACAAGCTCGAGAAGGATAAGGCCGCCAAACTTGAAAAGGAGAAGGCTGAGAAGGACAAGCTCGAGAAGGAGAAGGCCGCCAAACTTGAAAAAGAGAAGGCTGAGAAGGACAAGCTCGAGAAGGACAAGCTCGAGAAGGATAGTGCCGCCAAACTTGAAAAAGAGAAGGCTGAGAAGGACAAGCTCGAGAAGGACAAATTCGAGAAGGAGAAGGCCGCCAAACTTGAAAAGGAGAAGGCTGAGAAGGACAAGCTCGAGAAGGACAAATTCGAGAAGGAGAAGGCCGCCAAACTTGAAAAGGAGAAGGCTGAGAACGACAAGCTCGAGAAGGATAAGGCCGCCAAACTTGAAAAGGAGAAGGCTGAGAAGGACAAGCTCGAGAAGGATAAGGCCGCCAAACTTGAAAAGGAGAAGGCTGAGAAGGACAAGCTCCAGAAGGATAAGGCCGCCAAACTTGAAAAGGAGAAGGCTGAGAAGGACAAGCTCGAGAAGGATAAGGCCGCCAAACTTGAAAAGGAGAAGGCTGACAAGGACAAGCTCGAGAAGGATAAGGCCGCCAAACTTGAAAAAGAGAAGGCTGAGAAGGACAAGCTCGAGAAGGACAAGCTCGAGAAGGATAAGGCCGCCAAACTTGAAAAGGAGAAGGCTGAGAAGGACAAGCTCGAGAAGGATAAGGCCGCCAAACTTGAAAAGGAGAAGGCTGAGAAGGACAAGCTCGAGAAGGATAAGGCCGCCAAACTTGAAAAGGAGAAGGCTGAGAAGGACAAGCTCGAGAAGGACAAGCTCGAGAAGGATAAGGCCGCCAAACTTGAAAAGGAGAAGGCTGAGAAGGACAAGCTCGAGAAGGACAAGCTCGAGAAGGATAAGGCCGCCAAACTTGAAAAGGAGAAGGCTGAGAAGGACAAGCTCGAGAAGGATAAGGCCGCCAAACTTGAAAAGGAGAAGGCTGAGAAGGACAAGCTCGAGAAGGACAAGCTCGAGAAGGATAAGGCCGCCAAACTTGAAAAGGAGAAGGCTGAGAAGGACAAGCTCGAGAAGGATAAGGCCGCCAAACTTGAAAAAGAAAAGGCTGAGAAGGACATGCCCGAGAAGGATAAGGCCGCCAAACTTGAAAAAGAAAAGGCTGAGAAGGACAAGCTCGAGAAGGATAAGGCCGCCAAACTTGAAAAAGAAAAGGCTGAGAAGGACAAGCTCGAGAAGGATAAGGCCGCCAAACTTGAAAAGGAGAAGGCTGAGAAGGACAAGCTCGAGAAGGACAAGCTCGAGAAGGACAAGCTCGAGAAGGATAGTGCCGCCAAACTTGAAAAAGAGAAGGCTGAGAAGGACAAGCTCGAGAACGACAAGCTCGAGAAGGATAGTGCCGCCAAACTTGAAAAAGAGAAGGCTGAGAAGGACAAGCTCGAGAAGGACAAGCTCGAGAAGGATAAGGCCGCCAAACTTGAAAAGGAGAAGGCTGAGAAGGACAAGCTCGAGAACGACAAGCTCGAGAAGGATAGTGCCGCCAAACTTGAAAAAGAGAAGGCTGAGAAGGACAAGCTCGAGAAGGACAAGCTCGAGAAGGATAAGGCCGCCAAACTTGAAAAGGAGAAGGCTGAGAAGGACAAGCTCGAGAAAAACAAGGCCGCCAAACTTGAAAAAGAAAAAGCTGAGAAGGACAAGCTCGACAAGGATAAGGTCGCCAAACTTGAAAAAGAAAAGGCTGAGAAGGACAAGCTCGAGAAAGATAAGGCCGCCAAACTTGATAAGGAGAAGGCTGAGAAGGACAAGCTCGAGAAGGATAAGGCCGCCAAACTTGAAAAGGAGAAGGCTGAGAAGGACAAGCTCGAGAAGGATAAGGCCACCAAACTTGAAAAGGAGAAGGCTGAGAAGGACAAGCTCGAGAAGGACAAGCTCGAGAAGGAGAAGGCCGCCAAACTTGAAAAAGAAAAGGCTGAGAAGGACAAGCTCGAGAAGGACAAGCTCGAGAAGGAGAAGGCCGCCAAACTTGAAAAAGAGAAGGCTGAGAAGGACAAGCTCGAGAAAGACAAGCTCGAGAAGGATAAGGCCGCCAAACTTGAAAAAGAAAAAGCTGAGAAGGACAAGCTCGAGAAGGATAAGGTCGCCAAACTTGAAAAAGAAAAGGCTGAGAAGGACAAGCTCGAGAAAGATAAGGCCGCCAAACTTGATAAGGAGAAGGCTGAGAAGGACAAGCTCGAGAAGGACAAGCTCGAGAAGGACAAGCTCGAGAAGGATAAGGCCGCCAAACTTGAAAAGGAGAAGGCTGAGAAGGACAAGCTCGAGAAGGATAAGGCCGCCAAACTTGAAAAGGAGAAGGCTGAGAAGGACAAGCTCGAGAAGGACAAGCTCGAGAAGGATAAGGTCGCCAAACTTGAAAAGGAGAAGGCTGAGAAGGACAAGCTCGAGAAGGAGAAGGCAGCCAAACTTGAAAAGGAGAAGGCTGAGAAGGACAAGCTCGAGAAGGACAAGCTCGATAAGGATAAGGTCGCCAAACTTGAAAAAGAGAAGGCTGAGAAGGACAAGCTCGAGAAGGAGAAGGCAGCCAAACTTGAAAAAGAGAAGGCTGAGAAGGACAAGCTCGAGAAAGACAATCTCGAGAAGGAGAAGGCCGCCAAACTTGAAAAAGAGAAGGCTGAGAAGGACAAGCTCGAGAAAGACAAGCTCGAGAAGGAGAAGGCCGCCAAACTTGAAAAAGAGAAGGCTGAGAAGGACAAGCTCGAGAAGGATAAGGCCGCCAAACTTGAAAAAGAAAAGGCTGAGAAGGACAAGCTCGAGAAAGACAAGCTCGAGAAGGAGAAGGCCGCCAAACTTGAAAAAGAGAAGGCTGAGAAGGACAAGCTCGAGAAAGACAAGCTCGAGAAGGATAAGGCCGCCAAACTTGAAAAGGAGAAGGCTGAGAAGGACAAGCTCGAGAAGGATAAGGCCGCCAAACTTGAAAAAGAAAAGGCTGAGAAGGACAAGCTCGAGAAAGACAAGCTCGAGAAGGAGAAGGCCGCCAAACTTGAAAAAGAGAAGGCTGAGAAGGACAAGCTCGAGAAGGATAAGGCCGCCAAACTTGAAAAGGAGAAGGCTGAGAAGGACAAGCTCGAGAAGGATAAGGCCGCCAAACTTGAAAAAGAAAAGGCTGAGAAGGACAAGCTCGAGAAGGATAAGGCCGCCAAACTTGAAAAGGAGAAGGCTGAGAAGGACAAGCTCGAGAAGGATAAGGCCACCAAACTTGAAAAAAAGAAGGCTGAGAAGGACAAGCTCGAGAAGGATAAGGCCGCCAAACTTGAAAAGGAGAAGGCTGAGAAGGACAAGCTCGAGAAGGATAAGGCCGCCAAACTTCAAAAAGAGAAGGCTGAGAAGGACAAGCTCGAGAAGGATAAGGCCGCCAAACTTGAAAAGGAGAAGGCTGAGAAGGACAAGCTCGAGAAGGATAAGGCCGCCAAACTTCAAAAAGAGAAGGCTGAGAAGGACAAGCTCGAGAAGGATAAGGCCGCCAAACTTCAAAAAGAGAAGGCTGAGAAGGACAAGCTCGAGAAGGATAAGGCCGCCAAACTTGAAAAGGAGAAGGCTGAGAAGGACAAGCTCGAGAAGGATAAGGCCACCAAACTTGAAAAAGAGAAGGCTGAGAAGGAGAAGCTCGAGAAGGATAAGGCCGCCAAACTTGAAAAGGAGAAGGCTGAGAAGGACAAGCTCGAGAAGGACAAGCTCGAGAAGGACAAGTTCGAGAAGGATAAGGCCGCCAAACTTGAAAAGGAGAAGGCTGAGAAGGACAAGCTCGAGAAGGACAAGCTCGAGAAGGATAAGGCCGCCAAACTTGAAAAGGAGAAGGCTGAGAAGGACAAGCTCGAGAAGGACAAGCTCGAGAAGGATAAGGCCGCCAAACTTGAAAAGGAGAAGGCTGAGAAGGACAAGCTCGAGAAGGATAAGGTCGCCAAACTTGCAAAAGAAAAGGCTGAGAAGGAGAAGCTCGAGAAGGATAAGGCCGCCAAACTTGAAAAGGAGAAGGCTGAGAAGGACAAGCTCGAGAAGGACAAGCTCGAGAAGGATAAGGCCGCCAAACTTGAAAAGGAGAAGGCTGAGAAGGACAAGCTCGAGAAGGACAAGTTCGAGAAGGATAAGGCCGCCAAACTTGAAAAGGAGAAGGCTGAGAAGGACAAGCTCGAGAAGGACAAGTTCGAGAAGGATAAGGCCGCCAAACTTGAAAAGGAGAAGGCTGAGAAGGACAAGCTCGAGAAGGACAAGCTCGAGAAGGATAAGGCCGCCAAACTTGAAAAGGAGAAGGCTGAGAAGGACAAGCTCGAGAAGGACAAGTTCGAGAAGGATAAGGCCGCCAAACTTGAAACGGAGAAGGCTGAGAAGGACAAGCTCGAGAAGGACAAGTTCGAGAAGGATAAGGCCGCCAAACTTGAAAAGGAGAAGGCTGAGAAGGACAAGCTCGAGAAGGACAAGTTCGAGAAGGATAAGGCCGCCAAACTTGAAAAGGAAAAGGCTGAGAAGGACAAGCTCGAGAAGGATAAGGCCGCCAAACTTGAAAAGGAAAAGGCTGAGAAGGACAAGCTCGAGAAGGACAAGTTCGAAAAGGATAAGGCCGCCAAATTTGAAAAGGAGAAGGCTGAGAAGGACAAGCTCGAGAAGGATAAGGCCGCCAAACTTGAAAAGGAGAAGGCTGAGAAGGACAAGCTCGAGAAGGATAAGGCCGCCAAACTTGAAAAGGAGAAGGCTGAGAAGGACAAGCTCGAGAAGGATAAGGCCGCCAAACTTGAAAAGGAGAAGGCTGAGAAGGACAAGCTCGAGAAGGATAAGGCCGCCAAACTTGAAAAGGAGAAGGCTGAAAAGGACAAGCTCGAGAAGGAGAAGCTCGAGAAGGATAAGGCCGCCAAACTTGAAAAGGAGAAGGCTGAGAAGGACAAGCTCGAGAAGGACAAGTTCGAGAAGGATAAGGCCGCCAAACTTGAAAAGGAGAAGGCTGAGAAGGACAAGCTCGAGAAGGACAAGTTCGAGAAGGATAAGGCCGCCAAACTTGAAAAGGAGAAGGCTGAGAAGGACAAGCTCGAGAAGGATAAGGCCGCCAAACTTGAAAAAGATAAGGCTGAGAAGGACAAGCTCGAGAAGGACAAGCTCGAGAAGGATAAGGCCGCCAAACTTGAAAAAGAGAAGGCTGAGAAGGACAAGCTCGAGAAGGATAAGGCCGCCAAACTTGAAAAGGAGAAGGCTGAGAAGGACAAGCTCGAGAAGGATAAGGCCGCCAAACTTGAAAAAGAAAAGGCTGAGAAGGACAAGCTCGAGAAGGATAAGGTCGCCAAACTTGCAAAAGAAAAGGCTGAGAAGGACAAGCTCGAGAAGGATAAGGCCGCCAAACTTCAAAAAGAGAAGGCTGAGAAGGACAAGCTCGAGAAGGATAAGGCCGCCAAACTTGAAAAGGAGAAGGCTGAGAAGGACAAGCTCGAGAAGGACAAGTTCGAGAAGGATAAGGCCGCCAAACTTGAAAAGGAGAAGGCTGAGAAGGACAAGCTCGAGAAGGACAAGCTCGAGAAGGATAAGGCCGCCAAACTTGAAAAGGAGAAGGCTGAGAAGGACAAGCTCGAGAAGGAAAAGGCCACCAAACTTGAAAAAGAGAAGGCTGAGAAGGACAAGCTCGAGAAGGACAAGCTCGAAAAGGATAAGGCCGCCAAACTTGAAAAGGGGAAGGCTGAGAAGGACAAGCTCGAGAAGGACAAGTTCGAGAAGGATAATGCCGCCAAACTTGAAAAGGAGAAGGCTGAGAAGGACAAGCTCGAGAAGGATAAGGCCACCAAACTTGAAAAGGAGAAGGCTGAGAAGGACAAGCTCGAGAAGGATAAGGCCGCCAAACTTGAAAAAGAGAAGGCTGAGGAGGACAAGCTCGAAAAGGATAAGGCCGCCAAACTTGAAAAGGAGAAGGCTGAGAAGGACAAGCTCGAGAAGGATAAGGCCGCCAAACTTGAAAAGGAGAAGGCTGAGAAGGACAAGCTCGAGAAGGATAAGGCCGCCAAACTTGAAAAGGAGAAGGCTGAAAAGGACAAGCTCGAGAAGGATAAGGTCGCCAAACTTGAAAAAGAGAAGGCTGAGAAGGACAAGCTCGAGAAGGACAAGTTCGAGAAGGATAAGGCCGCCAAACTTGAAAAGGAAAAGGCTGAGAAGGACAAGCTCGAGAAGGATAAGGCCACCAAACTTGAAAAGGAGGAGGCTGAGAAGGACAAGCTCGAGAAGGATAAGGCCGCCAAACTTGAAAAAGATAAGGCTGAGAAGGACAAGCTCGAGAAGGATAAGGCCGCCAAACTTGAAAAAGATAAGGCTGAGAAGGACAAGCTCGAGAAGGATAAGGCCGCCAAACTTGAAAAGGAGAAGGCTGAGAAGGACAAGCTCGAGAAGGACAAGCTCGAGAAGGATAAGGCCGCCAAACTTGAAAAAGAGAAGGCTGAGAAGGACAAGCTCGAGAAGGACAAGTTCGAGAAGGATAAGGCCGCCAAACTTGAAAAGGAAAAGGCTGAGAAGGACAAGCTCGAGAAGGATAAGGCCGCCAAACTTGAAAAGGAGAAGGCTGAGAAGGACAAGCTCGAGAAGGACAAGCTCGAGAAGGATAAGGCCGCCAAACTTGAAAAAGAGAAGGCTGAGAAGGACAAGCTCGAGAAGGATAAGGCCGCCAAACTTGAAAAGGAGAAGGCTGAGAAGGACAAGCTCGAGAAGGACAAGCTCGAGAAGGATAAGGCCGCCAAACTTGAAAAAGAGAAGGCTGAGAAGGACAAGCTCGAGAAGGATAAGGCCGCCAAACTTGCAAAAGAAAAGGCTGAGAAGGACAAGCTCGAGAAGGATAAGGCCGCCAAACTTCAAAAAGAGAAGGCTGAGAAGGACAAGCTCGAGAAGGATAAGGCCGCCAAACTTGAAAAGGAGAAGGCTGAAAAGGACAAGCTCGAGAAGGATAAGGTCGCCAAACTTGAAAAAGAGAAGGCTGAGAAGGACAAGCTCGAGAAGGACAAGTTCGAGAAGGATAAGGCCGCCAAACTTGAAAAGGAAAAGGCTGAGAAGGACAAGCTCGAGAAGGATAAGGCCACCAAACTTGAAAAGGAGGAGGCTGAGAAGGACAAGCTCGAGAAGGATAAGGCCGCCAAACTTGAAAAAGATAAGGCTGAGAAGGACAAGCTCGAGAAGGATAAGGCCGCCAAACTTGAAAAAGATAAGGCTGAGAAGGACAAGCTCGAGAAGGATAAGGCCGCCAAACTTGAAAAGGAAAAGGCTGAGAAGGACAAGCTCGAGAAGGATAAGGCCGCCAAACTTGAAAAGGAGAAGGCTGAGAAGGACAAGCTCGAGAAGGATAAGGCCGCCAAACTTGAAAAAGAGAAGGCTGAGAAGGACAAGCTCGAGAAGGACAAGTTCGAGAAGGATAAGGCCGCCAAACTTGAAAAGGAGAAGGCTGAGAAGGACAAGCTCGAGAAGGACAAGCTCGAGAAGGATAAGGCCGCCAAACTTGAAAAAGAGAAGGCTGAGAAGGACAAGCTCGAGAAGGATAAGGCCGCCAAACTTGAAAAGGAGAAGGCTGAGAAGGACAAGCTCGAGAAGGACAAGCTCGAGAAGGATAAGGCCGCCAAACTTGAAAAAGAGAAGGCTGAGAAGGACAAGCTCGAGAAGGATAAGGCCGCCAAACTTGCAAAAGAAAAGGCTGAGAAGGACAAGCTCGAGAAGGATAAGGCCGCCAAACTTCAAAAAGAGAAGGCTGAGAAGGACAAGCTCGAGAAGGATAAGGCCGCCAAACTTGAAAAGGAGAAGGCTGAGAAGGACAAGCTCGAGAAGGACAAGTTCGAGAAGGATAAGGCCGCCAAACTTGAAAAGGAGAAGGCTGAGAAGGACAAGCTCGAGAAGGATAAGGCCGCCAAACTTGAAAAGGAGAAGGCTGAGAAGGACAAGCTCGAGAAGGATAAGGCCGCCAAACTTGAAAAGGAGAAGGCTGAAAAGGACAAGCTCGAGAAGGAGAAGCTCGAGAAGGATAAGGTCGCCAAACTTGAAAAAGAGAAGGCTGAGAAGGACAAGCTCGAGAAGGACAAGTTCGAGAAGGATAAGGCCGCCAAACTTGAAAAGGAGAAGGCTGAGAAAGACAAGCTCGAGAAGGATAAGGCCACCAAACTTGAAAAGGAGAAGGCTGAGAAGGACAAGCTCGAGAAGGATAAGGCCGCCAAACTTGAAAAGGAAAAGGCTGAGAAGGACAAGCTCGAGAAGGATAAGGCCGCCAAACTTGCAAAAGAAAAGGCTGAGAAGGACAAGCTCGAGAAGGATAAGGCCGCCAAACTTCAAAAAGAGAAGGCTGAGAAGGACAAGCTCGAGAAGGATAAGGCCGCCAAACTTGAAAAGGAGAAGGCTGAGAAGGACAAGCTCGAGAAGGACAAGCTCGAAAAGGATAAGGCCGCCAAACTTGAAAAGGGGAAGGCTGAGAAGGACAAGCTCGAGAAGGACAAGTTCGAGAAGGATAAGGCCGCCAAACTTGAAAAGGAGAAGGCTGAGAAGGACAAGCTCGAGAATGATAAGGCCGCCAAACTTGAAAAGGAGAAGGCTGAGAAGGACAAGCTCGAGAAGGATAAGGCCGCCAAACTTGAAAAGGAGAAGGCTGAAAAGGACAAGTTCGAGAAGGATAAGGCCGCCAAACTTGAAAAGGAGAAGGCTGAGAAAGACAAGCTCGAGAAGGATAAGGCCACCAAACTTGAAAAGGAGAAGGCTGAGAAGGACAAGCTCGAGAAGGATAAGGCCGCCAAACTTGAAAAGGAAAAGGCTGAGAAGGACAAGCTCGAGAAGGATAAGGCCGCCAAACTTGAAAAGGAGAAGGCTGAGAAGGACAAGCTCGAGAAGGACAAGCTCGAGAAGGATAAGGCCGCCAAACTTGAAAAAGAGAAGGCTGAGAAGGACAAGCTCGAGAAGGACAAGTTCGAGAAGGATAAGGCCGCCAAACTTGAAAAGGAAAAGGCTGAGAAGGACAAGCTCGAGAAGGATAAGGCCGCCAAACTTGAAAAGGAGAAGGCTGAGAAGGACAAGCTCGAGAAGGACAAGCTCGAGAAGGATAAGGCCGCCAAACTTGAAAAAGAGAAGGCTGAGAAGGACAAGCTCGAGAAGGATAAGGCCGCCAAACTTGAAAAGGAGAAGGCTGAGAAGGACAAGCTCGAGAAGGACAAGCTCGAGAAGGATAAGGCCGCCAAACTTGAAAAAGAGAAGGCTGAGAAGGACAAGCTCGAGAAGGATAAGGCCGCCAAACTTGCAAAAGAAAAGGCTGAGAAGGACAAGCTCGAGAAGGATAAGGCCGCCAAACTTCAAAAAGAGAAGGCTGAGAAGGACAAGCTCGAGAAGGATAAGGCCGCCAAACTTGAAAAGGAGAAGGCTGAGAAGGACAAGCTCGAGAAGGACAAGTTCGAGAAGGATAAGGCCGCCAAACTTGAAAAGGAGAAGGCTGAGAAGGACAAGCTCGAGAAGGATAAGGCCGCCAAACTTGAAAAGGAGAAGGCTGAGAAGGACAAGCTCGAGAAGGATAAGGCCGCCAAACTTGAAAAGGAGAAGGCTGAAAAGGACAAGCTCGAGAAGGAGAAGCTCGAGAAGGATAAGGTCGCCAAACTTGAAAAAGAGAAGGCTGAGAAGGACAAGCTCGAGAAGGACAAGTTCGAGAAGGATAAGGCCGCCAAACTTGAAAAGGAGAAGGCTGAGAAAGACAAGCTCGAGAAGGATAAGGCCACCAAACTTGAAAAGGAGAAGGCTGAGAAGGACAAGCTCGAGAAGGATAAGGCCGCCAAACTTGAAAAGGAAAAGGCTGAGAAGGACAAGCTCGAGAAGGATAAGGCCGCCAAACTTGCAAAAGAAAAGGCTGAGAAGGACAAGCTCGAGAAGGATAAGGCCGCCAAACTTCAAAAAGAGAAGGCTGAGAAGGACAAGCTCGAGAAGGATAAGGCCGCCAAACTTGAAAAGGAGAAGGCTGAGAAGGACAAGCTCGAGAAGGACAAGCTCGAAAAGGATAAGGCCGCCAAACTTGAAAAGGGGAAGGCTGAGAAGGACAAGCTCGAGAAGGACAAGTTCGAGAAGGATAAGGCCGCCAAACTTGAAAAGGAGAAGGCTGAGAAGGACAAGCTCGAGAATGATAAGGCCGCCAAACTTGAAAAGGAGAAGGCTGAGAAGGACAAGCTCGAGAAGGATAAGGCCGCCAAACTTGAAAAGGAGAAGGCTGAAAAGGACAAGTTCGAGAAGGATAAGGCCGCCAAACTTGAAAAGGAGAAGGCTGAGAAAGACAAGCTCGAGAAGGATAAGGCCACCAAACTTGAAAAGGAGAAGGCTGAGAAGGACAAGCTCGAGAAGGATAAGGCCGCCAAACTTGAAAAGGAGAAGGCTGAGAAGGACAAGCTCGAGAAGGATAAGGCCGCCAAACTTGAAAAGGAGAAGGCTGAGAAGGACAAGCTCGAGAATGATAAGGCCGCCAAACTTGAAAAAGAGAAGGCTGAGAAGGACAAGCTCGAGAAGGACAAGTTCGAGAAGGATAAGGCCGCCAAACTTGAAAAGGAGAAGGCTGAGAAAGACAAGCTCGAGAAGGATAAGGCCACCAAACTTGAAAAGGAGAAGGCTGAGAAGGAAAAGCTCGAGATAGATAAGGCCGCCAAACTTGAAAAGGAGAAGGCTGAGAAGGACAAGCTCGAGAAGGATAAGGCCGCCAAACTTGAAAAGGAGAAGGCTGAGAAGGACAAGCTCGAGAAGGATAAGGCCGCCAAACTTGAAAAAGAGAAGGCTGAGAAGGACAAGCTCGAAAAGGATAAGGCCGCCAAACTTGAAAAGGAGAAGGCTGAGAAGGACAAGCTCGAGAAGGACAAGCTCGAGAAGGGTAAGGCCGCCAAACTTGAAAAGGAGAAGGCTGAGAAGGACAAGCTCGAGAAGGACAAGCTCGAGAAGGATAAGGCCGCCAAACTTGAAAGGGAGAAGGCTGAGAAGGACAAGCTCGAGAAGGACAAGCTCGAGAAGGATAAGGCCGCCAAACTTGAAAAGGAGAAGGCTGAAAAGGACAAGCTCGAGAAGGATAAGGCCGCCAAACTTGAAAAGGAAAAGGCTGAGAAGGACAAGCTCGAGAAGGATAAGGCCGCCAAACTTGAAAAGGAGAAGGCTGAGAAGGACAAGCTCGAGAAGGAGAAGCTCGAGAAGGATAAGGCCGCCAAACTTGGAAAGGAGAAGGCTGAGAAGGACAAGCTCGAGAAGGACAAGTTCGAGAAGGATAAGGCCGCCAAACTTGAAAAAGAGAAGGCTGAGAAGGACAAGCTCGAGAAGGAGAAGCTCGAGAAGGATAAGGCCGCCAAACTTGGAAAGGAGAAGGCTGAGAAGGACAAGCTCGAGAAGGACAAGTTCGAGAAGGATAAGGCCGCCAAACTTGAAAAAGAGAAGGCTGAGAAGGACAAGCTCGAGAAGGATAAGGCGGCCAAACTTGAAAAGGAGAAGGCTGAGAAGGACAAGCTCGAGAAGGAGAAGCTCGAGAAAGATAAGGCCGCCAAACTTGAAAAGGAAAAGGCTGAGAAGGACAAGCTCGAGAAGGATAAGGCCGCTAAACTTGAAAAGGAGAAGGCTGAGAAGGATAAGCTCGAGAAGGATAAGGCCGCCAAACTTGAAAAGGAGAAGGCTGAGAAGGACAAGCTCGAGAAGGATAAGGCCGCCAAACTTGAAAAGGAGAAGGCTGAGAAGGAAAAGCTCGAGATAGATAAGGCCGCCAAACTTGAAAAGGAGAAGGCTGAGAAGGACAAGCTCGAGAAGGATAAGGCCGCCAAACTTGAAAAAGAGAAGGCTGAGAAGGACAAGCTCGAAAAGGATAAGGCCGCCAAACTTGAAAAGGAGAAGGCTGAGAAGGACAAGCTCGAGAAGGATAAGGCCGCCAAACTTGAAAAGGAGAAGGCTGAGAAGGAAAAGCTCGAGAAGGATAAGGCCGCCAAACTTGAAAAGGAGAAGGCTGAGAAGGACAAGCTCGAGAAGGATAAGGCCGCCAAACTTGAAAAGGAGAAGGCTGAGAAGGACAAGCTCGAGAAGGATAAGGCCGCCAAACTTGAAAAGGAGAAGGCTGAGAAGGACAAGCTCGAGAAGGATAAGGCCGCCAAACTTGAAAAGGAGAAGGCTGAGAAGGACAAGCTCGAGAAGGATAAGGCCGCCAAACTTGAAAAGGAGAAGGCTGAGAAGGACAAGCTCGAGAAGGACAAGGCTGCCAAACTTGAAAAGGAGAAGGCTGAGAAGGACAAGCTCGAGAAGGATAAGGCCGCCAAATTTGAAATTGTTAAAGGTGAAAAAGATGATGCCGAAAAGGAAAAAGTCATCAAACTCGAAAAAGAGAAGGCCGAAAATGAAGTGGATAAATCAGAAAAAGATGTGTCTGAAAAGGAAAGACTGTTCCGTGGAGCGCAAAAACCAATATATGCTGATTTTAATTTGAAGCGTACAAAGCCAACCGCTGTTGCCGAAGTGTTTTTACCGAATAGAATGGTTAACAAGCTGGTAACATTTGAACCAACTAGCGTGGAAATTTCTGCTGAATTCGAGTTGAAAAAATCGAGAACTGCGAAGATCGGCGTTGGCGTTATCTGGGAAGGAACAAAAGCAGAACCGCTATCACCACGTCCTGATGCTGCAGGTAAGACATTTCAACAAAGAAAGTTAATAGTTTTATTTCAGTTGCCATGACGGATGTGTTTGAAGAAGCGCATATTCCGCTAACGCCTGTCAAGCAGAAGAAGAAGAAACAAAAGCATACATCTCGCTTGGGCAAGAAGGAGAAGATCGAGATTAAAATAACATCACCATCGGAGCCGTTCGAGTTTGGGTTTACTCTACCAGTTAAAGTGGAACCATCATTGGAAGTGAACGTATCCCGTGCTCGCACAATTTCTGGTAATGCTTGTGAAAAACATTTAACGACAATCGTTTCAGGCACTGTTGACATGAATGTGGAAGTCGACATTGAAGCTGGCGAAGAAGTGGCAACAACAGATGCCGTTGTTGATTTAAGCTTTTTCGACTATGAAGAAGCTGAAGCCAGCTTCTATGAAGACGACTACAGTGAAACCGAAAGCCTTATCGAAGTGGATGTCTTGCTTGACTCAATTTCTGAAGAAGATGAAATCGAAACTTTCCCGCCAACATCATTATCCCAGGTGCTTTCTTTTTTTTAAATTTCCACTAAAAATGTACAATTCAAATGTGTTCTAAAAAGTTTTAGAATCCGAGGTTTCTGTTTTAACAGAAAACTTGGTCAACTCAAAAGCAGCAAAATCGTAGCCTGGCAGCCTCTGAAAATCAATACCGGCTGAGCTAAACTACAAAATACACGAAAAGTCGTCGTTTTTTTCAACTTTGACAAGTAATAGCGCTCGTGAACGTGGTTGTGGCGCGTTCAAATTTGAATAGAAGTATACAATCGTGTAAGCCTACAATTGTGATTATTATTGAATAGCTATTTCGCAATAGGAGTTGAGAAAAAAAATTGCGATGTTCCAAAAAATTTTGGAATTTGAAGTTCGTATAGTAATCAGGTTTTGAGTACTTACATAGCATTTACTGAAACCGCATTTGAAAAGTTTTAAATTGAAATAGAACTTGGAAAAATGGAAAAATACGGAAAAAGTCGTCATTTTCGCAAAATTCGGAACTTAATAGCAGGCGAACTAAAGGCTCCCCTTAGCTGATATTGGAATGACCGCTTTAGACTTTAAGTACCTTTACGTTAAAAGTGACTACGCCTTGTATTTCGCAATAGGGACTGAGAAAAAGGCGGTTCAAATTCGCCAAAAAATCCCCTAAACCGAAATATTGGGGATTCCTCATTGTGTCCGGTGTACACTTTATGACCCATACATAACCATCATACAATATTAGAACCTGAAGTTCAAACCCTCCTCCGTGAGAGCATTTTTAAAATTTTTATTTTTTGTTAAAACTTGCGGGATACCTTGGGTTAAAACTTGCGGGATACCTTGCATTTTAAAAGCGTCCTATATCAATTATAAGCTCAAAACTTCTATCAAATTTACAAGAAGAGCGGTGGGAGGCGGTGCTGGCGAGCGGAGTGAGCGAAGCGAACGTAGCGAGTGCGACTCACGAAATTAAGCTAATGCGACCCACGAAATTAAGCTTCTAATTTTTAACCACGCAGGGGGTCTGGGGGGCCGCAGGCCCCCCAACTAGGGCGCGTCTTGGCGAGCGTTAGCGAGCCAAGCGCGCCCTAGTCTAATTTCTAATTTAGGAAATTGTCTCCACTGTGCTTATGCCGTCTGCGGATTCTGTGATGACTCGCAATATTGAGGAACTTCGCCAGGCCGCGAAGGGAGAAGCGGAGTTCGAAGTTTCGTCGAAAATGGCTGAAAGTGTAACTTTTACCCTTCGCACTATTTCTAAAGGTAAACACATTGTAAAAAAACATTTGAATTGCCTTTTTTCAGAGGAGGAAAAAGAAGAGGGAGCACCCCAGACAATTCTTGAACATCCTAAGTCGACGGCTTTCGCTGAGTTTAGCGAAATTGTTGAGCTGAAGTGTGTTGCGTCAAAGGATATTCAATCGGCTACTTGGTTCAAAAACGGAATGGCTCTTCCACCAAACGAACGTGTAGAGGTCAATGTTGCCAACAATGTTACCACCCTCACACTCAAGTTCTCTTCATTCTATCTGGGACAGTACCATGTGGTGGTTGACGATGTTGGTAGTAATCCAGCGAAGGTATCGGCAAATGTTCGCCCAGCCTTTTTGACCAAGTAAGAACAAGTTTTTTAATGTAATTTACATTTTATGTTTTAGGCCCTCTGCTTCTGTGACCCATCAACGAGGAAAACCTCTAGAGTTGAGACTACCGTATGCCGCTTACCCTGCTCCCAGAGTGACCATTCTTCACCGTTCAGAGCCCATTCTTCTGGCGG
This sequence comes from Oscheius sp. G VE-2021, assembly GCA_022343465.1. NCBI lineage: Eukaryota > Metazoa > Nematoda > Chromadorea > Rhabditida > Rhabditidae > Oscheius > Oscheius sp. G VE-2021. Next base: position 2,424,341 of record JAJQXH010000055.1, read on the forward strand.
TTGATATGGAACAATACGACGATTTGCTCTCCATGAGAATACCTAACGTGACCGAAAAGGATGAAGGAGAACTGACCGTCATTCTCAAGAACGAACATGGAGAGGATAAGGTCTCGATGTATATCAAGATTGTGAAAACTCTCGCAGCTCCTAAGCATATACAGTTGGTTAAATTGACTGCGACTACCGCATCGATTCGATGGGTAGGACCACCACATTCTGAAGACGAGAATATTACGTACACCGTTGAACGAAAGACGGCAGAGAGCGGTAGATGGAGAAAAATGACTAAGACGAAGGAAAGGTTCTACGAAGCAACCGAACTGGTGCCTAATGAGCTGTACGCTTTCCGCGTGGTTCCTGTAAATGAGTATGGCGATGGAGCACCAAGCGAAACTGTTGAAGTTCAAACGTTGGAAGACGAAGAGGAAACTGTGGAGTTCACTTTTGAAGATGTGTTTGAAGCAGACAAAGAAGAGCGAATCTTGGTTACACCACCAGAGGCCGAAAGCGAACAGCTGCAGGACAAGTTGGAAGTTACTGCTGAAGAAGAAACAACAGATGAGCAGCAAGTAACCGAAGTTGAAGAAAAGCAGATTGAGGAGGAAGCTGAAAAGCCTAAGAAGAAAAAGACGTTTAAGAAAAAGAAGGAACTGGTTGAAGAACTACCAAAGCCAACTGAAGAACCAGCACCCAAAGAAGAGCAAAAAACAGATTCTGAAAAGCTAGAAGCAGAAAAGGCTGAGGCTGCCGAATTCGAGAAGGAAGAGTCTGCCAAGGAAAAGACTGAGAAAGATAAGACCGCCGAAATCGAAAGGGAGAAGACTGAGAAGGAGAAGGCTGAGAAGGACAAGGCTGAGAAGGACAAGGCCGAGAAGGACAAGGCCGCCAAGCTCGATAAGGAGAAGGCTGAGAAGAACAAGACCGAGAAGGACAAGGCCGCCAAGCTCGAGAAAGAGAAGGCTGAAAAGGACAAGGCTGAGAAGGACAAGACCGACAAGGACAAGGCCGCCAAGCTCAAGAAGGAGAAGGCTGAGAAGGACAAGGCCGAGAAGGACAAGGCCGCCAAGCTCAAGAAGGAGAAGGCTGAGAAGGACAAGGCCGAGAAGGACAAGATCGAAAAGGACAATGCCGCCAAGCTCGAAAAGGAGAAGGCTGAGAAGGACAAGGCGGAGAAGGACAAGGCCGAGAAGGACAAGGCCGCCAAGCTCGAGAAGGACAAGGCTGAGAAGGACGAGACCGAGAAGGACAAGGCCGCCAAGCTCGAAAAGGAGAAGGCTGAGAAGGACAAGGCGGAGAAGGACAAGGCCGAGAAGGACAAGGCCGCCAAGCTCGAGAAGGACAAGGCTGAGAAGGACAAGACCGAGAAGGACAAGGCCGCCAAGCTCGAGAAGGAGAAGGCAGAGAAGGACAAGGCGGAGAAGGACAAGGCCGCTAAGCTCGAGAAGGACAAGGCTGAGAAGGACAAGACCGAGAAGGACAAGGCCGCCAAGCTCGAGAAGGAGAAGGCAGAGAAGGACAAGGCGGAGAAGGACAAGACCGAGAAGGACAAGGCCGCCAAGCTCGAGAAGGAGAAGGCTGAGAAGGACAAGACCGAGAAGGACAAGGCCGCCAAGCTCGAGAAGGACAAGGCGGAAAAGGACAAGACCGAGAAGGACAAGGCCGCCAAGCTCGAGAAGGACAAGTCTGAGAAGGACAAGACCGAGAAGGACAAGGCCGCCAAGCTCGAGAAGGACAAGGCTGAGAAGGACAAGACCGAGAAGGACAAGGCCGCCAAGCTCGAGAAGGAGAAGGCAGAGAAGGACAAGGCGGAGAAGGACAAGACCGAGAAGGACAAGGCCGCCAAGCTCGAGAAGGAGAAGGCTGAGAAGGACAAGACCGAGAAGGACAAGGCCGCCAAGCTCGAGAAGGACAAGGCGGAAAAGGACAAGACCGAGAAGGACAAGGCCGCCAAGCTCGAGAAGGACAAGGCGGAAAAGGACAAGACCGAGAAGGACAAGGCCGCCAAGCTCGAGAAGGAGAAGGCTGAGAAGGACAAGGCGGAGAAGGACAAGACCGAGAAGGACAAGGCCGCCAAGCTCGAGAAGGACAAGGCGGAAAAGGACAAGACCGAGAAGGACAAGGCCGCCAAGCTCGAGAAGGAGAAGGCTGAGAAGGACAAGGCGGAGAAGGACAAGACCGAGAAGGACAAGGCCGCCAAGCTCGAGAAGGACAAGGCGGAAAAGGACAAGACCGAGAAGGACAAGGCCGCCAAGCTCGAGAAGGAGAAGGCTGAGAAGGACAAGGCGGAGAAGGACAAGACCGAGAAGGACAAGGCTCAAGGAGAAGGACAAGAGAAGGACAAGGCCGAGAAGGACAAGGCCGCCAAGCTCGAGAAGGACAAGGCTGAGAAGGACAAGACCGAGAAGGACAAGGCCGCCAAGCTCGAGAAGGAGAAGGCAGAGAAGGACAAGGCGGAGAAGGACAAGGCCGCTAAGCTCGAGAAGGACAAGGCTGAGAAGGACAAGACCGAGAAGGACAAGGCCGCCAAGCTCGAGAAGGAGAAGGCAGAGAAGGACAAGGCGGAGAAGGACAAGACCGAGAAGGACAAGGCCGCCAAGCTCGAGAAGGACAAGTCTGAGAAGGACAAGACCGAGAAGGACAAGGCCGCCAAGCTCGAGAAGGACAAGTCTGAGAAGGACAAGACCGAGAAGGACAAGGCCGCCAAGCTCGAGAAGGAGAAGGCAGAGAAGGACAAGGCGGAGAAGGACAAGACCGAGAAGGACAAGGCCGCCAAGCTCGAGAAGGAGAAGGCTGAGAAGGACAAGACCGAGAAGGACAAGGCCGCCAAGCTCGAGAAGGAGAAGGCTGAGAAGGACAAGGCGGAGAAGGACAAGACCGAGAAGGACAAGGCCGCCAAGCTCGAGAAGGACAAGGCGGAAAAGGACAAGACCGAGAAGGACAAGGCCGCCAAGCTCGAGAAGGAGAAGGCTGAGAAGGACAAGGCGGAGAAGGACAAGACCGAGAAGGACAAGGCCGCCAAGCTCGAGAAGGAGAAGGCTGAGAAGGACAAGGCGGAGAAGGACAAGACCGAGAAGGACAAGGCCGCCAAGCTCGAGAAGGAGAAGGCTGAGAAGGACAAGGCGGAGAAGGACAAGACCGAGAAGGACAAGGCCGCCAAGCTCGAGAAGGACAAGGCGGAAAAGGACAAGACCGAGAAGGACAAGCCAAGCTCGGAAAAGGACAAGACCGAGAAGGACAAGGCCGCCAAGCTCGAGAAGGAGAAGGCTGAGAAGGACAAGGCGGAGAAGGACAAGACCGAGAAGGACAAGGCCGCCAAGCTCGAGAAGGAGAAGGCTGAGAAGGACAAGGCGGAGAAGGACAAGACCGAGAAGGACAAGGCCGCCAAGCTCGAGAAGGAGAAGGCTGAGAAGGACAAGGCTGAGAAGGACAAGACCGAGAAGGACAAGGCCGCCAAGCTCAAGAAGGAGAAGGCTGAGAAGGACAAGGCCGAGAAGGACAAGACCGAAAAGGACAATGCCGCCAAAATTGAGAAGGAGGCTGTTACCGACAAGGGTGAGATTGTGGAACAAGAGGTCAAGGAAGTCAAGAAAAAGAAGAAGATCAAGAAAGAAAAACGTGAAGAAGACGTCGTGAAGGGAACAGTATCAGAAGAACCATCAACACAAGAAATCATTGAGGAGAAGATAACAGTGGACATGGAGGATGCCACTACCATCGAAGTTAAACCCGTGGTCAAAGTCCTCGTTGAAGAAGCAGTGCTTGAAGAAGGCGAAATTGGATTTACTGTACACCCAACCGACTTTACTGTGTCTTCCACGGCTGATGTTGCATCATTCACTTGCGCTTTCAGTGTCACTGCCTTGATTGTGAAGTGGTTCAAAAACGGAAGAGAATTGAAATCCTCATATGGAAAAGTGGAAATCGTCACTGTTGACAATTCTTCGACTGTGAGGATTATGAACTGTGGAAGTATGGATGCCGGAAGAATCTCAGCCCAAGTGAATAACGAGGTCTTCTCACGGGAAGCTTTGCTCAGAATTGAAATTTCTCCGAGTATCTCGATTGAAACTGACAAGTTTGTCGTTCCAGTTGGGAAGCCGCTGGATTTCAAGATGATGTTTGAAGGTGTTCCCACCCCTAACATTGAAATGAAGCACAACGATGTTGACATCCGCCTTCGTGGTGACATGAACGTTTACGACGACTTTGTGTCGGTTAGAATGAAGAATCTAAAGGTACAAGACAGTGGCAAGTTGTTGTTTGTCGTAAGCAACCAACATGGCTCCGCAGTTAGAGAAATTCCATTGACTGTTGTGGATGTTCCATCCGCCCCTCTTAACCTAACGGTTAACCATGTTTCCGCCACCTTTGCTGAATTGAGCTGGGATGCTCCTGAAGAAGACAACGGAGAAAAGGTTGCGGAGTATCTGATTGAAAGGAAAACAGCTGATTACCCCCGCTGGAGAAATGCCGGAACTGTCAGTGCTGATAAACAATCGTTCTGCGCAAAGGATCTCTTCCCCAATGAATTCTATGGATTCCGCGTCTCTGCTGTTAATTCCGTAGGAGCTGGAGCGCCGAGCAAGACCGTCGACGTTGAGACTCCCGAAGAACCTGAAGGTATTTTCTAGAACATTTTTTGAACGTCTAGAGTATAATCTTTCTTTTTCCAACCCGTTTGTTTTGTTCTCGTTAGATCAGTCTACCACCACGTGCCCGCACGACGCGTGTTCTTTGGCGCACAAGCACGCTTTTTCCACGTAGAAACAATTTTGCAGGCTTTTCACGAGCATATTTAACAAGCTATCTGCGTAACTGGCTGTGGATTCTGTTGTAGCTCGCGACTCGAGGACTGCTTGCGACGCGCGGCGGCTTCGATAGAGCCGACCCCGTCCGCCCCCGTTGTTTGCCGAGCGTGTATAGCGATGCACCTAAAAATTTCTCATTTCTGAATGAAATCAACGATCAGGCAGCTATTATTAACTCTGAAAAGACAACCCATTCTAAATGACGGTAATTTTAATTTTATTTTCAAAGTTTTCGATTTTCATTTATATTCAGACCTTGAATCACATACTTTTATATTTTGCCATTAAAAATTATCCGCTTACCATGAAATTTTCCCTTGAATGTTACACTGACCCATTTATTCACCATAAACATGTTTGTCCCCATCGATTTCATTTCCCACAAAAATTGTTTTCTTTTCTTCAATTTTTCTGAAAAACATTTTACCGTAAACATTTTCGTCTCTTTAGATTTTCAAATTCACACACATTTCTCTTCCTGTTTTCGATTTATTTTAAGAAGAAATATCTTGAGATTCAGAAAAAAGAGCGCACAATGTTTATTTTGTTTTCTTCCCTTGCCGTTCTGATTTTTCTTCGAACATCGATGCCTTATTTCCCTTTCTTTCTTTCCGCTTTTTAGTAAGCTACCTTTAATAGGAATTTCTACCTTTTTAGTCGAATTTAAAAAACTATTTTTGTTTATTTATAAAATACTGGCTATACCATGTTGCAAGTTTTCTTGAATACATTTGAGCATAAAATAATTAAAATAAGCTTTTTTAATCACTAAATTCTCTTCAAATCATTTTTTCTTAGAACATCGTTGACCTATGTTATCATTTTTATTACAGGCATTACTTTCATTAAAAATTACTTTCATTAATCCTCTAAATTATATACTTCTATTACAATTTAGAAAAACAAACTTCTACTTTCATTTCTCAAATGTTTTATTTAAATATAACTACTTTTGTCAGGGACAAAATTGTGAAAATGCGTATTTTTGCAGTAAAACGTTTTTATCCCTAAATTGTTTTTCAAACCAAATTCAATCAGTTTCTGTGAAAGGTCTGGTAAATGGAAAATATGAGTTTTGAGCAATCGTTACTATTCATCTATTTAATTTTAATTGTTTTTTGTTGTTTCATACCCTTCCTTTTTCAATCATATTTTGATCTTTGCGTTCAATCTTTTGTCTTATGACGAAAACTTAGATTTTCAAAATGAAAAGAAGAAAACACTAAATTTTCTTTCATTTCGTTTTCTTTCATTTCGCTTTACAGTTTATTTTAACGACCGTAATGTATCAAATTTATTTTTTTAAATTTCAGATGAAGTGGCTCCTGAAGACATCAGCGAGGAGATTGGTTTGTTTTTTAAAACTCATTTTCCGGCTCCGGTAAGTAAATTCCTCCATTTGTTGATTGTTGCATGTGCATGTTGTGTGTTCTTCTTTATCGCGGTACTGGCCACAAATATGGGGGGTTCCTGTTTACACCAACGTAGCCAGATGTTACAGTTTCTTCAACAGCAAAGCAAACAACGCCCGCAAACGCATCTAGCAACGGTAAGCACGTGAGGGAAATCAGTGCTCAGAGCGTTCCAATCAACCCCGGTGCATCAGAAAAAGATTTTCACTTTTTGAACACTAGAGACCGGGGTTGATTGATAAACAAAACAAATTGAGAATACATCTTGTTTTAGACGACGGCAAACCAAAATCCACAACAACAGATAGCCAACAAGTGCCCGAGATCAGTGGGTAAGATAAATTAGGGAAACTGTAATCAATTGTTAATTTAAGCACTAGAAAAAGCGGTGATACTGAGAAATCGGCAAAATCTTCAAAAAGGCGGTTGACCAGAAATCTGAACATTGTGGAACAATCGGACAACGGATTGTTTGAAGAAACGGATATCGCGGATGAAAGTGCAGACATTGATGTCAGCGGTGATCATACAACAGAAGAAACTCAATTCCACTGGAGTCAAACCGAACCAGTGGGAACCAGCATGGAAGTGGAAGAAGAACTTAAGGTTTCTAATGAGACACAGAAAGAAACTGAAAATACCAATACCAAAAGCAAAGAAGCAGAAAGTGCTAGTTTGCAAAAGGTTTTGAAACGAAAGGCAAAGAAAGGAAAATCTTCATCTACTATGGATCAGAAAAGCAGTGAATTTGAATCCACTGCTTATTCCGAGACCAAGAAATCTGAGCATCTTCAGCAGTCGGAAGAAAACTCCAATTGCTCTCAGAACAGACCTGATTCTCCTCTAACCATCCGCCAGTCTTTGGCAGAAAAGAACAAAACTGTCCGTTTGGCTAGATCTGGTGAAAAGGAAGACGCAGGCTTCACCAATGACGGAGAATTGGAAAAAGCTAAGCGATCATTTAAAATCCAGGAAAACCAGAACGTCTTCAATTTTGAAAAAATTGACAGCTCTGCTGGCAGTGAATTTTCCAGTGGTTCTCAAGGCCAAGAAGCTGCATCCTTTTCTCAAACGAAAAAAAATATCCAACTGAAAAAAGCAGAGGTATCAGAAGAATGTGAAATTCTGAATGATGAGGCAACCGAAGTCGCTTGTAATGCCTATTCACAGGCAAGTGTAACAACAGTTGAGCACAGAGTCAGCAAACAGGAAGAAGTCACCGTTTTGCACCCTGAAACGGTTGAAGATCAGCGAACGGAGTATTCTGGGACTGGAAAACGAGATCATCTCAAGAAGAAGAATAAACATGAAGAAGTTGAAACCACTATGGCTGAGAATCAGAAAAGCTTTGATTCATATGCTGAACAGAACATATCCCATGATTTGCAGCAGAAAGCTAACCAAAGCTCAGAAGAATTGACGCTGAAGCAGAAAGGAAAAGCTGCAGAAGCAACTTCGTTTGCTGAGAAAAACAAAGTTATTCGGAAAGCAAAGGCTGATGAAAATGAGGAAGCTACATGTGGTGAAACAACATCTCAAAAAGAGAGCACTGCCTATTCTGAACAGACGTCTTCGGTTCAAAAGAAGAAGAAAGGCGCCAAAGCTTGCCAGGAGGTGGCTTCATTGGCAGATACCAGCATTAGTCCCACTATTAAACAGCCATCGGAATCGGAAAGCAAAATTGCCACTCTGGATGACAAAGCGGTTTCAAACGAAACCTCATCGTATTCCGAGCAAGCGTCGACTATTTCGAGAAAGAAGAAAGTAGTTACTGCCTTCCAAGAGATGACTCTTCCTCAGGCATCTAAAGAAGGAGCATCACATTCGGAAAGTAGCACCAGCTCCAACTTGCAACAAGCAGAAGACAGTCAAAACGAAAACGCTGTTTGGGGCGCAAAGAGCGTGGAAAGAGAAAGTGATGTATATTCTGAACGTACATCATCTGTTTCAAAGCAGAATAAATCAGCTTCGAAAAAGGAGGAGCTAACGGTTTCTGTGAAAGAACAAGAGGCAACGTCCTTGTCTGATTCTACGATCAACTCTACAGCAAAGAGCAGAAAGGAAGAAACGGGTGATAAAACTGTGACAATGCCCTTAAAATCTGAAGATGCTACATCATTGTCGGACACAACTGTGACATCAAAACTGAAGCAAAAAGCCAACAAAGAAGAAAATGCTGGATGGAGTGGATCAGATTCACAAAAGGAAACTGAAGAGTACTCGGAGGGTTCAGCGGGCATTTCCAAGAAAAAGAAGGGGGATGCAGCTGGTCAAAGCGTGAGGATGCCTCTGAAATCTAAAGAATCCACAGTTTTGGCAGATACAACTGTCAAAACATTGAAAAAGAGGGCAAGTCAAGCGGAAAATGCCACTACTACAGAAACAACAATGGTGAAAGACAGCGATGCGTATTCTGAACGAACGAGATCTGTTTCAAAACATCAGGTAGAAGATCAAGATAACAAAGAATTGAGAATTCCTGTGATAGCTAAAGACTGCACTTCTCTGGAGGATTCAACAGTAGCCTCTACTCTCAAGAAACGGAAAACGGAACAGGATTCCCAAGCAGTGACAGTTCCATTGAAGTCGCAGGAATCTACCTCACTTTCGGATAGTACCTTCAACTCTTCCTTCAAACAGAACGATAGCAAGAAAGCAGATGCCAGCCATACTGAAAAAGAGTTGGTGAAGGAAAGTGAGACATATTCGGAGCGTTGTGCATCTGTTGATCAGAAGATGAAAGAAGAGCTAGCGGACGAGGAAATAACAGTTGCTCTGAAGAGTCAAGATTCAACATCACTTTCTGATTCTACCACTATCTCAAGCTTAACAAATCAACTTACAAGCGAAGAGGCTGTGGCCGCTTCAGCTTTTGAGAATCTTGAAGAGCGCACTCAGTTTTCCGAGAAGAATAAAAACGTTTCGCTAAGGAAACTTTCATCTTTGGAAGAGAGTGCAGTAACAAGAACAGAATCAGGACAGACCAGCGAGCGCACGTCTCTTAGTCAGCGGTCTATAAGGAAGAAAATGCAGAGTGGAGACAGTCAGCAATCTGTGGAAACAACAAGGGCTGAGGCAGAGACTGAGCGCACGGCTCACAGTCAATTCGACAGAAAAGCCGCTTTCTCAAAGAACTCTCAGGACGAAAGTGTGACTTGCGCAGTTGCGTCTTCTGATATTTCCACCGTAATCCAGTCCATCCCTTCAACTCCAAAAGGCATCATTAAGAAAGGAAAGAGCTTCTCTTCGGCTGAAGACGACAGTGAAAAATCAGATATCAGTGAAAAGTCAGAAAACCGGCGTTTATCAAGGCTGCTCCAGGAGCCGAAACGGGTTTCATTTGAAGACGAAGTTCGAAGTTCAACTTCACCCGCCAGAGTTTCGGCTGAAGCAACCATTGCTTCATGTTTATCTGGGGAGGATTTGAGTTACTCGGTGACTAAAACGATTAAAGAGGAGAACATGGAAACGGAAGCCATGAGCTCCGATGTAATCCGCCGATCCGGTAAAAAGGACGCCACCAAGAAGGAAAAAGAATCCAAGGCTAAGAAGGAAGACAAGGAGGCACAGCCGAAATACATTTCTGATGAAACCGCGAAACTGCTAAAGGCGCGGAAAAAAGCTGAAGCTGAAGATTCCAAGAAGGCCAAAAAGAACAGAAGGGCGAAAGAAGACAACAAAGTTGAGTCACGCATTGTTGATGCGATAATTGAGCCTTCTTCTGGTGGAGAACTCTTGGAACAAACAGAAGTGCCAGCTGACCAACCAGCTGCTCCTGGAACTCCTGGCGATAAATCCGAAAAGCCGGCTAGGGTCCCCACTCAGAGAATTCTTCGAAGATCCCAAAACATTGACATAGTGACGGATGGATCAACTGAACATGTCGACGATGAAGAAACAGCTAAAGGTAAGTAGCAGAAAACAACAAACCAAACCTTTTTAGAACTATTGGCATCTAATCCTCCTGCATTTGAAGCTTGTTCAAAAGTTTTCCGATGCCGGGAAGGTCGTCCTCTCACAATTGAACTGAAGCTTAAATGTGGAAAGAAACCACCACAGGTGAATTTAAAAAAAATCAAATCTAAAGAGTGTTCAGGTAAAACTTCTACATAATGGAGTTTCAATGGCACAATGCGAGGAGGTTCAGTTTACTTTGAATGAAAGCGACGATGGCTACACTGCTGTTCTTTCCATTGACGAAGTTCACAAGGAAGACGAAGGCAAAATCCAGCTCATTGCTGCAAATGAGTTTGGTTCTGATTCATTGGAGCTTCAGCTGAATGTCAAAAGTAAGCTGCTTGACCCGAATATCGCAAACTGAGTTTTAGAAGCAACACCTTTTGAAGAGCGGGATTACTTTGGAGAAGAGTTCCAACCTGCTGAAATTGTGAATAGCCTTTATGATGTGCATGTCCAGAAGGGTGAAACAGCCAGGTAAACAAATTTTAATGCGTTATAAAGTTTAAGTTTAGACTGGAAGGCAAATTCGATGGGTACCCCCTACCAGAAATGGTTTGGCTAAAGAACGGAAAAGAAATCCACATCAATGACAACGACAAGTACCAATTCAATTGCACTCAAGGTCTGAAAATCATGATTTTCGTAATTTAAAATAATTTTAGATGGCAAATTCAGTCTGGCAATTGTTAATTGCACATTTACCGACGATGATGACTACAGCCTTTTGGTTGAAAACATCGGAGGCGTGGATAGCTGCAATTTTGAGATCTTTGTTGACTGCGAAGGTAAGGATTCTTAGTTTGCAAAGTAAATGGGCTTTCAGAATACAACGATAAGGAAAGATTCCGAAGACGTCGGTTAGTGAAAAAGGCTCAGAAATCAGATGGTCAAACTACTGATGACGAGGCTAAGGAAAAGGCTCCTAAGAAGCGCAGAAGAATACGAAGGGTAAGTAAATCGCCATATTTGGCAGACGCTTGGTTTAGGTTATTGAAAGAACGTATCCTAATTCACCCCGCCTCACTCAATTGATTCCACCACGATTCGACAAGATTATGTCGGATCACGACGCCATCGAAGGAGACAATGTTGTGATGACAGTTTCTACAAAGGGAACTCCTGAACCAACTGTCCGATTCTATCAAGGAGGAAGGTTGATCTCAGAAGATAATGAAAAGGTAAGCAATAGTAGACAATAACGTTAAACAAGTTGTTTTTCAGTTTGAAATTCAACATGAAGAACCGAACAGTCGTCATCGTCTGATCGTCAAGGATATCAAACGAGATGAACAAGCTGAATACGCTTGTCAGGCTCTCAATCAGGCCGGCGAAGCGTGGTGTTTCTCTGATGTATTTGTCCATTCGTCTCAAGGTGTGCTTGTCTTTCATGTTCAAAGTCCCGTTCGGTCCATGTTTGCTTTTTGCGTGAAATCAAATGGAGGAATTTACTTTAGGAACGAAAATACTTTAAACTAAACTAACGAAATTATATTGTTTTAGAAGCTAAAGATGATGCTGCAAAGGTTGAAGTCGATCAGCTCGTGAAGGCTGATGAAGAGGCCGAGATTGCTAAGGATGAGGAGAAAAAGACAGAAGAGCCTGAAAAGAAAAAGAAGAAAAAGAAGGTGGTAGAGAAGAAAGAGGAAAAAGAAGAGAAGGCTGAGACGCAGGACAAGACCGCAGACGAAAAGGCAGAGGTTGAAGAGAAGCAGAAGGTTGAAGAGAAGAAGACCGAAGAAGAGGAGAAAATCTCTGTGAAAAAGGCAACAGAAGAAGAGGAGGTTGCAGAAAAGAAGGCCGACAACAAAAAGAAGATTTCTGAGAAGAAGGGCAAGGAAGAAGAAAAGAAGGCTGCCGAGAAAAAGGCTGAAGACGAAACAAAGGTCTCTGAGAAGAAGGCCGACGAGGAGAAGACAATCGCCGACAAGAAGGCCAAGACAGAGGAAAAGGAAAAAGTTGCCGATAAGAAGACAAAGGAAGAGGAGGAAAAGAACAAGGTCTCCGAGAAGATGGTAGAGGATGAAAAGGTTTTCGAAAAGAAGGCCAAGGCAGACGACGACAAGAAGGAGAAGAAGAAGGTAGCCGACAAAACGGCAGAGGAAGACAAGAAGGTCACCTTGAAGAAGGCTAAAGAAGAAGAAAAGAAGACAGCGGAGGAAAAGAAGATCTTAGAAAAGAAGGCCAAGGAAGAGGAAAAGAAGCCAGCCGAAAAGAAAACCGAAGAAGAAAAGAAGGCTGCTGAGAAGAAGCCCAAGGAAGAAGAGAAGAAGCCAGCTGAGAAGAAGGCCGAGGAACAGGAACCCAAAGAAAAAACCAAGCGAGACGCTTCAAAGAAACGAGTCAAAGCTCCGAAAGAAACAACAGAAAAGGTCGGACAAAAACAACCAACTCCCGAATCTGAAGCACCCTCCAGTGTGTCCACGAGGGAACCATCTCCAGCAGGCAAGAAGAAGAAGATGATTCCCAAACCTTTGTTCATCCCTGATGAAATCAGCTCCAAATACGGTGACCCGAGCACAATGCACTCTGAAACCAACATCACTACCCAAATAACAGCGAGGGAAGGAAGTGCTGAAATTGCTTCTCCAATTAAGCAGCCAATGTCAGCTTCGATTACAATGAAGGTTGACAGTGCGGCTAGAGTAACGTCGCGCACTACAACTCCTGTTGAGAAGGCGGAATTCACATTCAAATCTCGTTCTCAAACACCCGAAAAGAGAAAGGATGCGCATGCCGAGCTGAAGCAGAAACTGAAGGGAGAAGGTTTGCCACCTCTTCCTACAAAGGAAGAAACAAAGGCTGCCGAGAAGAAGGCCGAGGAGGAAAATAAAATCTCAGAGAAGAAAGAAATGGAAGAGGTGCAGAAGGCTGCCGAACAGAAGGCCGAAGATGAAAAGAAGATCACCGAGAAGAAGGCTGCCGAGAAGAAGGCTGCCGAGAAGAAGGCCGAAGATGAAAAGAAGATCTCTGACAAGAAGGCCAAAGAAGAGGAAAAGAAGGCCGCTGAAAAGAAAGCCGAAAAGGACAAGAAGATCTCCGACAAGAAGGCCAAGGAAGAGGAAAAGAAGGCTGTTGAAACGAAGGCCGCTGAAAAGAAGGCCGAGGAGGAAAATAAAATCTCAGAGAAGAAAGAAATGGAAGAGGTGCAGAAGGCTGCCGAACAGAAGGCCGAAGATGAAAAGAAGATCACCGAGAAGAAGGCTGCCGAGAAGAAGGCCGAAGATGAAAAGAAGATCTCTGACAAGAAGGCCAAAGAAGAGGAAAAGAAGGCCGCTGAAAAGAAAGCCGAAAAGGACAAGAAGATCTCCGACAAGAAGGCCAAGGAAGAGGAAAAGAAGGCTGTTGAAACGAAGGCCGCTGAAAAGAAGGCCGACGAGGATAAGAAGATCGCCGACAAGAACGCCAAGGAAGAGGAAAAGAAGGCTGTTGAAACGAAGGCCGCTGAAAAGAAGGCCGAAGAGGATAAGAAGATCGCCGACAAGAAGGCCAAGGAAGAGGAAAAGAAGGCCGCTGAAACGAAGGCCGCTGAAAAGAAGGCCGAAGAGGATAAGAAGATCGCCGACAAGAAGGCCAAGGAAGAGGAAAAGAAGGCCGCTGAAACGAAGGCCGCTGAAAAGAAGGCCGAAGAGGATAAGAAGATCGCCGACAAGAAGGCCAAGGAAGAGGAAAAGAAGGCCGCTGAAACGAAGGCCGCTGAAAAGAAGGCCGAAGAGGATAAGAAGATCGCCGACAAGAAGGCCAAGGAAGAGGAAAAGAAGGCCGCTGAAACGAAGGCCGCTGAAAAGAATTCCGAAGAGGACAAGAAGATCTCCGACAAGAACGCCAAGGAAGAGGAAAAGAAGGCTGTTGAAACGAAGGCCGCTGAAAAGAAGGCCGAAGAGGATAAGAAGATCTCCGACAAGAAGGCCAAGGAAGAGGAAAAGAAGGCTGCTGAAACGAAGGCCGCTGAAAAGAAGGCCGCTGAAAAGAATTCCGAAGAGGACAAGAAGATCTCCGACAAGAACGCCAAGGAAGAGGAAAAGAAGGCTGTTGAAACGAAGGCCGCTGAAAAGAAGGCCGCTGAAAAGAATTCCGAAGAGGACAAGAAGATCTCCGACAAGAACGCCAAGGAAGAGGAAAAGAAGGCTGTTGAAACGAAGGCCGCTGAAAAGAAGACCGAAGAGGATAAGAAGATCGCCGACAAGAAGGCCAAGGAAGAGGAAAAGAAGGCCGCTGAAACGAAGGCCGCTGAAAAGAAGGCCGAAGAGGATAAGAAGATCTCCGACAAGAAGGCCAAGGAAGAGGAAAAGAAGGCTGCTGAAACGAAGGCCGCTGAAAAGAAGGCCGCTGAAAAGAATTCCGAAGAGGACAAGAAGATCTCCGACAAGAACGCCAAGGAAGAGGAAAAGAAGGCTGTTGAAACGAAGGCCGCTGAAAAGAAGGCCGAAGAGGATAAGAAGATCTCCGACAAGAAGGCCAAGGAAGAGGAAAAGAAGGCTGCTGAAACGAAGGCCGCTGAAACGAAGGCCGCTGAAAAGAAGGCCGAAGAGGATAAGAAGATCGCCGACAAGAAGGCCAAGGAAGAGGAAAAGAAGGCCGCTGAAAAGAAGGCCGCTGAAAAGAAGGCCGACGAGGATAAGAAGATCGCCGACAAGAAGGCCAAGGAAGAGGAAAAGAAGGCCGCTGAAACGAAGGCCGTTGAAAAGAAGGCCGCTGAAAAGAAGGCCGACGAGGATAAGAAGATCGCCGACAAGAAGGCCAAGGAAGAGGAAAAGAAGGCTGCTGAAACGAAGGCCGCTGAAACGAAGGCTGCTGAAAAGAAGGCCGAAGAGGACAAGAAGATCTCCGAACAGAAAGCCAAGGATGAAGAGAAAGAGGCTGCTGAAAAGAAGATCGCTAAGAAGAAGGTCAAGAAGGATGAAAAGAAAACCGAAGACAAGAAGGAGATCACTAAAGAGAAAGCTCAGGAAGAAGGAAAGCCGGTCGAGGATGAAAAGAAGATCACCGAAAAGAAGATCGAGGACGAGGAGGAAGGTAAGATAGCCAAGGAGGAAGCTGAGCCGGAGAAGAAGAAGAAGGTGGTCAAGAAGAAGGTTGCCGCTAAAAAAGTAGAAGACGTTTCTACAGAACAAGAAGAAGTTGTTCAAAAGCACGAAGAAGGCCCACTTGCTGAAGAGACTTCGGTCGAAGTCGAAAAAACTAAAGAGTTGACCGGACGTCAGAAGATTGCCGAGAAAAAGGGTAAGAAGATTGTGGAAGAAGAGATCAGCGATGATCAGCGATCTGAGGAAACCAAATCAAGGAAATCCTCTGGCGCTTCTAGCGTGGAGAGTTATACCATTTCTCGTCGTCGCAAGAAGCAAGAAGGATTTGTTGCTACCCCAGGCAGTGAGATTCTCGCCCTCCGAGGAGACACAGTGAAGATTGAATGCGAATTAGTCAACGAAGACGACGAAATGGAATGGACCTTCAATGGAAAGCCCATCGCCGGCTCGGACCGTTGCACTGAAGAATCCATGTCGTTCTTCCGGTTCCTCTACATTAGTGATGTAACACCCGAAGACACAGGAAAAGAAATCACTCTTCGACTAGGCGACAACGTGGTTGCCACAACTCTGAAGGTTGAAGAAACTCCTCTGGATATTGTCCAACGCTTGCCCAGAAAATCTACTGGAAAGGAGGGAGAGAACGTCACCTTAGAGATTGAGCTCAACCACTCTGCTCAAGAAGTCAAGTGGTTCAAGGACGGAGTTGAAATTGGAAACTCCACTCATTACTGCATCGACACCGATGGAGCTTTCTGCAGGCTTACTGTAAAACTCGCCAGTTATGCAGATCGCGGCCGTTATGTTGCTATTGCCGATGGAGCAGAATCCTACACTAACTTGACTATCCAAGGAAAACCTGTCCTTGAGGAAAGCCAGGGTGCCTGCCAAGAAGTGGAACGCGATGAAAACTTGGTCATCTCTTTGAAGTACGAATGTGAACCGGAACCAACAGTCACTTGCTACCGAAATGGAATTCCTCTTCCTGTAGATCCGAAGACCCAAATCGACGTGCTGGAGTCAGCCGTTAAGTTCTGCAAGCGACAGGTCACTAAGGAAGATTTTGGAGAGTATATCATCAAGCTCACCAATGAATTTGGAGAGGCTGTTTACAAAACTTCCGCCAAAGTGAAAGGTAGTATATTTAGGAATCGTAGTGAAAAAATGTCTTTTTAGATGTCCCTGAGCCACCTGCAGACGTTTCTGTTGGAGAGGTTGACCACGACGCTTTGACGGTTGAATGGAAGCTGCCTTCTGATGATGGTGGACAACCAATTACTGGTTTCGTAATTGAGAAGAAGGAACAAGGTCGACGTGCTTTCCACAAAGTTGCCCAAGTGAGTTAAACACAATAAGTCCATCCAAACATGTTTTTTTTAACATAAAAAAACAATTTGGTTTTTAGGTTTCTGCTGCCAAGACGTCTTTAACTATCGATGAACTGGAGAACGACACAACCTACATTCTTCGAGTTGCCGCGGTCAACAAGTACGGTATTGGAGAGTTCAAGGAAGCTCTTCCGGTAAGCAACAATATAGTGAAGTAACAAAACTAACGGATATTTCAGGTTGCAACTGGCACACCATACGATGCTCCTACAGTCACCGAGGCTCCATCTGTCAGCAATGTCACCTTCAGCGAGTGCGACCTAACGTGGAACCAGCCTGAGAATGACGGTGGATCTAGCATCTATGGCTATGACGTGTACAAGAAGATTGAAAGTGGCGATTGGCAGAAGGTAAACAACCTAGAGTTGTGATGTAAACCAAATTATCAGGTCAATTCGGAACTAGTCTTTGCTGAAAAATTCCACGTCACAGCTTTGGAAGCCGGAAAGAAGCACTTGTTCAAGGTCGAAGCTACAAACGAGGCCGGACTCCGTTCTTCAAGCAATGTGGAGTCGGAAGAGATCATTACTTCTGACGCTATGGGTAAGAATTTAATTTTTTAAGTTACATAAAAGTTTAGAAACACCAAAATGTCGTCTGAACACACCGTCTATTACTGTGACTGGAGTGGATAATGTGACGCTTGTCTGGGATGTTCCTGAGGAGGAGCCTTATGTGGAGTACACTGTTCAATACAAGTCCGATGGATCTTCCATTTGGAATGAGGTAGAAGAGAGAGAGAGAAAGAGAGAGAGTGAGAGAGAAAGAGAGAGAGAGGGGGAGAGAGAGATAAAAGCATAAGACTGTAGGTGAAAGACAAATATAAACGAAAACAATAGTTAAATTGAAATTTTAAATTAAATAAATAAACACTTCATCAAAGAAGCCTCCCTATATAGTTACTATAAAATAACAAGAAACGAAACAAAAATACCAATATAAATAAATGACAAATTAAAGCAGAAATGATAAAAGGAATGGTAAAAAATCAGAATGCACTCTTTGCGGCGTTCGATTGGGGAAAGCGCGCGAAAATGTGACCTTGGCTCCAAAGGGTGACCCGGACGCGGCAATTATGCTCTCAGCGCCCGTGGTCATCTATAATCGATTTCTGCACCCATCCATGAATGAACTCTGCTAATTACGATAAAGCAAGAGTTCTAGGAAAATAGATTTCATGAAAGATAGATATATTAGTTTTAAATTCGGTTAACTGGATGTTTGACTGAATCGAAAGTTTTATATCCATATTTAGAGAGAGAGAGAGCGGGAGAGAGAGCGAGAGCGAGAGACAGAGAGAGAGAGAGAGAGAGCTCCTAAATGAAATCTCTTGGGTGGGAAACCAGTACACCCAGTTTCGAAAATTCGGCAAAACAGACCGTCAACTCATAAGTGATGCTTATTTCCGAAAGCACAACTTTAGGTTCTACTTGTAATTGTATACTTACATTTAGGTTTCCTTTTGTCTTGTCATTCACACCATTTAACTTTACACCCCCTTGCATCAAGTCACCATTCATTCTGCAAACATTCGGTTCTATATTGATGTGTTTTCTGTAATTTCGGCTCCATGTAAGTAAGCAGTGGGCATTCTACCCCCGCGGCCTTTGGAGTTCGAGTCCCAAATGGGGCAAACAATAAACAATAAGAGTTAGAGGGAGAGAGAGAGAGAGAGATTCACAAGTATTATTTCAGGTGCAATGCAGTGAAACATCTTGCGTCATCCGCAGTCTCAAAGAAGGCGTCAGCTATGTCTTCAGAATCGCCGCCAGAAATGCTGCTGGAAATGGAGAGTTCTCCGAAGAGTCCCAACCTGTCAAGATCTCAGGTAAAGCTTTTTCAATCTTTTAACTAACCTTTTTTAAGAAACTGGACCACCCACCGTGATCAAGCCCATCAGAAACACGACAGTCAACAAGAAACGAGAGCTGCGCCTAGAATGCCATGCAGCTGGAGAGCCATCCCCCGAATACATCTGGTTTAAGGATGGAGAGGAGATAGTGCCAGCTGATGAAAACACTGAGGTATTAATTTCAGAAATTGTTGGTTTTAATTATAATCCCTATTTAGCGAAAATATGGAAGGATTACGGTAAGTTTCACGGCTTTAGTATTACTTGTGTGACTTTGCTTCAAAAACTAGTTTTTACCGAGTAGAATAGCAGCCCTTTTTGAATGGAATTATATCTTTTGTTTCAGATCGTGAATGAAGGATTCCGAAGTGTGCTTACCATTCACAGCACCGCAAATGTCCATGAGGGAGTTTACACCTGCAGAATCGAAAACGGACATGGTTCAACTGAATCATCGGCTACTGTAACTATTGCTGGTATGTTGTGAATTACTAAAAAGTTAAACGTCTGTTTCAGAAGTGCGAGCTCATTTCGAATCTTCCTTCTCTGAATTTACAGAGGTACAGGAAGGTGGAGACTTTGAGCTCACTTGCACATTGTCTGACGAGGAAGCAGTGGTTGATTGGTACAAGGATGGAAAGAGGCTGGCTGCCAGCGAAAGGGTGCAATTCTATGCCCTTGGATGCAAGCGAGGAATCAGAATCAAGAATGCCAAGGAAGCGGATAGCGGAAGCTACAGATGCGAAACATCAGATGGAAGGAGTAGAACCGAGGGAGAAGTGCTCATCAAAGGTAATGATTGTTAAGACAAGAATTCTCTAACTGTCGTGCAGTATTCCCATCCTTGCGACATGGGAAAAATCGAAAGTCATGGATTTTGCTCAAACGTTGTAAAAAAACATGTACTTGACCTAAAAAAACATTTGCGAAAGTTTTAGATCAATATCGATTTTTTTTACCCGGGTTACGATAGATCGCCATGGGTTACTGTAAGTCAGCTCATGATCCTTCAAATGTGGAGTTCTATGTATCAATCGGTTTCTCTCAATGCATGGTCAATTTTCTCTAATGAAATCGTTTAAAAACATGCATGTTGGAGTAAGCTTTACTTTTTCAAAGTTCAATGTTTTGAGGGTTTTTGAGGTTTTTGTATACAGTGACCAAAATGGGAGCATTTTCACTACTATCATGAAATTCAGCATAAAATGTGCGACAAAACCAATGCCTTAGAACTTTGAAAACATCGACCCATAGGGTTCCCACGGCGCGTTGGTGTGCGCATCTCTTACAGAATGTTTGTCTTAAAATGTCTTGATAATCCTGATTGTTTCAGAAGAAGAAGCTCAGATCGCCGTTGGACCTCAAGATACCACTGTCCAGGAATACGGAGCCCCTGCCGTTCTTACTTGCCAGTTCACAAAGCCAATTCGTCGTGCTAGATGGTACAAGAATGGCTTGGAACTCTGGCCCCAGATGGACAAACTCATCATGAACGTCGATGGACAGACCGCCACTTTGGAGATCAAGAAGACGGATAAGAACGACGCCGGGAAGTACAAGTGCGGGCTAAGCGACGGTGATCTGTCTGCTCCTGCCATGCTAACCTTGGCTGTCCCTCCAACTATCGAAATTCCGGAACATCTGGAGAACGAACTTGTCTTGCACGCTGGAAAGGATCTGGATTTCCATGTCGAGTTTGCTGGAGAACCTGAGCCTAAGGTCACCATCCTGCACAATGGGCAGTCAATCAAGGCTCGTGCAATGGTAGACATGTACGAGGACAACGTAAGCGTGCGAATCAAGAACTTGGCTAGGGAAGATTCTGGAACATTGGAGATCAACGCTGAGAATGAAAATGGAACCCTCAAGAAATGCATCAACATTAGTGTCATCGATGTTGCCTCTCCTCCAACCAACATTCGAGCCTTTGATACCACATCTAACTCTACTGTCATCTCTTG
Organism: Oscheius sp. G VE-2021; assembly: GCA_022343465.1. Lineage (NCBI taxonomy): Eukaryota > Metazoa > Nematoda > Chromadorea > Rhabditida > Rhabditidae > Oscheius > Oscheius sp. G VE-2021. Next base: position 2,444,749 of record JAJQXH010000055.1, read on the forward strand.
GAGTGCTCCTGAAGAGAACAATGGTTCACCTATAACAAGCTACGTAATTGAACGTAAGGCCGTTGACAACAACAGATGGAGGCCTGTGGGAACCACCCGCCCTAATGTTTGCTCCTTCGAGGCTAATGCACTCTTCTCAAACTACGTCTACGGCTTCCGTGTTGTAGCCATCAACGAAGTAGGAGAGAGTGAGCCTAGCGAAACAATCGATATAATCACGCCTTCTGAAGACGAGGAAGAAGACACTACCCAGGCCTTCCCTCACACTCTCGCGAAACTTGAATGCCCTATGAAGCCGATTTTGGAAATTGACGGTAGCAAGGTTTCTTTGACTTGGAACAGGACTCCCGAAACTAGCGAGTTTATTGTTGAACGACGAACTGAAGGAAGTGAAGTTTGGCTGGAATTGACAAGAACGGACAAGGAATCTTTCACTGATCGATCCATTGTCACCCCTGGTTCTTACATCTACCGTGTAACTTCTAAGGGACTCTACGCCATGTCTGATCCAAGTGAGGAGACAGAAGCTGTTAGAATTACAGCGATTGACGAAAGTTCTCTGAGTCCCAAGGATCAAGAAGAAAAGAAGAAGGTCAAGAAGGAAAAGGTGGCAGATGAGGCGAAACCGACTGAAGATGAAAAACAGAACGGTGTTGGAAAGGAAGAGTTGAAAGATGACATTCTTCAAGAAGGGGCTCCCCAAATCGTAGTTCCCGAAACTGAAGCAAAGGAAACTGAGGTTGAACAAGTTGAAGAAAAGAAGGAGAAGAAGACCAAGAGCAAGGCCAAGAAGCCAAGCCCAGTTGACGATATTCTGGACACCAAGGAAAGGTTGAGAAAAAGGCGAGTTGAGCCAAAGTCTCCGGGTAGAAGTCGCGAAGGAAGTGTTGATACCACAGCGAAAGAAGCATCTCCTGTAATTGATGGTCAACAAAAAGCTGTCGAAGGTGTTCAGGAAGAGAAGGATGCCGTTAAGAAGCCAATGAAGAAAGAGGCGGAGGAGAAAGTGCCAGCAACGGAAGCTGAACCAGCCAAGAAAGTTGAAGAAGAACAGGCTGAAGCCAAGGATGCTGAGGTGACAAAGAAACCCGAAGAGGCTGTAGCCCCGAAAAAGAAGGTTATCAAGAAGAAGGTTGACAAGTCACCAAAGCCAGAAGAGGAAAAGAAGGCTGAGGTGGCTAAGGTTGAGGAAGAAAAGATTGAGAAACCAGCTGAAAAGCCTAGCAAGGTTAAGAAAGACAAGTCACCAAAAGAAGAAGACACTGCCGAGCCTTCCGTCGACGCAGTAGCCAAGCCAGCTGAAGATGAAAAACCAAAGAAAAAGGAAGCTGCTGATGAAAAGAAGAAGCTCAAGAAGAAGGTAGAGCTGAAAGCTGTTGCTGACAAAGTTACCGCTAAAGCAGGAGAGAAGGTAAATCAAATCAATTATAGAGAAATTGAAATTTTCAGGTTGACTTGGTCGTGAATACCTCAGATGATGTGAAGGATGTCACCTGGACCAAAGACGGATGCTCCGTTGATCCATCTTATAAAGTGACCACCAAAGCGGGAGAAACGGCTCTAACTATCCCCAATGTCACCGCTTCTGCTGCCGGTAATTTGTATCATGCCACATCTATTAGAAATTTAGGAGATTTCACTTGCACAGCTAAGGGAGCCACTGGGGAGACCACTTCTACCACCATTTCCTTGGTTGTGAAAGGTAGAGATAGAAAAAAAGGTGTGGAATAAGTTTTTTTAAAGAAAAATGCTCTCTTGTTCCTGAAAGAACAATCGTGGAAGTGAAAGCAGGAGAGCCCGCAACCTTGGCTGCTGCTGTGAATGGTTCACCACGACCTCAGTGCGAATGGACAAAGGACGGAGCTGCTGTTAAGGTCAGTTTTTCTCAGTTTATTCAAAAGTTAAGGTCTTTTTCACAAAACTAATCACATTTACAATCTTATTTTAGGCCGACAAGAATGTCAACATATTGATGAAGGACGACACAGCTGAACTGACAATCAAAAAGACCGATGCAAGCCACGCTGGAACTTATGTCCTCACTGCGAAAAACGACAGCGGTGATGACAGCACATCCATTACCCTGAAAATCAAAGGTTTGAATAATTACAATTACAGTTTTAAATTTTAATTGCAGGTGCCCCCTCTGTCCCTACGGGTCCCCTTGTTGTGAGTGATGTTGGATCAACGTCCTGCAAATTGGAGTGGAAAGAACCTGCAATGGACGGAGGAAGCAAGCTTCTTGGCTACTGCATTGAGAAGAAGGACCCGAAGAAAAATGCCTGGGCTTTCCTTCAAAGAGTGACTGAAACCTCCTGCACACTTAGTAAGAATATCGCTGTTTTTTGATGTTATGGTTAAATTTCAGAAGATCTGTCGGAAGGAGCCTCGTTTGAATTCAGAGTCTGTGCTGAGAATGCCCTTGGAACAGGGCCTTTTCTCACTTTGGACAAGGCGGTTGTCTTGAAGGCTAAGAAAGGTAAAATTCATAACTGAAATGCATGGACTTTTTTTAGCTAAACCATCTGCCGCCCCTCCTAAGCCTACCGTTACTCTGACAGATGACAACAAAGTGGCTATCCAATGGGAGCCTATCAGTGAGGAAGTGAACTACGTCGTTGAGGCAAAAGAGGTGAACCAAAGATTTCTAATAATTCATAAAATAAATGTATAGGGTGCTTCCAAACGGTGGAATATGCTGACAGCTGACCCAATCAAAGCGACAACGTTCGAAGTTGCAAACCTGAAAGAGGACGCTGAGTACGTCTTCCGTGTGGCTGCAGTCAACGAAGTTGGACAAGGACCGGCTTCTGAAGCCACTGCTGTTGTTAAGATTTCCAAGAAACTAGGTGAATTCTTAGTAGACAACCCCATTAGTATTTTTCCAGCCGGAGAAAAGCCCCAGATTGTGCAAGCCTTGGCTGATGTCACCGCCATCAAAGGATCAAAGACCAAGCTCAGTGTTCAGTTCAAGGGAACCCCACTTCCTGAAATTCACTGGTTTAAAAACAAGAAGGTTACCTAGGTGATAAATTTGTAGTTAAAGGGTATTTAGGAAGTTTTCAATGGACAACGAATGTGGATTGAGAATACTAACGATACTTCTGTACTAACAATTGGAGAGATTCGAGAAGATGATGAGGGAGACTACGAGGTTTTTAATTTTTTTTATTTATAAAAAAGATGTTTCAGATTGTCCTGAAAAACAATCTTGGCTCTGCCTCACAGAAGGTCAAGGTTGTGATGGATGCCTTGCCGGAAATCAACAGGGTAGACCGTTATGCCTCGACTTTGGTCTTCGACAAGGGAGAGACAGTCAAGCTCCGTCTTTCCTTCTCAGGTATGAATAGGATAAAGCCTAATTCTATGAAAATCAATTCTCTGTGACAAAAACACTTGAAAAGCGAATTGTACCTTGTCCTTGATCTCTGTGCCTAGACGTGTAGAGGAGGAAAACGCGCGCGAATTCTTTTTTGTACAACTTAAAGGCGGAAAGAGGATTAAGGCAAAGAGTAAATAGAAATATCTTCATTGCAACTGCGATCCATGAAAAGACACATATAGATATCTGATAACAACTCTTCACATCTTGCATGAGGGAAAACAAATGTGCTGTTGAACTAGGTGCTGGAAGGGGAGGCTTGACGCGGCGGGACGAGAATGATATGTGCGGTGAACACGCGGGATTGGAAATCGGACCCACAACTAAGCCTTCATGTGATTTCGGTGACGCAAAATGAAAATTTCTAAATTTCTAAAATTCCAAAAATGTTTAAAATGTAAATTTTGTCACTTTCTTATCCCCTAGTTTTTTTCTAAAAATTGGGAAAATTTATATATTCTGTGCGAATTGTGCGAACTGAACGATCCTACAATATGACAAACATAGTGGACCCGAAGTCTAATGATGAGCAGAACAAGTGCGACTGGGGAAACTGCAGAGTTAAGCGTCGTCGTCCGCTCCACCATTGAGCATGGACATGAGTGCCTGCTCCTGGCGATCGTGGTCCTCCTTCAACTGCTCCATTTGCTGCTCGTCTTGAGCGACCTTGATAAAGTTGTCCACAATGATGGTGATTGGCAGGGCAAGGACCAATACTCCACACATTATAGCTGCGGAGGCGATTACCTTTCCCACTGAAAATTGGCTTTTGCAACGGTTTCCCACACAGAACTCACATGTGGTTGCTGGAACAGCATCTCCATATCCAACGGTAGTCATAGTAACGATGCACCACCAGTAGGCCGCGGGGATGGAAGTGAAGGGCGTACTTTCCTCGTCCTTTTCCAAGAAGTAGATGAGGGTTGAGAAGAAGACAACTCCTGTCAGGAGGACAATTGCCATCATCTGGAGTTGTTTCTGCGACCGCTGGAGGGTCATTCCAAATGTTTGTAATCCTGATGAGAAGCGACCGAGTTTGATGATTCGGATAACTCGCAGAACACGAAGGATTCGCACGACAAGGAAGGCCCAGCGGAGATCTCTCAGCATTTTGTCATCCACTCCACAGAGAGTCAAAAACAGCTCCAGGTAGAAAGGAACGATGGCGAGGAGGTCAACCAAGTTGAGAGGCTTGATTGCGAATCTGGTTTTCCTTGGCGCTGCGAATAACCGAAGACAGTATTCCACTGTGAAGAAGGCTATGCAAATCCGTTCAGTGAAGACGAAAACAGGGTGTTCCACGCGCATTTCTTCCATCTTTGTAACCATAATCACAGTTCCATTGGGCAGTACGACAGGTTCCTCTTGAGGCGGCAAATAGTGAGTAAGCTGAAATAGAAGCTTAGAATTCAAACTGACCCCCAAAACTTACTTGAAAATCAGGAATAGTTCCAAAACTAAGACCCATAACGGAAATTGCTACAAATAAGGTAGAAGATAATTCGAAGGTTTTTGCTTGAGTTGAAGAGCCAGGCCTTTCAAGGAACGTCCACATCCTCCGCCGCAATTTCCCGCAAAATAGGTTATCGAAAGTGGTATCATCAACCTAAGTTAGGATATATAAACCAATGCATTCTTTTGCTTACTCGCTCCTCTTCCTTTTCCTCCTGTTTCGGCTGAGGAATCACTTCAGCGCAACAAGACCCAACATGTTGATGAGCGATTTTCCAGAATTCCAGTTCAGTTAGGAAAGCTGCGGGGCACATCTGCAATTAATATCTCAGTTGCTCCCCGCAAAATGTATGTGTTTACGATGTAATAACAGTGAATTTTCCACGGGAATGTTTGGCTATTTGTGTCGTACTAATTCAATATCCCTTGCTGAATAACAACGAAAAAGAAGAAGCTCTACCTCGGAGGGCTTGTGGATGACGCCCAATGAGTAGTATTGGAACACAGCTTCGAAGGCAATCGGAGACCGTTGGAAGAAGTAGGCTTCGTCCGAGTTGAAGTAGGCATCACAAACCTAAAATTTCAAAAATGACCGATCCCAGGCCCGCGCGTGTTTGTTCTCACTGAGCACTGGAAGCTAGTGGCCAAGTGTCGAACGGATCGTCCTGGCTTCCAGTGCAAACAGTTGCCGTCAAATCATCGCCATTAAGCGTGTTTTCCAACGCACCTTGAGCCTTGCCGAATGGGTCAGGTGAAGGAATTTGCTGAGGAAGGATGTCTGATCCGCACGCAAGATGGCATCATAGAGGATCATGAACTTCTGCCCCCCGATGTTAAGTCTAAGGAAGAGAGGGTCTCCTTCCTCGTCGCACGTGGTGATGGGCACCGTCTGAAACGACAGCTGTCTGTCTCATCAAGGCGATATCGGGCACAACACGCACTTTATTTTGGCACACCTCTCAGACATAGCAAGAAACGGCGAGCTTGGTGATTTTGCGACAGAGCCGAAGCCTTTCCGGCTTTAGCCATTCTGGTCACGCGACGTAAGCCAGCGGATTGAGGTCACCAGACTTTCAGGCTAATTGATGTCATTAGGCTACCTGCATTGTGCCAGACGTTCGCCACATCTCATCGAGCCGCGCGCCATTTTTGCGGTCAGCACATGACATGGCGTCAGTGCGCCGCAGCGGTATTAGCCGCTTCTTGTGCTGTTGGGCGGCCCTGAAAAAGGAGGCGTTTACGAAATTATGGAATCTCTTAACGATATTCCGGGGTGCAAGCTCAAGAAGCGAAAAGGGCGAGTTCAACAAGGCACATGCTCTCTTTCGCCCCTTTTCATGCAGTTAGTAGTCACAAGTCTAGTGAGTGAGTGTAAAAAGAGGCGACAGCACATCCATCAGGCGTCATCAGGCGTTGACACCTCTGAGAGTTTTTGAGGAAGCCGCCGCGATTACTCGAAACCAAGAAAGCTCAAAACACTCGAACGTTAAACCAAAGCAAAAGATACGAGATTAGCATGCACTCTCAAAGTTACAGAAGCAAATCGCTTACCCGCTGATCATGTTGCCGGTAACCCTGGAATTTTTGAACTTCATACATAGTTCAGTGCCGGGAATCGGGAACGCCACGGAGCTCCGGTGCTGTAGGACGGCTTGGGAGATAGCGATCGCCATTTTTGCCGACTTCCGCGCGTGGCTTTTAGCCGTCAGCCATCAAATGAGCGTTGATAGGACGCACGCTAACAACGCGCCGCCTTGATTTTAGGGTCCCGCCTCCGGGAACACAAAAAAGTGAGGTTCCCTTATGCTGTCAGCACCGAAGCCCAGTGTCTTTTCCCTAATCGCCGCGAAATTTTCTTAGATTCATTTTTTAACCCATTTTTAGTTTTGAATTTTACCCATTTTAAAAGTGCAATACCGTCCGTGTGGTTTTTAGGTTAAACATGCGTGTGAAGAGAAGTTCTTAAGTGAAGCCACAACCACTAAGTGTTTAAGGTTAAGGTTTAAATGGTAGCTTACTGTCCATTGCAGGCGAGTGCGGAGTAGCTAATGCTAGCACACGCCATCTCTGTGTTCTGCCAGTTGCTAGCTGATTTGGCGGAAATCCGCAGCCTCTGATAGAATCCGCTCGATTCTTGCCAGACGTTCAGTGAAAACGCCGCAACATAACAGTTCTGGGGAAGAGCAATTAAAGCAATGATAAGTGTTATGGAAAAGGGGGCGGGGGTTGGATGTCAATAATCGTGCAAAACAGGGATCTTAAAAGGGCCATTGCTCGGTTGTTGTGTTCAATGACCGTAATCCCTTTCAAGCCGTTTGTTTCATTGTTTGGGCAGTAATCTCATAAAAGGCGACCCATCTTCCGGCGCCGAATTTCTGAGCGGATGGGGCCACGAATCGGGGGGGAGAAAGAGGGAGGATCAACTCGATTTAGAGGGTGGTTGGAGGTGTTGGCCGAGACCTGAGTCAGCCGAGTGTGATCGTGCGTGGGAAACGAACGCAGCGACACACCTCGTAGCCCCACTAATCGATTTGAGCCCCCTTCTCAGGTGAAAACAGACGGGATTAATGACGGTTGAGCCGCGCCCCTTCCTATGAAAGGGACGCCAATCCATCATAGCGGCTTCCTAATAGCGCTTCTTCAGCGGTTCAATCGGTGGTAATCAGCACTCAAGGGTGGAAATGAGCCTAAACAGTGTTTCACTAACGTGGGATGACACAAAATCATAGGATCACATGTCACATGCACTAGATCAATGGGGGGAATCAATTAGGGAAGGGGGTCATGCTTCAAACCACACGTTTTTTTGCAACACTCGGACGATATTGCAACTTTTATAACTTTGATCTAATAAAACGGTAATAAAAAAAGGAATTTAAAGGTAATTTTATATCTTACGAAAAACGCACTCAGGCTAATGGCAGCAAGCGGCGCAATGTATCCACGAAGTGGGACTGTGGGGCAGCTCTCAAGTGCTGCCGCGCAAGACAAATCTCTTCGGTTCCTCCCATCTTTTTGACCAGACCACACTAACCAACTTATTCTCATGCCCTTTACATTTGCTTTGTAAAAACTAAACTTTAAATAATTGCGCAACTTTATATATGTACGTTCCAGAGGATTTGAAGGAATGAAAGAACAGAAAGTTGAAAAATACATTTTTTTTGTTAAATTTAACGATGTTGAAAAGAGGTGGTTTGGAGGACTGATAACAAAGAGTGAAAACTTACACCATGGCCATGTGCTACTCGCAAACCGGCTTTGAAATTAGACACTGAGGCACATCTGTTATTAGACATTTACGTGCGCCAAACGTGCCCCCATTCGTTATTTTGAATTTGTGACTTCCCCCGAGAATTCCTACTTTATTCAGGCATTCAAAACAAAACTTAAATCAGAAATCATTTTGGAAAATAGGAACTTACAATAAAAGTGCACGTGGGAACTAAAAGGTGGAAGAATTCGACCTGAGACAGACAGTGCAAACGGGATCGGTAGCGACTTTGTTATACGACGCTTAGCGGTGCTGAGGGGACTAAGTAGATGACCAAATAGCAGGGAGACGCCCACTGATGCGCGACATATCACAATTCGTGTTCTCAGCCATACAACAGTTTCGAAAGGTTGGAAATGCGGAAATGGTAATTCTTACAGGCTTTTAGGGGCCTTGGGGTAAAACTAAAGCTAACAGTTGCTAAGTTCTTATTCCGTTTAAGAGACGCTTTAGGTGCGAGTGGCAAACGTGTGGACGCAAAGGGCCACTAAACTTGTGTTTTTCTTATAAATTAAGAATTAAATAGACGTGAGGGTATCTCATTTGTCTTATTCTTTGCACGGAAGACAGGAAGACATCAAACGTCATGAAAGCTGTCACAACAAAATCCCACATAGCGTTTTCTGTTATTCAGATGGGGCTGATGAGTAAATGAGGAAATTCGAATGAAGAAGACTAATGATAAGTGCAATATGGTTTCTAGAAAACTAACTACATCTTTGAAAATCTAAGGTTTAGTGTAACTTTACTTTGTAAAAACTTACAATCGGGAAAAACCTGACTTGCTCATACTGCGCGCGTTCCGGGGCACAAGAAGGGAGTGGAAGTGTCTTTGCAATGCATCCTATAGGAGGACCCGTAGTCTCGCTCCAACCAAGCTCTTGTTGTGTCAAAGACTAACCGCTCTTTGTGCAACAGGTTGACATAGAAGGGTGAAGAGGGCTGTAGATGCGGAAAACACAAGGAGTGCCTAATAAGACACAACGGCAACATAACAAAGCACGAAAGTAATGCATTGTGTGAGGAAACAGAGTCCCGGTGCAGAGAGTTGAATGGTAGTTTTTCCTTCACTTACGGGTCGATATTCTCCAATTCCCAGCCGTCAATGCTCAAAGACTGTTGGGGCAGTCCGACGGCTCGAGAGGCACGAATCATCCGGAACGAATCTGCTATCGTTTACATTCAAGAAAGAGACATCTAACGAGGAAGATGTTAGTAATACCAGAAAATCTTGTTTACAAAGCATTTTAGTAGCAATTAATGAATGATTCAGTAAACTCCCATATGAGTCTTTTTGGATTAAAGCTGCAGAAACTGCGCTTAAAAGAAAACATGGCTGTCGTTTCATTTGAAATTTGCAGTGAATTAGTGGAATGTAAACAGTTAGGACAAGGGTGCTGCTGTGGAAATGGGATACTTGGCAATTGAACCCGGCGGCGAACAACTTGAGAGACATTCTATACACACATTGTTAAAAGAGGCTAACGTTCGCCAAGGAATGAATAAGTTTCTGGGTTTCCCAGTGGGAGATATCCTTGCACTTGCAGCAATCCATCCCGAGCTTCGTCCTCATCGCGTGCCAATCCTATCGCATGTGGTTTCAGAAGCCGTCAAAACACGTTACCTATGCTCACGAAAATTTCAAAATCTCCAGCTGTGTAAACTTTTGGATTTAAAGGCAAAGAATTCAGGAAACGAGGGGGCCTAAATCCAAGATCTTCATCGCAGCGAAGATTATCTTTGACATGACGGGAAAATAATTCGGAAACAATCCGGCTGAAAGTGTCGGGGGTAAGGGCAAGGGCAAGCGTTGGAATGTAAATGACGGTCTGTGAAGCACGTTTTGAATTTGAATGGAGGCACTTCCTTTTCGAATTTGCGCTGTCAAGGTCCAGTGCGGGCTGACGCGTAATGCAAATTAGTGACTCTGGAGCGAAAGTTTACAAAGCAGTAAAAGCAGACGTTCAGAGTGATGCCATCCTGCACATCCGGGTAGACACATGCATTTATGATTGGGAGGTTTGTAGAGCGAATCGCCGGGGGAGATAGATTAAGGGATGTTTCATTGGGCGTGAGAAGGGTCGATGCACTTTCGATCTACAGCCATAGATTCTCCTTTATCTTTTTGAAAACTCATTAATTTTACACTAAAAATACTATTTTCGGTTTAGTTTTTGTGGTCATAACATACGATTTGAACTACAATATGAATTATTGAAAAATTGTAAAATTTGGAAATTCCTTTGAAAAAAGCGATATTTCATATTTGGGTTTTTTAACGTTTAACCAATTTTTATAGTTTTTGAAAACTTTAAAGGTCACCGGTATTTTTGTTGCTAAAGGCCATTATTTACTACGTAGCTATGTAAACCTGATCCAATCATAAAAGTCATTTAAAAATGTAATTTAAAGTTTAAAATGAAAATGACAAATTTAAAAAAAAGTTCACATTTTTTACAAATTTATAATGAAACATTTAAGAATACTTCTCAAAATCATTAACCCACCTTGTGCTGTGAACGGAAGCCATTTGTGACAAAGTGCTGCCCTTAGACGGCAGCTAGAATTTCATATCTGTGATATCGTTTCTCGAAATCCCGCGAATAGCAATGCCGGAAGAAAAATTAAAACCTTGTTTATGTTGACTGGGTGGAGCTCCGGCAACTCCAAATTCACGGGCGAAAATAGCGAACACGCGTTCGCAGTATATGTCGAAAAAGTGGCAGGATTCGTTTCGCCACCAGGCAACCCAAAATGTAAAAAGGGAGGCAGCTAAATTGTTTGGCCGCTGTTACCTGGTGGACTTATTCATGTGTGGGGGATACACATCAACCTTCTGGTTTCCAAAAGCCATAGGGCGATTGCAATTAAGTCACAGAGATTTACACAAGTCGGATATTTGAAAACTTTCTTGTCAAAAACAAATTTGAGTTCTTTTTTTAAAATTAACCAAAGGTACATGTCGCAGTCTACAAAAACTTAAATGAATTTGGGTTTTTAATTTAACGATTAACTTATACCGCATTTTTAGTTGAAACCCAAATATGGAACACCGCTTTGTATTAATTATAATTTTTGGATTTTTTCCCATAATTACTTTTACTAAAAATGATATTTTGATCTAATATTATTTTTATCGGTTTTTTAATATAAAATCAAATCAAATCTATGACTGGAAATTAAATAAGCAAAAAGGCTTTTAGTTTAAAAACATAGATAAAATTTCTACAATAATGTAGCATAAAAATTAAAGTAAAAGAAACGAAAAAATGGTAATTAGTATTTTATCCTAAACTTTTCCAGCTGAGCTTCCATAAAACAAATAAACTAGTTTTACGGTTTTGGTCTAATAAAAAGACATAGTATATTTACTTTTTTTCTAAAATTTTCTCTAAGCAAACTTTAACTTTGTCGATCTCCACTTCCATTCAGTAAGAACATAGCTTGAAAATTTCCTGTTCCTATGCACTCTACGCAGCCCATTTACCTCATTATCGCTTGTAATTCACGACAATATTAAATTAGTGAAAACGGCTGCCAAGCACTACATCGAGTTTGAGGTTCAAAAACCAACCTTCGATGTTTTCTTAATGGGATTTTCAATTACAACAGCGTTAGGTTTTATTTGACTTAGGCTGAAGGAACTTGTATGTTGTTCCCAATGGAACATCCCAGTCTCGAGACACATATGCTTTGTTGATGTAGAACATTTGGCGTTGATTTTTGTCCGGTCTTCCAATCAAGCCCGGCGCGAGGCAGCTGATCCCAGTCCTAGTGTCATAGGGCAGGCAATTAGCCCCGTCGGCTGTCAATTAAACGTCTACCGGTGCTAAGCCAAGCGATGACGAGGCTAACTAGGGGTTTTTTTTTAGACCACCCGGCCTTTTCTCAAGACGCTTTGAATCAGAGCCTGTTTGCTTGGCGCGTTTTCGTGTTCGCTCACCCTATTTGTCAGATGTGGCACATCGCATATTCACATATTCGGAAGTAACAATCTCTCTCTCCAGCGTTGGATTCAATTTGCCTTGCCCTCGCCAACCCAGCTGTAATAAATGGAGCGAGAACGCGCGACCCGGCTGGTGTGAGCCCCGTTTCCAAGGCCCCGTCTGGCCGAAGATGCACAGTGGAATTACATTTTGGTCTTTGAATAAGTAAAGGCGCACGCGTCGGAAAAACCGCACAAAGGGCCTTGCTTTCTTGGTAAGCAAAGGAAGAAGACAGAGTAATAATGGGACAAAGATAGTTTACCAAGGATGATGACATCATTTTCAATTGACAAACTTCTATTAATTTTAAAAATTAATTTAAATGAGGATTTTTCGTTGAAATAAAGGAAAACGACAGCTGAACTCACATGGTCGGCATGGTGACAAGCTCTTGTCGTCGGTCGTCGACGCCCTGATCGGAAGAACAATTGAGGTGCAAGTGCAAGTGTTCAACTATTAATCTATAAGTCAAACGATCTTGTTTTGTAAGGAAATCCGAGTGATGGAAGATCGGAAGAAGCAGGTATAATTCGAAGCAAGCGCAGAACCTGCGTTGACCGCCTTTCGGCTCCGCCCCAGAATTCTTGAGACTCGCAGCAAACGGACGTTGTTAGCGGCGAATTCAAATCGAGCGCCCGTGAAAAGACTTTTCGTCTGATTTTAAAAAAGAGCTGTCAAAATGGTAGCCAATAATGGACGAGAAAAAGAATGAGGTTCGGAACTGGGTGGTGAGGATGCCGACAAGGACACCCAAGACACATAGCTGATGACAAATGACACAACGCCGCTTGGGGAGAAACAATCTGCGTGCGTTCAACTAACCCAAACCAACGACGTTTCTCAAATAAGGAAAAGTAGTGGTTTCTCGGACTTCTTGCTAGAGGAACACAACTAGGGGTTTTCGCATTGTTTGCCGACAACTCGTATTGCACAATGCAAATGCAGTTCCATAATGAGTACGCATAATGAAGCTACAACGATAAAAGATACACAAAACTAATCTGCCTAATCTCTGGCGCCTGCGCACTTCCTGACCTAGGTCCTATGTGCCTTAGGTCCTATGTTGAGCGTGGGAGTCTCGGCTAGTCCGCATATCAATGAGTCCCGCCGTTCCATGGGCGCAACTTTTGCTTTTCTTAGTGATTGCGGGTGATTTAGAGCTTAGCGCACTCGGCTTCAAAAAGACACACTGCTTGTGTGACAGAAGCGGGTTGTTTTCCAGTCGCAGATGAATTGTAGCTGCCATAAACGCGAATCTCTATTACAAATGTTTGAGGTGGACAAGGATCAAAACAAGGACTAGGGCAAAGGACTAAAGCTGTCATAAACACACTTTGTTTGGGACAAAAACTGACTGGATTATAAACAAAAAAAACCTTATTTCAACCATGAACATTCTGTTTTTTCTAATGAGAAAGTAATTTCATTAAGTAAAGTTTCTACCTAAACCAGGAAGTATTGGAATTTCAAACAGAGGACTATTCAATAACCTAAGTTTAATTAAACGCCAAGGTTAAACAAAAGATCTCTTCCTTCTCCCTTGGGATGGCTTTGTGTTTGCAAGGCTAAAGCGGCTGGCTAATTTATAGAGCGTGCCCTCATACATTTCAAACAACTTAGTTGTTCCCAAACATTGAAATGATGTTTGATCCTCAGCAGAACTCCTTACAAACTGGCAGTCAAGTGTTAACATTAGACTTCAAATGTAATGTAAGAAAACAATCAGATTATGAACAGTATGAATAAGTCAATGAAACTTTTAGGACGACCGACACCAAGTGTGGAATGGCTGGACAACCACGGCAAAGTAGTGAAGGACAACAGGAAATTCAAGGTGCGTAGGAATGATACGTATTTCCTGCGTGATCAATAACTTCTCTTTTAAACTATAAACTACAATTTTGGCAACTATACCTCTTTAGATCGAAAATACCGGAATGAATACTGTATTTACAATCAACAAGATCGATTCCGAAGATGTCGGAGATTTCACTTTGCGCATCAAGAACCGCTGTGGACAGGACAGTCTCCCCATTGGAATCCAGGTAATCTCAAGTTTTTTTTAAAAATTTTATACACCCGGTAGTATTTAACCAATTCTGCACTTTTGGTAAGAAACCACTATTTTTCAATCGACGGGCACGGAAAATTCATGTTGGAGTTACCCAAATGGTGTAAAATCCTGGGGAAACATGCTGCCAGTAACTTTTACACTGAATAGTTTTAGGTTGCGAAATCTTCGGGCAACAACTTTTCTCTCTCTCTTTCGTGCAACATTCGATAAGAATCAAAACTCACCCGGCGCTCGCCATGCCGTTGCTTCCCTGAAAATGGGTAATTAGTAAAATAGTCGTGGGAACAATGGAAGAGCAAAATCGTTTGTTCTCCGCGCCAAGTGAGAAGTATTCAGCCAACATTTACCGTTGGGATAACCATCGTCTCGCCGCCCCCGTTCACTGTTTTTGCACTCGCGATGACGATCAATCGATGATTCTGAAAAAGTTTTAATCGATTACGAAACCATAATTATTCATGGAGTATCAAAGTTGTCGAAAAGGGTATAACGAAACTTTGGTGAGCATGAGAGCTTGGCGAAAATGAAATTTCCAACAAACGGAATTGGGTGTGGCGCAAGGTGCTTCGAAGAAAAACATCCCGTCCTCAATTCTCAGGAGACCGGGTCAGGGATACTCCGGGAGAGGTGCGAAAATGACATTGGAGCGAACGCTTCCGGCGAAATGAACGGCCAAATGCGCCGGTTGTGAGCTGTTTTCTGCGCATTCAAAAGATTTGCATTGTGGAAAAGGGAGTGATTTCTGGGGCCTTTGACAGTGGAGTGGATTGCTTCACTGGTGTTGTCAAGAGCGATCATGCCGAAAGGAAGTCCCGGAAGCGATTACTCGCCTCACACATTGGAGGAGGTGGTACCTCAGAAGTCTTTTGTTTTGATCTTCCCGCGAATACGACTGGAAAGCCTTCGTGAGCACCGCCATTTATTTAGGTGACTGATCGTCCCGGTGCCCCAGGAAAGCCATCGGTACAAGATCAAAATGTGGACTCAGTCAAGCTTATGTGGTCGGCGCCTACACAGGACGGAGGGTCGCCAGTTAGGAGCTATCTTATCGAAATGTCATCAGTATGCACACGAGAAATCCCGAAAACACCGACTTTTAAGGGAAACAACAAGACTTGGACACGCGCCGAAGTGACCAAACAGCCAATGACGTCCCTCTTTAACCTGGTCACTGGAGAGACTTACAAGTTCAGAGTGAAGGCAGAGAATGCATTTGGCCAATCTGATCCTTCTGAGGAATCAGACCCAGTTTACGTCAAAGTTGGCCCATCATTTTGACTTTAGTAATTGAATTTAGGACCTTTCCCGCACAGTTGAGGAGCCAAAGAAGACCAAGGCTGTAGTTGAACCAGAAACAGTCAACTACGAGAAACTAGACACCAAGGTTGAAACTTCTGAATACAAAACTGTGGATATTCACCACCTGCCTAACGATCTTCAGGCCAAGGTAATATAAAGAAAAATAAAAAAAACGGTTTTGCTTTAGTACATCATTTGTGAAGAACTGGGAAGAGGAGCTTATGGAACTGTCTATCGCGCAATTGAAAAGGCTACCGGCAAGACCTGGGCTGCAAAGATGGTTCAGGTAAGACAATTTTTAAAACAAGGCCAAAATTTGTTTTAGGTCCGACCTGGTGTCAAGAAAGAGAATGTTCTTCATGAAATCTCTATCATGAACCAATTGCACCATGACAAACTCCTCAACTTGCACGAAGCCTTCGATCTTGGAAACGAAATGTGCCTAATTGAAGAATTGTAAGTCAACAACTGCAATCAAAAGAAATCGAAATTTCAGTGTGAGCGGAGGTGAACTGTTTGAAAAGATCATGGAGGACGAGTCTTTGATGAGCGAAGAGGAAGTGCGCGATTATATGCACCAGATCCTGCTCGGGGTTCAGCACATGCACAAACACAACATCGTCCACCTAGATTTGAAGGCACTGAAATATGCATGTTAATCCCTACTTTCGTTTCAGCCGGAAAACATTCTTCTGAAAAACAAAAACTCCACTGACTTAAAAATAATCGACTTCGGTCTTGCAAGAAAGCTCGATCCGAAGAAGTCGGTGAAGCTGCTTTTCGGAACTCCAGAATTCTGCGCTCCTGAGGTTGTGAACTACCAGCCAGTTGGGCTGAACACCGACATGTGGACTGTTGGAGTCATCTCCTACGTTCTGTATGTTTATAAAACATTAAAATCAATAAAGGATTTTCAGGCTATCTGGTCTTTCTCCGTTCCTTGGTGATAACGATGAGGACACCCTGGCTAATGTTTCGGCAGCCGATTGGGACTTCGACGATCCGTCTTGGGATGATGTTTCAGACCTTGCAAAAGATTTCATCTGTCGTCTTATGGTAAAAGACAAAAGACGCCGAATGACGGTACAGGAGGCCCTCCGCCACCCTTGGATTGCTGTAAGTTGTTCTGTCTGTCCGTCCTTTATGTTTGTCCTCGTCTAGGGTCCCTTACTGTCCGCCTTCAACGATTTGTCCGAATATGTCAAGGTCCGTGTCTTTTAGTTATCTGTGATTTTTTGCCACAAGTCCTTGCCATAAGAATATTCTTGTTTCAGAAGATGCAACCAGCCCCTGACCGTAGTGCTGTTCCCAGCCGTCAGAAGAAGAACTTCTTGTCCCTCAAGAGATGGTCCGATGATCTTCTGCCAATTGGTCGTATGGCCAAACGTGGAGCCATCTTCAGAAGACTGACTATGGATGGCGTGTTCGAGAGAAAGATTGAATTTGGTGAGTTTACGTCAACCAGAAATAGGTAATATTGCCCTTTTAGACACCGAATGCGCGCCGTCGATCAGGAAGAAGTTGGAGGACATCGTCGCCAACGTTGGAGATCTGATTGCAACCCTTTCCTGTGATTTGGCTGGAAGCCCTGCACCCAAAATAGCCTGGTACAAAGACCAAAAGGAAATCAATGTTCCTTCCAACAAGTACGAAGCCAGGTAATAGTCATCCCTTATGGGCAATAACTTCATGTTTATAGGTACTCCGACGGGTTGACTGAACTTTTCGTGAAAAACATCGAGACCAGTGATGCGGGCAGTTACAGCTGCAGAGCTACTAACGAACTGGGCTCAATTACGACGCAGGCTGCCTTGAAGGTCGACGGTGAAAGTTCCGTGTCCAAAAAGAAGCCCAAGGCAGACACGTCACCCGCCGCCATTGCAAAAAAAAAGAAAACTTCGAAGGTTGCTCACTCCTGGAAAATAGCTAACTTTCGGTTTCAGGTGGTTGTTGAGGAGCCCATGGTCCAGGACAGTCCTCCTGATTTCCATCACAGGTTGACGGACTGCTCGGCTAAGATCGCCGAAACTAAAATTCTCGTAGTTACCAACACAACCCTGCCAGAGCCCACTGTTGAATGGTACCATGACGGTATTCTCATCTCCGGAACAGAGACCAAGTATCTCAAGAAACACGATAAGGTATAAAAGGGGGAAAAAAAGGTAAACTTTTGGTTTCAGGGACGCTACGAATTGGAAATTCTCAGCGTGGACATGTATGACGAAGGAGAGTGGAAGGCCGTTGGAAGAAACGCTTTCGGCGTTTGTGAAAGCAAATGCAAGCTGTCAATTGAGGTAAACCGAAAAAATGGTTATCATATATATTGCCTTCAGATTCCTTCTGACATGCACGCTCCTTCCTTCGACCACCCTCTTGAAGACGTCCGTTGTGAAGAAAAGGAAATGTTGAAGCTGGAAGTTAAAATCGCTGCCAATCCTGCTCCTGAAATTTTCTGGTTCCGCAATGACGCAGAGATCAACCACGGAGACCGTCACCGGTTAATCTTCGACGATGATGCTGGAAACTACTCATTGACCATCATGAACGCGTACAAAGAAGACAGCGGAGAATACAAGTAAACTTTAAACCAACCGTTTTAACCAATAAAGTTTTAGGTGCGTTGCCAAGAACAAAGTCGGCAAGGCCCACACTGTCTGCTGCGTCAGAATTGAAGAACTCGAGCAGAGAAAGAGCAAGAAACTGGATGCTAGCAAGGCTCCTCGTTTCTTGATGCACTTGGCAAACCCAAGAGAGGTACCTTTTTGAGAAAGCTTAGAAAAAGGGCTGTTTTAGGTCCCCGAAGGAGCTGAACTGGTCCTTGTCGGTGCTGTGACCGGTGCACCCGTACCAAGTGTGAGCTGGCTCAAAAACGAAAAGACCATCGATATGAACGGAAAAGATGTCCGATTTGAGAATGGAGTGTGCACTTTCACCATCTTCGCCACTCGCCAGGAAGACGCTGGAACTTACATCTGCGAAGCTAGCAACATCCACGGAACTGCCAGATCTACGAGTCTTGTGGAGATCAAGCGTAAGTTGAATCTTTTAAACTAGGAAACTAAATTTGTTATAGCTCCTGTGGATAATCTTGTGAAGCCAAAGTTTGTGGACTCCCTCTTGAATTCATCGACAATGGAAGGTGATGAAATTGTCCTGGAATGCACAGTGAACGCCAAGCCAAACCCGACAATCACCTGGTATATAGTTTATGAAGAAAGTGGCAAGATTGAATTTTCAGGTACAAAGATGGCTTGAAACTGATCATTGAAAACCGAATGTTGCACTACACCGATCGCAAGGGAGTTGCTAGACTAAACATCATGAATGCTCAAGTTGATGACGCTGGAGAATACACCTGTGAAGCAGTAAACGCGGCTGGCAAAGACTTTACCCATTGCACAGTTAAAGTTGTCGGTATGAACCAATCACATAAGTTAGTTAAAACTAATTTTAAAGACATGGGCCTTGCTAAATCTCGTCTTACACCACAAAGAGGAAGCAGAAGCCGAAGCACCTCACCTTCCCTGAAGTCATCTGAAGAGAAGGCGCCTGTTATTACCCGTCCTCTGTCGGATGCCACAGTGGTGGAAGGTAGGAAAGCCTTGAAATTCCAGAATATTTCATTTATTTTTAGGAAACCGCGAGCTGCTAGAAGTCGAAGTCAGTGGCTGCCCAGTTCCAATGATCGAGTGGTACCACGATGGAAAGCTTGTGGCTGAAAGCAGAACCCTGAGAACCTACTTTGATGGTCGTGTAGCCTTCCTGAAAATCTACCAGGCTCAGAATGAACACCAAGGACAATATGTTTGCAAGGTTGGCTTATCTGATTGGGTTCCGAACAAGTTTACTTTTAGGTTTCCAACAAACTTGGAGCAGTTGAGTGCAGAGCATCTTTGGCAGTCAAGAGCAAAGAAGAATCTGAACATGTACTAAAAATGCCATCGTTCACTAAGAAACTTCAGGATGTTGTTGTGAACAAGGTATGAAAGAAAGTTAACCTTACCAATTGTCATTCAGGCTGGGGATAGTTCTACCCTCACCTGCCAGATTCATGGAGATCCTTCGCCAACTGTGTGCTGGCTTCACAATGGAAGAGCAATCCATGAGGAGGACGTTCGCTGCAGAATATTTGATGACAACACTGCTGTTTTGGAAATTCCCAAGGTTACTGAAGACCTCTGTGGAACATATACCATCATTGCCACCAACAACTTTGGGGATTCCCACTCCTCTGCTGAGGTATGATTTAATTTTTAGCTTTCAAAAACAACTTTTAAGGTATCCATGGCCCAGCAGAAGCAACGAAAGGCTACAATCTGCCTACCGTACTTCATTGTGGAACCAAAACCAAAGATCACAGTGGAACAGGGATCAACCCTGTGCATCAACACCGACTTGAAAGGAACACCCAATCCCGAGGTCACCTGGCTGAAGGACAATCGTGCCCTAAACAGCACAGATCGTATCCAGTTCAAGCAAGAAGGAATCACCTACCAGTTGATAATTTCTAATGTAACTCCTGAAGATGAGGGAACCTACACAGTTGCTGCTGAAAATCAGAAAGGAAAGATCCGCCAGAATACGGAGGTAGTTGTTGCTATGAAACGTGGAGAAGAGCCGCCCACCGCTGTCAAAATCGTGAAGAAGGGTGAAGCTCCAGGAGACGTGAAGGACGCAACGTCATTAGGTGCCACCAGTAACACTGTGACTGTGACCTGGTCGCCTCCTTCTGAAAGTGGATCAGATGTTGAAGCCTACGAGGTGGAATACAAGGCTCCCGATTCATCAGAGTGGAAGAGCTCCGCCAAGACTAAGAAGTGCGAAGCCACTGTGAAAGAACTGAAGGCAAACACTGAATACGTTGTACGAGTGAGAGCTGCCAACAAGATCGGAAAAAGTTTCGGAATCTCAATTCCTATCAAGACTCTGCCTCTTGGAGAAAAGCCTGTCTTCACAACAGCCGCTCCGTCGAGTGCTCACGTGTCTTCTGAAGAAGGCACTAGCCTTACCCTCGCTTTTTCTGGAATTCCGCAACCAATGGTGAAGTGGTACAAGGATGGAAAGGAGTTGGTTGAAAGCGAGCATGTAACCATCGCAATTGGTGAATCCTCAACTTCTGTTGTAATCACCGAGCCAGTTGCTGGAACTGACGATGGTCTTTACTCCTGTCATCTGGAGAACAGCGAAGGACACGCCTACTGTGAGACTTCCGTGACTGTGAAGGAGAGTGAACGTCTTTCCACCACTGGATCTGACATTGCTGAAAAAGTGCCTAAAGGAACCCCGGTTGTTCAAAAACAACTAAACAACGAAGCTGCAACTGCCGGCCAACCATTTTCCCTTGTATGCAGGATCACTGCCAATCCGAAGGGAACAACTTGTTGGTACTTCAACGACGAAAGGATTGAATCCAAGGGTCGCTACGAAATCTCTGAAGCTGACAACGGAACCCAGAAGCTGGTCTGCCACGCCAGTAATGAAAACGACAGTGGAGTCTACCGGTGTGTTATCACCAACAGCAACGGAGTTGCCCAGACTGAATCAACGGTATTGTGTTAAGCTAGTAAAAGTTATTTTCAAAGTTTAGGTCTCGGTAACTGACAAGAAGTCTCAAGTGTCTCCACAAGTCATCCCTGACAATCAAAACATCACTGGGATTGCCAATCATGAAGTGAAAATCAAGTGCAAGATTACTGGAAAGCCAGAGCCAGAGGTGACTTTTGCAGGATTTTATAGTATCTGGGAAATTTAGGTGGTATGGACCAAGGATGGAGCTCCGATTAGCACCAGCCGCAGAACAAAGCTTACATTTGCCGATGGGGAATGTCAGCTTCTAATTTCCAAGTATGAAGCTACCAATATGGTTGGGTAAATGTTACTTTAGGCTAACTGGGGATGACAGTGGAATCTATCTCTGCTCTGCCAGTAATGTAGTTGGTGTCAACTCTGCCAACATTGAACTCACAGTTGGAGAAACAACTGGAGCTGACCGCCACTTGGTTGTTGCTGAACAGACCGAAGATAGAAAGGTTTGAACATTTGAAGTCATAATAAATGTTTATGTTAAGGTTACTCAAAAGCCTCGTTTCATCAGAGCTCCTGCCTCCACAATGGATGTCATGGAAGGCGGTCAATTCAAGCTAGTTGCCAAGGCTGTTGGCGACCCTAAACCGAATGTGACCTGGAAAAAGGTATGCCTAAATTAAATAACAATTACAAAATGAACTTCAGGACGGTCGCCCCATTCTGCGTACAAACCGTCTTTACCGCCACTTTGTCACTGGAGATGGAGAAAGTCATCTAATCGTGGAGTGTGTGGTTTCCAAGACAAGTGGAATCTTCAGCTGTGTTGCTGAAAACCAGCACGGAGAGGAAGAAGTGGAGACCCAAGTGATAGTCCGTGAGTGTTTTTCTTTCTTAAAGTTTCAGCAATTTTTTAAAAGTTTTAATAATTCATATTTAGAACGTGGAAAGGTTGTTTCTCCCTCTATCGAAGTTCCCACATTTGTCCAAGCTCTTCACGATCAAGGAATTGTCGATGGACATCCAGCTACTCTTACCTGCAAGGTAAACCACAAAATAAAGCAAGCTAAATTTTTATTTAAGGTTCGTGGAGTCCCTGAGCCAGAACTTAAATGGTTCTACATTGACGATAACGGACAGTCGACCTGTCTTACTGCCGCTGGAAGTGGTTGGGTTGAATGTAGAGGCGGAGAGGTGAATACCCTTTTTGGTTCAGTAATTCTGAAAACTTTAGACTGCCGAACTCAAGGCCGAACGAGTCATCAAGGCCCAACAAGGAACCTATCAGTGCATTGCAAGCAACACCCAGGGAGAAGCTACCACCCAATGTTATCTTCTGGTTGGAGGTGGATTACCATTGTATTCCAAAAACCAAGTTATGTTTCAGGCTTAGCCGATGAGCCTGCCGGACCTCCCCGCTTTGTGAAATGCCTGAGGGATATCTGGAATCCTCTGGGAGAGACGATCATCTTCGATGTAGAAGTTGCTGGTTGCCCTCTTCCGGAATTAACTTGGTTCCACAATGACCGCCTAGTTAAGGAAGGAAAGAACATCGAGGTATATATTATCAAATAGTTTTTGAAACCTCGTTGTTTTCAGATTCGCTACGTTTCTGACAGCAACTGTCAGCTAATTGTGACAAACCCCGCCCTTTCCAACATGGGATCCTATTCCGTCGAGGCTGCAAATGTGCACGGAGTTGTGAGGACGACTGGCTCTGCCAACGTTGGCAAACCTCGTCACTTGGAGCCTCCCCAGTTCAAGGACATGATTACAGAAAAGGCATTGGCTGTTCAACCTAAAGTTGCCTTTGATGCCAAGGTTTGTGGTTCAACAATGTGCAGTACAAACTGTTTTCAGGTCAAGAAATCGGCATCTACCGTACGAATGGAAATGAAGAAGAAGGGAGCTGCTCCAGTTTTTGTCCACGGTCTTGAGGACATGGAACTGAAAGCTGGAGATTCAGCTGCTGTTGCTGGAAAATTGGGAAGAAGTGAGTGGAGTATATAAAAATCAAGAAGCAACAATTTAGGACACGCCCATCACAAAAGAGCTTCTAACCAAGAAACGGACGACGCCCAGGGTTTGGCAAGAGCAATCTTGGCTTCAGCCCTGGAAGAAGATGGAGGTCGCAAGTCAACTGAGGAGAACCCCGCTGTCGTCGAAATAAGAACAGCAATTCAAACAAGAAATAGGAGAACTTGCCGACCAAAGTTTATGGTTAAGCCGAAGCCGAAGAAGGTATGTTTCTCGCTATTTATAAGCAAAGCTTTCGTGTTTGCAGGTTTTGGAGGAATACAAATCTCTGAGACTGAAAACGGCTATTTCGGCTAATCCGATGCCCAGTGTTCACTGGGATAAGGATGGTATTATTCTGGAAACAGGAAACAAGTATTCGATCTACAATGATGGAGACTTCTACTACCTCGAGGTAAAAACTTTTCATTTTGAGGCCTAAAGAAAATGTTATAGGTGCATCATGTCTCTTCGATTGACAAGGGATTCTACAACTGTACTGCTGCAAACAGTGAAGGAATTCTTACTTGTTCTTCGGAAGTTGACGGTATGTCAATTGGAATAAAATTTTATGGTATTTTTCAGTGGTCCGTGGAGAGAGCTCAGTTCATGTCGCGAAGAAAAAGAGCAAAAAGGAGCCCAAGGCCCCTACTTTCATCGAAGTTCTTCCCGGAAAAATCAAGGTATATTAGTCTAATTCTATTGTAAAATCTGTTTTCAGGCATCGACTGTGGAGCCGTTCTCTGTGGAATGTTCTGTATCTGGCTACCCGTGCCCATGGATTCAATGGACTCGCAATGGAATGCCCCTTTTGCCCCAAACTGACAAGTACGAACTACCTAAATCCTTAGCTGAAGTGTTCCTTAGGTGCATTATGTCATTCGATGGAGAGTGTGCCACTCTTCGTCTGTGCAATGTTTCACCCTCTGATGAAGCCGTCTATTGCTGCGAGGCGCGCAACGAACATGGTGAAGCAAAAACACAGGTAAAGGGCTCTTAAAACGCGGTAAACTTAGATTTCAGATGAACTTGTCTGTTGAAGGATGTAATGGAGATCTTGCTGCAAACGGTGTCGCACCCCTCTTCACGTAAGGGTTTTGAAGTTTTACTCTTGAATTTCAATATTTCAGGACAGAGAAAATCAGATCGATCATCAAGGCGACGGACGGAGACCGTGTCACTCTTGCTGCTGAATTGGCACAGGGTAATTCTGGTTTTCTCAATTTGAAGCGCTCTTTTGTTTTAGGCTCCGAACCGTTGCAAATTCGTTGGCTGCGCAACAAGATGACGATCACCAACTCTCTGTCTTTCCAGTATCTTCAAGAAGGCAAGGCTGTCAAGCTGCAGGTAGGCAATTTTAACTTTACTTCTTTACTTTTTACAAGTCTGAAAACTTTGAAGTATTTCAAAACTTTAATGCCTGACTACTTTAAGGTCTTAATATTCCAACTCTTCTACTTTATGAATTTGTTTCTACTTTAAAGGGGAAGGACCTCGTAAAATTGATTTTTCAAAGTCTCTTAACAATTATTTTATTGAATAGATACCACTGCCACGATTCTGAAATATACCCCTTTTATATGATTTGGACTGCAAAAGGGGCGCGTTTACACGGCCGATTTACGCGTTTGCCGCACGTAAACACGGCTAGAGTGGGCGAGAGAGTGTGGGAAATGGGGAGACACCGAGTTGGCGGCAATCAAATGATAATTTCTCCAACTTTTCAAGCGCTCCTAAATCGGTTTCTTTTCATCCAAAATAGGTAATAGAGGTATGTTTCGGATTCCTGGAAATGAGATCTAGGCTTTAATCACAAAATTTAAAAAAATATTTTTACGCGGTCCTTCCCCTTGAATGCCTGAATGCTTTAAAGTCTTCAAATTCCATTTTGTCTTTTTTCCCTTTAACTTGAAAGTCTGAATACAAATTGCACATTTACGTGTTTCAGATAGCCGATGCATTCCCGGAGGATGCTGGAGAATACGTTGTGGAGGCCAAGAATCCATGGGGCGTTGCCAAATGCATCATGCGTCTGGATATTCACAGTTCGTTCATTCCAAGGAAATGAATCATTTGGAATTTAGGTGTGGAGGGTCATTCCGTTGCTGAGGAGGCCCCTCGAATTCTGGACGCCGAGACTCCAGTCCGTGTTGCGTGTGGTCTTGCTGCAGAGTTACGCGCACACGTGCTGGGTCATCCGGACCCGGTTATTGCCTGGGAGAAGGGAACGGCTCTCTGCCAAACTGGAGATAAATACACGGTACAATTTGGAAACTTGCGTTTTCAAAAGGAATTTTCAGATGACGAACGAAGGAAACACTTTCCGGCTGCGCGTCAACGATACTGTGAGGGCTGACTCTGGAAAGTACTCGTTGACCGCTGTGAACGTCGCCGGGCAGACTTCTGCTACTATTGAACTTATAGTTCACGAACCATCCAGGTATGATATTTTACTTACTTTTCATACTGTAAATTTCAGTCCGTCATCTTCTATCGCCCGCTTCACTCATTCCCCAGTCTCAGTTCAAGCTAGACTGGGTCAGCGGGCCGAACTACGCGCTCGTTTCAGTGGACTCCCTGCGCCCATCTGTCGCTGGTTCAAGGGAGACGCTGAGCTGGAAGATGGTAAATCACTGAAGAAACCTTCAAAAACTGTTTTTTCCAGGCATTGGAGGCATTTTGATTTCGGACACTCCTGATTCGTCCACTTTATCGATCGTTTTCCTCGAGAACAACCACGTGGGAGAGTACTTGTGTACCGTACGCAACTCTCTCGGGGAAGACCTCGCAACTGCTATGATTCTTCTCGAAGGTTCGAATTGTCATCTGAAGTCTACCGTACCCGTTTCAGCCATTTTGTCCTTGTCTTTTATGTACACGTCTACGCTTGTCCTAATTGTCTGTCAGTTCGTCCAACGTTTGTATGTGGTCTGTGGCTAATTTCAGAGTGCGGAAAGTAAAATTCTTGATTTTAGGATCATCTGCAGCTCTGCCTCAACGCCGATCGAAGCGAAAGTAGACGTAATCAACGACCACCCGCAATCTTCAAAATTTAACTTGCCACATTCTCATTTGTACACTTTCGACTAGTTTATATTGAATAGCACTGGTAGATTTACTTTTTATCGCCATACACCCCGTCTTTCCACTGGCCCGGAGGGACGTTTCTTCAGTTCGCTATAAAATGTGTTTTATTTAATAAACGAATAAATTTATCTGAATAATTATCTGTTTTGTATTCTTTATACAGTCTTCTTCGCATTTTGACAACAAACATCTGCATCATAGATTTCAAACAATTCCGCAAGTTCCGAATTTTCTCGAAGCATTACAACACATTTCTGAAATTTCAAAGTTTCATCATGTTTCAGGGGGGAATTACAGCGAGTTTCGGTAGAAGTAACATCAGCTGGGCCGTTCTGCGTGTTATCTGACTTTCCTCGAGTCCTATTTGCCTGCAACCAATGAATTTTCAACCAAAAAAATTGTTTTCACCTGTAGAGGAGGTGCAAATCGGAGAAGAAAATATCATGTGTTTTGCGAATTGTGCACAAGGTTTCTTTCGAAATACCTTCACATGCTAAAAATCAATATAAAATTTAAGGAAAATTGATTTTTTACCATCATTCCACAGAAAGAGCGCTAAAAGGACAACATATTCCATTTCCAAGATGCCCATTTCCTTCATATGGGAAATTATTACATTGAGCATAAAATCCATTGCAGGCCGGAAAACTCTAAATCATTGTTTTTCGAACATTTTTAAGTTTTAAAAAATTACTTGGCTGCTTCTTCAGGACTTTTATGAACTCCATTCGCCCCTCTGTAGAAGATTTGGAGGTCATTTGTTGTGATATACCCTCCGTCTGGCATCAAAAGGCGACAATTCGCTAAAGAAAACTTGTTAATGAAAAATTTTAATCGGAAGTAACCTTCATCATGTCCAAACATCTTGTAGGACTGATATGCGCGATCTGTATGTGACAGGTAGCAGAAAAAGTTTTTGAATAACAAAGTCTATAAGAAATTTTCTGGTTTTAAGGGTGCTTACCTGATCAACTTCTGGAACATCACCAAACGGAATGAAGTATGTTTTAACCATATCTGAAGCTACGTGGACCTCTTGCATGCAGATTTCTTTACAAACATCGAATTTGGAAGGTTTCAGTTCCTATAAAACAATTTTTATTAGTAAAAATCAATACCGTTTCTTTCTTAAAAAGTCCACTGAAGTCACTTTTTCCGCTCCTTACGTGTGCTGCCCTTCTGGCGGAAAGTAAATATTGGTAGCCTAAAATAGTCAAACGGTAAGTACATATTTACACTACCCTGCTGCATTTTAGGAATTAAAAACATTGAAACTTGACCATCTGGGAAAAGGTTAAGTGACCTTGTGAGCATTAAAGGCTAAAAACAGTTAACAAAAAAGGATGGTAAAAAAACCTGTGCAGAAAAATAAGGAACTTGAATTTGTAAAGGAGAAGCAGGTGGTAATTGAACTTCCAACTTTTGGGTTTTTGGAGGAGGTGGCATCTGGAAAATGATATTCAATGGGATTCCAAAGAAAATAAAAGTCGTATGGTATGATAGTTCCAATCTCAAAAAGTTCCTATTGCATCATTTGTTGAAACAGAATAAATGGCAGATTAAAAATATTTGCATCAGCTATTGAAATTCGATAAAAGAACAAACTTGGTAAAAAAAAGTTTTGGTACAATTCGTGACTTGTAAAAAAAATTGTGATGTTACTCACTGATTGTACTGCATCTGTGTCTCTCTTTTT
This sequence comes from Oscheius sp. G VE-2021, assembly GCA_022343465.1. Lineage (NCBI taxonomy): Eukaryota > Metazoa > Nematoda > Chromadorea > Rhabditida > Rhabditidae > Oscheius > Oscheius sp. G VE-2021. The sequence goes on from JAJQXH010000055.1 coordinate 2,472,538, forward strand.
GGCATTTCCAATTCCGTCACGAGCCAATTGAACAGCTAAAAAAGTTTTGTTGCTGCAAAATTGTGGTAAACCTGATGCTCGCATTCCAACATTTATACATCTTGTTAGTCTACAAGATCGACAACTGTTTCTAGCTGCTGAAAAATTAAGATAAAATGAGTTCTAGAAAATTCTGCCTTTTGAAACACCGCAGGCCCCATTTCCACGACAACTGTACTCTAAGTTCATGGTGACTGTTCTTCTGAAGAAAGCGGCGCATGCTCTAAACCACAATTGTAAAACGCTTCTATTGTGGGGACCTGCATGAGTATGATCCAAAATGAAGGCCATCCGAATCATCTCCACATACTTGACACTCATTTTCCGATTTCTCCGCTGCCATTGTCGTAAATTCGGGAAAAGAAGGACAAAGGGAAAAGTCGATTGGAGTCTCTGCGTTGTGTGCGCCAGTACTGATAAGACGGCGTTTTGGGGGAATCTGTTTGTGTCGCCTGGTGGCGGTGCACTCGAGTGACATCAACACGGCAGTCAAACAAGAACCAGGAATCGCTCGTGGAGATTTTAACTTGTTTCAAGTGTTCAAAGATCGGAGACAATTTCCCTTTTTCATGTACGTTGTGGGAACTTGGTCAAATGTAGGTCCTTCGCCTCATTTTGTTTCTACCACTTGGTGGAGAACCATAAAACTATGAGTACTCACAATTTTGCAAGATCTAATAAATGCTGAAATCAGCCTCGTTTTAGTTATTTTGCAAGTTATGTATCCAATATTGTTTTTTTTAAATTTCTATTATATTATTTTATTATTTCGTAAATATTGTTTTTTTTTTCAAATTCCGCCTGTTTGTTCAAAAGAGCACAAAAACTATGGTTTTGTAATCAATCGCATGGAAAATATAAAAATATCTTGAACTTTTGAATCTGTTATTCACTGATTTCAATTTGTTTTTCACTGTAAAATTTTAACATGTAGTATTACTGTTATTCACATTCTCTGTTCTATGAGAGGGGTCTTGAAATGCAGGCAGTACTGCTTGCTAGGAAAACATCGAGGGTTCGGATCTACCCCAAGTATAATCTTACCGTTTTATTTTAATGTCTTGAAACTCCTTTTTACCTTAACCTTAAGCCTCGACCTTAAGCCTTCTTTTTTCAAAAAGGACTCACTTTAATGCTAATTCCCCATTTTACTTCAAATAATTTTTTTAACGCTACTCCAAAAAGTGGTTAGGCAAAAGAAGCCATTAGCAAACAGTTTTCCTAGCATTTTACAAAAAAACCTAAGTCGCAATTAAAATGTTTTATCATTTCAATTATTCAAATATACGCAAACACGTGCGACTGATCAGAACCCAAAGTTTTTACCTGGTTCAGGTCAATATATCTTTTGAGTAAACGAAAAAAAACAAGTCTTCGAATGTTACCTTGAAATCGATATTTTATCGTACAAATCTAAATTTATTATATGCACGTTGTGGTCATCAAAAGACATTTCGAGACCTTTAGTTTGCATGAAAACTTTAACTTTGTTCTTTTTGTTTGTTGGTTCTGCATGAAGTACAGCATCATGTTTGGAGCTGACGCTACCTCTGCCTATGAATAGCCTGGATGGCGTCATCGCTCGTTTACCAACCAGGTTGTCTCATGTCTCTCGCTGCCCCACACGCAGTCCGTGTACGTCTTATCTGTGCGACACATTCCTTTCTGGTCTGCGTCTCGCCCTCTCATTAATCGATTCTTCCGTACAGTTTCCTTGCGCCTAACACATTATTCTACGCATCGGGTCACGTGTTTTGCGTTCCGAAACACGCGTGTGACCCCATCGGTTTTTGTCTGCTGGTATGTTGGCGGGGCGGCCAGGCGTTGAATGCGTTAAACTCGGCGTTCGCTTCTTACGAGCAGCGGTGTTTTGTTGCGAGCGGCGGCAAACATTCCACCGCTACTTGCCGTGACCCTGGCGGCCAGCCGGCAAATGTGCATACTGCTCATCTTTAATTGCTTACTTTCAAAGACTACATTGTTTAGAAAATCCATATTCTTTTATCCTTTCAAAAAGCCCGTTTATTTGTATTTTTAGTCAAATACTGCTTGTAAAACATCAAACTAACTACTCGTAAATGTTTCAATTGTTCTAGTTACATCTTAAAAATTCCAGTAAAGCCCTTTGTTCACAACTTTGTTTAAAAACATTTTTGCAACATGGGCATAATGAGACAAGATTTGTTTTACATTAATTTCGGCTTTTGTCAGACATTCTTCTATGTTTTTACTAATTTTTCACACTGTTGGAATTATTATTTAATTTTTTTTAAACATTGTAATTATTTTCATTTGAAGATTGTTTCGTTGATTAAGGTTATAATGATGAGATTCATAAAAACCTATCCATTTTCATTAAATACTTTTTGCTTATCTCATGTTTAAAGTTACAGTGTCATCTGTAAGTCCATTTTATTCGTTACACCTTTAATTTTAAATGTATTTACCAAAACTTTCAAGTATTATATTTTTAAATTATTAAGACTGCCTGCCAAGTTAAAACTTCATATAGTGTATTTTAAAGGGATGTTTTTTGAAACCCATTTTTCTAATCTGTAAATTTGATTCTTGATGATTATTCTTTCAAAACTCTTGATTGTGCGTTTTTTTCATTGTGAAAAGTATTTTATTTTTCGATTAAATGATTATAAATGTTATAAATGTTGGTCAAAAATTGTAGTAACCGTTTGATAAACCATATTTCTCAAAAGAAAGTGTTAAAAGTCTCTTTCCCCAGTAAACCAATACACTTATGCTAAGTTTTTCTTTTTCCTACGTTTTCCATTTCCGCCCTAAATAGACAGACGGAATGACAGTTGAGTCGCAACAGGCAGTGTATCTTCCGTTCATCTAGATTTGCCCAAAACGGCCTCTGTAAACGACACTGCGAAGAAGCAGGCATCTTTTCACAGATAATTATCTCAGCTAACCACGCAATCTCCGCAAAACTCTCTCCTTCTGTGAGAATTCCAAGTGTTTTCTTCTTCTCCCAGCTGTACTCTGTCTCTTTCTCGTCTTCCCCGTGAATCGCCATCCTCGTCCTTGGCAGGTTCTGTTTGCGCCTTCTTTACGTTAATCCGTCTCGGCCGTATTTCCGCTCTCTTTTTCGCTATAGTTTTTCAATCGATGGTCAGTTTTTGCATTCGAAATCAATTTTAATTTGTTATAAGAGAGATATTCTACTTCGCACCCATCTGTTCAGTTCTTCAACCCATTTGTGAACTTCAGAAGTGAACAACAATCGCTTTTATACCGTACTGTTACAAAGTTTTCCCAATTCCATTTTTCGTAAAGCCTTACAAACATTCCAAACACTTGTATTTTTAGTGTAAAATATTCCCGTAAATGTTGTTTATAAGTTTCACTTTTATATTTGTCCTTGAAAATTAACTTTTGTTTTTTTATTTTAAAGGTTTTTTTATTTCAAAGTTATCTGAAATCAACCTTTGCCCACAGTTTTTATTGTTTTAAGCATGATGACACCGTGTTACCTTAACCTTGAAGGAAAAACAAGTTTTTTAAGGTTACGGCAAAAAATGCGTGCCAAAAGTTCGGGTGTCAGTGGCTTCGGCGTGCCAACAGGAATGTCTGGAATGCGCGTACGGCGCAAGGACGTGCGTCCTGCAAGGCTGGCGCGCTGCCAGCCGTTAGATGCGCATGTTTGTTTGTCGGCGTCGTATCCCGCTGCGATAAACAATGTTCCAGAAGTAGGGAATCCGCGCACGATCGGGTCAGCCGAAAACACGCCACGGCGAAATCTTCGACTACTATGCCTTCTCCAAGGCCTAGACAAACCCACAAATACCATTCTGGGGTTCACGCGGTTTCTGAAACCCGTAAACATCAGATTAGAACCGTTTTCCACTTTTCTGCTATTTACGCTTAAGATTTTCATTTTGCTCGTAAGACGATACGGACGCGTCGAAAACCACCCGTCTACAAACATTTCAAACCTTGGCGCTAAGAGACATTTGTTTTCACGCCGTTTCACTTCTCTCGTGCCTCTCAAGGGCATCTCAAGCTTTTTAACCTCTCGCCACTCATTTGTCTGCCACTTCGGCCACCTGTCGCCGCCCGTATTAGTTTCACGCGTTTTCCTATTTATCGCCTCTGAAAATCGGCGACGTTTAGCGTAAACCCCGAAAATTTTGTGGAGACGCAAGGCGAGGGCAAACAGTGTCTGATCAGTGCAATGCTTCCGCTGTGTTCCACTCGAGTCGCACCGGCTGCTCTTTCGGTGCCTCTTTTTGTGACTCACCACTCTTCTCCGCCTATTTCTGGGAAAGGAAAAAAGTGGCCGCCTGTGCTGCGCAAACGTCTGTCGGCTAAAAGTCTTTGTCTTTGTTCTCCCTTTGTGAATCTGAAGAGCTTTAGTGAAATTAGTATTGCGACGGCGGAGTGTTTGAATGCCATTGTGAAGGCCAGACACATTCCGATGCTATGAAACGGCCAAGATCAATCATATCACAGTTAAATAATGAGTCATCTCACTTAGTGAGAGAACAAACGGAATTCGTCTCACCTCCGTTTTGCCAGTACGTGAGAAATCACATCAAAAACTTTGGCTTTTCAACGGACCCATCTATGCAAACACCGCTGAAAAAAGCAAAAACGATAAAGTTGGTCTTTTAGTTTAACATAAAAATCAAAAGAACAGTCACGTGGCGTCTTATTCAGCAAAGTGTTGTTGTGAAAGAATATAACATTTGTCTCGTCTACTGTATTTCTCTCTCTCTCTCTCTCTCTCTCTCTCTCTCTATCTCTCTCTTTCTGTCTCTTTCTCTCTCTTTCTCTCTCTATCTCTTTCTTTCTCTCTGTTTTTCATTTACTCACCCCCACTATCTATCTCTTTCTTCTTTCCTCTTTCGCCTTTCGCTCATTCTCTCTCTCTCTCTCTCTCTCTCTCTCTCTCTCTCTCTCTCTCTCTCTTTCTCTCTCTTTCTCTTTCTCTCTCTCTCTCTCTCTCTCTCTCTCTCTCTCTCTCTCTCCCTCTCCCTCTCTCTCTCTCCCCTCTCTACCTCTCCTCTCTCTCTCTCTCTCTCTCTCTCTCTCTCTCTCTCTCAATTTCTCTCTCTTCCTCATTCAATGTTAAGGTTTCTTTTTTTGTTTCGGAAACACACTAGTTCAAACGTTTTGCTTTTATTACATCAACTTTATTTCTTATAATTGATCGGAAATGAATTTTCTTTAAGCATTTTCTGTCAATTTTTGTGACTTACAGTTAGTTTCAAATCAGACGTTCCGTAAACAAACTAGAGTTTAACTTTTCCTGAGCCCATTGGGCGACTATTCAAATAGTATCTTTTTCGCAGCCAAGTAACACAACACCCTTGATTTTTTAAACAAACGCTAAACCCCTCTTTCTTATCTTTATCTTTGCAAATGAATTGTTCCTCACTCAGCTGTAACAAAATCAGTCTTGTTATAAACACAGTTTTGACACGTTTTAGGCCAATTATTCTTTTTCAAAAAAGCTTTTCAAAAACGGGTGATTTAACTTTGTGTCGATTGAAACTGTGAAAACATCTATGGAATTTGCGAAAATCTCTCTGGAATTCGAATTACTAGAATCTTTCTCGAGTTCCATTTTCACTTTCCAAAATTCTCCACCGTTCATTTTTTTCAAACGTTAAAAATTTAAAAGTTCAAGTTCACCCGTCGCATAGTCTGTTCTTCGCCTCGTATCTAGCGTATTCCTACTTGGCCTCCCTTGTGGACATAGTATTTTTTCTACGCTTTGTATCCTAGCTTACGTGCGTTGAACAAATCCCGTGCCTCTCCTTTTCCCTGCAACCACGGGGTCAAAAAAACGTTATGTGTACTCCTTGTGGCCCTTGCGACGGCCACCGTCCGTTAACCAAACAACCGCGTCATGGTCATGAACTGCGCATTAGCATGTAATTAACATCACGTTCTTCCCCAGAGAAACCCCTTTTCACATTTTTTGATGCTTTCACGTGTGAATGATCTAGGTTTTTGTCTGTTCCTCCTCCAGAAACGAAAGAACAAACGTCTATTTCTTGTATTGTACACAAGGCGCGACAATGCTCGCGACACTCGATCGTAAACGACGACCTTGGCTGTAGTGCCGCCTTATCTCCAAGGGAATTAACGGAATTCCGCCACGATTGTCACGCCCAGTAGTCCCACAGTAGCTGTAAACAGTTGAAACTGTCTATACCAGTTTGCCCCCCCCCCCCCTGGATCTAAGACAATCTTCTTCTAGCTTCTATTGTTTTAAGTAGCATTTTATTGTGCCCTTCCATTTGAAGGACATTTTAAAGTTCAAGAATTTCGTGAAATGCTGAGGATGAGAATGTGACCTTTGCGATCCCAATGTAATGTCAACACACAGGCAATGACGCTATTCCGCGAAATTCCAGCATCTTGAAAAACGTGTTTACCTAAATCGTTTGCTAGCGTGACCACGTGGTCAATCTTGTGCCAAACGACCTTCGGATTCAGAAAAAAAACAAATCAAAAATAATCCTCCTTTTGCATTTTTTGGATATTCGGATTTTTACGCAACGCATCAGATATCCCGCTTGCGTCCCCATTGTGTGCGGTTTCCTTCGTTCCCGTGCGCCCGTATCACTTACCGATGGCCTGCCGGGTACCGGTTCCCCTGCTTCCATATCATCAATTGTGGCCGCACTTTCCGCTGATTATGTGACGAATTCCTGCGCTGTTTGCCGCTTCTTGACACCCAAGTTCAACTTTTCCATGCCGTGCCCGCCGTGTCTGATCACGCGCGGCGCTGCCGTAAAGCGGCCACATCCATCGTTGGCACAAGGCTTTTGCCCTTCGTCGCGCAGACTTTAAAACAACACGTTTCGCAGACGAATTCCCCCTTCCTTCGACCGTTTAGGCTAATCGCTTTTCCTTTGAAATCGACACCTACGCTCTTCCGGTCCTTTCTACTCTCCATGATTCATAGCAATGATTCAGTTCTCGTAATATTCTATTCCTGAACTTTTATCAAACACCCCTTCGCAACTTATCTATTTCCCCGAGAATTATAAGTCGATTACTTTTTCTAGTCTTTTATTGTCATTGCTCATCACTTTTATTGTTTTCTGCATATTTTGGTGCACCCATATCTATTCTTGCATCAAAGAATGTCTCTGTTCAAAGACTGTCCCTTGTCTTTTGAGTAAACATTATAGTACCACTTCTATCGCATTCTCAAGCTCCTTTTATTCACGTGGATCTGTCTAGCCATCCACAATAAAAATTTCATATTCTCCCAATTTGGTTCATTTTATCTTCAAATTTTGTGAGCCCATTGTTTTTAAAAAGTTGAACCTTTTAAAAAAAGTTAGCTTGTAATTAAGTTTGCAAAACGGCTGCATGTGACTTTTCGCTTATCAGATGCGGGCGGAGCGAAAAACCAGACAGCCTAGTGTCCGGTTCCAAAGGCGTTTTCAACTTCCTGCCTCAATCGAAAGAAACTGCTACTATTTTTAAAACCACCCACCCACCTTCGTTGTAATGGGATTTCAGAAATTTGTCGCAATTTCTGGGGCCGTTGCTTCTTTCTTTTCACAACCTTTTCATTATTCATCTGAGAAGTATTCTTCCGCCGGAGGTGACTAACACCATTCTGGAGCATTTCGACGTTTTTGTATCGCGCGCAGAAAACCTTAAATGGGCGTGTGAGAATAGCATTCCCTGTTTGGATTTATTCGTTTGGCACTACATTCCAACCATTCCGTCTGTTGTCACTTCGCTCTCTGCACTTTTCGTGTCACAAACAGTTTGCCCTAAAAAAGCGGGCGATCCGTAGAAACCTTCCCTCGCGGATATCCCTACGTTCCATGGATCGCCGCACGCAATCGATGTTTTAGTTTGGCGCTCTTCTCGCTATCAGCGTTTGATAGCTGCATTCCGCAGCATTTTGCGCCGTTTTTTGAGTTTTCTTTGTTCTAAATATTTGTAAAACATCTTTATCACATAATGTCGTTTGGCATTAACTGCGCCTGATCGACTGCATTCCGTTTATAACGGCATGCCGCCAAAAAGCAAAACAGCGATGACATCCTGGGAATGTACCGGTCATTCTACCTACTCCGTGGGTGATTTGCATGTGTTGCCATTGGTCAGGGAATCGATAGTGTTGGGGCGTCCTTGAGCGAGTCATCAGCCGAAACGGTTATATCGCAATTCGGTCGCCTTCTTCTACCTGTTGTTAGGTGGCGACAATTCTCTGGCAAAAACAAAACACCGTCTTTAATTGGATTCCAGACCACCCATTGACCTTTAATTGACACTCGGAGTGCGAAATGGAGTTAATCCCTTTCTTTGCTTTGCGATAATATCTCCTTACTGATAAGGATTCGCTTTTTGCAACAAGATACCCCTCTAAACAGACTTAAATTCCCCGAAACTCTGTCATGACCACCACATTTTTATGTCCCACACAACATGTTTTAGTGTCTATTTGACAAAGTTTATGACACTGACGTTTGCTGATTACTCCGTGTCCGGCCATTATGTAATTGCCACCACATTTCGTCTCTCCGGTTTCCGGAAACTAGCATTCCTCCCAGATTTCACGGATTTTGACTGATCTTCATCACTATTTTCTAGGTAATGCGAAGTTAAGACGTGTTATCAGTATCTGCGTGTGCAAAATGCAGAGTTTAGGATTAACACAGGATTAAGACTTAACTCTTCCAACGGATATAAATAACTTGGCGAAACATTCCTAAAGTTTCTAACTTTTGCCAAAAAATTTCCAAAAATTCACAGACGTTTCTTTTTAGAAATGTTTTTCTCAACTATTCTCGTAGATTTCTTTTTGACAAAATGTGCGAATAATTTGTGACTTTTAAAATCATGGGTTACAGATGTTTTGCTCAAAAGATACAATACACTAATTTGTCTTTTTGTTTTCGCCTTATCGCTTTACAACCACTTTTTAGTCTGCGTCCTCTGTCCCATGTTCCATCGGCATCAAATATCTCTATGATCTATGCCACAATCACTAGCATTGAGGATTTTGAGGCTTTTTTTTCGAAAGTTTGACCTATCTTCTGAAGGTTTCGGCGTGTTTTTCGCAGTAGACACTTTATAAGCTAAACATCATAAGGAGGACACCAGGTGTTCAAAAAAGTGTGACCGGAAGCAGCGAAACCGCGATCAGGAATGTTTCGGCAGCGCATGAACCGTCCAGGGCGTATCGCGGCCATTCGCGGCTTATCGCAGCTTTTCTGGCCTTCACTCGCTTTTCCACTCTTTCCAACTGTTTCACCCTGAAGTTTTCCCAGACTCCTATATATCACAGCGCTGTAACATTCCATCGGACAAAGGCATTCATCTGTGACGACAATCTACGATTCCCCCGTCCAATTTTATCAAACTTCATGAATTCCGCATCCCGAACCCTGTCTTCCCCTTTCCTTAGAAAACCGAAGCTTCAGCCACTTTGCCTTGGTCATATCTCCTGCCTAGCTGTCTCATGAGCTGTGACCAAGAATTCAAATTCACCTCGTGGTGCCGAACAGCTGATCAAAGACTTCTATTTCAAAACTGGTTTGTCGCTGCCTAGCTTTCTAGAATTTTCTGTTGCTTGCAGTTTTCAGTTAAGATCTCATTATATATCTCTTTTTTAGGTAATGGACTCGTCCTGCTCGACGCCAAGTTCGAGTAGGTCGCGCGCTGCTGCTGTTTCCCGTCTGCCACATCATCTGCAACAGCCGTCATCAAGCACAACAGGTGATAGACGACTTTACGAATTTTAACTGTTTTTAAGGTCCCGCGGTGCACTCTCCATCAGTACACAATGTGAGACCTGGCCAGTGCTACGTGACAGTGCAGACGTTGTCCAAAGAGAGTCTGGTGATTGTTGTCAACGTGGGTGGTCCCTCTATCCTGTGACGGAAGACTTTTTCAGCAGAAAACTCGAGTACACGACGTGCTGTGGAAATGCGGCGAAATTTTAGAGATAGCCGAAGATAAGCTCTTTGGGCTTGCTTTACGACAACCCACAGAAGGCATAGGTTTGTACTTTCCCCCTATCATAAAAGGGTGTGGCTTTCAGGTAATGACCAGCCCCGTCACGAGTACTTTTTTCTGGACCCCGCTCAGAAAATAGTGAAGTACGCGCCAAAGCAGCCGAGGTTTGCGAACTGGGTAAGTTTTTTTTCTCAGCGAATCCTGCGGTAATCAGGTTGCCGTGAGCGTTGCAATAGGTGTCACTGCCATCGGTCTTCGTCTCTTCTTTCAAAGCCATATCTGGTCGGCGGATCGGGGCCGGCCGCAACTTTTTCACACCGTGGCGCGTTTTGTGCCACCAGATGTTTATCTACGCATGTCTGCGGCTTCCGAAAAGGGGAGCACTGACGTTCGATCCCATTTCGCTTGATCGATTGTTTTAAAAGCGGGGGACAGGGATAAAAGTTTCAGAAAAGGTAGAATACGGCAATTCAGCAAAGTGAAGTTGAAATCAAATCATCAAACGGTCTTTCAACAAATATTTGGTGAAATAAACTACCAAAAAGAGGAAACCGCAGAGAAAACTCATGTTCTCTTTCATTTTTCGCATAGCTAACAAGTGTGAAAGTTACCGGTTCTGCTGTAAATTTACGGGTTTGCTGACAATTTTACTTAATCAAGGTAAATTCCAACACCAAAACAGTGAAGTTACTTGCTTTGTTTAAATCGTCTTTTATTTGGATTTTTAAGTTTTGACATTTTAGCAGAGTTTAGTAGAATACAGATATAATTTGTAGATGTTTCCAGTAATTCTTCTTGTCTCAGACATTAGTTAAAACTATCAACAGTTACACAAACAGTTTCAAACAACAAAGTTCCCTTGCACTTGTACCGGTATAGACAGAGATTTGCGCCGCCGAATCGTATGGCTGTTACTGCGCCGTCAAGGTTATGGGAACCAAGGGCGTGCCTGTAGTTAATCGTTGCGATATGATTCTTACGATTACGGAAGGGAATGTATACAGATGCCTTAATTTCAGCACAACCGAAGCGTGGAGAACAGGCCTCTTCTCGTTCTCTACTTCCGAGTGCGGGTCTACATCGACAACGACCGATTGATATCGTAAGTTTTTCCCGTGATATATGGAGGCTACGGTCTTGTTCCCGCTCTCTCATTTATCACAAGTCGCTAATCATTTCTCGATTATTTCAATTCCGCGTCCGATCCGCCGCGGCATATCAATATCAACTCGTCGGCGCCGCATTCCACGCACCTTTCATAAGGGGACGGATGCGGGCTTAAAGGGACAAAAAAGACTTTAACCATTGCAGGACACGGGATCCGAGGGCGTTAGAACAGTACTACCTTCAGTTGAAGGACAATTTTTTGGACCAATGGTCTGGGAGTCACAGCGTCTCCGAGGAGAGGTGTTGGGAGATGGCCGCCCTTTCTCTAAGAGCAGACAAAGGCGACAATCCCGGAGGGTTGGTGATCATCCAAACAAAAAATGGTGAAGTTTTAGCTATTTCCGAGCAGAGCAGTACTTTCCCATGTGGGTGATTGACGTTCGAGGCTTGGAGTACATCAGAAGAAACATGCCAGCGGTCATGGAAGATCTGAAAGACACTGGGAAGACGGAAGCAATGGCAAAATTTTGCCAACAGGCGAGCAGGTAAGGCACATTCTCTGTCTCTTTCACAAAAGAAGTTAAGGTCACCTTTCGCCTTGAATTGTCATCTCTATGGACTCAGGAGGCATAAAATGGATAGTGTAGATAACGCAGTTTTAGGAATCAACGCAAGGTTTTGAAATTTGAGTTTTTCTTGAAAAACTGAATTTTCAGGGGGATCGAAATGTGTGACATAGGTGAAGATGGAGAACGAGTACCTCTTCGGTTCTTGGCTTGGAGGAAAGTCACCAAGTTTTCATTCGATCGAAAGAAATTGACGATTGTGGGAGCTGATGGCACCAAAACATCCATGTATGCCCAGAATGAAAACAAAGCCAGGTTTCTAATCTAAGTTTTCAAAATTCATCTGAAAATAGGTATCTTCTGGATCTTTGTCGTTCTGTGCATCAAACCTTGTTGGTATTCTCTCACAAGTCAGCTACCATCGCTCCTGTTCCACAACCTTTTACTGAAAAGTGTGTGGATAAGGTTTCTACTTCATCAAACACTGGAGGAACTGCAGATCAAGGTATATTTTTAAATTTAAGTAATACAGAAGGCGTTTCAGATGCTGACTCTTTGCTGCATGATTCTGCCTGTAGCAGTGGGGAGAGGCTTCATGGTTCAGTTAGTTCAAAGCAAAGGATCCGGGTTAAACTTGATTCTAACTTGGAGCTGAAGATCGAGAAGATGGAACTGGAGAGTAAGTTGTCAAAGGATCCGTTGAATTCTTTAGAGCATTTAGACATTCGGCAAGACAGGGCCACAAGTCAATCCAGCAAGACCAGCCAATCCAGCGAAAAGAAGGACGATTTGGATTCGCCTGTTGACGAATACCCAACGGAACAGCCTTACACTCCTCCTCCTCAGTCGGATAGCGCGTAGGAATCTTAGCTCATCTGGTTAAATAGATACTTTTAGACGTCCCTCATCTGTGGATTCTGCCTCTCAAACTGTGGATTCCAATGACAGCCGGCAGCTTGACGTCAACTTCAACTCCAAATCAGCTGATTATCAAGAAATGTGCAATGGAATAATGCAGTTCGGAAACTTTGTAAGATAACAAACCAGATAGTCCAAAGTTCATTTTCAGACCGATCTACAGTATCCTTCCTCGCACGGCTCAAGGTCAGATTCGGTTCAACAGTCTCACGAAGCTTTGCCTGAAGTCATGGTTCACAGTTTCCACCACGAACAAGTCAGTTTAACTTTCTTTAAAACTTAAAATTTCAATTTTTAGGGCTACACCAGATCAGAAGATGATGCCGACTCCACCCTACGGTCCAACCTTCCTCCGGTTGCTTCCCTATCGCTCCATGACCTGAGGCCAAGTGGATCTGTAAACATCTCCAATCATTTGGACCCATTTCATAATGTAATGATGGTACAAAGGTAACAATTCTGAAGACACTTCTAAATATTTGATATAGATCGGTGTCTCCTAATGGAAAACCACGGTGGACAACTGTGGGTGGCATGATTCCAACAGAACGACAGGGCATGCATCTTGCATCTGGGCAGGCTAGGAGTGAGCCAAGGATTGATTCTGATGTAAGATAAATCTCAAAATGGAGTATAGTTTGTGTTTAGCTCTGGACTCATCCTTCTGTCTCCGCAGCTCTCCTAGATTCTCCTGGAACGGGTAACAACGGAGGCCGTCTTTTCACAAAGAGGACCAACTCGGGTGCCAGTCGCTTCGCATCGAGTATCAACAGAGTGCGATCTATGCCTGCTCACTACCATGTCATCAGTGGGTATCAACGCAGTGTAAGATAAACTATATACTTCAAAAATGGAATGTTGTTCAGAGTCCGACCGAGGACTACCCAGCAGCAACCCCTGCACTCCAATACGCCCACTCGATGAATTGCCCACGTCCGAAGGCCAGGGAACCTCCATCTTACGACAGAGCTGTAGCCGTCAATGCACAGATGCAGATTCAGCAACCGGGGTATGTAAAAACAACTGAAAACACCAAATTCCCCTTTTTTCAGGGGTCACGTGGCTCCTCCTCCGACTTGCCCTTTGCCTGCGGAGACTCCTGGAGGACAGCCATCTTTCCCTCCTGCATCAGCAACCCCGACTCAGTTCTCTTCTAGCTTGGAACAGACCTACTATATTGATGAAGAAGCCCTTTCGAACGAACGACTACGTGATTTTCCGCTGATGCACCGTCTGTGGAAAGAATCCCACGGGCTGAATCATGTCAGAAGACCTACCAGTTGCATCGACCTATCTGGGGATATCAGCTCTCAGAGTAAGATCTACAGTGTCCCAATTGAAAACATTCGTTTAGTGGCTATTTTACCTGCCAACGGCCTGGTTCGAGGAGATTACGTTCTTGACACTGCTCCAATGATGCAATTCGGAGTTAATAGGAATAACAGCAACAGCCAGAACAAGTTAGTTTAGCCCCAACTTTCAAAAACCCTGAAATTTCAGCTATGGCGGCTTCCGAACTGTGGTTCCGAATTCTGCAGTTGTCCTCCCCCCACCACCCCCTTACCCTTCCAGTCGAAAAGCCCCTCTGGTTATGTAGTTTCCCGGCTCTCATTTAGATTTGATGAGCCAATCTGTAGATTCGAATAGGGCCCTATGTGTCCGACAGTGTCATAATTAGAATAATATAGTGTTCATTTAAAGATCTTATTGCTCTTTCTCTCGCTGCCGATTGTACAAATGTTTAAGTGTGTTTGTAATTGGCTAGCTTCAACTTGCGCAGGTTTCTTTTCTGGGAAAGTGTACTCCGTTCCGTCGTTCACGTGTCATCGTCCCTTCCCGATCGGTGCTCACTTGCCATTGCCCGCTCCTCAGTTTTCCATTCATCGCTCAATCATTTTTTGTTTTGTACGCAAATAATGTTCGTTTTTTGTATGTATGATCAGACGATGCTACAAAATGAATATTGCCTTTTGATTGTTGTTTGTGTTTGCTTGCAATTCAAACAATTGGGACAGACACACATGTTAACGGAGTAATATTTAGTAATTTTGCGCCATAGACGACATCCTTAACGGCTAGAATTAGATCACATTGTTTGCGAAAGGGGAAGATCACCAAAACAGAAATAAAAACCTCCCTAAATTTTGTGGCCATAGTCGATGGGCGACGGCTATAAAGTTTGCCATTTGTAACACACGTTCACGCATTACGATATGATTAGTAGTAAACTTAACAGCTTTTGGGACAGCAGTTTCTGCAGTCTACCGAAATTCACAACTTCAGCAGTACTAACACCATACTGAGCGCCCCGCCTACAATGCAAGAGAAATTTTAAAAAAAACAACGATGGGCCTATGTAAGATGGATGGAACATTGGAGCAGCAAAAGCGACCGATGGTAGAAAAAGAGACTACGCTCAAAGAGAAGAAAATTTGCTCCTGAAAGAAAAAGCTCGCCCTAACCAATGCGGTGTGAATACTTCAAAAGGGGCACGTCGAAGTGGAGCAAAGAAAGGACGGAAGCCGGTAGCTGAGTCGACTCTTGTTGTCTTTGTAAAATAAAAACTCTTGTATTGATATTATGACGTTAAACATATGCGATCCATGAGCGGAAACACCCTAACTGACTTAGGTTTAATAAACTTAGAAGCGACGGGGACGATCATAATTGTACCGATGTCGTCAAACAACAAGTGAAGCTTGCTTTTGTACGAAAAATTAATTCTGACTCACTAAAATCTAGATTGCACTAAGGATGTTTATCTTTCGGCAGCGTATTGTTTATTATTTTTCTTAATGACCTATTATTTATCGTAGCCGCTGTCCTGCGATTTGAGAAAGAAAAATGGCAGCATATAAA
Source organism: Oscheius sp. G VE-2021 (assembly GCA_022343465.1). Lineage (NCBI taxonomy): Eukaryota > Metazoa > Nematoda > Chromadorea > Rhabditida > Rhabditidae > Oscheius > Oscheius sp. G VE-2021. The sequence goes on from JAJQXH010000055.1 coordinate 2,487,984, forward strand.
ATCTATGACTTGTTGACTATTTTTATAACCAGATGATACATTCTTTCTATGAGACTTAATATATAGTAGGCACAGTGATAACAAGGAAACGGATTAATCTGCTCCAATCAAATTAATAAACTCACGCAGACTTATTAAAGCTGTCGCTCCAAAAATTTGTATGGAAAAACAGTTTAAAAAGGAAAACTATGATATTTACCCCTAAATGGAAGCGAAAATTTCAAAATAAAAGTGTGTTATATTATTTTTAGTTAATTTTGATAAAGCTGTATGTTTCGAATTCCGAAATTTGTTCGAAATTTGATAAAGTTCTGTTAAGCTGATAATTTCGCCCAAACAAACGAAAAAGCGAAAAGCATGACCTACGGCTAATTGGAATACGGTCAATTAACGGCGCCATTTCAGTTTCGAATCTCCGAGGTCCACCTCTCGTTTCATTTTCGTTTTCTTCCACCAACTTTTGTTTTGTTTCTATTTCTGTGGTTCTTTTTCTATATTTTAAGTATTTGTTTTGAGTTTGTCTCTATTTTTTCCGATTTAAATATTTTGAGGCTGATGGACTTAAACAACGTCCGACCTACGGAAGGGTTGCTCATTCTGGTCATGATGGTGCATTCAGCTTACATTGCGCCGTTTTGAAGCAGTTAAAAACGGCTAATTATATTATTTTACCCCCAAAATGGCAGTGAAATTTCAAGGAAAACTACGGTTATATTATTTCTAGTAAATTTTTGATAAAGTTGTATGTTTCAAAACCCGCAATTTGTTCTAAATTTGATAAAATTGTAGTTTACGGATAATCTCGCGCAAACAAACGGAAATGGGAAAAACTTGACCTACGGCTAATTGCCATTCGGTCACTTAAAGGCGCCATTTCAGTTTCGAATATCCGAGGTCCACCTCTCGTTTCATTTTAGTTTTCTTCCACCAACTTTTGTTTTGTTTCCATTTCTGTGGTTCTTTTTCTATATTTTAAGTATTTGTTTCGAGTTTGTCTCTATTTTTTCCGATTTAATTATTTTCAGGCTGATGGACTTGAACAAGGTCCGCCCTACGGAAGGGTTGCTCATTCTGGTCATGATGGTGCATATTTACAATACTCCTGGAACCAAGGTGGAGGTAAATTAATTTTACTTCCAGAAAAAATCTTCTTCCAGGAAAGATTTTACATGCAAGCGGTTCATGACATGATCTACTACTTTCACAACACTACGGCTGTCAGTTTAACCTTCAATTTTTGTTAATTTAATTTACTTCAGTACGATCATCTGAACTTCCCCGGAGTTGTCCCTAGCTCTTTCGCTGGTCCCGCTGTTCTTTCCCTCTTTGGTGTTCCGTATCGCCTGCTCTTCTATTGCTTCAGAGTTTCCAAGATCTGGATGCAAATCTTGGGCTAGTTTATTGTTTTTTTTCTAATTATTTATATTCTAGTTCGTTCCGTGCTGGGTCTGGCCGTTGTCTTCTCCTTTGCCATGTTCGCAAGATCGGTCGAGAGGTCCTATAGCCCAGACGTTGGCATGTATCTGAGGTTGGTACCTTTTTTCCATAACTGGATGAAATGACTTTATTCAGAGTTTTGACTGCCACCCAGTTCCACTTCCTCTTCTACGCGTCTCGCCTCCTCCCTAGCACCTTCGCCCTCCCATTCGGTTTGTTTATAATTATTTATTCAGTTATATTTGTTATTTAGTGCTCATGGTCTACCGGAAATGCATACGCCATGAATTCGTCTCGGCTGTGAGATGGGCTGTGCCGGCCGTACTCTTCAGGTGAGATTGCTTTATTCGCGCTTTGTATTACCTGTTTCAGATACGAACTTCTGGGGCTCTTCATTCCCATATTCAGCATGGTTCACGCTAACAAGTACTTCGGTCGTCAAGGAAAGTTCGCTGTTATGGAAGGCGTGAAGACAGCGGCTAAGATTTTATGTCAGTTTTGTTTTTTGGCTTTTATCTTTCAAGTTTTAGTTGCTACCGTTCTCCTGGATTCTCTCCTTTGGCAGCGTCCGGCTTGGCCTGAAGCAGAGTTTGTGTGGTTCAACATCGTTGGTAACAGGAGTCACGGGGTGAGTTATACTTTTAAATATTCTCCTTTTCCGAATGTAAGATCAATGTTGTTTTAAGGATGCTCCTTTCTACTGGTACGTCCTCAGCACCCTTCCCGGTTGCTTCGGAACCGCTCTCCTTCTGATTCCTCTTGGTCTCTTTGTGGATAGAGGGGTCAAGTTTATCATTCTGCCGTTGATCGCCTGCATCACCCTTTACAGCTTCCTTCCCAACGAGGAACTAAGGTCCGTTTACCCAATGTTTTTAAGGTTAATTGTTTGTTTTAGTTTCATTACTTTCACTCAGCCCATCCTCAACGTCGGTTTCGCAATTATCTGCGCCTGTATGTGAGTTTTTCTCTCTCTGACGAATTCCAATTCATTAATTTAGTCATGTCAGCCAGTGGAGGTCGTGGATTTGGAAAGGGCTTACCGTGGTGGTATGGGCCGTGATCGCATCGAATATCTACTGCACCATGGTGGTGTTCATGTCCTCTGCGTCTCGTAACTACCCCGGTTTCGACGCTTTGGCCAATCTCCCGGTTTGAACATTGCCCTCACTTCGAGTTAATTTTCATTTTTAGTTCACCCAGGGAATTGATGCCGAAAAGCCTATGTCGGTTTACATTGACAACGCCTGTGCCCAGACGGGAGTCACCCGATTTCTGCAATTGAATGAGGCCTGGGAGTGGGTTTATCGCAGATTCTGGTACAAATTTTATGTTTCAGGTACAATAAGACCGAGAACCTCACTCCCGAAGACTTGGAGCGCTTCGACTTCCTGCTCATCGGAACCTACGGCAATGATCTTCGCCACATTGTTGAGACCAACTACACCAAGTACCACCGTGTGATGAACATCGTGAATGGCTTCAACAAATGGACCGTTGAGTCAGTCTCCAAGTTTTCCAAATGCTTATTTTCGTTTTTCAGTTCCTGTGACACGTTCCCCTACTTCTGGCCGCACATTCACCTGGCCGAGAAGGTTGCCATCATGAGGAACAAGTGGAAGCTGTAGAGTTGTTCTATTATAATGCCTGACTTAAGACATCTAATGTCTGATTCGCGGGTTTGCTATCTTTAGCAATGTGTGTTCTTCACATTTCATGGTGCCCTGTATGGTTCCCTTAGGGTTTTCTTTTGTGTTCCGCAATTATACACTTTTATCCGTTTTATGACACTTCCCATGAGGAATAAAAACATTCGATGCCCCCAAATTCTTGTTGTTTTGTGTCTTTGAGTGGTATATACAAGCAGTTCAGACAACTCTTGATGTTTTGTTTACATATTGTTTGGCTTTGTAGTTGTCTTCGTCAATGCAGGACCGTTGTAGTATGTTTCTTCAATGTCACTCACAACCCAATGTGGAAAATCAGGACATGCAGCCGCTTTGGCCACTTGGCGGCCACAAAAGACCGCTCGACCTGGGTTTTGGGCATTGGACACTGATTTAGGTGCTTTTTGGAAATTAAAGGCCGCTTTTTGGAAACCAAAGGCAAGTTGAGCTGCTTTTTTGAATTTAAACCGCTTTTTGGCAATTACATGACACTCGATCTGCTTCTTGCCAATAAAACCGCTTTTTTGCAATTAAAGGCCGCTTGATCTGCTTTTTGGCAGCCAACCAAAGCCAATTATGTTGATTTAAAAGCCGCTTTTTGGCAAATCACAGGACAATAGAGCTGCTTTTTGGTAATAAAAATTTGTTTTTTTTTTGGCAGCCTAAGCCAATTGCTTATTGTAATTTTAAAGCTGCTTGCTTTTTGGCAATAGCAGGACTCTTGAGCTGCTTTTTGTTAACCAAAGACTGCTTCATCTGCTTTTCGTCTGCGAATCCTTGCTTCTTTGGGTTGATGATCCGCTGTTTGGCTTTCTTTTTCGCAAATCCTCCCGGCCATGTCCAGGTAATGTTTGTCTTAGTGATTCTATAAGAGTTGTAAATGAAGTTTGGTTTCAATGTGTAACGAATGACTTATTATACTTCCCGAAAACAAGCGAGGACTTCGTGGGGTCAATAACGTGACGTACACAAATGACACAAGCCGACTGCACTTGATATTTGTGCCATGAATCATTGAGAAAGTACAGAAAACCACGGGAACAGTAAACAGAACTAAACATTGAATAATGTTTATTGACGGTTTCGTGAAGACCTGATCAAGAAATGAAAAACTCTCTCTCCTCCTTCATGAATTCCAGCTCCAAATTAATGACGCCAATATCCATCGTAATGTTCGGCCTTACTCCATCTGTGATGTATTTGTTTGGCAGGGTGAACTTTACTTTGCGGTGGCCGGGCTGAAAACAAAAAAAGCATTATCAGTGACTGAAAATAGCACCAAAATTTCATCATTGCAGTCGTGGTAGACTTTTAGAATTGGGTCAATTGGGGTCAATTCGATAGTGTTTCCACCCAGGTAGAAATCTCCCTTCTTGTCTGTGTAGCCTTGATCCAGAAGATCATCAGGATCAGGGCCTGAACCATTCTATAGACGTATTGAAACAAAACGCGCGCGCGCACATACACACACACACACACACCACACACACACTTTACCTGTGTCTTCATCCCACAACTTCACACGAACGTTGGCTGCTGGATAAGCCCCACACATTAGTCTTCCTTTAACAGCGATGGATTGTTCTCTCACGGCAACAGCGATTCCACAAATAAGAAGAAGAGCTAGCATTCTGAATATCAAAGAACTAACGTATGTACAGATGAGTCATCGTTTTTGGCACACGAGTCTGTTTTATAGCGATCGAAAAGTGTAACTGAGTCATGAAATTGAAATAGAGGAAGGAGAGGGGGATATAATTGAGCTGTGTACGCGTTTGATGCGCCAGAACGGGCAAAAACCGGTGGTTATCCCTCGATTGTGCCATGACGGAATAAATGTTTATTTCTCTTCAACGTCGATAAATGGGATATTGTCAGAAGTGGGTGAAGGCGGCCTGGAGACTGAATCCAAATTGACTACTCCGATGTCCACCACTGTTTTGGGCGTCTAAAAACTTTGTGTTTTACGTAATAGAAACATTCACCTTTCCCTTGGAGACAGCGGTTTTCACAATGTTCAGTTTGATTTTTACTTCCTGATTGATTCTTTTTTAAAACAAAATTGAAAGATTACCTTGTTTCCACAGTCAGAAGGGATTCTCAAGATAGGAGTTATTGGAAGAAGGCGATTGGCAGACCCGCTTAGGTAAAAGCGTCCATGGGCATCAGTAGTGTTAGAGGCTATTTTCTTATCACGCAATGGAACTGAAGCACTTTATTCTGGTAACCACTTTAAAAATCACCTGTTAGTTTTTCATAAAGTTCAACTGTTTTGTTAGCCAACAGTTGGAGATGACATTTAAGTGATCCCTGGATAGCCACGGATTGGTCTCGCAAGCAAAGGACAAGCGAAATTAGGCTAAGTATTGGCAACGACCGCATCCTAAACTTTGAGACGCAAATCTGAAAGATGTGGTACTCTGGAAATGTACTTTTACCGACAAGTTCCTATAACAAAAGAGCAGAAACCGGACGGACTGATCAGCTCGAGGTCGATTGTGTAACGCTTTGCGCGCGCTGTTTACATCATTCTCTTGCCTTCTCGTCTTACATCCTTTTTTTTGGCTGACACATGCCTATCCAAAGTTTATTCATAGCAAATACGGAACAGAGGGAATGTGATCGGTCAATTGGGTAAACAGGTTGGAGGATTAACAGGGGTTGCGGCCTTCGCGTTCTACTGGTTGAGGACGGATTGGTCTGAAAAGTTGGGTAGAGTTTCATCCGAAACTTACAGAAACTCACTCGTCATCGTCATTAGGAGGGTCGTTGATGTTCACAGGATCCATGTAGTCGGCATTGAATCCTCCTCTGCGTTTGCGGTAAAGAACCTCATTCTCGTCGTCTTAAAGCGTAGTTACTCTTGTTTTAAAGGCGTTACTTACCAAATTCCTCAAATTCTGGGACAAAGTGCCGATGATGATGTCTCCTCTTGCGAGTCACGATCAACTCTCTTTCTTCCTTAGGGAAAATGGTTTCCAAGTTAAGAATTCCTGAATTAACCAAATTATGTAGGCCAAACTTGTCTTTACCAATATCGAATTCCTTTTTCGCAGTTTTTCCTTTGGTAATATAGGATTTGGGCAACATAAACTTTACCTTTCTTTTTCCGGGTTTGATTCCTGGAAATTCTTCATTCTGGTTTTCTTTGTTTCAAACCATCATCACAGTCGTGGTAGACTTTGAAGACAGGATCAATTGGAGTCAATTCTCCTGTGCTTCCAGTCAGACGGAATTCCCCATTGCTGTCGGTGTAGCCAGAATCCAGGAGGTCATCAGGATCCGGTCCTTAGACATTTCGGTAAAGGGACTTCTGATGTCATTACCTGTATCTTCTTCCCAGAGCTTCACTCTAACATTGCTGGCTGGTTTAGGCCCGCACATCAGACGCCCCTTGATTGCGTAAGCTTGGTCCAGCAAACCCCATACACCAGGAACAAGTAGACAAAGGAGTAGTTTTCTCATTTCTGAAAAACAAGACGATCGTCTGGAAAAAAGACAAAGGCGTGTGTGGGAGCAGACAAAGGGCTTATCATGCCGCTTTTATTGTTAAGAAAGAGTCAAAATAGATGCTATCAGCCGTAAAGTTTATTGCTACCGCCATTCACAACAATCGGTGTTTCAAAGGACACAGAAAACTGGAATCGTCGAGGAAAGAGTGGGATCGGAAAGAAACAAAACTAGCGAAAATGACTGTCTTCAGGAATGTACATTGAAAAATGGATTATTCAATAGAGCTAACCTTATGGTACTCCGCTGTTTTTTTCAAGTTTTACTTTATTCAGATAGAATGCAACCAAACTTTAAAAAGTACATTTCACATTACCTTACAATTTAAGCGTTTGTAGTTTGTAGTTGCTTTAAAAGTAACAAACATCTCTTCATTGTTTACCTCTCTAGAGTTTTAATCTAAAATGCTAAACTTTCTCTGGTCTTCCTCATTCACCGAACTCTCAAATAAACGCAACATTTGGAAAACTGACAAATTTGAATTCCGCGGATACGCAGCAGATGGTTACCGAGATTCGTAGAATTGGTTACAAAATGTCTAAAAACCATTTTTTTTTCTTAGTATAGTTTTTTGAGTGCGGAATAGACCGAAGGCACTGAAACTCCCTGACGCCCTCCTTAAAGTAACCCTTTGATGCGATATCCCTTGTTGTTATGCCTTTCCTAATAAATGTCCAACGGACAATCTGCCTGTTATCTAGCTAAAAATTTAAGGGTACATGGTCCCACACAGAAAGGCCTTAGACAAATGTAGCGTCAATCTCATAGCATGTCTCCCACGCGAAAGAAGGAACACGCCGAAACATTGAAAAAAAGCGTCTGACATGTTTTCCCGCTCCCTGAAGGCGAATTGTTCGTGAACACCGTCTAAGTAAAAGGTGCTATCGATTGACGCTCTTTGAAGCATCATGGGTTTCATGTGCTCAACAGTTGTAAACCAGGAACGTATTGAACTCCTAACGTTTGTTTTTAGCACTTTACTGACGCACTTTCAAAATAACACCTTTGTCCTTGAAACAAAATCATTATTCAAACTGTTTTTACTAGTCATAGTTTATTCATTGCCTTTGTACGAAAATAGTTTTGTTTATGTAAGTCGTTTAGGAGACGATCATTTCGCGCTCCTCTTCAGCGAAGATGGTCTCCAGGTTAAGAACTCCAAGGTTGAAGACCTTCTTTGGCACCTATAACATTGGTTTTTATTTTTTCGGTTCGTGAGGGAAATTACCTTGCTCTCAGTGATGTAGCTCTTGGGAATTCCGAACTTGACCTTACGGCTTCCGGGCTGAAAGAAACTGTAACTTATAAAAGGCGGAATTTACCTTAATTCCATCATCGCAATCGTGGTAGACCTTGAAGATGGGGTCAATGGAGGTCAACTCAGCCTCTCCTCCCTGGAGACTGAACTCTCCGTTTTCGTCGGTGTAACCCTGAGCCAGGAGATCATCCGGATCCGGTCCTGAAGTAAAACAATTCCTTTTATCTTAAAGTACTCACCTGAATCCTCCTCCCAAAGCTTAATCCTAACGTTATTGGCAGCTTTGTCTCCGCACATCAATTTTCCCTAAACGTCCTTATTCCTTAGGCAGAAGACCTTAACCTACCTTAACGGCAACGGATTGATCTCGCATGCAGAGGGCAAAGCCAACAAGGGCCAAAAGAAGAAGGGTTTTCATTCTGAAAATTAGAATTGTACTCTCTACGGGAAAGATGGAAGCGTATGGCCAGGGATCAGAGTCAGTGTTTATCAGTAAAACACGATCGGCAGGGGGACTGCTGACGGCAGATAATGCGCCAAGCTTCAAAGAGACAGATTCGCTTTGGTCACGGAGGCCGCTGTCGGTCTCTTTTGAAGCAACCCGAACAACATGTGTGTTTTCTTCCAGGATTCAAAGAACTATCTCATAACAAACAAATAAATCCAGGGCTGGGCAACTGTTCGGCGGTGACTAAGGAACAGCTTAAAAACAACCCAGTTGTGCCGGATCCTGTTAACCACCCGGTAGTTTAGATTTTCGATCGATCGCATGATCTATTAGTCACCGCGTTGTTTGAAACAGATGCTTCTGTTTACGTCAATCTGGGCCTATATTATGGTTGGGGCAACGTTCTCTATCACATCTCGCCGTTATTGTTTTCCTTCCTCGTTCTCAAATTAGCCGCATCGGCCAAAGTATAACCACTTTGTCACCGAATTTTCCTAATTTCCTCGGCATATAAGAAGTCACAGAAGGCAAGAGAACAGTGCTCATTGACTTGTTTGTGAAGAAGTCTATCTTATCTCTCGGATACTTTTTCTTCTAAGACACCGTCCTCAAGATAACGTGCTTACCAAACAACCCTGTCCGATGTACCACATTGACACTACTTTCCCCTCTCTGACCTCATTCTTAAATTAGTCCTTGTTTCAGAATGCGTTGGATTCTACTTGTCGCCCTCTTCGGGCTCTCCTTGGCCATGCGCCAGCAGGTAAAATATTGGTTTTCAAGATAAAATCCGCTTTAGGCTGTTGCCGTCAAGGGACGTCTCATGTGCGGCCCCAACCCTGCCTCCGGAGTGAAAGTCAAGCTCTGGGATGAGGATGATGGTAACTTACCCTACAGATAGTTGCCAAAAAGTGAATTTTAGGCCCGGACCCGGATGATGTCCTTGATGAGGGTTACACCGACAACATGGGAAACTTCCATCTTTCGGTATTTTGGAGCCAAACTGAGTTCTATAGGCTTTTAAGGGATCTGAGCGCGAACTGACCAACATCGACCCCGTCTTCAAGGTGTACCACGACTGTGACGATGGAATCAAGGTGAAATTGGAAAGTAAAATTTAGAATTTATATAATGTTTAGCCTGGACAGCGCAAGGTCAAGTTCCGCATTCCTGACTCTTACATCTCCGCCGGTGGTGTGGCCAAGAAGGTCTTCGACATTGGAGTCCTCAATCTGGAAACCATCTTCCCCAAGGAGGAGAGGGATCTTCTGTAAATTGCCATGTACAAATAGCCTACTCCCTTGTATCCAAAGTGCACTTGTCATAAACAGATTACTAACATATATCGAAATCCCTTATTATCATAACCCAAATGAATCACTTTTGGTCTCCGTAGAAGCAAAACACAACATTGGGCTGTCAATGTGACAGAAAGGGGAACAAAAACCGCGAAAATAAAATCTGAACGTTCCTCTTTTTCTCTTATTGCTTTTGATGAGCTATATACCGGTTTGTTCGATTAACGGGGTTATTGTGAAACGGATGAACGACGGGTAGTTACGAGTAAAAAGTGAGCACGGAGGACTGGTTGCCACGGACGAAGAGAGTCGGCGGCAGGCCGGCCGTCATGACGTCCAGCCAGGACATGTAGAGGGAGGCACTGATGAGTCCTTTGCGAGGGACGGGCAGCGTCCTGAAAGTTGGTTTCAAACCAAGTTTTGAAGGAAAGCTTACAAAACTATGAGATCTGAGTCCTGGGAGTGTTGTTTCAGAAGTTCTCTCGTTCTCAACTGCCGATGGGTCTTTTCCCTCTGGGAGGCGAGTTCGCTTCGGGTGGTCATGCCAGCAGGACATTCCTCATCTGGTGAAATCCAGGGATTGATCAAGTTTTCCCACTGTTCGATCCTGAAAGCGCTACGATGAAACCAGCAAAAAGAGAGAAGCACCAAAATGATTCTAGAAGAATAGAAATCAACTTACAATTCTTTTTCCGGCTTCCTTCCAATGTCCGCAATCACATTCACATCACTAAAGTCAATTCTGAATTTTGAGAGAAGAGCCGCCATTCCACGTTGTTCCTGTTCCATAGTCCGACTACTGGTAGAAATAGTAAACACCCGCAGCCGAGACCCCTGAATGCCATTTATATCGTTTTTAATCATTTTCCCCAACCTCCAAGTAACTCTTTGGAATTGTCAGCAGATGCGGAATCAGCAACGTCAATCCACCGTCGTCATAGAGCCACCATACATCAATCACTCCCTGATAAACAATGGTTGTTTGTCTCGCTTTAGCCAACCTTCACAATCTTTTTCTGGAACCGGGAGATCGATGCCAGAAGTGCCCTTTGTTCCAGGGTGGGGCGACGAGAGCTGAAATGCGATAGTTGGCTTTGAAAATAAACGGCTATCATAAACACTTTTGACGATCACATACACTCCACAACAGGAATGCTCACCCAGAGTCTGATGAGATTCGCTTCATTTTTTGAAGCATTCTTCAAATGGGTTAATTGAAACAAAACATTTGGGCTCACTTTCGGCGACGGAGGGAGAAAGTGTGGTGGTTTCTGCGGTCGTCATCGCTGAGATGAGGAGGTTTGCCGTTATCTTCGGGATCATCTTCATCTGCAGCTTCTGTCTTTGCATCTTCTTCCTCCACCTCTTCCTCCACCTCATCCTCCTCCTCATGTTCAGTGTTAGTGTCCCCATTGGTTTCATTCTCATCCTAAATTTGAAATCTGAATCAAATTGAAGTTAAAGTCTTACATATTCATCGAATTCGTAGTTGTTCTCATGGAGGGAGTCGGAAGCTGAAATTAGTTGTAAAGGTCAGAAACAATTTTGTAAACGTAAACAAGCTTTCAGTTTCACAACAATCACAATCACGACATTGTAATTACCAGCAATAAAATGATGATTCAATCGAGCAAACTGCTCCATACTACGTGCGCTGTCTTTATGCGGTAAAGCTAAATAATCGTCAATCCCAAACCTCTACAATTCAAATAAACTCACTTCCATCCGGATGGATGTGATTCTCGTCTTCTGCTGTGGTATCCGAAGGAGCTGTGGACGATGGGCGTCGGAAAGAAGCGGCTGAAGTGTTGTGGGTAATGTCCTTCTTGTTCACATCAGGCAGGTTGAGTTTGCTGGTTTCTCCGACATTCAGCTGCTTCATTGCTTCAGAAAAGTCCAATCCTCTTAATTCTCCGTTCCTCAGGATACAAACTCCCATGTTCATATCAAAGGCATCCCTAAACAATCAATTAAGTTTCATATTAAAAAGAAACTAACTGAATAGTTCCGAAGTAGTCATTGAGTTCATTGAGTTTTATGTCAGTTGGTCCTCCGTAAGACCAGTTGCCCTTGAATCCTATTAAGACAATGTTAGGACGGAGACGTCCCAATCCAGAAATCTTAATAATTTCAATTTAAGCTTTTAACTTGCTTATTTTACCTGAAGCAAGTTCTGAGCTCCAATGCGAAGACTTGGGCTAGCCGACGAAGCGTAGAAGGATTTGACCTTTCTCTTGTGCAACCAGATGCTCAAAGTTCTATCCAATTTCCTCATAACGGAGCTGATTCTGTCAGACGGCTGATACTGAAAACCATCATTCTATTGACCAAAAAGAAAAAAAACTTACAGGAACCACATATCCACAGACCATCAAAGAGGACCCTTTTGTAATGCTGTTGGCGAAATCGACAAGGGACGGCCTAGCAGCAGGATTTCCGGTTAGAACCAAGAATTGAGGCCTGCAAATACACTTTTAATACTGAAAAACTTGTTTTTTACCTAAAGTTTTTGACATGTTCTTCGGTATTCGACAATTTGATCATTCCAGCCAAGGCGTTTTTGTAACTATGGGCTTGAGTGGATGAACCCCAGTTGACATCTGTAAACAGGAAGTTTCTACGGCTGGAGATAAAGATCCTTACTTGGCTTCCTATGATGGATGTACAAAAACAGAGATGCGAAGCAGAAGAATGTGATGAAAGCAGTGACCCAACTGATGATGAACATAACCACTATGCACAGCAAGGCTCCTGCTAGAGACACCCACATGTTGTAGTACTTGAAAGCGGGTCGGAAACCTAAAACACTATCATTTTTTTATTTTGTTGTCTTTTACCCGGTGAATCTGAGAAAGACTGATCGAAGCAGGCATAGTTAATCAAGGCGTAGGAGGCCAGGAAGAAATTTGAGATGATCGGAGCTATTGCGTTCAAGTCACCTAAACAATCCATGTGGCCAGTGGTTTTTAGGAAACAAACCAATTCCAATCATAGCAATGCAAATGATGAATGCCAGGAAGTAGGCACGACGAGGTTCCTCATCTTTACCGTAGGCTTTAGCGAAGTATCCAATTTTTGGGTAGAGCTTATCTTTGCATACGGCCTTAACATACTTATCTTCAGTGTTAGGTCAACCTTACCTGGAACACTTTAGGAGCACTGACGAGACTAGCCAACGCAGAGCTAAGAGTGGCTGCAAAGATACCAGCGGTGATCAAAGGACCCCAGAAAGATTCCATTTCCATGACCTCAAAATACACTTTATGATACAATTGACAAAGAAAAACGTTACCTGGAAGTAGTTCATCAATCCATAAGGACAGGTCTGATTCTGAGCACAAGTAGGTTCCATGAATGTTGTACCGTTCCACATAGGGAAGGAGATTCCATCAGCGTCCCTAAAGTTTGCACTTTCATCTAAGAACTTAAAGTTAGAGACCTAACGCAGGAAGATCCAGTCATCCACACAGTCGCCAGGTAGATTACAGTGGTTATGGCAATAGCAAAGAGGGTTCCGAGAGGAATAGCTTTCTATAATGGGAAAGTTTTTGATAAAAAAGATGATTAAAACCTGTGGATCAGCCAGATCTCCACTTATGTTTGCACCAGCCATGATTCCAGTAGCAGCAGGGAAGTAGACTGAGAAAACGGAGAAGAAATCTTCATCCCGGAACTGTGGCATGAAATTATCAACCATCGTATCCCCTAAAGTGGAGTTATGTGCCGCAAATCTTTTGACCAACAGCTATATCCCGTTGCTCCGCGTTTCATCATTTCTTCTGTTGGAGGAAAAACAGATCCGACGACGTAATTGATTAGCGAAAGGGCAAGAATCGCCAATAGGAACATCTGCATCTTTGATTCAAATGCAGTTCCAATAAAGACGATTCCCATGAGGATTACGCATGTAACTGAAAAAAGATTTAGCTAAACTGAATATGTTATTTACCGGCTCCAATTACTCGAACATCCCAGAGAGATCCGTCAATAATCTCATATCCTCCTTCTCTCATCAAGTCCCTGAAGAATTTTGTTTGACAATGAAATTTCAGCTTTTGGGAGCATCAAAAACAAGAAATAAGCATACCGAACAGTTTCTGCAAATCCTACGATGTACATTGCTCCTCCCACAGCATTTGCCACAGAGAAAATCAATCCAATCGATCCTCCAAATTCCGGTCCCAGTGAACGTGATATCTAAGAATTCTCTATTGAGAAGAATTTTATATACAAACTACCAAAAAATAAGCTCCACCGCCCTTCACATCACCATTTGTACAGATAGCACATGTTGATAGTGCGGTAATTGTGGTTACAACAGAAGCCAAGAGTACAATCATCGATCCGAGTCCAATTCCAGCTTGCCCAGCCACCCAACTGATTCGGAGGTACAGCATAACACCAAAGATGTTCAGAAGACAACGGACGAAGACTCCTTGGATCCATCCGAATTTTATACGGGCCTAGAAACAAAAGTTTGATTAAGGGTGCGAAATTTACTTGTGGCGCAGGGACTGAAAACTTTTCCATTTTCGGGGACTTCACTTCAACCGCTCCTTCAACCAATTCATCATTTTGGAGCTAAACCATATTTCATCTAAGAAAGCGGTTTTTCACAAACTTTGAAATCTTCAATAGCCATTTCTTCGGGAACAGTCTTCTCTCCGTGGATCAACTGGGCCATGGAAGGTCTTACAGCTCCACTTTCCAGATCAACAGAGTTACGATAAAAGTCGATGATGGGTGGGTGTTCAATTGTTTTCATATTCCTAAACTTTTAAATCAGTTCAGGTTTTTCATGTTTGTTAACCTCCAACTCTTCATGTTCAAGGTAGTGTTGTGGTCTGTGGCCTCGCGTTTCTTTTCATCCGCCGGGCCGTCTCCCACAGAAAAGTGAACCTGGAATTTGATATGAGCCAATATTTATAGACAACTGACTCCTTTGGCCCTTGATGCATTGTTCGGATGATCTGATTCATCTTCCACAGGTGGGAATGTCTCGTCACGTTTCTGCTCATTATCAACCAACACCTGCTGCCATCAGATTATGGGGGAGAAGATCAGAAAACAAACCGTGAATCGACCATTAGAGCTGGCTTTTCTCTCCAGCGGATCTTTCTTCACAAATGTAGGGGGTTCACTGTCTGCCTTCTGAGTGATCTGGTCTCCTTCTTCCACAGCTTCGGTGCGAGAAACCTAACAACGATTATAGCTGTCTTCTAGGGGAATTCTTTAAGCAAAAGAGAATGATCGGGTTACAGTAATCTGTAGCTTATTTTAATCGAATAATAACAAAAATAACAAAAAGCACTGAATAGGATCGAACCCGCGAGTTACAGGGTGAGCGCGCCGCACCGCACCGCGCTATAATGTAACTTAGAGCCCCTGCAGGGACTATGCGTTTTAAACGAGAGCGAGTAAGTTTGTGCAGACGGCGTCCATACACACGAAAGGCTCATTTTGATAATTCCTCTCAACAATATGTTGTTTTCAATTTCCTTAGAAAAGGCTCATAAAAACCGTCTTTTCCGTGATTTTTATAGTGAAATTTATTAAAAATATTGTTTTTATTAAGCTAACCAACATTTACAATACAAAACATAAAAAAAACAACTTTTTTGAAATTTTGACATTTTAAGGTAAACAATACAAAACATAAATAAAAACAACTTTTTTGAAATTTTGAAATTTTAAGGTAAACAATGGCGTGCAGCCGAAAATGCCATTCAAAATCTTATTTTGATGACTAATAGAAGGGGAGACATGGGCTGCACGTGATGTGTCTGCGTTTTGTCGCATGAATATTGAAGGATAAAGTAGGTTTCTTTATAATCTCTTAAAATAAAAGGTTTTAAATGCCTAATGCTTTGATTCAGTTCAATTTAGAAGCAGTAATGTGATTGCGTTCGTCTGTTTAACGAGAAAACGTTGGTGTCCTCGGTAATACCAAGCGGGCCCGTTTTTGGCCCGGGGCGGATCTGAACCATCGATGTTTGTCTGGTAAGTTGGCTGGTCCGCTCGCATGACCAGGCAAGAATTTCGGCCACTTACGGTGCCCTCTCCCCAGTTTGTGGGAATTATCTATTGATTGTGAACTACCTCATACAGATAAACAAAATAATTTCTCACAAACTAAAGCCCCTGAGAACCTTGTTTTCAAAGTTTCAAACATCTTGTCTAGAAAAAGGGAAAAAAACGTACCTGGAATCTATTGGATGGAATTCTCTGAAGGCGTTGTTTCTCCTCCGTCTTGGGCAGAAGCTTCTCTAACTCGTGTTCGCTGTCCATCTCTCACTTTCTCATCTGAAGCTGATTATTTTATATAGGTAAGATCATTACGTAAAACATCTATTCAAGAAACAGTGACGAAGAATAATGAACAAAAAGTTTTACGAAACGACGAGAAGTGACTAAGATTTTTCGGCGGGGGCTTGAACAGCAATACGAACATGAAATGTATATTGTTCTTAGACATCTCATGAGTAAATAGTTTTGTATAGGAAATTCTCAGCCGATGAGACAAGTTGTACAGTAAGCTGTTGTAAAATCTCGATGCACGCCGAAAGACATAGAACGGCGTCGTGATGAAAGACAGTCGTGTGACACAGCTACGGGCGAAATTTATGCAGAACAATTCACCAGTCATCCGAAACGCTTGTCTTTTAGAAGACTACATCGCTTACACAGAGAAACGATAAACAATGTTTTGTCCTTGGCATTTCCCTCCGAAGAGGTTGGAGGCAGAGGTTTTCCGGACAACTGTGCTGCTTCAATAGCTACAATTTCACATTTTCCACCAGGAACAAAATGTTGTGGTTTATTTCTGGATTCATTACATCCTCTGTTCAGTAAAAAGCCTCATTCTCAATTCTTTGAACAATCGCATCAAATTAGAGGCTTCAGAATTGCCACTTTCGTCGCATCTAATAATGGCGTAATATTGGGGCTGCTTGACCGCGCAGCCGAAATACGCCCTTTAAGGGCAATGGCTACGGAATGGAAGCTTCTATTCTTAGTTCCGGTCAGGGGTCACTGGTATGAAACTACATTTTGGCCGATAAGGGATGTTGCCCAGGGAAACGGCCGCGCACTCGGCGGAATCCATATGATGCTTTGAACTTTGCCGCTAATCGCGTGGTGTAACACTAAAACGAATATTTTAATGGATCACATAAAACATCAGTTTGGTTTTTGTGCTTCCAGAGATGGAAAACCAACAAAATGAAGCACAATAGCTAGATTTCCAGGCATCTAAAACAAGGGGACAGGGGTATTAAACGTAAAGTTTCTATAAGTAAAAATATGCCATTAGGAAACCATTGGAAAAGAAAGAAAGCAAAAAGTTTCAAATAACTTGAGAGTCATAGAAACCATACAACTCTTGAGACTGCTTATGAAGAACCTTAAGAACCAATTAACGCCCTATATAAAGCAACAGAAGGAAAATACTCATAGACGAAATGTGCGCGGCCACTCGAACTCAGTGTTCACGAGACAGCAGCAGCGCAAATACATGACGGAACTAATACAGATACGCTAAGATCATTGTCTCAAGAGCACAAATAAGGGATGGAAAGGTCACCAATGGTCACTTGAAGAAAACTAGACTTTCATTTTTCTAGGTCCCACACACAGAAATATAGAAACAATCAGGTATCCATTTCTAGCGAGATTGGATAATTGACGTGGACAAACGGCGTATATCAATGTGTTTACTGAATCTCCTAATCTGACGGCAGCGGGGCAAGTCAGGCGAAATATCACGCTTATCCGGGAACGTTCTCGCGGCCGAGACATTTAGGAGAGAGGTTTTTTTTCTCGTTATGTTTAGCAGGACGACCACACGGGGGATAAAGTACGACTATTTGTTGCTACACAAACAGATGAGGGCGAATGTGCCTCAAATATGTTTGAACAGCGGCTCAACGAGAGTCGGAGGAGAGTGACCAAGCGTTCCTCTTTAAGGACATTGGGATGTTCGGGGCAAGACACGGGCGAGGGATAATTCCCTGCATCCATAATTCAGATCGGAAATATACTGGGAATCGCCCACGTCTCAACTATTGAGATACAAAAAACATAGAAACACGGAAACTTGCCGATTGAAGCATTCTAAAGATGCAACAAAGTTCATTACAATTGTTTTAAATATTGAATTTTAAGCTTTGAAGTTTTTGTTAGCTGCAAAATATTTCATCTGACAGGAAAAACAAAGCCAGTAACATTCCCCCTACGCCCGCAGAATACAAAACACTCCTTCTCATTTATAATAGTACAAATGTGGTTTCTATGGAAATTGATTCCAAAAAACACCAGTTCATGAAGAAACATATGTACACTTAAAGGAATCATCAGGGACCTCTTCGCGGCATGTATTCGGCAAAAGTTCTCATAACTGTATGTGACGAGGATACCACTGCCGCGGCCGCCGATCACGTACGGGTGTGAAACTCGCGGCACCATTTTGTTGGATAATCAAGGTTTTGCGGGAACATTGAAAATTTGAATGCGAAGACAAAAAAGACGATAGACCGATGCATTGGACGGACGGATAAACACAGTACACGTAGTTTTTTTTTAAATGACTGTGGCCTGAAATGCCCAAAAATGTCATTTCAAAAGCAGATTTTTGCAACAAAAAAAATCAACTCATAAAAAACCTAAACTGTTATATTTTTCTGAAATAACTTTTCAAGCTCTTTCATTTGAGATAAAATCAAAAAAGGCCCCTGATGGTCCCTTAAACACAAAATTTGTCTGTTTTAAAGTTCTTACAGAACCTTCGCCATAAAAATAGATACCAACCTCCTTAAAAAGGAGTCAAAATCGAAGAGCAAAATTGTCTACGAGACAATTTTACCGTTTAACAAAAATCCATAAAAGCAGAAAAAACGAAAGGCAAAATCAGACAGACAAAGAGATGATTCCCCTTGTTGTCACATTACACCATAAGCACTAAAATCCACATTCCATAAGCTCACTAGACAAAAACCGCGCGCACTTTGCTGTTTTTACACGGGAACCCGCCGCATCAGCTCAGCTTCTGCAATGCAAGTATTACAAAAGGACACAATTGATTAAAAAAGTGGGGACATGTGAAGCTTTGGGAGATCAGGTGCCCGTGAGAACAAAGCTCAACAAACAATCCACGCCCTGCTTTCGAGAGAAGCCCCATATGTTGTGGCATGCGGCTAAAGTGCGCCGTGGAACGCCGATATTCCTCTGGAATATCAAGTGTCAGGGGCCATTAATTGAAGAAAAACAAAAAAAATGTTTAAAAATTGTGCAAAGAAGTCATTTATATTCCAGAAGGTTTTTTTGATTTCTAAACCCGTGGGAATTCAGAATAATGAAAAAGGTCAAAAAGTGTGGAAGCTTCCAGGCCCTTTGCAAAAGATCCAAGTGCAAGAGGTGCTTCGAATGGATGGAATGAGGGCAGTCCCCATCCTGGTCAAAGACTATCAACCGAACGCAATTTCCTCAGTTTCCGCCTAGACACTGAACCCCACAGGGGACTCCTGGGGGGGGGGGGGCAGACGAACAATTCGTGTTGTCGGAAAGCGGGTTCGATGCATGGGCGGCCGCTTGACAATTAAGCAAGAATTGTCCTCTGTGAGCGTCGGCGGTTCACAAGGGACACATGTAAGACTCTGGTGCAACTGGCCGGACTTAATTAAATCATGGCAATTAGACTTCTGCAGGCCTTCAGGATCAAAATGTTCAAAAGTTCAATTTAAACAGAGTATGTCTGAAATATTCGACAAAGACAAATTTATCCTTTGACTGAAAACTTCAAAGTCCTTCGATTTGGCTGAAATTTAGTGGGTGGGTGGCCAAGGACACCCATATGACAGAAATGACCCCAAAAATCAATTATCGATTTTCGGCTCTGGGTTACGGTAATGGGGTCCGGGGTACTGTAAGTCGGTTCAAAGTTGATGAAATTCAAAATGTAGGGTATGAAAACGATTGCCAATTTTATGCTGACAAACTTTGTAAACTATTTCAATCACGATTTCCTTATTGAAAAAAAGTTAAGTGCCAAAATTACTTTTACAATTAACAAAAAACTGACCGAATTGGGAGATACGGACCGAATTTATTCGGTTTAAAATCTACGAAATGTGTGATTTTAAGACAAACAGAAATGCGAATAGCCAGCTGTGTGACATCAATCTGATGCCAGGTCAGCTGGGTCAAAAGGTGGGTGGGCGTTCAGCCGGCAGCTGATATCCGGCGGGACATTTGCCACTGGAAAGCTCGTCTGCGTCTCTGCCTAGTGGACATTGGAGCTAGCCAGCCATATGGGATACTGCGCCAGCTGACCCACGCCATTGTGCGTCATTATTCGGACAACAACCTCGCTATACCAACACATCGTGGCGTAATCTGCTTGCATTCCGCCTAATTGTGAGTAATAGTAAATGAAAAATATGTTTTGTCGAAGGCGACTCAGAAATGACTAGCCCCTTCTCATTGCACCCAAAGGACAAGACCCGGAACTTACGCTGTTTTGCTACTCTTTAAGGATTCTGACATCTATTCTTGCACGTTTTAACACAATTATACTAATTAACAACCTAATTAAAGTCTGAAATAGAAATACAACAAATTCGGTTGTCTATACCTCTTCAAATGCTATGCATTGGAATAAAAAAGATCAGTTCTGTTTTGGGCTTGCTTCTGTAATTTTAATAAGTTTTAATTATTTTTTAAACATTGAGTTATATCATTATTATCCTTCCAAAAAAGCCGACTAAAATGAACACCAAAATTAAATTAATCTTTTCACATCGTCTTGTTGCAACTGTCATTTTAACACTACACTCCAATCAATAAAAGGAAATAGTGAGGAAGCTGGAGGATGAATAGCAGGAAATACGTGCCATGGCGACCGCATTTGAGGCAATTATTTGTTTTTCGAGTACTTTGCTATTGCGCGGATAGAATTACACCATCATAATCATGACAAAACCACGGCTAATGCCCTAAAAATCGATAAGAAGAGCAAAAAAAGAAGAAGATGCACGATATTGGACTTAGGAAGAGTTTGGGAATCAAAAAGTCGTTTGGCGGGATCCCAGCGCCGGAGTGCAAATGACACGCGGTGACCTCAGCCATCTGGCACCAAAGAAAAGTGTGGCCGGTTGTTTAGTCGGATAAAAAGGACTAGAACTACTTTTCTTAAAGCATTTTTGAATGTTCTCAAGTGAATTATACAGCTATCGGGCAATTTGTGTATCGGCTAGTTAAAGGATCAAAAACACATGATCCCGCACAGAAATGTGGTAGATTAAACTCAAAAGCGGTGCAATCATTCAGCTGAAGGGGGTACACGGAAAAGGTACTCTCAGGAAACGCACCCAAAACAGCTTCTGGTACGATTTTCCAGGTTTATGGATTATGAGAAGGATGAATTGTTCTTTGAACAGCGACTGTTTATCAACTATTAAAAACGGCGCCTCGGTTGGTACAGTTTGAATGCTCGAAATCGATTTACAAAAGCAGTCACAAAATATAAACATTTGTTTTTTAAAGATTTGTTTATGTCTGTGTGAGTAATGTTTAAAAACAGATGTCATCCTGTATCACATTTGTTTATGAACCACATAAATTAAAATTTTCCTATTGCCGATCGTAATTCTGAAAATGCCGATTATGCCAAAATTATGCTGTCGAAATTATAATTTTGGACATCGATAGTTTTCTGACCTCATTGACAAATAGGGGACAAATAATAATAATATGGGGTCTGATGCAATCAATAAAACCTTTAAAACTTTGAAAAGTTATAGGTTTATTAGCACGATAAACCACATGTACAAAGTAGCATAGCATTTGCCTGGTTCTTAAAAGAAGTGATTCTACTATTGATATCGCTAAATGCCTAATTGATACCTTTTTCGCGTGCTCACTAAACAAAGACTCACCCTTGTATAATGCTAAATAAAAGGGAAATACAAACATTCAAGGCGGAAATTGTGATGTGCAGACAGGAAAAAATTATTTGCCTGTGGTATCACCGAAACTACCTTGCTGATTGTGAAGCAGGAAAAGATAGCGTGAAAATAAGAAAACGGAACCACTGTAACAATTTGGCCAGTTAGGAGAAAGGGTGGCTGTAAGATTTGAATATTTGGGCCATCGCGACTACTAAAAACGAGCGATTCATGGGATGACAATCACGCGGCTGGGATCACCAATGACAATCACGAAAGTTCAAAGGAGGGTAACCGCCAAAAATTCAAAAACTATTCCAACTGTCGAAGATTTGGTTTTACCTGTTTGGTTAACAATTTTAACTAACATTTCTATTGCACATTCAAAAGCTAGAGAGCCTTTGGGCGAGCTATAATCAGTAAATGTAGCGTAGGTGTCAGTGGTAGACAAACGTTGACAAATGAATCAGCCATAGACGTTCATTGACAATCGGCTCTTCAAACATCGAATAAACAGACAATCAACTATTTATCTAGGATACGCGGCATTGATTTTGTCGAATGGCTTGCTTTTAAAAGCGGACTATGGTTCACCGGCTGAATGTCTGTCTGACGGGTGGCCGTGAAGGTTGGAGGATAAAAAGTGTGAAAACCAAGTTGATCCGGTAAATTCAAGAAAGGAAAAGTGCATGGAATCGTGGTCAGTTGGAATTCAATGCTGATTGTTTCAAAAAAGAGCAAAAATGGCATTTCTGAAAAACGAAATGTCAGAAAATTACAACTCTTCAATCTTTTGAGGACCAGTTTGAAAAAAAAACTCTTACCACGCTTGAAAAAATAAGATAAAGAGGATAACTAAAATAAGATAAAGGGGTTATCAACTGGGACTACTCCCGAAACTCAAAAGTAGAATTAAAATTTGGTCATACGGAAACTATCCAAAGCGTCGTCCGTTTTCTCACAGACGATCTGCGGCTCGGCTAACATGCACTACAGCAAATATAAATGATTTATCTGGGAAAGGCTGCGCAGATCGCGCCAAATGGCTTGTCTGCAAAGCTGCAAAGAATGTGATTTGTGAGAAACATATAAAACACGTCTTGAAGAATACAGTGCACAAGCGTTTACCCTTATATTTGTACATTGGAAACTACAAAAGCTTTGTTTATAAAACAGTTTAAAAGTGAGAAAACAGTTTGAATCTCAAAAATAAATAAAGGCAAAGAAAATGGTTTGGCTTTTATCAAGTTCTCTTCTTAGTAAGAATCTTCAGTTGGCTAGAATTCCGAGAATAGATTTCGAAATGAATCCGTGCCTTGAATACAATGAAGTTTACAGTGACTGGCAGACAACAAGTTGCTAATTAGCGAAATAAAAAGACACTGAATATAGAAAATGCACATTGCTTAGATACAGAAATTTTTTGAGTAAATAGGAAGAAATCTCGGTAAATTTATGGATATTGACCTCTTTCAAAGTAGTCGTAACAAATTAGGTATAGTTTTTTAAAACAGTGTTTTTTTTCATTTTCCCATTTTCTTGTGAAGAAATCGTAGAATTCACTTAAGTTAATGCAGCGCGCTCGGTGAGTATGAAAAACACATGGTTAAAAACTTCAAAACTATAAATTTTAAAGTTTCTTACTTTCGTAATGAAAATTTTCAAAACTTTTCATTATTTGAAACTTCGTTCTTCCATTGGTCGGTCAGATCGATTGGACTCGATTTTTAGGGAGATATTAGAGCTTGCATGACATCATCTCAGATTTGGGACTCTTCAGGTACCTCAGAAACCAATTTTGAGTTGAATCAAAGGGAAACAATTTCCTATTTCCAATTGTAAATTAAATAAATTAATAATTACGGACATCCTGTGTTAAATCTTTAGAAAAAAAGGTTTACTTTGATTTCTAGAGAGTGTGATTTTCTGAGACCTAGCAAACTTTCTGTTAAAGTGCAGTGGAAATGGCACAAGGCCAGACTGGCTAGTTGATGTCCATGATGGCCTTTTTACGCCAGACGTCGGTCTATGAGTCAGACAGTCAACCGCCGACACTTCGACCATTGACTACACCGACCGTTATATGATTCATCTGGGAAAGACCGCTTTGATCTCGTCTAGCAATGGATAATCCCCTGAGAGCGGAAAAAGCTTAGAATTAGAACCTGAAGCCGAAAATATTTTTTGTAGGACGAGTACAATGGTATATTTGCATGAAATGACACAAGTTAATCGGGTCAGACCAAAAATCGAAGTTATTTGTGTGATCTCCCGTTTGCAAAAGTTCGCTAACAAATTGTAGTCTTTCTTTTAATTCAAATTCCTTGAACAAAGCACTAGAAATTTTGTTATTTCTCGCTTTCAAGCTCTTTGTACGTTTCCTCTTTATTAAATGTATCCCTGTTTCTATGTTTTCACCTAAAAAGCATTACTCAAAAACTCAAAAACAAAACTTAATTTTAATACATACTAACTACTGAAACATACAAAGTCTGTACCACACTTTCTATGTTGGTAACAATTAAAGATTACTATTTGGAACAAAAATCTTATTTTCAATGACAAGGGGCCATTTTTGTAGATGTTTTTGTGTCTCACTCCGCTGGGGATGATTTATCAGACGTTTTCGTTTGTCCAGACAGTTTTCTTTATTGTATATACCACGCTTTCCGGCCCATTTTATTGTACAATCGCTTGGATTCTTCTTCTTTTTTTTGTTCCAACTTCTGCACAATTGATATTTTCAAAAGTTGGAAGAAACAGGTGAGACAGTTCACTTCCATGTTTCTTGTGGGAAATGGTGTGGAAGTCACAGGAGCTACCAAAACTCGTGCTTAACCGTGGGAAAAACCCACACTATGCGTTTGAGTAGAGCAGTTGGCAATAGAATATCCCCTATTTTTGAAAGCCATAGTTTTCTTTATTTTGTTTGCCTGATGCCTTGAACTTGTTTGTTATAACGCAGTTTTATCAGCGTGTTTCACTCAAAACAACACGTACCTGGACAACCTAGAATAGCTGAGGGCCGGCCCGCTACATTTCATATATTGGTTTTCCACATATTTTCGGCCACCCTCATGAAGTCATCTCTGACCTCACCCCGATTTTAAATTAACACGTTGGTCACATTCAAGCCCTGCCACAATGATTGTTAAAGGCTGTCCGGCTCGTCAGCCATCCGCCAGTGCTTTACCACTGCTTGGGGATGGGGTGTTTTGAGGCCGATGTAGGCCCATTTGGCAGCGCTGCCGAAAACTTACGCGTGGCCTCGCATTCTCACACGGAGGGCGCAGACAACGAGAGTGCAGCTACATGGCGGCTGTATTCAAAGTTATGATTTTAGTAGGACAATATAATATTTTTAAAACCCATAGTTATTTTGTTTGTCTGATGCTTTAAATTTATTTTCAGTTGCGCAGGTTTTTTGCTTTGTTCCATTCAAAACCGCACGTATCATAAGAAACAAGCATGACTGAGGACCGGGTATGTCCGACTTTTAATATCTAGTGTTCTGTAGTAGGCCCATAAAAAATGGCAAAAAATCACAAAAACAACATTTTCATCAACCCCTAAATGTTTTGTTGAAATTATATAGTGGGGATCGACATTTTTAAATTAACTTTGAAAAAAAGGACTACCAAACCATACGAAGCATGTCCACAATTATTGGGCTTGTAAGAATTCAGGATTACTGTTTAGATAAAAACTCCTCTTTTCAGGGACCAAGGGAATTTTTTGTGATGTGAATCAGACGTTGCCTTTCGCTCAGACAGTTTTCATTATTGCATGTTTACCTTTTCAAGCCAAATTTATTGAACAATTATAATTAAGCGTTCCTAAAATTTTAAAGAAACAGTGTTTAAATAAATAAGAAAAAGTTGATATGTTTGACATCGATCGAGAAAATTCAGTTTACGGTTAAACATAAACATTCTATGCATTGATTTGTTTCACCTTTTGGGTGTGCAAACTTTATGAAACTTAACAACTAAGGTACAAGGTATGGAAATAGAATTTGTGATTGTAAAACTAGTAAGCGATATCAACAGCGATTTCATTAGTCCGAAAAAGACCAAAAACCAAAACATCTTTAAAACACATCAACTTTTAACCAAATCAAAGTTCGAATTGTTATGTGGGATAATATTTTGAATTTCGCAGATTTAAGGTATAAAACCTCTTCCCATTTCCAGTTCTTGGATAAATCCTAATTTTTGCAAAAACTATGATATATGCATTAGAAATTCCACCAACATCATAATCATTTTAGTAGAAATTAGCCTTGTACCAAAAACTAGGATTGGCGAGAGGCATAAATGTTGTCGTCCTTTAATGTCTTCGTTAGCTAATGACATATAGCTGTTTCAACTGTTCCCTTTTTAGGGTTTTACCCGTATCCAAACAGTTAAACTACAAACATAAAAACTACAACCTTTGTTTGAACATCCATGAATCCATGACAGTCAAAGTTCACAAAGCGATTTCATATTTACATTTCGACAGACGTGCTATGACAAGTCACCAAGGTGTGTCAATAGAAGAAGATCCTAAACACTTTCCTGGTTTCAACAAAAGCTTTTACTTTTAACATGTCCTTTTTCGAAAATTTTAACCTTGACGTATGCATTTCAACATCGTTAGAAACTCCGAAATGTTTAGAGTCTAGCCCTAACTTATCACTCTTTCGTCACTGTGTGGGGGAGTAGTCATCAGTGTCTGAATAGAAAAATACAATACACCTATTCTTTGCACAAAAGTCGTTTCCTCCCGCCGTCTGATTGAAATATTTCCCCTTTCTTCCTTTGTAAACCCCCGCCCAGCCGTTTAATCACTGCTTTTATTCCCAAAACTAAAATTGGTTTCGCCCACTGCGCAGTATAAAGTCGCCTCTGTCACCCGTAAATCCTAACCCGGATGGCGTGTAGCCCCATGTCGTGTCCTCTTTTTGTGGCCGGTCACTAAGGTTACGTCCGTTGACGACCGCGTATCCATAAGGCTCTCTGGTAACGCAGGTACTTTGTCAGCGGAGGTTACTCGCCGTGCACCTGCCCTCCCCCACCCAGATCCCCCCTATGTTTACCTTACAACCAAACACAAAACAAACAAAATACATACAGTATTCAGCTGACACTATCACAGTTCAAACGATAACGCCGCGGTCCCAAATATTGCTCACTTGTAAGATAAGGCCGTCGATAAGCACTATCGTTTGTGCCAGTCCGGCCACGTTTGCCTCTATGCGCACACATTTCTTTCGATTACATTTATTTTAATGAACATGCACTGTTATTCTCCTGTTTGTACTCGATGTATCCAGACATCATCTAATAATGTGTAAACAGCTTTTGAGTAAGATTTTTTCCCAAAACCGAATTAATGCAGAACTCAGTGTCTTGATAACGCTGTACAAGCTAGTACTGCAAGCTACAGATTGCGGAAATTACTATCTAATCTTTCCCTTTCGGCGAAATTTCTCCCTTGTCGAAGAAATGATAATCTTTTCTAGCATGCCTTTCTAGTGTTGCGACTACTCCTTGGCCCCGCTTCTTTTTTACAACTTTTCTTCTTTTTTTTTCATTAATTTGACTTTAATTTCATGTTTGTCGGATACTCATTCAACTTTCTCTCCGATAACACTTTCAAAATACGCAAATATGCTTTGTGCCGGTTCTGTTGAAGCATTCTATCACTGATAGTATCGATTTCTGCACTTTTATCATTCGATTCTACTGAAACAAATAGTACGGCCGTAACCACCTGTGATTACGGCGTTGAAAACGTGATTGTTTGGGCATCAGTCCAAAGAAGTAGGGAATGTTCACGTGCAACTTATCAAATGATACGACCCCTGACGTACAATGCAACGTCAGCTAAACTCTTTTCTTCGCTAAAGTTTTCCTACAGTCACATGGCATTGGCCAATTTCAGTAGAACGCCATGGATAAGAATTCTGATGATGGTCCCGAAGCAAAGAGATTTAAGATTGAGAAAGAAGAGTCAACTACTCCGGATGAACTACAACAGGATGTTAAACATGTCGAAGGTCAGGGACCCTTAGAAAAGATGTAAAAAGTTTCTTCAGGAGAGAAAGTAACTATCAGTGCAACTCAGCTGTTCGAAGGAATGTTGAATAATCTACCAGATGGCTCAAAGAAAGACACTTTGGACGCCTTGCTTCTAACGCTGAAAAAACTCAGGGTACGAAGGCCACTTTCACTTTATCATTTGTGGTCCAGGATAGGGTAGAAGAGCCAGATCCAAACACTGTAAAAGAAGAAGAAGAAGAAATCGTAGTTGTAGATGAAGGAACTACTAATCCTCCTTTATTGCCAGGTTAGTTTAACTATTTATATTTTAGTTTTTTATTTAAAATTTTAATATTTTAATATACAACTTTTTAAGAATTGCCTCCACTAATTGCTCCAAAACCTATTTCACCAGCTAATTCTGTCCGATCAACCCATTCCAACTTTTCAGCAAATGGTAATTTTAAAAAAACGATAAAGAACTTTATATTCAGGGCGATCGGTGTCTTTATCTCCCGCCATAATCGATAACAAAATGGTTCAAATGCCTATGCAAAGACCACAACCAGCAGGTGACAAGGTATGATATAAAGCACACGAGGGGAGGGCCTTGTCTCCGTAAAATATAGTTTGATAGTGGATCTGTGGTCGTAGGAGAGGGTAGACGGCACTAACAAATTATGCCTTATTCAGGTCTCTGTTCTCGATGCGATTCCGCCTTTGGCTCCTACAATGGCATTTCGTGCGCCGGTAAATATTTCTGAATCTCATTAAGGCAGCTTGTTCAGGTGATGCCTCCGCAAGAGCATTTCCTTCGACAACAGAATCAGCTCAAAACCGATCGACCAAGGATGCTCCATCCGCAACTGGTCTCCGCTATGGATACTTCCTCTTTAATGCAAAAGGTACTGTAGTTTCTCAGGACTGATGAGATGATAATCTGTGATTGCACTTGTACAGAAATATCAGCTGATGATTTTAATGATCCTTTAAAAACCAAATATTTAGGTTGCCATTTTTCAGGAGCGCGCTCATCAGCAAGCCCTGCAAGCTATCACAACTCCTGCTCCTAGTTCACAATCCCCTTCTGCTGTGTCAGACAGGATGCGCAAAAAAGTAAGACAATCCGAAATCAGAAAATCATGTTTTCTTTAGATTTTGGAGGGAATCCAGGCAAATCATAATGGAAAGGCCACAGGAGAAGAGATTCAACGCTATCTCAAGCAAAACTATTTCATGGTTCTTGAGAACAACGCCTACATCTACGTAAGAAGAAAAAACAACTCTAAAATAGGTCGTTTCTAGGTCCCCAATCCTTGGAGGGTCACTCCCACCCAACTTCAGGAGTTCTTGATTTCTCAGGCTTCTCAACAGATGCCGATGATGCTTCCACCTCAGCTCCCTTCTCTGCCAGGGAATGGAAAACCCCTTGTAAGTTGATAAACGAAACCATCTAAACTTTTTTCAGCCGGCCATTTTGCCTGGTCAACTGCCCATTTCTTCACAAATGCCAATTTCCCAATTGCCTAACACAATGCTACCACCCGCGCCTATCTGGTCCCCATCTTCTGCCTTCCACCAACCTAATCAGGCAAGAATCGCTCAAATATAAAACTGAACTGGAACGTTTCAGCTTCTTCCGAATACTACCACGACATCAATCCTGTCATCTGGAAAGGTAAACAAAAACAAGGATAGGTATAACCATTTTTTTAGATTCAAGGATTCACCCTTCCTGTAATTGACCCTCGGCCAAGAAAAAATGATTGGTCGTTGCGTACAGTACCCCTACCTACACATCTTCATGTTCACTGCAATTGTTTTCCACCGAACAAATGAAATCCATTCAAGTGTGACTTGAAAGCAATTATATTCTATATTTTCATCTCTTGTGTTTTGCTTTATCCTTTTGATTGAATGTATAGAATCTAGGGTTCCTGATCTCCCATGTGTCTTTGTTCTCTGAAGAAGTGTGAATTGAGATGTTCAAACGTTTACTAATAAATCATTATATTTTGTGAATTCGTACCATGAAATGCATACTTTCATAAAAACAACACAAATGTTACAATACACTCACGAACGCACTCACTCACTCCCTCACAGACACTCACGCACACTCACTCACATACTTAAACCTCCATCTCGTTTTACAGTTTTAGAGCACATTATTCTACCCCATATCTCCGGTCCAACCCAGCCCTTACAACAGAACGATAAATTCTCGTATCGCTCTGTCAACTAATTAAATGCAGATCCATAATGATACCTAAGGATATAATCAACTTCATCAATACCAGACCCTCTTGCTGTGAGTAATTAACTACGGCATGTTAACGTCTGCATTCTAGTGCCAAATCATTCGCTCAAGATCTGGACATGACCTTATGAGGCACAAAGATTTAGAACGGTTCTGATATGATGAGATCAACAAGACGAATAACTATCGAGTTAAACCGTGGTATGAAAGCAGATCCTGTCGACGGTTCGCGGAATGCAATGAAAGCAGATTACACCAGAAGCCCCAAATGAATATATAATTGAGATATCCAACACGTTTATTCCTCATGGGGAGTGGCACAACACGGACAAAAGTGAATACTCGCGGAGCACGAGAGAAAACCTCAGGAAGCAAAACAACAACAGGGTGCCATGGAATGTGGAAAAAACAACGATAAAGCAAGAAAAACCCGCGAATCAGAAACATTACATATCCTAGATCACGTCCTAGAATAGAACAACTCCTACAGCTCCCACTTCTTCCTCATGATGGCAACCTTCTCGGCCAGGTGAATGTGCGGCCAGAAGTAGGGGAACTTGTCAAAGGAGCTGAAACAGGAAAATAAGCATTTGGAAAACTTGGAGACTGACTCAACGGTCCATTTGTTGAAGCCATTCACGATGTTCATCACACGGTGGTACTTGGTGTAGTTGGTCTCAACAATGTGGCGAAGATCATTGCCGTAGGTTCCGATGAGCAGGAAGTCGAAGCGCTCCAAGTCTTCGGGAGTGAGGTTCTCGGTCTTATTGTACCTGAAACATAAAATTAATACCAGAATCTGCGATAAACCCACTCCCAGGCCTCATTCATCTGCAGAAAACGGGTGACTCCGGTCTGGGCACAGGCGTTGTCAATGTAAACCGACATAGGCTTTCCGGCATCAATTCGCTGAGTGAACTAAAATATAAAATTAACTCGAAGAGAAGGAAATGTTCAAACCTGGAGATTGGCCAAAGCGTCGAAACCGGGGTAGTTATGGGCCGCAGGGGACATGAACACCACGAAAGTCAGGTAGAGGTTGACGGCAAGCGCAGCCCAGACTCCGAGAGAAAGCACTTTCCAGACCCAAGACTTCCACTGATTATTGTAGCTAAACAGATGAATACAAATGTAAATAAAAGAAAATCTCACATCCTAGCGCAGAAAACGGCAGCACCAAGGTTGAGGGCAGGAATGGCGTAAATGATGAACCTGCAATAGATAATTGAAAAAGTAGAAATAAGTAAACTGACCTCAGCTCCTTGTGGGGAAGGAAGCTGTAAAGGGCAATGAAGACGACAACCGGCAGAACGACAAACTTGACCCTTCTATCCACCAAGAGGCCAAGAGGAATCAGAAGCAGAGCGGTTCCCAGACAACGAGGGAGGGCGTTAAGGAAGTACCAGTAGAATGGAGAAACCTAAAAACGACATTGATTCCACATTCGGAAAAGTAAAACAACACTTAAAAAAGAACTCACTCCATACTCGTGACTCTTGTTGGCAACGATGTTGAACCACGCAACCTCCGCCTCAGGCCAAACCGGACGCTGCCACAGGAGCGAATCAAGGGGAACAGTAGCAACTAAAATTGAAATATAAAAGCCAAACAAACTAAACTCACAGAGAACCGTTGCCGCAGTCTTCACGCCTTCCAAAATGGCAGAATTGTCGTTCATGGAGAAGAGCTTGATATTACCGTTGAAGTAGGTCAGGAGGAAGATGGGGCCGAAGAGCAACACAAGTTCGCATCTAAAAGCAAAAAAATTTAAAAAGCGCAAAGGACAAAACCCAACCTGAACAGTACGGTAGCAGCCGTAGCCCATCTCACAGCCGAGTAGAGCTCAGAATTCAGACATCTCTGATAGACCATGAGCACTGAATAACAAATATAGCTGAATAAATAATTATAAACGAACCGAAGGGCAGGGCGAAGGTGTTAGGAAGGAGGCGAGACGCGTAGAAGAGAAAGTGGAACTGAGAGACAGTGAAGATTCTGAACAAAAATGTCTTTCTTTGATTAAAGACAGATCACTTACCTAAGAAACATGCCAGCCTCCTCTCCGAATATCTTCTCAACAGCCCTGGCAAAGTTGCCAAACGAGAAAACCACGGTCAGACCCAGCACGAAACGAACTTTAAATAAACAAATTATTAAAAACAATAACAATATAAACTAACCCAACAATTGCATCCAGATCTTGGAAACTCCAAAATAATAAAACAGCAGGCGAGCCGGAACACCGAAGAGGGAAAGGTAAGCAGGACCAGCGAAAGTTCTGGGGACAACTCCGGGGAAGGTCAGATGGTCGTACTGAAACAAAGTATTTCAACAGAAATTGAAGGTTAAACTGACAGCCGTAGTGTTGTGGGAGTAGTAAATCATGTCATGAACCGCTTGCATGTTAAAACTTTCCTGAAAAAAAATTTCTGGTAAAATAAAGTAAACTAAATTTACCTCGACCTTGGTTCCAGGAGTATTGAGAATATGCATCATAATAGCCAAAAGGAGAAACACCTCCGTGGTGCGGACCCTGTTCAAGTCCAGCATCCTGAAAATTATTGATTTAAAAAAATAATAAAGAAACGCTAGAAGCAAATGATGGGAAATGGAAAAGGTTAAAGAGAATGAAGCCCGCAAATGACAGCAGACTGTGTGTTTGGTGTTCAAAAGAGCGGGAACGCTTGGCCGTTTTTGTGACCCAACGCTAATTTAGCAACAGGCCAGATGCCACGCTCGCGAAACAGAATAAGACGCTTTTATAGCCCTCCAGCCGTTAAAAATATGATGGACTGATTTTTCTTCGGCCTCTTCGGCCTCGACTTTTTCTTCGGCCCCTTCGGCCCCGACTTCGTCGGTATTTTTGGAACCAAGATTGTATCCAATGCCATCCTTTCCGGCAGTCATGCGCATGTCGTCGTCCTCGTCGAGAAAGCGATTATTGATCGCCCTACGCAGAGCCCTGAAAAATCGATTTCGATATATACAATGCCAACTCTCCCACCTCGTAGGAGGAGTTCTTCCAGGGGTCATTCCAAGAGCGAGGACGCGCTCATCGCGCTCACTCCACTCCATCCTGAAAATAGACTTGAGTAATTTTCGAAACTAAAACATAAACAATTAAGAATCACACGAACAATCAAAACAGAATCCGAAATATGTCAAGTGGTCATGGTGCCCATGGGTACTGCCTCAAAATGTTTAAAAGCTGTTTTTATATACAAACAGTCAATATTAAAGTTATTTATAAATAATTAAGAAGGCAAAATTGAAATACATCACAATTTATCCGTTTAGGATAAGCGCACTTCCATAACAGGCCAACTTTGCGCGGCAGATCGAATATACGGCCGTTTTATGTGCTTTTTCAAATTCACAAATATTTATTATGTGGAAATGAACGAAAAAGGCAAGCAAAAACAAAATAAAACAGAAATTATAAAAATTAGTTAAAATTTAAAAGGTCAGTGACCTGGAGAAAATTCAAATTTTAAAGGCGGGATCAAATTAGCCGGCGGTCATTAGCGGCTGTCGACCTTTGACCGTAGGTCAAACTGTAAGCTATTTGCTGTACTTTTGCAGGATTTCCAACCCAGTTAAGCTATATGATCATTAGTCAGCGACCTCGGAAAAATTCAAATTTAAAGCCGGGATTAAAATTGCAGCGGGTCATCGACCTTTGACCGCAGGTCACTGTAAGTTTTTTAGCGAACTTATCAACATTTTCCAACCCAGAAAATCGGTTTTTTAAATGAATTTACACGTTTTTATCGATTTTGAAAAATCGGAATAAATAATAATAATTTAGTAAAATTGGGATATTGGGTAAATTCAACGTATCTGTACCAAGAACAAGCATTATGCGGATTTTCCAGCGCAGCTGCTGGTAAAACAACGTTAGTTTGTTGTTATTTGTAATGAATAATAAGGGAACTGATACACTGAAAAGAATTTCAACTTTTTTTCACCTTAAAACGTATGGGTGCGAACAAAAACTTGATAAAATCTACCATTTTCGTAAAATTTTCGGCTTTGTATGGGTGACCGATAAATTTTTGCGGTAAATAACTGTATCTGGCGTTGACTGCGCTAACTTAATAACTAGTAGGTTACCAATAAAAAGTGGGCGAACCCAAACACTGCCTAAATAATGAGGACGAGTGGCAGATTCACATAACCAGACGCTTTTCAGTTTTCCCGGTAAATTGTAACTTTTCCCAGCTTCATTCATTTTATGTGTTGAGCGACCTCAAACTGTTGCCTAATGGAATGATTAATGGCGGTTCCGCTTGCGAAGGTGCCGCGCACTGATCACGACGCTCCCGAGACCACTGCTAACGGCAATAAACCATCTCATTAGCCTTTTGCATGTATCCCGACAACAGAGTTTATCCCACTCATGAATCTATGAAAGCGAAACGCAAGAACTACTATCACAAAACCGACAAATGGAGACTATGAGATTGTGCAGTTACTTTGTTCGCCCCTTCCTAAGAATCTTTTTTTTTGAAGACTTAAGATGAATGGGCCTAGTTGTCTTCAGATTCATTGCCCTTTGTTTGGCTGAGTCGCGAGTAGATATCGCGTGAGCTCATTTATGGCAACTTCTTTGGTGGCGCCGTGGGATTACGTAAGATCCAGCCACCGGAGGAAGAACAAGAGCCCCGCGAGCGCTTACTGTATTACCTGACCGGGTAATGAGGTCAACAGTGCTGTTTCGCAACTCATGCGTACAGCCGTACCGCCTTGTGCCACTATGTGAGCTCCTGATTACACAACTTATGAGAAGGCGAATTTGCATAGATACAACAGAAAATGGGATGTAGTGGATGAAAAGTGAAGAATAATTAAAGTCTGAGAGCAACAATCGAGTGTTTCGAGTTTAGAATGTAGATATACGCCCGAGAACTGTTCGACTGCTTTTCTGACAAACACACCGTCAAAGACGAATTACTCTACAATGGAAAACAGTACTATAGTTTGGAATTAAATCCTATCGTTTGAAAAATCCTGTGTCAAGCATGTTGCCCTTTGTTACCCATGGCATTCTTTATGTAATCATCACATGTCGTGTTTCCTGACGAGACTTCGGCAATTCATTTCCCTTTATTTTAACCTTTATATCCAATTTAGGTGCTCCCTTGTTCAAATCCGTAATCATCGACGTCTAGTCTTTATTTTTACTTTGAAACTTCAGCAATGCAATAATGAGATCATAACTGAGGACTTCAAACACGGATTTACATTGTGATTCCCGGATAACTGAAACTCAAGCTGCTTCTGTCATATAAATATGTCCATTTTTAATACTTTTCTTATAAAATCGACCTCATTTAGGAATGAATGTTGATTTTGGCTACCCATTTACAGTATTACCCATTGCCAAATCAGATGCTTCCTTATACCATTTAAATTTTTCACTCATAAATGGGCTGTTCCACTTCAACCTTCGATGTTTCAGGAATGCAACAATTGACATGTAAACTGACAACTTCCAATGTTGTCTTTATTCCTCAATAAATGATACTGAAGCAATGTTTAGCAAAATGTGGGCTTGGTGACGGTATTATAAAGACGTTTCGGGTCTCATTACCGTTGACATTTGAATGACTAATCGAGTGTCGGCGAAAAGAGGCGATGACAGCCTGTCACCCAAAAATACCGTATGACAAATGGAGGTTCAATGGAATTTCTTTATTTATCCGCACTGGAACCATCACTTCAACATGATCATTTTCGGAAACAATGTGAATCCCGAAATCATAAAATGACCAATTAATCTTTGCCAACATTATTGAAAAGTTATTAAAACTTAGTTTTAGGTTTACAAAGAATGTTCAACTTTACAATAATATACAGTGTATCTACAGTTTCTATTATTTGGAGCCATAAGCTCCCAAATCTTCCCACGCTGTCAGGGGCGGATCCTTGAATGGGCGGGGCGCGCCAGCCAGCTGCCAGTAGACACTACCAGCCGCCGCGACATCACCTCGATACTCCAATTAACTCCTCTCGAGTTTACCTGCTATGATCGTGAGTTTCAAAAACCTTACCTACTTTTTTAAACTAAATCTTACTTTTTTGAAACTACTGTAACATCCCGTTTCTTCCAGATGTTCGCTATTTCGTCACCTCCTTCTAAACCTGAAAGTGCGTATTCTTCGCCTTCTTGCTCTTACGTCTTCGCTGATTCTGTGAGAAAAGCTCCGCTCAGAAGTCGATCTACCATCGTTAGAGACGTCGGAACCCAGACAGGTGAGAAAATTCAAAAGAAACTGTATTTCGAAACTAATACACCGGGAAACAAACGTAATGATACTAAACTACCTGTTTCAGACCCTAAGCATGGACGTCTTCAGAAGATTGCCTATCGTCTTGCCTTCTTATGCGACGAATTTGAAAAGGAATTTTCCGACGAACCCCAGGCAAGTGAACGTTTCAAAAAAAATATGAAATTTAACATTTACTTCACTTTAAACATCCTTAATTTAAAATTGCAATTGAATTACCGTTTTGCTTCTTTCTCGTTTGCTACAGTAATTGAATGTTAATGGCCTTCGAGAGACGATTGATCTACGATTTTATATGTTTTTAAAGTTGACTTAATTAAATTATATAAACAATATACTTGAGATATTGTGGTTTATTAAGGTTACTAATGTATTATTTACAGGATTCCCCATCTTCTTGCTCGTTTTCTGAAGCTCTTTGGAAATGGATCTTGTGATTGAAAACTCTCCCATTCACCGCCCTGTGCCATCAGAATTCTTGTCACTTGTATATACCGAATGAAGCTTATCTGAAAGTCACCTCGAAT
This sequence comes from Oscheius sp. G VE-2021, assembly GCA_022343465.1. Taxonomy (NCBI): domain Eukaryota; kingdom Metazoa; phylum Nematoda; class Chromadorea; order Rhabditida; family Rhabditidae; genus Oscheius; species Oscheius sp. G VE-2021. Next base: position 2,524,641 of record JAJQXH010000055.1, read on the forward strand.
TATGAACTTAAATATTCAATCCGGAGACAATTATCCGTATACTCGTTCCTTTGAGAAGAATTTGGGCGCGTAATTTGCCCGAGACTCATCGTCTGCGCTCTCCGAATTCGCGCACTCTCTTCCTGCAGGTGGTGCTCTCTATTATGGTTGAGCGGATCATAATGGGCTCGATTGGGCAATATTTGTGCATCTCGTGGTGAACGTGCAAATTAGTGTAGATTAGCGTTTCCTCTCAAGGAAATCCGTTTCCGGTTCCCGGTGAACAGACCAATGCACATCCGCTAATCAACACAGCAATGGAGACGTCAAAATGAGCATATTGTTGACCTAATCGAGGTTTCACACACATACACACGCATACACACACACACACATACACAAAGATAAAGCTTAGTAACAAAACTAAAAACAACGAAAACGTCCGTGCAAAATGCATATGGCGCCAAATAACCTTTAATGGTCACCCTCCTCATTAACCCGTTGTGGTCAACAAAGAGTTGGTTCCCTGTTATTTCATTCCGTTCTACAAAAATGTTTTGTTTCACAAGAAACACATCAGAAATCAAATACCACATATTTTGTCTTTTCTTACTTTCAGCACAATTGTCATTTTTGTGATTTAAACACTGCCATATATTTTTTGTTTTACAAATATGTAACTTCAATGTTGTTTTTCTTTGCAAAGCTATATTTTGGCAGTTGAAAAAGCGTTTCTGTTTCATTTGGAAAGAAGTATTTTGTGTTTTCCGAAGTATCGAATTGTTGTTTGTCTCTATGTCTAACGATTTTTACTCTATGTCGAACCAAAGTGTAAAATCTAAAACATTGTAAAAACCATTTTTACTCTATGTCTAACCAACATTGTAACAACGAAACGGTTTATTAAGAATATCGATAGTTTCTGAAGAAAAAAAACAATCCAAAAAAGGATTGCTCCGAAACAACCTTGCTTTGGTATTCACACGCTGCAGTGATTATGCAACGGCGCTTTTTCGGCGTTTGGCGATAGCAATAAACCGCCTTTAGCGGCACAAAGGACGGCGATTGTTTTCGAATTACCGTCCAACCGGAGGCGTTTCCCTCGGGAGCGGCGGCTTTGATCAGCCGACGGACGATTACCTCAAATAACCGAGTCAACCTATCCATTTATGCCAGACAATCCACTGTTTTCTGGAGGATAGATTTTGGAGGCGGATCCGTTTTATCCGTCTGATCGTTTGTCAAGATGTATACACAAATCGAGCGATCATGCAACACGCCAGCCGTTTATCGCAATAAACTGTCGCGTCGCGAGGAAACACGGTTGTTTCGCAGTCAGCTTTCTTTTACGATGGCCGATTGTTTATCGTTTCGCGAACCTGAAAGAATACGATCCTTACGCAATCGATCAAAAGTGTACACTAGGATAAAAAGCATGTTGTGGTTATATTAATGACTTAATGTTAAGGATGTGGCACAAACAACTTGGGATGGTGCTCATTACTGTATGGGGACTACCCTTGACGCGGCCGCCGATTTTGTACGGGTGTGAAACTCGCGGCGCTACCATGTTGGAGAACCAGAGTTTTCTGCGCCTTTTCAGGAGGAACATTTGAAATACGAAAGTGACGACCAAAAAGTCAATAAACTGAACGATTTGAAACGTCGATACGGCCACTTGAACACCGTGAACGTAGTTCGTGTTAAAGCATGACGGTTACCACAGGTACCTTTCACCTGGAATGCCCAAAAATGGCTTTTCTAATGCAGATTTTTCCAAAACGATGCAATTGAGCCCAAAAATTTTCTTGAATAACTTTTAAGCTTTGTCATATAAGATAAAGTTAAAAAAATTTTCTGACGATGGATTCACTGGGGATTCCTATGGACATTTTGGACAGCCAATATTTTATATTAGGCACAATGTTTCGGGTTAACATAGGGAAATATAACCTAAAAGATTGGAAAACTACAACGATTTAACAATTTCAAGATCAGTTGGATAGGTAACGTTTGACATTTTTTGGCACTGCGCAGCCCAGAGCAGTGGATAATGATTTACGACAGTTGTCACCAGTAAATATGATACCACACGCACATGTGCGGGATAATTGACACGTGTTGCACAGGTGCTAATCTGGAGTCGGGTGTCAGTTTTCCAATGACCTATCACTGCGGAAACAGAGCCAGCCTTATTGTTACACCCGTTCTCATACTTGACTATGCGGACCAGATTACTACAGTAATCCCCGCTGGTGCCAGCCTGTTGACGCCTCGGTGACATGTTTGCACAGCTGTGACCCCTGCTCATATGGAGACAACCATCTCGGGAGATAATTATTGGCTAACTATTCCCGGAAGCTGTTTCTTGAATACAAGCAACTAGAAATGGTTGAATGAATCAAAGTAACATGTTAACACATACAGTGAAATGAATGTGGGTGGTCAATGTTTTGATATGATTCGAGGTGTCAACAGCCAGCCATCTGGCGCCAATTGAGGGTCAGCTGAAGCACTTGGTGTCCTTGGCGGTCCTTTTGTCTGCGATCACACAACATTACCTCCGAGACATAATTGACACTGTTCCCGGGCGCTAGAAACACCGAAATGCTAATGAGGCGGGAAAGGTTTCACTTTACCTCAGCCGAGAGTTTTTTCCCAAGACGTCGAGACAAACCAAAGAAGGTATTTATTGTATTAGTTTATAAGTTCTAAACGTTTACAAAACATACTAAAGACATCTTTTCTCGTCTTTTTCTGCCGGCTTGATACAGTAACATTCTCAAAGAAGCCGACAAGATGGTCAAACAAACAGTGAGAACAAAGGAAGCCAGTGTCTTCCGATGATCCAATCAAAGGATCTTAACGGGGCTGCCTAAAGGAATCTCATGACAAATTCATTTCAATTGAGAGGTTGATTGACAATTCTCTTTGACCCCGGGAGGTCCTAAAATATTACCGAAAACAACCTATCCTTTGCGGGTGGTCAAAATTTAATGACCACGTTTAGACGACGCGAACGTGACAAAACAAGGGGGCAATGATATTAAAAGAAATTAAATCACTTTCAAAAATATTGATTTTATGATCTTAATTCATAAACAGATGTTGTTTTGAAAGTTATTCAAATTGGATGTGACGCCAACTAAAGCAGTGATGATAGAAACGGTGGTAAGACATGGAAGAAAACACGATTTAAAAGGACCATAGCCATCTTTTTCAAATGGGACTCACCAATGTGCTAATGCGCCCCTTTGAATAAGGATTTTATTTTCCAACATCACTCCAAGCAACGGTTATTTTCTCTGATGAGCTAATATGCATACGATTAGCCTTTCGGAAAGGAAACTAATGGTTTTTTTACCGTAAGGTTCCGTTTTCATTTTTCTTATGCTTACTTCAGTTTGGTTTCGCAAAAAAAAAACCGTTTGTACCGTTTGGATCCATAATTCATAAATTTGAAACAGGTTAAAAACATGAGCATTCTATTGACGTTCATATTCCTTTCTTACGTGAGATGCTTCTCCAATGAAGAAGCGCCAGATGGGTGTTCTGAAACCCGACACCCCTTGCGGGAAAAGAAACAGTAGCAGTGTTGCTAATCGTGTTTGATTGCTCAAAGGATGCGGCATCGCAGGCGGCGTCTTTTATCTCCCGAGGTGTTCCATGTCGTTTGGCAATGGCTAGAGTTTCCTAGAAGACAAAAGATGGTTCTCACAACAAACGATAAGCTGCAATTATGAGGATCTGACCTGCACCTGAGCAGCGGGGAGAACAAAAAAGAGCCACTTAGGCTCTTGATGGATGTAATTATCTTCGTAGCTGGTAGGAATTGTTGCGCAATGCGCAAACAATAAGGGCAAACGAGTGGTTAGGATGTTTCGTTGTTGAGAGGGAAATACGTTGGAGCTTTATGTTTGAGTTTTGAGTGGTAGTATTTAAAGGACCATTGTTTGGCCATTGCAAGCAACACGCAACTGTTAATATCCGACATTTTAACAAACTACATGCACGGTGTTTACGCGCCCGTCCAGTCTATTGGTTTCTCGACTTTTTGGTCGTCACTTTAGATTTTTCTATGTTCCCATTTGAGAAGGTGCAGAAAACGGTGGTGTTCTGACATGGTAGCGCTGCGCGTTTCACACCCGTACGAGCGCGGCGGCAGCGGTAAGTTTACAAAATGCTAAATTGCTGGCAATGCTGTTCATTCGAGATCAGATTGTCAAAAACAACTGAAGGAAACAAGAAGGCAGCAGAGATCAAACCCTCAAGGAAGCCTAATTTTAAATCTCTTCAGTGTTCCAAAAAAGGATTCAAACAATTTGTCTTCTTTGTACAGCTATGTTGAAATTCCTGTCAGTGAACCACATAAAATGCTTATGCTTCACCGAATTTTTATTTGATTCTCAAAAGGATCTAGCTTGCACCAGGAAAAGATTGTCGTATTTTCTATACGTCACCTTGAAAAATTGAAGCCTTAAACATTAAAATTCTGTTAAATTCACAAAGCTCTTGTTTCCAATCTAATCGCTTTTTAAAAAATGATTGGCTCAGTTGTTTCTTTTCACTAAAACCAGGAAATGTCGTAGACAGACATATGACAAGATTAAGGAAAATGCTATAATTCAAAATTCCACTACACATGTTTGCTCTTTAAACAATTTACTTCCTCTAAAAATTTTGTGTGTATTGATGTAAATTTGAAATCCCCCAAATGGTTGTTGTATATATTTTTCCTGTTCCAAGTCCTTTTCCTGAACCCATCAGGTTTTTCCAAAATCTCAGAACCGGGAGAGCGATGATGGATGCCCTTTTACTCAAGCACTTCACCCATCGATTAAGACAACATACTTTTTCCACTTTGGGACCCTCCGGGCCCGTTGGTTGCTTTTCAGGCGGAGGTACGCGTTCTTATTACATCGCCAACTTTATTATATCTACCCAGATGCTGATCGCATTTTGTTCAGAATGCGGAGGTGGCAGGCAGCCGGCTGGCCGCACTGGAGCGTCATCTCCAGGTGATCCCCTCACGCCTTTTGCCGCTTGGCGCTCTCTGAACGCTTCCCGCAGTATCATTTTCCTCATTTGCGGAGTCTCTGCAAGTGTTAGTCCTTTATTAGCTTTTCCGAACATGTAGACCGCATAGGCTTCTTTCCCGGAACACTTTTCCTTTCTGACTAGGCAAGTTTCCTGAAGTGCCGAGACAACACGCATGTTGTTGACGGCGTTGTTGTGACGTCTGGATACTAACTAGGTCAGACTCAAACAGAAGTCACTTGGAAATATAATCAGTTCCCGAATTTTGGAGACCACTTTCCATGCAAATTTTCCACTTCAACCGAATTCCACTTTTCGAAACGTAGGTTCTTTAAAGAGTGCCACCCCTGCATGAACTCAGTCAGCGTTGTGTACGTGTTGTTAAATATTCTGAATAAATCTCCTTGTTAACGTCTAGGATTCGAAAGATGGACATACACGGAAACGAAGACTACGGTATCGGTCATGGAGCGACACCTGGTGAAAGGTGAGTTTTAAAAGCGAAGAATCCAAAACACGTTTTAAAGAGCATATTGCGCAAATTCATTGAAAAAGATGATTAGTGAAAATGGGTAAAAATTAGTTTTGTGTTCAAAACTTTCAAAAACGTAAAAATCACTTACAAACTTAACAGATGGAATTTAGCAATTTTTACTTTTGAGCTAAATGTGAACCAGCTCAGACTATCGTGTACAAATTGCGTGTCATTAGGCTGTTTGGGAAACAGAATATCAAATAAGTTATGAACCAAGAAACAGCTAAATAATCTTCATTTTATCTTGGCACTAGGCAAAAATCACTATTTGTTTTCAGATTATAAATTGCATATAAAGTACAGCTTTTTCATTTTACCATGACGCTAATTTGACAAAGCCGCTTGCTTTTTTCACCACTCCTTGTAAACAGAGCACTGCTCTTTAGGAAGACGGACGGAAAAATTCAAATGTATCCTTTTTCATTAACCTCGTTTGTCCTGAATAATTTTCTATCTACCGGGTATGACGTTTGGATAGGCCAAACGCTGCAACGAGCGTTTTTTAGATTGCATAACGTCATGCGCACTTATCTCTGAATGCTAATTGTTGGTCTTCACATATATAAGAAAGCTGGTGATGGCTTGGATAGATTCTCTTTTAAGCTTCTCTTCTTCCTTCTTCTGTTTTCTAGCTTCCACCAACTTAGCCTCATATTAAGAAAGCCTTTAGTTGTATACAGAACTATTTGGTAAAAACAGGTTCAAAGCCACTGTTTTCACACATTCAGCGTTAAAGTGACCGTCAGGGACATTTTTTGACTTCATCTCATATTAAAGAGCTTGAAAAAAGTTATTCGAGAAAGTATATAACATTTTGGGTTTTTTGGAGAAATCCGCACCCGAAATGTCAACTTTTGTCATATTTTCCAAATTTCTATTTGTCTGACATTAAAGCGCCGCGAGTTTCACACCCGTACATAATCGGCAGCAGCGGCAAGAGTAGTCTCGCAGAAAGTAATAAAAACCATAGTTACAAGTCGAAAAGAAACCCGTGACGGTTCGTTGAAGGGCAAAACAAAATTTAAAGGTCTATGACGACTCAATTTGGAAAATCCTTTTTTATGAGAATGAGACAGTCAGAGAAACGACGAAAATGAAATGCCCTGACTACCCCTTGAAGTGTGTGAAAATTGGTTTCTACTTTTAACAAATTTTATGATAGCGTTCAGTTTTGAGAACCATTTGCAGTGACGCTTTGGCAACCTACTTGCTCAGGGCTCCACGGGTAAACCGGAAGCCTAAGTGGTTTCAATTTCGATTCTGATCTCTGTTGCGCAAACATTTAGACAAGTGGCAACTGCCCCGGGCACGAATAATCCCCGAACGTCATATGCCCTCCATTTTCCCTCATATTTCCTCATTGCTTTCAAATTGCCGTCGAACTCAATTTGACAATGTTTACGCTTGTCTGCTTTACGTTACGGATACTATTGAAACAAACAATTACCACGCGTGTGTCTGGGCGTCAGCAATCAGTCCGAAATCCAGGGCAGCTGTTTTGCTTTATCCTTCAGCCGAAGATAACAATATGTCGAACTGCGCGCTGCACGCCCATCCTCCGTAATCCGAGCGCTCCTTCCCACGTCTTTGGGTACATTAGGCGCCCATTTACTTGTCGATCCCCATTCACTTCTTCTCCGCAGATGTCTTAATCCAGCAGAACACTCCACACGCGGAAAAATGCTCAGCTTCAACAAAACGGACAACGTCATTGGGTGAGTTTCCAGGAGCACATTTGGAAATAGTTTATGGAGGGGGTGATTAAGACGCATTTTCTATGTGAGAACATGGAATCCACATAGATTGAGAAGTCCTGCACTTATTCCCCTGACATATGTTTGATGCTTCATCCATGTCTGGAATTTCCCAAACACGCACTATTTTGAAAATTTGGTCAGTCGTTTCAATTGCTGCTAAATTGGGGAATTTCGGGAGCGAAGGGCCCTTCTCCCCTGGGAAAAGTCTGTTTCTTGCGTGCCGTTCTTCCAAGCGCTCAAACTTCGCAATGATGTGAGTTTTCGCTAGATAATCTAAAAACCTTAAGAAACAAGTAGCTAGTAATTGAAATTTGAAGACTGGTTGAAGACGTAACAATTTCCAATTTTGTTGATGAAGCTTTAAGTTTGTTGGAATTTTGAGTACAATTTTGACAAACCGAGAGTTAAAAAAGAACATTTTTTGAAGAAAATGTTGGATGAGTAAACATGTCAACTGTTTTCATAAGAGCGCTAAAAATGTTTCATAAAAATATAAGCGTAGTAAAACAACGGAAATCATTAAAAAAACTTAAAAAAGGCAAGGAATGATTAAGAGAAAATGCCTGAGAGGTTCGAGCATATTTCAAACCAGGGGTGGCGTAGGAAATTTTTTTTTAAATTTAAAAAAAAATTTTTTTAAATTGTCGGGCCGCTCTCCTAAATTCTTTGGGCCAACCGGGCCTTGGGTCCTACCAGTCAAAAATTTCAAGGTCCAATTAAAAAATTTTAATGTCGCTATTTAGCCACAATTGAATGAAACCGATATAAGTTATATTTCAAAACAAGTTTTTAAAATGATAAAAAAGCGGAATTATTGTTTTTAACAAGAGTCTTAGAATTACTAAATCCCTAGAATTCTGCTTAAAAGCCAGACGCTTGCCTTTAGAGACATTTATATTCTTCAAAACACGTGTTCCAAAGCCTCTGCCACCCTTTCTTTTGTGAGTTCCTAGACCTCATCCGTCTAACTTGACGGATCACTTGCTCGCATTTTCTCGCCCCCACCACCCAGTTCGTCAAGATCCATTTGTTTGTGATTTGGGAAAAGGTTGGAAAACACACAACTAGGTAGGTGAAAAAGAAAGTTTTAAAACTACTTAAACAATTTAAAATTTTATGCCTTAAATATTGTTTTGCTAAATTAAGTAGAGCAAATTGAGCTGAAGCAAAATAATAAATGGGCCCACCTGTGAGTCCGCCTGGGCGGATCCCGTGTTACAGTTGTGTTAAATGATGATATATGAAAGAGAGCAAGGGGTAGCTGACCGAATCTGATCTGTTCATTTGTCTCGCCAACAGCCTTTGATTATCAACAAACCCCCTCCTAAAATCGATTGATTACGCGAAACTACCCAGAAAATTGCATTTTTAATCTTTATATTTTTATATTTCGTTTTTAAGTTCCCTCAAACAATTTGCTTTTAAACTCAAAGATCCCGGAAAAGAGGAGAACTTTGTTTCTTGGGCCGAGTTTTCTAGAAACCGAAACATTATCCCCCTCAATGAAATATAAGAATTTTGAACTATCCGCCAGCTGTTGAGATTTCGAAAGCATTCTCTTGTAAACAGAAACCCTTCGTCTAGCTCCCATTTTACGGAAATGCTGCATCAAAACTTCGTAATGGCTAACAGGTGAGTTTTTCATCTCCATATACTTTAAATATACTTTAAATATACTTAACTATTCTTTTAAAAGAACTTATGAACATCAAACCAATTTATCGATTTTCGCAAAAAATGTTAATGTTTACTTTCGTTTTACCTTGTAGGTAAAGTAAACGAAGAAAATGTTTGGGTTTCAGTTTTTATCGTTGTTGAAATTTCTGTAAAGTAAAAGTCAATCGAAGTTATTTTATTTTAGATATTTAGTAAAACCTCGTTAATATGATCCATTTTTTAACGAAGTTACCCTATGGAATTTCAATGATTCATTCATAACTGCAGTTATTCAGTGCTTCACAAAATATGATTCTCGGAAGCACCAGCTTCGAGTTTTCTAGGTTATCCGCTTTACATTAAATTTTAAGTATTTTACACGTTGTTTATTTCAAAGAACGCATAATACTTAAGGCAGAACATGTAGTTGTTTGAGCTTAAAAAAATTTTGTTAGTTAGAAATCTACACCTCACAGTAGCTCATTTTGTAGTTTATTTTACTCATCAGAATTCCATGAGTTTACGTTGTGTGTGCCCTGTGTTTACGCGATTGAATTTAAATACGTTGTCTCTGGGTGTCTGCCTACAGCAGCATTGCGATTCTCGTCGTCTTCTGAAAACTTTGATCGAGACTGGTACCCGTAGGAGATAGGAAGCGCTACAAAATAGGCTGGACCCGCTGACCCCGGTGACACTACTATGAGAAGGGAAAAAGGCCCCTGAATGCCTTTTCCTATCATAATCTAAATCCATTAACAAAATGATAATGAATGTTAAATGTGCCCCCTGACTATTGCGATGCACGGATTTATAATCACAACTAATAGCAAGCAGTAACATAACTTGTAAATTGAAAATCACTGTGCATGAGAGACGTTGAAAAGTTCACAAATGAGCAGCTTACGATGCCATTTTCTCTGCATCTAATCGGGCATAAACGTGCATAATTCAGGTGTAATGCCAATAACTTCTATTTCAGTCACCGAATGACGACAGTGATAAATCTAAATTTAGCCAAGATGAATAAAACATAAACATGCAAAAAACAAAAATACCTTCAACCACTCAAACCAATGGAAAATTTCAGCTCGATGCCGGAACAAAGATCAAACTACGTGAACCGGCCGGAAGGCGAAATGGACATGCTGATCGGTTTCTTCTTAATGAATGGTTTCTGCGTTTGTAAGTTACATTATTTATTTAATTTTAAAAAAATCAGTTTTCTTTCTTCTATTCGGACTGTGTGTCATTTTCTCCTGCTTGCGTAGACGGCCGAAGTTCTTCCGTAGACAGAAGCCCCAACCCCTCTTCGAAGCTCCTCCTCAAAAGAAGACCACCTCTAATTTCAAGGGTCTGTTTTCGGCTTTCTTTCTGCAGCTCTAATGTTTGGCTTCCAGAGGTTTCTCCACGTGGATCAATTTGTGGTTCAGGTGTTCAATGGGTTTAGCTAACACAATCGTCTGGTTAGTGCCTCTAAGAGGCTAACATGTGTTTGCAGTCTATAACAAACAAAAACCCACAGTAATGTAAACTTAATTTAATAACAACCTTAATTCAAAGTTTATAAACCTTATGAAGTTACTAAAACAGCACGTTAGCGCTAAAACACCTTAAGAATAATTTGTTTCCAGCTTTGGTCACCAGAGCCATGAAAAACGCTGACTTTGCGGCAGTTGCAAACGGTGGTGATGGAGACATAGAAGTTCAGAAGAAAGAAACGAGCGTAATCGCCGAAGGAGAACAGGTCACTTTTCACTTTGCTTTGAATCTTCAAATTGTGAGTTCAGGTGCAAATCCACGTCCTAGAAGAGACAAGTGCCAAAAGCTCGCGGAAAAATTCCAGGCGCAGTTCCAAAATCCAGGTGGAAACTGAAATCAGTGAGGTGTGAATTCACAAATTATCAGTTATGACATATTTTTCGAATTTCAGGCTCCCCCGCCAAAGTCGGTTGTGAGGGAAAATCTTCTCGGCCCTCTCACCTTCGATGATCTTTACTACACTTAAATCTTCCGCCCGTCGTGCTTTTAGTTTCCCATTTCGGGTCCACTACTTGTGATTGTACTTTTATATGATTCTGAGATATGCATCAATAAATTAGAAGTTTCAGTTTTTTCCATGACGTTTGGTTAACAGGTGTTTTTGAATAATGGATATAAATATGAAAATGGCCGTATAAAAAAAAAGTTCAGTCATTTGGATTTCACTTTGATTCATTTTACTTTACAAACTAGACTTTAAATAACTTTCTGCAAATACTTGGTTTTTTTGGATATAAAAAATCCAAATTAATTAATGTTATGAATGCTGCATTGTTAAAAAGGCCAGCCTCTTTTACTCTTTAGTAAAACAAAAAAAACCATCATAAAATATTATGATGTTTTTATTACAATTTTACGATTATTGTTACAGAAATCCTTGTAAAAATGTTTTATTTTGAGGGGATTCGAACCAGAGACTGTCTGCCCGTGATACAAGCAAACTACCCATTACACTATAGGTCATCTTTGTCGGAATCATCTCTTGCAAAGGCCTAGCGAACAGTTGGAGTTGAAAAGTATGAAAAAAGTAATTTGGAACCCGTAGGGAAACATATTTGGGGTTTCATTTTAAAATAACTTATTCAAAAACAATCTGCATCAAAAGTGAACTTTTCCTAAAAATACACTCTATTTTTAAAAGCAAACATGCGAAAGAATGACCTTGGAAGTGATTTAAATGTAACGGGAATTTTTGTGGTATATATCACCAGTTATGGCTTTTGAATTTGAAAAGCAAATTTAATTAAATATGTTTTAATTTTGCCTTAGATATCTGATTTATTCCGATCGAATTCCCTATCTCTCCCTTCTGGAAGCTGTTTGGATACGGATACTTTATCTCAGAGTGCGTGACAGCGCACCTTTCATTTTCATTCCACGTAGGAGGTAATCAAAGAAAAAGCCATTGACGTTCCCTACCTTTATCTCCGATACTGTAGCTCTACGGCTGCTCTACGTAGGTTAACTAAATGTTGTTTTACAAAGGAGCTACTACTGTTGACGGTTTGTCTGGCCCTTCAACAATGAGGGAATCTACGTGACAACAATGAAACAAAACGCTTTGCTTACGTAATAGTTACTAATCTCTAAACTTGTTTGTTTATCAATGGAGATTAAAGAGATTGGCTACTTCATTATCCTTTTCAAACACACGAATAGACATATAAAGTGTTACATTTCCAACTAACATATGGAGATTTTAAACCAAAATTAAAAGTATAAAAACTTCATCGCTGAATGAACATTAAGATACCCACACTCTTTATGTACTTATGTTTCTCAAAGTAAAAGTTCCCAAAGTTTCTAAAGTATATAAGGAATACATTGTAAGTTTAAAGTTTTTAGTAAATTTCAGGAAAGCTGGTAAGGCAAACAGGAAGATGTTCCACACACTGTAAGAATGTGCCATAAAACCAGGGGAGACCTTTTTAGTAAAACTTCGAAATTACTTTTTGTAAAAAAGTTTTTTGGAATTAACAGAGATTATACTAATTTGAGATCACAATATACTGAAAATTAACCTTGAATTGAACTATGTTAATTAAAACGTAAACATCATGGTAAGCTCGTCTGGAATGAAAATATGCTTTGTTTAATTCAAAATAAGTTTAAATTGGTTGTTATTTTACATTAGGTCAACATTGAAAATTCAGTTTTTGTTTGAAATTAAACCAATATTTAAAAAAAAACCTTGTTACACCTCGGGGTATCTTTTTTCAAACGAAAATCGAAGATCCACACGTGGACAAACCTATTAATTTTTCAAATTATAATAAAAACAGTTCTCATTAAAACATTTTTAATTATGAAAAACCCAGAACAATATTAAATTCCACAATAATAATTTATAAAAAAATGTTTTTCCCGGTATGCAAACCCTTGATTTTAATATTAGAGGGGGTCTATAAATGTTCTGGGTTTTTATTACCTGGTTGCCGAGACACTCCTACAACCCTTCTTTTGCAACGCGTGGATATAAAAAAAACCATCTTGTGGCAATTTAACTGTTATACAATATACTTGAATTTATTCCGTTGAAGAAAACTATATGAAAACGGGATAAGACATCTTAAAAAGTTTTAAAGATTTTTTGCTTCAAATTCCTGAATTTGTTAAAAAAGAATATTTATAAATGATGTGATCTGTTTAAAAGTATAAACTCAAAAAGAATTTTCAATTTAAATTTTGTAGTTCACCTGTTTCCAATCATGAACTTTAAATTTATTCAGTCTTTCCCTACAAACCTCAGACCTACAGCTGTTAACTTAGAAAAGATTGAATTTTTTCGCCCAACCGCCTCCGGAATCCTGACGTATTCCAAGACAGGATTCATAGGATGAGTGAGTTCTTCATCGATCCGTCTCCGTAATCTGTTTCTCAAATCCACCGATGCACAAGAACATCTTGAAATCCTCGTAATCCGGCTCGTCCTCCTGTCCCCGCTCCTACCTCCGCGTAGAAGGCCTGGCTGATCACCCACGATCAGCGGGTTGTTCCTTTCGGTCTTCCTGATGAATCGCCTCAATAACGCCTGATTTCGTGAACGCGGTTAATCTCGCACTATTTGCGGGCTCAGTGATAATCACGCGTCTGAATCGCACGTCACACAATCCCTGTGCCCACTCCCTTCCTCATGACGACTGGCCTCAATCTGCTCCCGAAACTACAATTTCCTGCACCGAAACGTGTACTCCCTCGGTCCAGAAAGATCGGACACCAAGAGGTCATTTCTTCGTCTGTGAACCCTAGCCAGAAACACCACTTTCTTCGTGTAATTGGTTTTGCTAGTGGGTAATTAGCATATGCATCCCTTTTTCAGCGGCACACCATCTGCCTTTTGCTGACTGGCGCACGCTTTTTGAGTCGACATGTGTCCTATCCTCCGGATTTCTCTCTCGTCAATACTCCCATTGAACATAACGTGCTTTCGTAATGACATATAGTAGTAAAACCGCCGAGGAAAACGTTGCTACGCAGCGTAGATTTAAAATCCCCGCCAAATTTCTTTCCTTAGAAAGTTTACCTTTACGTCTCATAAAACCGCATTTTTTCACCTTCCTACTGTACTATTTTATGTATCGTATACTTTTACTCTTTTGCTCCCTTCAATGCGGAACCCGTAGGCCAATTTTCCCATACGAGGGGTTTCACTGTTGTTTGCTGTTTCAACAGGCACAGTGAGACTACAATCATTATTTGTGTGGCCAGGAGCCGCTTGTTTTCTGGTGGCTGCATATGCAGTCTGTGACGTCACAAACAGACCTCCGAAGGCGACCAGCCGGCGAAAATTTTGTTTTATGTGTAATTACATTGCGAATGGTGGCATATACACTATCAGGTGCAGCCGTTGCGCTGATGCAATGATTTCTTGCATTTTGCACGCAGCTTATCGTTAATTATAATGGCTAGTATCCTGGAATCTGAAAGGGATTGCGTACAAAGTTATGTGATCACGTGAGCTCATTACTACTATAAATTGGCTTCACGCAGAAAGTCAGAAGACTTCTTTCCCTCTCTGCTAAATTTTATTAGTGAATTTTAATTTAAAACCAAGGAATCCTAAATAATCATGAAACTTTTTTTTAATGTATGAAATCACTTTGGTGAATTTGCATTTATTGTTTTTTTTTGTTGGTAGAATCCGAGTTTTGGGCAATTAGTTTTCATTTGCAAAAACATTGGAATATAATGTAAAAAAGAAGAAAAAAGGAAAAAAGTATTATGATAGTCATTTAACTTTTTCACCCAATATCTTTAAAAGGGCAGTTTTTACCTTACGCCAATCCTAGTTCTTTGAAAAAATGCTAATTTGTGCCAAAATTAATATGTTGACATTAAAATTTCTAACCGCCACATCATATTTTTCCAGAAATTTGAACTTTACTAAAAACTTGGTTTAACAAAAAAAATAATCAAGCAACAAAAGTGTAATCTACAATATATATATTTTAAGAAAACGTATCTACTCTGTTGGAGAACCCCCCCCCCCCCCCAAAAAAAAAAGAGAGCAATCTATACCATCTTTATACCCGAAAATTTCTGGTACTTCTATCATAATTTTTCATTTTTTTTGCTTTTTCTTTAAATTTTGTTTTTAATACATTTTAAAAAGTAAGAAAAGTGAAGCATTCAAAGAAACGAACATTTTCACTCAGTAAATGACCCTTTTTTTAAAATTAAGAAGTGTACTTTGATGCGCTTGGTTTTCAGCGAGTAACTTTTTAAAAGTGCAGTTTATACCCACATAACAAAAGTGTCACCTAAACAATCTTTATACTGTAAGAACATTTACCCACTGAATCACTTACCCCAATTAGTTACTCTAAGAAAGTGTTACATACTTTGATCATAATGACGCGAATGTGAAAAAACCCGATTTCCTAGGATGGTCGCCATGGCCGAGACTTAGGAAGTGCTCCGCGGAATGAGGATCGCGTGTCGGTGCAAAATCTGTCGGATTAGGATCTCCCACCAAAATCTCAATCAAACTAATTGCCTTTTCTTTATTCCGCAAGGATTGTACATACAATAGTTCACAAAACTGTTCATTTGCTTTTTGTAGCAGTCTTACTGCAGAAAACAACTGAAGCCTCAATTTCTCTCCCGAGAAGTAGTGAATGTATTGTTACTACCATATTTCTATTGTTTGGTTTCTCAGAAACTGATAATATCAGCTGTGAGAATTTCATTGTTGTTTGCCCACACGCCTTCACTCACGACTGTTTCTATTTCCGAACACTTATTGGAAACAGATGTTCAATGGCTGGAAACTGCGCCGCAGGTTTCCATTGCGTATTAAAGGCCGAATTACAGCCTCTTTGCCGTCATTTTCGAGAAAGCGACTGCAGAGTTTTCAATGAAGCATAACTAACCATATGAATGTTCATTCAATCTGACTTTTAATTCCGAGGAATCAGAGGATTTTGTGGCTGGTTTTCGCGGAACTGGATGCAGATCTCACCCCGAAGCCCTTCCCGCGCGGATTGCCTTACAATCCAAAATTAGCCTCCGACCTTGTATATTCAGGCGCAAACAGCAAAACGATTGTTTCAACCACAAATACTCTCAGGCGTGCTTAAATTTCAATAAGATCTTTTTATTAGATTTTTGTGGTTTAGTAAATTTTTTAAAATGATAACTCCCAGTCCCTCAATTTTTGTTAACTTGCAAAACATTAGCTTAACTTAAATGTGACCTCAGTCTTTCGATAATTTTGATTTCCAAATCAACAGGAAAATTTTTCTGATTTTTTAAAGTTTTCAAACCAGCCCTTAGAATTTCAGCAAAAGTTTCTACAATTTTTTTACAATATTTCCTATGAAAAACAAAGCCCCGAGTTACAATTTTACGGTATTTATTAAAATATGCAAAGTTTCATCAAGAAATTCATGAAATATGATATTTGAATTTTTTTTTAAATTAAATTAGTTTTTTTTTTGAAAAGTCATTTTATTTTCACATTGTAAATGACACAAAACAATTTGCATCGGGAAATTTAAACAATTTGACTTTTAAAAAATAATAAAAGTACATATGAAACGAATGTTGTCTTTTGCTTGAATTTTTGTTTCGCTTTTTAATGAATCAAACTGAATTGTTATATAAACTCCTTTAAATTTCCTGTTTTTAAACTTAAAGCCAATTTTAACCATAAATCTCTCGGTTTCCAATTTAATGATTAATAGGAAAAGTGCACGAAAAATTAAAGGCTATAAAAATTTAATTACCTGTCCTGATAGGTTAACTTTCCTGTTTTAAAGCTATTTTTTCAATTATCAAAATGTTGAACTTATTTTACTTTCCAGACATCTCAATTTCAGTTGAGATTTGGACTTTTCCTATCACCATATCCATTGTTTTTGCCCGATAGTTGTGTTTCGATGTGGTTACGGTAGTGTATGTGCAAACAACCACATTAAAACAACTGCTGTTCATGTGCTTCGCAATGTTTTCAAACAGATGCGATCTACGTAACCAAGGGATTCCCGTGACAAAGGATCCAACTGCGTTCTCCAGACAATCATCAAAATCTGCAACCGGGGTTAATCCAAATCCGTACATAAACATGTTTGTCGCGTGTGATGGACGAGGGCTTGAATTACCGTCTCGTCGCCCTCATTGCCGACATCTGGTCCCTGGTAACCACCAAAAACAAAGACTACCCCCTAAATCCCCTTCTTTTCTCATTTCGGCGGGAAACGTTCCGAAATAGACGTCATCTATCAGTGGCCTCTTCTCATCCGTTCAGCCGCTTCAGCCACGCTGAATATCGGCTGTAAGAAGATGATTCTGATGCACAAAAACAAACATTTCCGGTCTAATCTTCCCCAAACCGATGAATTTTTTGAGGAGTAACACGACGTCGTTTTACATCACTCTTTCTTTCTTTTTAACTTTTTAATTTTATGTTAAAACTTTGAATTCAAGGATCTCATTGTAATTCTCGATATTTTCAATACAAACTCAAAGAAAAGGCTTTTTTTCCGTTTTGTTGCATATAATTTTTTTCTCAATTCAGAACAGTTTTCAAACCAAATAAATGTATTTAAAAAATGTTTTTCTTCTTTAGAATTGAAGAACATGGCAGATATTTGGAATCAGCGCAAAATAATTGGGAAAACATTGTTATTACTAATTGTTAAGTTTTGCCTATGTTTATATATTACTATTGAATCAAGGAATCTTTTATGAATCTTTTACTTATTTTGTTTTCTATATTTTTCCTATATTAAACATTTTTTCAATATCGGTTTCACCATTTAAAAAAAAATCACTACATGAAAAAGATTTGGCTTTTTCCAAATTATGTATGTCCGCGAAAATTTTAGATTAAAATTCCAACTTCCATTTTTTCAAGATTTTTATTTTACAATTATTTAAATATGAAAATCCAATTCATTTTACAAAACATTCAAAGCATTTGTCACATTTGTAAACCCAAATAAACCATTGTTTCACGGCAACTCGGATTAAGTAATGTCATAACTGAGACAAAACCTTTTCTTAGCAAGATGAGTTCACAGCCAATCTGTACTGATCTTTTAGCATTTCAACTGATGTCTGAAAAGGGTAATCCTTTCTCAGAAGTCTTCAAATCGTTTACTTCTTGTCTAATAAGCAATGTCCCCTAGTTATGTGATTCTGTTCGATTAAAAACCTGTATTTCCGTTTTGGTAATCTTGTCTGACCTTATTCTCACACTACCTTCCTCAGATTCTCCGGAGACGCCTGACAATCTATCTCCGAATGCGTGACAGCGGCACCTTTCATTTCCATTCCCCGTAGGAGGCAGTAAAAGAAAAAAGAGCCATTGACGTTCCCTACCTTTATCTTCGATACTGTAGCTGAAAATTTTAATTGTAGTTTCTGCCACGCAGGAAATTGCGCCGGCAGGGGCGGGGTCTCCAGTATATCCTGCGAAAGGGCACTGCAAACGGAAAACGTCAAATCCCTATCGTGAAATTGTTTCACCCCTTCGTTTTTCACTTCGACTTCTCCTAATACAATTAAATAACCAGTACTAATGTTGTTTTCGATTACTTTGCTCAAAGAAAACTTAAATTTATCATACTTTCGCCTTTTTCCTTTTGAAATTTAACCATTTCTTGACTTTTTGTGATACTTGAAGCCATCCTAAAAGCATCCCAGTACGTTTTACTGTTTCAATGTTTTGCCTCTTTGAAAATTTTCCCAGCATTGCGTATTTTCAGTTTTTTATAACTGAAATCACAGTTTTAACAATTTATCTTTAGGCTTCTGTATCCACTAGTTGGATGGATGTTTTCCGTCCAAACGACTCATTTCTACACAATTGTGGACACTCGGCAACGGAAAATGCAGATCTCCTCCGATTCATCCTGGTCGGCATCGTCGGAACATTTATCGCCTTGGTGAGTGATTGAGATCTTTGCTAATCCTTCATCCTCTGCTGCCAAAAAGCAACCCAAACACGAGGTTTCCACAATTTCGGCATTTGACAAATGGATGTCGTCGGAAAGGCGAATTGCCGTTTTCAACGCTGTGAATTATAGTCTGTCCTCACCCGTCGCGTCCCCTGGACAAGGGCGCTGACCAAAGGGACAGATTCGTGGATGGGACGCTTTTAGAACAAAAGGAGTATAGTTTGAGCAGGATTGGTGGATTTTTCCACTTTCGCGAGTTTAAGAAATATTGAATGCATTAAATAAATTGTAATAAAATATATTCACCTGTGAAAAGCTAATTTTTGAAAAACTAAAAAAACTACTGTTTTGCCTAATTTTTGAGTAAGCTAATTTTTGGACAACTAAAAAAACTAACAAAAAACTTTTTCAAAATTCTTTTGAGAATAAAAAAAATAAAATTTTTTTACGACTTTTACGAGAATAAAATTTTTTTTACGAGAATAAAAATTTTTTACGACTTTCAAAATATGGCGAAAATGTGGTCCAAAATCTAAATTAGCTCCAAATTTCTGTGAAAAACCCGATTTTCATTATTTCCATTTATTTTTGGGTGCAAAGTTTGAAGACAAACTATTTGAGAATTCCAGCTGAAGGTGTCCCACTTAGACATTCCAGGTTTCATGAATTTTTCCTCAAAGTTCCAGGTTTGGTGACTAATTCCAGGGTTGCGTGACCCACCCAAAAGAAAAATTCTTTTTCTCACGTATGCAGATAATCCCGAAGAGGAACGAAAACTAAAATTTGAAAAATTTTGTTTTTGAAATTTCGAAATTTATAAAATCAATATTTTTAAAATTTCTTTAATTTCGGTTTTTCAGCTGTCGGTAGCCTGCAACACCCTTCTTCTCTACGTCTTCTCCACATCTCGAAGGCTCCGTCGCCAAAACTACGCAAACCCCGTCTTTGTTGCGCTTTTCGATCTTTTGGGTAAGCTGTCGCAAAGAATGTGTTCTGACTCTTTGATTTACTCATTTGGTGCTGATTTCTAAGTGCAAGCAGCCGGTGAACAGGTGGTTCGGGTCGCATTTAGTAAAGATTATCCGCGCTGGCAGTTTTTTCTCGTTCTTTGGTTCCTTAATATATGTGCTGATCAGAGCCCGAAAGTGATTCCTTCCTCAATATACCCCCCACAGCGTATCCTATCGAAATCAGAGAAAAAAGTTAATTGGTTTTCTTGCGTCATTAATTTTCTAGCGTCGATAGCGTAATCTGAACTTTTTTTTTCAGTTTCGGCCTGCTTCGTTCTTCTAATTTCTGTGCAAGTGACGTCATACTACAACAGATGGGAGTTCGGGGTTAGAGCATGGGTGGCCTACGTGGAAGTTATTTACCTTTTAAGAGTTAGTTTTGAAGAAACCCCCTGAATTTTAAAGAATTTTAGCACATTTGCGAATCTGTCTGCAATTTTCTCCTTCTCTTGGCTAGTCTGGAACGATTGCTGGGCTACAAACCTGAAGGAAAACAGGTATTGTAGATTTCCGTACCGAAAGAACACATTAGCAAAAAACATAGTTTTGGGCTTTTCCAAGAAGTTTTGTTGTTTTCCCACAGAAGTTAGTCATTTTCTCCCACGGAGCTTACAAACCAAGCATTAAAAGAAAAATTTAAGTTACAAACAAACAAAAATGGGGGAAAGTTCAAGGAAGAAAAATGTTTTAGCAACAGGTGCTGGTGTTCATGGTCCGCCGGAAGAAGCTGATGTTTGGGTTTATGTTTGGATTGTCGTTGCTACTAAAGGGATCTCTGCCTCTGGAGACAAGTATTCAAGAACTACCGGAATGCGCATTTTTGGACAGGTAATTAGCTGATACTCATTGCCGCACTTAGCTTTGGCTGATGCGGCAACGAACTTTGTGTTCAGTTCACACGCATATGTGAATTAAACACAGAGAACAATGTTACTTGTGAACGGATTGTTACAATTAGAAAAAGACAAGCTAACTTAGTTTTCATAGACAGTCACATTTAGTTTTAAAACAAATTAACGGCAGAGTAGTTAAAATGTATCAGATCAGCCAATTTCACATAATAGCAGGAAATGAAAGCGCTAATGGGTTTCAATATTGGTTCCTGTCAAGTTTTAAGTTAAACCAAACATCTAACGAAAATGTTTTTCTAGAAGTTTAGGGTTTTTTTCTTTGTCTTTGAGAAATCTCTCTCTCTCTCTCTCTCTTTCTCTCTCGGTCTTTCTCTCTCTACCTCTCTCTTTATCTTTTACTCTCCCTCTCTGTTTTTTCTCGTCTGAGAGAAAGAGAGAGACAGAGAGAGAAACAAAAAAACAGAGATACAAAGAGAGATAGAGAGAGGAGAGGAGAGAAAATAAAAACGATTTTAAAAGGAATGGTTATTTGAAGTATAATGCTTAAAATATGAAAATATGGGTTGTTTCAAAAAGAAGCTAAGATACATGTCTTCAGGTTTGTCCCAGTGCAATCAAGCTACTTGGATGCCCTGGCTCCATTGCGTTTCTGGTCCCGTAAGACCATCGGAGTGATTGTCCCATTCATCGGCCTACTGTATATCAACTGCCGCATAGTTCTACGTCTTCGAACCAAACATAGGAAAAATAAGGAGCAGTCTATCAAACAGAGAAGTCTTCGGTCTGGTTCCATTAGTGATGCGTAAGTTTCAGGAAGTTGGTTTTTGCTTACTTTCGCTTTCAGTTCTTTGAGACGACACTATAGAGAACGATCTGGCGTGCGTGTGGCCACCCAAACCCTGGTTTTGGTTGTCGGATGTTATCTTCTTTCCAACATTCTCTCACTGCTCGTCAACATAATCGAATTCTGCAGTATTTCCACAATTCAAAACAACTACTACTTCTTCTTAGTGGTTTCCGACTGTGCTTGGCTGGTAATTCTTTTAAATAATCGCCTTTTTAAAAAAGGTTTCAGATGACCATTGCTGGTTGCGCTTGTCGTCTACCAATCTACTGTTGTTCAGACGGCCGTATCCGTAAGGCGATCGGACGTGCGATCTTCCGCTTCCGAATCAGAGCCCTCTCTACGAAAGACGTTGGTGACGCTCTGTTTAGATCCTCTTGTTTATTACCAAACGAATACGAACCTAACATTTAGCTTCAACAACAGCAACTGGAAAAGTGGAGCATCGTTGTTGTGTCAAACAGTCTGAGGAGCAATCTGACAAATATAAATAACATGCAGGTATGAACGAAGCAGACAAAATAGAAGAGGGAACAGATTATAGGGACCTTTTATGACTTTGTTTGATATTAAGAGCTTGAAAATTTATTTAGGAAAATATATAACAATGGGGTTTAAATGCGTCGTTTTGCCGACCGCGTACAGTAACCATCACCATAGGCGAATTGAAGTTGAAAACAGGCCCCTGACGGTTTCTATAAGGAAGATTTGGTTTTTTTTCTTAGAATGAGGATTGAACTTTATTTACTTCTAATTTTTGCGTGATTCAAAGACGGAACCAAAAATGACAAAACCGAAAGATAGAGCGGGGGCGCGCGATTTGAAACACGAATGTAGCCTATGATTTGGAATCACGCATTCTGCCCTCAAAAAGACCAAACGTGTTCACTCACTTCAACACACCAAAAAAGGATAAAAACAAATATCGGAATATATATTTATAAAGTAACACTTACCTTTCAACCAATACATTTTAATCTAAATGAAAAAAACTTTTTTGTTTTGTTTGTTCCGATCTGTTTCAAAATTTAGTTGGTAATTAACAAGTGAAGTAGCAACACCACGTAGCTCTTTAAAAAGTAAAATTAGTATAGAAAAGAAAATCATGTAGAAATCGTTCTCTACCTAACTCGTGGTGTTTTCCACTTCTAATGCTACAAAATCCTTTTTTCTACTGACATAATTATCATTTCCAAAATGTCAGAACTGAAATAAGCATATTTACAATTAATTTCAGGAAATGGGAAATTTTCATCGAAGCAAACGTGCTAGAGACGAATTGGCTTTCCTTTTACACGCCCGTGGAAAAATGATTGTCGACATGACTTTCCGACTTGGAGTAATTGTAAGACAATCTTAATTGTCTTTAAACTAAGGGACTATGTTTAGGATCGTGAGCAAGAAACACATGACGATTGGCTGACTGACATTCAAGAGGAGGAATCCCATTTCTCCCGTCGTGGAAGTCGCTTCCGTTCGATCTGCGCTAGTAGTCATCTCCTGTCCGCTGAAGAAGTTGACGAAAGCTCTGCATAACCCTTTTTTAAACACGAAAGTCACTGGTAAAGTGTGATCCAGATATTTTATCAAACGTCTATGCAACATGTACCCTTTTTTGTATTGTGATCTCTATTAACCGGTATGTCTCCTAGGTATTTGGTGAATAAATATATATTTTGAGATCATAGGAAAAAAAGTTCATAGGAAATAAGTGATATTTGGGATAATACATAAATAGTGAAATACACAGGGGGTACCTGAGAGAGATACAGATAAATGGGTAGAAAGGGAGAGAGAGAGAGAGAGAGAGAGAGAGAGAGAGAGAGAGAGAGAGAGAGAGAGAGAGAGAGAGAGAAAGAAAGAAAGAAAGAAAGAAAGAAAGAAAGAAAGAAAGAAAGAAAGAAAGAAAGAAAGAAAGAAAGAAAGAAAGAAAGAAAGAAAGAAAGAAAGAAAGAAAGAAAGAAAGAAAGAAAGAAAGAAAGAAAGAAAGAAAGAAAGAAAGAAAGAAAGAAAGAAAGAAAGAAAGAAAGAAAGAAAGAAAGAAAGAAAGAAAGAAAGAAAGAAAGAAAGAAAGAAAGAAAGAAAGAAAGAAAGAAAGAAAGAAAGAAAGAAAGAAAGAAAGAAAGAAAGAAAGAAAGAAAGAAAGAAAGAAAGAAAGAAAGAAAGAAAGAAAGAAAGAAAGAAAGAAAGAAAGAAAGAAAGAAAGAAAGAAAGAAAGAAAGAAAGAAAGAAAGAAAGAAAGAAAGAGAAAGAGAAAGAAAGAGAGAGAGAAGGAGAGAGAGAGAAATAGAGAGAAAAAACAAAAAATGGCAAGATAGATAGTTAAAGGGAGAGAGAGGGAATGAAAGAGAAAAATAGATTGCAAAAGAAGGCAAAAGAGAGAGAGATTGAAAAAGAGAGAGAGAGTAAGAGAGAATAAGAGAGAATAAGAGAAAGAGAGAAAAGAGAAAGAGCGAAAAAGAGAGAGGGAGAGAGAGAGAGAGAAAGAGAGAGAAAGTGAGAATAAGAATAAGAGAAAGAGAGAGAGAGAATCAAAAAATGGCAAGATGGATAGATGAAGGGAAAGAGATGAAAAGATATAAAGAACTAGATATAAAAAGAGAGCAAGAGGGAGAGAGAGAAAAAGAGAAAAAAATTAGAAAACACGGTTCAGGTAGTTCAGGTAACGGTTGTAGTTTTGTTTTTATGTCTTTAAAACATTTTAAAAGTTATCCATATGTTCTATAAATTATTTGTGTATCATGTACCATTTTTAAGTTTTTCTATTGTGATTTATCTTTAGTGAAAGATTATGTATTTTGTGTACAATTTATTGGCAAATGGGATGAGCACTAATGGACAATACATAAAGCACAGGCGTGGGAATTACCCGATTCAAAGTTTGACTAATCGATATTCGATGCTATACAAATGCACACTATCGGCACCAAAGGCGTAGTTAGCTGTTTCCGGATTTCAGGGTTTCGTCTGAACAGTCATTTTTGATCAGAACCGTTCCCAACTGAACGAAGAGACCCGCATATGGCTTCTCGTCTTCTTCCTCTAACCGAGTGGGATCTTCTGTGTTTTGAACAGCAGAAACAGCCGTCACATTGTAATCCTAAAACCAAAAGGTAAAAACAGAGTTGGTGGGTTACCTTGTAAGTTCCAAAGAAGAACATCTTCTTGAACTTTGAAAGAAACTCTCTTCGTAGATCTTTCTGACATGTTACATAAATTGGCAGGCGTAAGGCACCAGCAAATATAGTGAGAAAGGAGACCTAAAATAGTGAAATGAAGTAGAAAGAAAAACAAAAATCTTACGAGATCGACGGAGAACATGTAGAATGGGTAAAGCCCTATAGTTAGCCCGTTGTAGTCGATGTATTCCCATATTGTGATGATAACGTTGAGTATGTTAGACATAAGATAAGTGAAAACCACAAATACCAGGGTTCGGGTGGCGGCGCGGATTCGAGACTGAAATTTTCATATATAATATATTCCAAGTTAAAATGCTCTGGTAGCGCCGCCGATACTTTAAGGGTGGGCACCCAATTCGTAAGCGCAAAAAGATCGACCTTTTGCTCGTCACTTTCGACTATTCCATGTTCCCGCCTTAAAAGACGCAGGAAACTCTGGTTGTCTAACATGGTAGCTCCGCCAGTTTCACACCCGTACGAGATCGGCGGCAGCTACAAGGGTAGTCTCGCTGTATACAGTAATTAGTGTAATTAGCACCATTGGTATTTACAAGTCAAAAAGGGGTCCCTGGTGGTTTCTTTAAGAAAAACAGACATGCAGGGGAATTTTCGAATTTGAATCGCCTACGGACAGGACGAGCGCGGTGTCATTTACATCAAAAAGGACGAGCCACCTTCGTCTGCATCTACCAAAATGGACTTTATGAGCTCCAGGAGCTGACTAACTCTGGGGTAACTGTTAATTAGCCACCATTTTGCCTATCATTCCTTGACGTAAAAAATCTATCTTCTTTTTTCTCGTTTTGCTTGGCAATTACTAATTTTCCGGTTAATCTAGGTTTAACATGCTTATTTGTTGCGTGCCTTATATCAACAAACCATTTGGATCTTTCGTTACAAATGGACATTTGCACTTTTGGTCACCTAATTATTTTTGTGTGCTTAGACCACCCCATGAAATAAAACTATTTAGCTAAGACCACCCAAGCATAAAAAAGCAACCTAGGCTGTAACCGTCCATTATGAAAACGTTTCCTTTTACCGATAATTACTTTTTTGCTTACGCAATTTTTCAAGGGATAGCTATCATTTCCAAGATTGTGACTTTTTTCATTGTTTGAACTTTGAAATTAGTTGTGCAACGAGTAAATAATGCTATAAAATAGCATTAAAGTGATGACAAAAGTTTAAAAAAAAGTTTTTTTGTTCTTTTTTAAACAAAAACTCGTCCCGCTTTGTTTTTGTTAAATCAGATACACAATGAAAACTTACCTTTCTCTTAGCTTCGCTTAGTTTTTGAGCACTGATAAATTGAAACTCCGTCCGTTGAATAACAACAACAATTCGGATGTTCATGAAAGCCAGAAGAAAAAAGGGCAGAAGAATTGTGAAGACAGATCGAATCCTAAAAAAAATTCTCTAAATTTTGCAAAATTTTTACCAAATTTTCCAAAAAGCCATGTAAGTCTCATTCATTGCTAACTGAGACAATTCCAAGCTATATTCCGACATGGTTCCCCTACATTCTTCATTCAGAGTTATCTAAAAACAAACAAATAAAAAACCAAATTTAAGCGAAAACTTACGCTGAATTCAAAACCATGTGTTATTTTCGTCAGAATTCCAAGAATAACACTTCCGATGGCAATTTTGAACCGATGCTTGTTTAGAAACTGTAATTATAGTTAATTCAAGGCAATTACCCTTGTCATACCTTAGTATACTGGGGTTTTACGGTGACGCAATATCGTTCAAAGCTCGCAGCTGCCATTAGGAAAGAAGATGCGGTCATAGCAATATGAGAGATTGTAATCATGGGGATCATGTAGGAAAACCTAAAGAATTTTGATCAATATCGTCAATTGAAACAGTAACGGAAGGTGCCCATGTACTTGTAATTGAAGGGCCAAACATGCTTGAGAGCCTTGGTTTTCGAATATTTTTTTGGCAAAACCATGCCATTTATAATGATTTTAAATTTTTTAAGAAGAAAAAAAAAGAATTTGGGGAACCTAAAGGTATGTAAACTCAAAGAAATTCTAAAAAAAACGAAAAATATAACAGGGATTCGAACCAGCATAGCAACAATTAGCAGTCTGACGCACTACCACTGCACCACAAGTTCACATATTTTGGCAGCTAGCGCATCAATGACTATCACGCTGTAGAAAGCGAGGAAGGGCCCAGAAACAAGAATAATGCATCAAAAGCGATAGGCTCCTAAGCAGATTTTAAAACGGCCCTCATGTACATGAGCACTTTTTACAGGTCTAGCTCTTTTTTTAACCCTGCTGATGAAAACACTATTTCCTTAAAAAAACTAAATAGATAAACTTAAAAACAATTAAAATACGTACCATGCTCTTAGAAGGACCACTGATTTCATGTAGTCTACCACGTGGTTAAGGCTCATTAACGGAATATAAGCACCAGCAATTAGAACATCGAAGAAGGCCAGCAAGGCTAGATATAAACAGTGTGACGACCGGTATGTTTTTCTGTAAAGAAAGAAATTTAAAAAAAGTATTATTGTGACTTACTTTGCAAATAAAGTGAAACATAGAAATAGATTTTCCAAAATGTTGATGACAGCTACTGTTGTTCCAATCACTGCTACTAAAATAAATCGCTCCAATTGTAGTGGTTGTTCCGGAAAAGAACAGGGATCTTCCTCGCTTTCGTTCATCGCATGGTGTTTCTAAAAGTATTTATTTATAGATTTTAAGCATACTTTCAAGAATTAAAAACTGCAAAGAGGGTATAATGCAAGGAAAGGGATGGAGGGACAATACCAACAGATGAAACATTACGCGTAATTATTATGAGGATGCGCCTCAATAGGACGTTGCCGGAAAATAACATCAGCGTTGTGGTGGTTTAGTTACCAGCCTACGAATGGCTTACTGCACGGTACGAAAATAGAATTTGACTTCAAAAAACTTCACAAGTTATTTAAACCTATGGCTTGTAAAATCAATAAACATGGTTCACCGATTACACTGTTTTTGTAATAATCTAACATGAGATTTTGGGTGTACAAAAACATATGTGACGGAGAAACCTCTGAAAATAGAGAAATCTTCCGCTTTGTAATATGGTGCTGATTGTATGTAACTTTAAAAAGAAAATTTAAAATGGAATTGTTAATAAAACAATGTTTGCGTAGGTGCTCTTCCTTTGTTGTGCAACAAAAAGTGTCACCTTTTCAAGGAATGAATGAATTAGAAAAGAATTGTTGTCTGGTGAATGTTTCATTTTGAAAAAAAGATGTTTTGAAAGTATAGTTTGACTGTGTTGTTGGTTTTTATGGTCAAATGGCTAAGAGCTCGGACTGGAAAACCAAAACATTCCCATTTCGCCAACATACACATGTTAGAAAACGTTTTTTCTCACTTTTGAAAAATTTTGTAAAGCCGCGATCCGGTCCGCGTATTATGGGAAACATTTTCTTTCGTCAAAGAATGACACGCAAAAATATGTACCATCTTCGAAATCGGCTTTTTGTACGTGAAATCATAAAAGATAGAATATTCAACAAAACATGACAAAAATTTGGGAGTGCAAAAAAACTGAAACGGGGGGGGGGGGGGTCTGGGCAGAAAAAATTAGCGAGGAACGAATGGTAACACGGTTGAGTTCAATTTTAAATTTTTTGTTTAATTTTAGAGTGTATCAGTTACATATTTATAAGTTCTTTCTTTTTAAAAAATGACATGACTTTAGCTATTTTTAAAAGTAAAGTATGTAAAATGCTGTTTCTTCCGAAATGTGTCAATTTCAGTTCAGTAACTTTCAAAAGGCAATTGGGAATTGCAGGAAAGCGTAATAACAAGTAAGGTAAATGGAGCGTTACGACAAATTCACAATTTTTATGAATCAAAAACTCTAAGAATTGGAGTAGTTTCTAACAGGCGTTAAGATTATAGGTTTATCAACTTCTTATCAAAATGTATCAGGTTTTCTTTATAGAAAAAGATTCGTTAGAGGATTTCGAAAACAATGAAAAAATAATGTGTTTTAAAAAGTTGAACATGTTTGAGATACATTGACGAGAAGTCCAAATTCTTCGATAAAACGAGACAAGTTGTGTATAGTGTCCAAAATTGATGGCTTGTCGCTTTCTCGCTACTATGATGGATGTTCCTCGGTGATCTTTTCACAAATGACTCATTATCTTCTGAATCATCCGAAATTCAAAACATGTATCATCTTCAAAAGAAGAACAATGCTTTTTGATCGAAGGAAGAGGAACTTCTTCTTCCCATTTACACTTTGCCACGTAGAAGGAAAACAAACGCCGAAAGGCAAATTGTTGCCCCTGCAACTAACATTGACGATGTTTTCGACTCAGAAATCCGTTTAAATTCAGACTTTAAGTTGACTATGTGAACGTTTAAAAATAACTTTTCGTGACATAGTCCGTGGAAAAATTGTTAATGGTTCTGGGGCCTGAAAATGGGAGAGTGGCGTGAATGCAAAGAGGAAGTAAGGACGTCAATGAAACGTATTATGGCAGTTACGCTGCGAAATGAAAATGATCATTAAAAGAGTCCTCTCTACTTTTATAAACACAATCGCAGCAATGTGTGTCTTACCGCGACAAGATGCGTTCAAACTTAGGCAACCCCTTAGTAATTTTTTACCGCGGTCGTCTGATAAAATTGAGCAAGTTTTATTTGTGTTAGACATTCACAAGTTATGGTGTTTGATTTAAATACAAACTTAAAGGTTGGTGCCCGAATTGGGTCATATTGTTTAACGTCGTATAGGCTCAAACATACTTTTTAGACTTTATATGACTTTTATAAATGTTTATGGGATATTCTGAAGAAAATCGATTAGTAAAAATTTGATGCGGCGCACCGAACGGGGTACTGTGTCTTTGTTGGTTTTGCGGTACTGTATCTAGAGTAAAACATGTTCCATTGGATTTTTTGACTTTTTCAATAATTTAAAGACAGATTTTTTTCAGAAACATTATTTCTTGTTTAACTAACGTTAAAATTAGTAAAATAAAAATTTCCAATTAGGGGTGACATAAAGTTTTTTTTTAAATATGTTTGTCCTATTTAACATTATATTTATCACATTAAATTTCCGGCTTACTCCTGCGCAAATTTCTTTTTTTCTATATCTTGGAAATGTCGATTTATGGAGAATTACAATACTTTAAAAAAAGTTCACTTTTGAGATCAAAATTATCATCTATTTTAATGATTACTTATGTTTTCTGGAGTTTTTGATAATTTTTTTACAAACCTTTTTCTTAACAAATGGAAATTCAAAAGTTTATATAAAAGATTAAAATTAAAAGGCGACGAATTTACGTCGCTATGCGTTCTGTAATATTTGAACACTAATTTGTAGACTCGTTGAACTTTACATTAAAGTTCACATGTATAAAGTTTACACATATAACCACATTTATTAAAGTTAAAAAGTATGGAAAAAGTTAAAAGAAAAGTCGTGAAAGATGAAATAAAGTAAAATAAATACTAAAATTTCAATAGCAAATAGGAATTAGGGCTTTTTAAATAGTTAATGATTCAACAGATCTTAGAAGCTTAATTTGAAAAGTCGAAAAATGTTGTTCATAGCTTTGAAACCCGTTTTATAAAATTAAAAAAAACCTTCAAATAGGCTTTAAAAGATTTGAAAGTTCATGAGATGCTTTAAAATCCAGGCAATCGAATCGTGTCATCACAGCGCAGATGACGATTTTCAACAACATTGGACAGACACATTCACTCTCATAATCAGTTTTACGAGGTGTGCTGAATACTAGAACGACTGCTGCCGTGCGATGGCCGATAAAGAAAACATGCAGTGTTTAGCGGCGCCCACTGAATTATGCGGATCCGCGCGGGAACCCGGGATTTGCACCGGGATTGCGGTATGAATTGGAGAAATTCAATTGGCCCTACTGAACAACAACTGCTGGGCCTCGTGAGGGCATCAATTGGAAATGCTGGTTCTCTCTTTTGAACTTTTTCAGAATCCCACAGAAACGTGCGAAAAAAGACACCGAAACATGGGTGTTGGGAGCGTCTTTGCAAACATTAGAATGGGCAAAGGAGTAACTGGATTTCGATGTTGCCGGCCGAAACGAAGTTCAAAATAGCCGCAGGCTACGTGACTGGGTTTATAAACATTCTAGTTGTGGTTTAAACTTTTCACTTTGATTCGGCATTGTTAAAATAGCTATCCAGAACATGGATTCATTTTGAAAATAGCTTTTAGTATTTTTATTTTGTTTTATTAAAAAACCAATTTGTATTACAACTTAAGAAAAAACTGTTAACTAAAAACATGATTGTGAGATTTGATTTTCAACCTGCCGTCTTTTGTGCTTTAAATTTTTTGAAAATCGTCCAGAAAATATGTTTTGGCTTAGAAAGCCAATTTTTTCGGTTATTAAAATCAAAATTTTTGAGTTATTAAAGTCAATTTTTTTCGGTGAAAAATGGTTGTTCTCCAAATTTTTAATAAAAATATTAAGTTTGGAAGCGATATTTTCCAGAATTTTTAAAATTTATATTTGTCCCTATAGACGGGTGAATTTGAAAATGTAAAAACAAGCTAAATTTTTTTCGTTAAAAATATTTTAAATAGTGTTTTCTACTGAAACCAGTATAATTTTAAAGGTTACTTCTGTTCACAGTTTGTTCGTATTTCATAAAAAAGCTGGAATTTACAAAATAAGTTTTGTTTTCAACCTTAAACGGTTTTTTCGAAATAGCCTATTTGCAAGCGGACATTTAAAAATTGCCTTCTTTAGTTTTTTAATTACACAGAATTGAAGTTAATCTTAGCTTATTAGGCTCAAAAAACGGTTTGTCTTTCGGGGTTGTGTGCGCTTTATTAAATTGGCTATAATTTGGGTACCAAACAATTATTGGATTCAAAACCACAATTGAAACATAGTTTCTTGAAATTGGGAATCTGTTGAACTCAAAGTACAAAATTCGGTTTACTCAGAACGTATGCATGCACTCTGCGTTCTTGTTTCATAAGGTTTCATCAAGTGGAAGGTAGAAATTTTGACGATTCTAAAGTTCTGCTCTGCGGAAGCAATTGGATTCCTGTTTTGTGTGTCTACCGTGAGTCAACTTCATTACAATGCGTAGACGGTTAATTAGTAGTGGTTCATCGATTGCCCAACATTCCAAAACAAAGACTGATGCGTTAAATAACAAATGGAAGAATACAAGACAAACCTCGACTAACTCACGAACTTCCGCACAGAAACAAATACTTTTTTGGGGTCAGTATGCGACATTCGCTCAAAAGGGTGTACGTTTCTTATAGTTTGGAGCAATGTTAACTACAAACTAAACTAAAGTGCATAAAGAAATGTTTAAAAAAGACCAAAAAATAAGTTAAAAAAGACCAAAAAATAACCACCGAGAACACCGTTGTTTAAAAAAAACTAAATAAAAAAGTGCGTCGCTCGGAAAACCTTCAAACGGTGAGGACGCATTTACGTATTTTTGTTAGATGTGCATGAAATCTTTAAAAGCGGTTTGTGTTGCCACTTTATATGGGCGACGCCAATATTAAATGAGACCTTTATAGGATTTAGGCAAACCATGAAGTTCTGCATGGTGAAAAATCTTTATGAAATTTTTTGCACTTAACTGAAATATACTTTAGCGCACGTTTTGTGGTTTCAGAGTAGAATCGGCAAACGGAATACGCCACGTGAAAATTTGGACGTGATCTTTTTTGACAACTAGAATTGGACTAATTGTCAACGTAATTCCGCCAATTATATGTTTTCTCGGTTTAAAAAAATCATAATCAAACAATTGTTTACATCTCAATCCAAGTCAAAATTGTGCTAGATTAATAAAAACTCTTATTAAAAAACTTTTATTTGCTTCATGTTTAGTTGCAAATAAAATGCAATTCGCATGGATCTTGTTATTAAATTACTTCGTTAAAGGCCAAAAGAAACTATCAATTTCGATATGTTTTGTTTAATCAAAAAACTTTTAAAGCCAAACCCCATTTTCTGGCATTGTTTTTTATTTCCATATTTTATATTTAGCTGTTTACAAAAGCTAGTTTAAAAATATAAATTTCGTTGCTGATTTAAAGAAAAATTTAATCTTCCACTGAAAAAATTCTACTATAAATTAATAAAAATGTTTTAAATGTAAACATTCCTTCTTTTTTGTGTATTTGTATCATTTCCGTTTTGGATTTTATAGCGTTTCAAAAAAAATGAAAAAAGAGTAACAGCTGAGCCTTTGAACGCAACCATTAATAGATTATGGCGCCTACATTAGAACATAAACCTTAGGCAAACGTCAGTAAAAGTTCCTCGGTCTCAGAAAAAAGCCAAAAACTTAGGTTTTTGGACTAATAGCTTCACAAATTTTCAGCGTGAGGCGTGCAATTCCATGCTTTCAACTTGGTTTTTGAACCCTTATTTTACCGTATTCCCAATAATTCGTGACCGAACGAGTAATGGATTTAATTTAACTCCAGGTTCCCGGAAAACATCTGCACGAGGTCATCTGATATCTTGCATCTGGAGAAGAGGAGCTGCTTGTGTAATAGAGCAATGCTTTTTGCTCAGCATCTGATAAATGAGGGGCTCGAAGATCTTCTTACTCTAACAAAGTCTAGATTGGATCGATTGTGTAAATGCACATCAACAACGGCCCCTTTCCTCCTTTTTCTTAAAGAAGTGACTGCCCAATTGCAGGTGGTAAAAAGTGAAGGGCAGTGAAAGAAAGTGGCGAAGTGGAAGGAATGGAGTGCAGGCGCAGTTCCAAATTAGAGAACTGGGCCGAATAATCTGGGCCTAGATGGAGGAGGATTGGCTGCAACGTTAGAACAAACAGAAAAAAGTCCTGCGGGGCAAATTGCTCGCAGATCATTCTGGATCCAGATCCTCTAAGCCTTAGAGCCTGATTTCGAAACAGCAGCAATCGAAATACGCGTTAGTACCAAATCGCGGAATGTGTTTGTTTTCAGCGAAAAACGAATGTGAGGGTAGAATGAACGTGATTTAATTAGCCTCTCGCACAGATGGATTCCAAAACGACCTTTTCAATGGAAAGCGGCAGATTTCCTAAAGTGGAATCCCAAGAACTCGCGCCGACAGAAGGCCATAAGCAGCGGCTAATCTAACAGAGTCCGGTTATATACGTGCACCCCGCTACGTGGTCCATATGGGAGCTCTGAGAAATGTAAATCCGTGAGAATCGGGCGCGCCCACGATTGCCTCAGGAATAGTGTTTACGCAAACATTCAATGCGTTTATGAACGCCAATAAAACAAAACTGACCTGTTTTGACTTTTCTGTTTTTCTCTTCAAAGGTTGCTTTAATCACAATAGAAAGCTGTCAAGTGCTTTAAGATAACGTAATCTTATTGTCTTAGTTTAAAGTTGAATGTTATCAGGTCAGCGAAGTGCTTTACCCGTTCGTTGGTTCTTTCAACAAACATTTCTTGGTTCACACTTAGAAAACAGTTCATGGTTCACGTTCACGTTAGAGTTTATTGCTTTGTTTTATGAAACTAAAACCTTCAAAAACCAATCTTCATACAAGGTTAAGCGAAAAAATTTTGAATTTTTTTTTCAAGCCTGTTTAAAAATAGATTTTTGATGTTGTTCTTAATAAAGAGATTGGTCGACTACATTAATGTTGCAAGGACAGGAAATCTTGTTAAAAGTTCCTGGTACGTTTCCCACGTTCTTTTGTGCATCTGCATCGAAAAATGCAACGAAAAGGAAATATTTTAGGGAAGGACTTCTGTTCTTTTATACTTTTTTAAACACGAAGTAGAAATACGATGACTTTGTAGTAGAACAAGGATGTGAACGCCTACAAATCCCACGGTGTCAAATTTCTGCTTGAGCAAACGACAGAAAGTTTTGCAAAACTAAAAGTACAGAAAAATTCAATTTGTATTAAAAAAATATATGTAAGAATTGCAAACACACAACAAATTCAAAAAATAAAAACGCAATCACTTATTCCTTCAAATAAATTACATGGTCGTACAAAAGATTTAAAAAAAACATTAAAATTCGCCTATCTTTTAACGTTAAAAACTTAAAATTGAGTTTTCAGGGAAGAAAAAAAGAATTTTTAAGAAATTTCTAGGGCAGTATTTTTGGACAAAATTTTAACTCAAACGAACCTGCCTACGTTTGAGGCTTTGTGTGTTTTACAAAATTGAGGGTTTAAGAATGACTGCATCTCTACTTTCAAGGGAGCAACTGGGCCATTTGTTTTTAAAGAACGCCAAATGCACCCGTGGCTGCCGGAATTCAAGCAGAAATTGAGATCAGACGTCTACGCAAAGCGGAAATGGACATCGAAATCCGATCGGATGGCGGCAAAATGGCGGAGAAAAAATTTGGGAACTTCTAAGTCTGCCAGACGCCAAAGACCACACGAAGCAAAGACAATTCTCAATTACATTAAAAATAAAGATGTTAGTAATTGTATTTCTTTATTAAAGTTTAATCAAGAGATAAACTAGAATCTAATTGTCGTTCTAAGTTGCCTGAACAACAGAAAATGATAAGTTTTGTGTTAAAAACTTAAAGCTTAAGACAAGAGATCAGTTATATTGGAGAAAACAACAAAACCCGTGAATCACGAAAATTTTCAATTGAACTTGCTCTAGACCCAAGTAATTGACTGTATTTCGATTGTTCTTTCCTTATGGTCCTTAAAGAGCATTCAAGGCCAAAACTCCATAAATCGGTTCCAAAATAGTTAATAGGGCGAAACAGATTGCTCATTTTGAATACCAAAATATTAATTGATCATTTTTTTCGGTTCAAAAAAGCTATCGAATGCCACCCTCTGAACTATTTTTGGTTCAGGTTGAACCGAATATATAGGTAAAAAACTATCAAAATAAGGTTTGCAGGTTTTGTGGTTCCACGTTCTGCGCGTGCTGCGTTTACGCTTTCAACGTATCACCGCATTTCGCCATGCTTGGGCCTGTATTGGGTTTTGTGACCCGCGTTGTCCGAGTTTAACAAGGAACGGATAAAAACATTGGGTGGGCAGGTGAATTAATGGTGAACGGAAATTAACCAAAGAGAACACGTCAGTGCAATGTAAATGGCTTCCGTGGTTTCTGCAGATTAATGGATTCCGGAGATCAAGTATTCAAAGATGTATTGGAGTTTGTATCTATTCTTTAATTTTATGTTAGCCTTATCTTTTAACAAACAATACCATCGATTCTTTTTAATTTAAAAATAGAAAAATTTGAAGTCTTATGTTTCTATTTTCCGAAAATGCTTCACAAAAATGTAGTAAAACCTGATTTTTCAGCAACAAAACTGCAGGATACGCTTGGGCAACGACCAAAGCAGCAACATATTCAAGTGTTTTCAACAAACGTTGGACAAGTTAGATCTTCCGACCTAGACTGACTGGCACATGTCAGAAGTTAGTGGAAAATACTGGATGTCACTTCATCCCCAAATCTAAACTTTGGAATAGTGGAACATCAGTTTGGCCCTCGTTCGTAAATTGGACGAGGTAAAAAGAGGGAAATCTCATTTAGACGAATAGAATTAGCCGTAAAATCTTTCAGAGCATCTAGTGAATTAGCGCTAGAGCGGCTTTTCCAAGACACCGGCAAGTCCTTTCTGAGAAACAAGGGAGGAACAAACAGAAAGAAAAAAGTTTCAAGTTTCAAGTAAATTAAGTTTAAAAACTTCCTAAGGATTCTAATGAATTTGGCAAAGGGAGAACTTTTAACTTATATTGTAACTTTTCTTAGCTGTGTGTTTAGGGAAATGGACAATTTAAAAGTGAAACAAGTATTTAATCAAGTATTTGTTGCATAAAACATTCAGACAAACTTGTTTTGACCGATATCGCTTGAAGATGATGACAAACAGTCTAATAAGATAATCTCTTTGAAAGAGGTTTGTGTAAGGCTTCTTTTGCAAAATGGCTGAAATCGGCTTTGCTCAAAGAAGGAAAAATTTGTGTGGGAGGTGATTTAAATGGAATCCGTTTGGTTGCATAGCAATATTTGCAGCTTCAGGCAGTTTTTTTTAAAATTTCAAGGTTCGGCATAAGGCTGGATTTTTAGATTCCAAAAAACATGCAGAGGCGTGGCTTGTCGCGAAATTTGGAATTCGGGCAAATTGTGACAAACAGACCTGCCAAAGACAGACGGTGTCACTAAATGGCAAATCGCTACTTGTGAGGACGAGGCTCACCGCAAGTGTTGTTGACGGGGACTCCAAGTCCAGAGCGCCTTCCTTTGTCTTTACTAGAGCTGATGGGACTAATGTATAGAAAAAAGATTGTAGATCAGTTTAAGAGCAAACTTTTGTTAGAAAATGGGCTGAAAAGCAGTATTTAAATTTAGAATCCAACCACCAAATTTTGAATATGCAAACTTTTTTGCGCTTTGTACACAAGTACACGGCCAAAGTGAGAAAACAATTTTGGAAGCAATGAAGCTTGCAGAATGTGTGTACTTTTTCAATTACGTGAGGTCAGCAAACATCGTATTTTTGTTTTTACTTTTGGTTTAACCGGAGATAAAAAGTTATATGAATCAACAACAAAAAACAAAGAAATGCCAGAAAATAAATTAGCTAACTTTTCTGTGCAATATCAGAAGGGTAATGTTGTTAAACCAGCTTTAGTTAAATTTTTTTTGATAGGCAAATCAGCACAAAGATGCATTTTATATGCTTTGCGTGAAAACGAACAATAGTAACTGTTTACGTAAGCGTTGATAAACATCTCCCATAAACAATGTAGATTAGGATAGAGGCAGAGACAGAGATAGAAAGTGAGTGAGTGAAAGAGTGAGTGAGTGAGTGAGTGAGTGAGTGAGTGAGTGAGTGAGTGAGTGAGTGAGTGAGTGAGTGAGTGAGTGAGTGAGTGAGTGAGTGAGTGAGTGAGTGAGTGAGTGAGTGAGTGAGTGAGTGAGTGAGTGAGTGAGTAAGTGAGTGAGTGCGTGAGTGCGTGAGTGAGATAAAGAGGTGTGTTATACTAACTAAAACTAAAACCAAAAAAGTGAAAAGCTGGGTGTCCCCAACCGCTTAGTGTGCAACATTGCGTTAATCTTGTTTTTAAACCCTTGTTTTGACGTAAACAAAAAGCTTTTAAAAAGACTGTTTATGCATCATTTTCACAGAATAAAATGATGCTGATAGCCAATGAGCACCATTTATAAATGTTGTAAATTGTCAACAAAAAGAACAAACGAGGATTCTTTGTGATGCAGTTCTATTCATTGGATAAAGTGTTGATTCAGTTTAAACAATGCGAAAGAAAGGCTAACGTTTCAAAAAGGCGTGTGAAATGACAGGTCAAGAAGCTATGACTGCGCATTTTCGGGAAGAATTCCCCGGTGGCCGTGATTAGGGCCACTGCTCCGCGTAAGGACACCAACTGATTGCTGGTCCTGAATCACATTTCCACCACATTTTCGAAGCGGCGCAGTACTAAGCAAAGGCATCTACAAAACATTGTGAATTTTCAGTTTATTTCAAGGAACGGTTGATTAACTAAGGAGGCAGCATTTTCAAAGAACCATTGGGGAAAAAGGTGTTGCACAACAAAATTACGCTTCCACAACGCGATGGACAAGGAAATTCAATAAAAGAAGTCTTTGGGTGGCGGTACTTCCTGATGAACATGAGGTTCGAAAGTTTGAAACAGCACATTTAGCTCAGAATAGTGAAATGGAACTTAAATAAACCGTCAGCTTTTTTTAAATAATAAATTATAAAACAAACGACATCATACAACTTTACGATTGTTGTTTCGAACACCAAAGCATTCTACAAAACTGTTTGCATACTAGGGGAACCGAACCAAGAACTCATTGCTTGTGAAACGGCTCAATAACCAATACACTATATGGGTCATGTCCACCTTTGATGAAAGGCTCTTATCACTAGCAAACTGTAAATTGGACCATATGAAAAAATTTACTTTTCACCCTCTGGTAAAATAATTTTGGGATTTTATTTTGAAATAACTTATTTTTAGAAAAAAACTGAATTAACTTTGATGATGATCTATCAAACGAGTAAATAAAATAGATTTTAAAAAAATAAACAGAAAAAGGTTTATTAAACAAACTCTACAAAATTGAGACTAAGGGTCCCTTTAAAACGATTTTTCTTTGAATAGGAGGATGGTATCTTTCCGAAAAGTAAAATTTTGTATGGATATGTTAGCTAAATGAGGAAATGTTAACAAAAGTAGAATTATTCTCTAAAAATAAACTTCTAATTACTGTTTTTTTCAGATAAAATTCGAAAAAAAGGATATTTTGTCTGAAAATGCTCCTCAAAAAAGTCAAACAACGGTCAAATCTTGTCAAAACACAGACTGGTGCATCAGAAAAAGAAACGTAGGCGGACAAGTGCAATCTTTTTGAGACTTTTCTATTTTTAGAAACTTGGTCTTCTGAAAAACAAAGATTTGACTATTTTTAGATGTCTTTGCATTTATTTCGTCTTTGTGTATCGAAAAGTCGGATGTTCTCCTAAATTAACCTAATTAAATTGGTTTTCTATAAAGTACGAAGTTTGAGTCTAAAACTTAAGGTAGTTTAAAAGTAAAGGTCTATGCTCAGATCCAGTCATCCAATAGAATTTGAGGATGATTATATAGCCTCCGCATTTATTCCCGGCATCAAATGTTGTTTGCGACGTCACTGTTGACGACCGCTTGTATCTTCTTTGCCTTACAAATTGTGGGACAAATAGCGTTATTGTGCACATCATCTGTTTCTCTTCTACGTCATCTTTTTAAAGATAAAGGGATATTTATTTATAAGGGAGTTTAAGTCTAGAGCTCTACGTAGGGAGGGTTCCACTCCTGAGGACAGTAGTCGGGGTCGTTAATGGGCTGCGCCGGGAAACCACGCCTTACCAGACGGCACCTGGAAATATAATAATAGTACGGGAAACAAGGGGCGGTAATTTCAGCCTTAAGGTGCGAATTTTCCGCCCGCGGGCTAGATAATTGCAGCAGTTCGGATTTTGATTTATGATTTCCGTGGAATGTCCGGTGGAACAGGAAGGAGCAATGAAAGGAAAAGTTGACTTGCCTCATTTCGTGAAGACGGGGCCAGGCAGCATCCGCATCGGCTGTCTGCATGGGGTCGGACCAAAGACGCTCGGCGACGGCGGAAGCACGGGGCCTGGAAATTGACCAATAAGGAATTTTTCTTGATATATAAACGAAAAAAAACTCAAATGAGGTACTTACCACAATCGCTGGATCAAGTTAGATCCGTCGACGAACTCTCCCCAGATGGCGGCCTCTCCTCCCATAACAAGAGCCTAAAAATGGATGTTTTAATGAATCATTCAAAAGTTTTTATTTGATTTCATAGGAATTTTTCACAAGAGTTTTTACTTTTATATGACTTTCAAATAACAGGGTCGCAGTCTGGGTCCATTCGACAGTGCATCCGATTCCTTACGGGTTCACGCCGCCGCCGCTGTCTCTTCACAGTAAACAACGAGACACGTAATGGAAATACATTCAATTTAGAATCGCGTATACATAGGCCACTTAAACGTAAGATCACAAAAATCTGTAGACCATCTACGTTCCTACATTCGTTTTTTTTGTCATTTCAGGTGACAATGAGCCATGTTCAACTCAATTGTATGATTGATTAATCTACGGTGGAGTTTAATCAAATAAATCAAATTTTGAGAGCCCTGATTGTCCTTCCTCCCGTAACAAGAACCTTTTCGGAGCATCAAGTGCATTTGTATATTTCTACAAAATAAAAAAACTGTCAAACAAATGACTTGCAAAGTCTGAGGTTTTTTGTGCCTCACCACCCAGATCCAGCCGCATAGAGTCGCAGTCTGGGCCCATTTGAGAGAACCTCCGATATCTTACGGGTTTATGCCGCCACGATCTCTCCCTAGCTGACAGCAAGAGTGGTAAATGTTAAGGAAGGCAGACACGCATGCAAACGTATTCAAATTTGAATTGCGTAAACACAGGACGCCTAAACGTAAGGCCACAAGATTCTGTTGACTACCGTTATTTGAACCTGCTCAGCTCTAGGTCACGACAAGGCTCTTTTTCCGTATATTATTAGCGATTTCTTTTAACGTATTGCGCCCAATCGAACAAAACACAAAGTTGTGAAAGCCCCTACTGTCCCTTTAAAAACTCCACCTTCTGTTCAGGGGTTCCATCGAAATTGGTAGGGTCGCACTGGTAGTACATTCCACGCTGGCGCATCTGAGGCTGGTCAACGTATCCCCAGTCAGCTCCATACTTGATGTAGTTGAGGTACCTAGACAGTTCAATGTTTGCTTAGAAAAAGTGACAAGTACCAGCAACTGGAAAGAATAGCCTTGTGTCCATTGGCAGTCACAGTGGCCATCTCAGCCATAACCTCATCGATGGTGTCTCCCTTCCAGACATGAGCAATAGCGTCCTTCGCCTACAAGTCGTATTTGCTTATGTCTTTTTTTGATTCTCACCTGCACATTGAGGTCCAAAACCTCCTGCCAGACGACCTTCTTAGTTCCGGGACGAACGGTGTCGATAATTTGGAGCAGTCTAGAGGATCCATTTGAATGATAACACACTATTTCCTTACCTCTGCCAGTAGTAGTTCAGAAGCTGACTGGTGTCCGATCCGAAGCCCATAGACTGCATGCGGGCGCGCACTTCTTTGTTGTTGTACCAGCACTGTTTCATATCGTAGCTGACTTCGTCTCCTCCGAAGTGCATGTAGTTGTCCTTGAACAAAGCGAGGGCTTCCTAGAAACCATTGTGAACTTAAGTTCCATGAAGTTATTACTCCAAAAAATCCGGTGAGGAAGTCATAGTTTGGTTGCCAAGTAGCGTCGAGGATGTTAGAAAGCTCGTCGACAGCAGTTCCGGCGCTGTTGTAGCACTTAGGGAGCAAGTTGGGCATGCAGTATCCCCAAGATCCGGTGTGACCTGAAACATTTTCTCAAACAATTTACAACCATCGTACCGGGAGTGTCGAATTCAGGAACAACGCGGATTCCTCGAAGACGGGCGTAGTCCATAACGTGCTTGATGTCGGCCACACTGTAAGAGTCGGCGGGAGTGTAAGCTCCCTAAATAAACACTTTTATATAGGGTTGAATAGAGAAACTCACGCAGAGGGTCAGGTTAGGGTACTTAAGAGAGGGGTAGGGGAAAGATTCAGAGTCGACCAAATGCCAATGGAAGACGTTCATTTTGTTCTGAGCCATGAGGTCCTAAATTTAAAAAAAAGTTTGTAAGCTACTATGGTTAATAACCAAGTTCTGGAGAAGGACTCCAACGGGAAGGAAATGACGAGAAGAGTCGATCATGACTCCACGGTGAGGGAATCGAGGAGAATCGGCGATGGTGGCGGTGCGTACGCGGAACTATAAAGATTTGTTAACTGAGAAAAAGGGAACTACCTTGTTGGAGGAGGGAAGATAGAGCAGCTGACTGAAAGTTTCGAGTCCACGGAGGGCACCCCAAACTTCGTTGGCAGTGAGAGTGGCAATGCTCTTGGAACCATCAACGTTGATTTGATCTAAAATTCCTATGATTTCTTCTCATTCACAGTCAAGGTTTAAAAGGACATTCAGGAACCTTTTATTGACTTGATATTTTATTAAAGAGCAGTAAAAGATTTTCTCTAGAAAATATAAAACAGTTTGTAGTTTAAATGCGTCGTTTTGGAAAAAAACTGCATGTGAAATGCCATTTTTGATCATTCCACGCGATCTAACTGCGACCTAACCGATAACCGGCATTTTAAAGAACTCAATTCTCTTTTCATCGACTTTTTGTACCGTCATTTTCGAATTTCCTGCCTGAAAATGCGCAAACAACTCTGGGAGTATGACATTATAACGCGAGTTTGACACCCGTACGCCATCGGCGGCCGCGGCAATGGTAGTCCAGCAGCATACTGTAATGAGAACCCAAATATATGTTTAAAGGAGGTCCCTGGAGGTTTCTTTAATAGAGGCATCGCCCAACAGTGTGCAACTTGTTATCACAAACGCATCCTATCATAGTAAACAATTTTTAAAACAAGAACCACAAAAATGTTGTAAAAACAAATTTCGATTAAAAAAAGCGAGTCGCACTGAAAATGTTTTTGAACACGGGCGCAATAACGACCATTTGTAGATGAGCATGAAGGCAAAAATAAGGCATTTTTATAGTTTTATTTTAGCAGTTTTCTCCTAATATCTTAGTTTAGTAACTAACATGAGGTCGTTCTTTTCTGTTTTAGAGGTTTGGACACTGCACTTTTTATCTTTCCTTTACGCAACTTCCCATGCCACACCCCATGGCTTAGCTGAATCTTATGGTTTTATGCTTTGTAGACGGAAGCACAATGGATTCGGTCTTTACTCAGGAATCATACGATAAAAGTAACCTCAAAAGCCAAGTTGTTTTTGGAA
This sequence comes from Oscheius sp. G VE-2021, assembly GCA_022343465.1. NCBI lineage: Eukaryota > Metazoa > Nematoda > Chromadorea > Rhabditida > Rhabditidae > Oscheius > Oscheius sp. G VE-2021. The sequence goes on from JAJQXH010000055.1 coordinate 2,567,857, forward strand.
CTCAAAGCTTTCTTTCATTTCGAATGTACGGTTAAACCAAATTTTGCAAGGATGTTAAAGAGTTCAAAACAATGTTTTAAAATTGATTTGCGGCATGAAACACAAATTGTTCTAATTGTTTTCGGGAGGCGGCAAAAAGCCCCGAATCCCTTTCGGAGCTTTTTTCCACCCCCGCCGCCGCGATCGGGGCTTTTTTCCACCCCGCCGCGCCTTTCGGGGCTTTTTTCCACCCTGCCCCAGTAATGATCAAAAAGCGGCCGAATGTATGTCTAGCCTACCAGTTAGTTATACCGACAAGCTGTAATAAATCGTAAGAAATACGATATGGGAGGAACAATGAAAACCCTTTTCTCTTATTTCAAAAAATAGTTTGTTGGTAGACCCTAACAAAGGCTTTTCATCTACATATACTTTTTTGTTGTTGCTGGTTTAACGTTTTTATTTTGTTTTTTGTTGTTGTTTTCGATTGCAAAAATCAGTTTAGAAGTTTGTCACAATGATTTGGGGACGGGTACGAAACAGTAACGTTCCCTAATCCAAGATCATCTGATAAAAGTGCAACCCATATTTAAACATCACTTTTCACAAACAGTTTGATAAATCGCGACTAGAAACTTACAACTTTCGTCCATTTCGAGTTGAGGGTATCCGGTGTCACATCCGCCGGTCACGGAGATTACCAAGGTCTTCAGAGTCGGTGCAGCATCCTGGTATCCAGTCTGAAAAATAATTTGCTTTAGTTTAAAAATAAAACTAACAAAGTTGTATCCAGCGAACATAAGCTTGGTGTAGCGGGTGATGGCCTTGTCGATGACGTCACAGTTTTTGACCTGAATTGCAATAGAAATTTCTTGCTTTTTTAATGTACTTGAGACATGAAAGTAAAATCTCCAGGGTTTACGATATGGTTAACGCTTCCGTAGGTGTAGGTCCATGGCAGGGGCCACACTCCTCCTCTGAAAATGAGTTTTTTTTAAATTAACAAAATGTTTTACTGAGTGAATGCTCCAGGATCTGGTCGACCGTAATACCAAGGCCCAGAAGCAGCTAAACTGAGGCCAAGTAAACAGAGGAAAAGAATTACCCTCATTCTGAAAAGAATTGTTTTTATGAAGTTTGGTCGAAAATAATGTAAACTGATAGGGGAAGAGTTGCGTGCTGCGATAAGGAACTGCGAGGTGAGTGTGCGCTTAAATTACTTCGTTTGCGAATGTACGCCCAAGAAAAGAGGATTAATAGATAACTAAAGCCAGTTATCATGGATTCCTTTCTGTTTTATCCCTGATCATAAGATCGGCCAAACATGCGGAGCTACGAAAGGCCAAGAGTTACGATCAGTGATGGTTCAATCAAAGCAAACCAATACTATTTCCTTGAAACGAGATATAATTGCTAAAAATGGATCACCAAACAGAAGCTGCAAAATGGTTCGATCTTATGCAATCGTTACAAAAATATAATTAAAGCTGTTTTCTTCTATCCAGTGTTTATGATTTATCCAATGGTTTTTGCGCTTAGCATTTTAGTCTTAATGTTCCTTTTTTAACCTCGGCGTGAAATATCCTTTAAACAACCCATTTTCAACATGTTTCTAATAAATAACAGTGAGCGAAAGTAGGTCATTTTCGGCAAAAATAGTGAAACAATATTTAATATTAGTTTGTATTATAATCTGTCGCTGGCCAGAAACAAGACTATGACCGTTCCTGGGTAAGTTTAATTGCCACCAGTATATTTTTCTTCACTTTGGAAAACATAAATTTTTGTTACAACTTTAAAAAAAACTCTGAAACTAAAGCTACTTTTAAAATTTCCAAAAAGTTGAGTGAAAAAGTCATTTTGTACTTTAAACGATAAACATCTCTAGGCGGTAAAAGGGTTCTATACTGAGTGTACACAATGGTATTGTTTTTAAGCATTGCTCAACTTACTGTTACTGTTAAAATATTTAGGGGCTTATTTTAAAATGAGAAATGTTATTATCACAATAGCAATATTGGGCCAGTCATCACAATAACAATTGTAGTTGAATGCTTATTAATTGACTTTCTTTGTTATACTATTAGGTGAGTATACATGTTGGCTATGTTTCTTTTTGTAAAAATGGCATCCTTATTAGCATCTGTGTTTTACTTATCGTCTCAATTTCGTACTTCCTTTGCTCTACGCCACAATACACATCCGGTAGGAAATTGAGTTTAAACAACCCTATGTTCCCATCTGATGATCATCGGATTAAGGAAGTGCTTATCTGCAACGTGGAAAAGAACAGAAGGAAGACGTTAAACGTTCTTTGTAGTTTTTTTCTTCAGAAGCTCAATATAGAAACTGCCATAATTGTTGGTAGTTTGATTGAATTTCCAAACTAAATAAACTAACAATGGAGCCAAACTAGGCGAAAACATTGGAAAGACTGTCAGGGAAAGAAATATAAAGGAATTTATGTTTTAAAAGCGGGCGGTTCATGCCAAGAAAACTAAAACTTGTTTCGATATTGTTTTGACTTTAGTTACAAAAGAAGCCAACGTTGGTTACAAAAGATTAAAAACAAAGATCACTAAATGTACTCAAGGTTAGAAGAACCAGTTTGATTATATTTCCTACAGGTCTGTGCTAGCTGTTAATGTTGTATCACGTTTATTTGACGACTAGTAACAATTTTTTTAATGTGTCTCTTTTTTCTGTGAAAAATTTGGAAAACTAGAATTATATCAAATTGATTTATTGTGTTCTGAACTCTTGTACAACTGAGATCAACTTGGAAGTGTTAGAAAGCGTTATTGGCAAGGTTATGCATAAGCGTTAGGTTTAAGCTTGTTGTTCGGGAGTTATCACGTGAGGAGGAGGGGAAGTTACAGAAGGAGCTGCAGGGGCAGGGGCGACTGTCTGACTCCACTTGGCAGGTTCAGCCCTGAAACATAAAGTTTAAAAAATCCTTATTTTGCCTTACTTTGCCAAAGCGATAAAGATAGTATTGCAGATTACGAGAACACCGCCATAGAAGATGAATACATTGCGCCAGGAGGCGAAGGTGTCCTCGGTAGTCATAGCAGGGACCAGGAACGATCCGATCATCAAGGCCACCATGGATACAATCTAAATTGAATTTTTCAATTGAAAATCCACGTTTTAAGCTAACCTGTACAATGGACATCACGAAAGGAGAGTGTTGGCGGGAAATCATCACAGCCGACTTGGGGAAACCACCAACACTGAAGCCGAGGAGAGCAATTGGAATGGCTAAAAACGGTTTAAAAAAGAGATGAAATGGGATTTACCGATTAGGACAATGTCAGCCAAGTGGCCGAAAGGCTCGAAAACAGAAAGAACAATAAAAAAGATTCCTGATCCAAGCAAAGCCAGCGAGTTAAAAAGTTTGAGCTTGCTGAGTTCGGAAATGCAGGTAATTCTATCAGAAACCATTCCAGTGATGAATTTGATGATCAACTGAAAATTGAAGGTAAAATGAGGTATAACGAGTGGTCTACCAGGATTGTGAGAGGAATGATTGTAATGAGACCAGCGGACATGGGGTTGTAGTCCAAAACGTAGGTCATGTAGATCGTGGAGAAGGAGATGCAGAATTGAGAGACAAGGTAGTTTCCAAGAACGGCAATCCAAACAGCCCAGATGGAAAGTGTGTTGAGAATTCGGGTGACCGGGGGCTGAAAAAAATTTCAAAGTTTCAAAAGAAAAGAAAAAATACCTTGGTGCGTTGTTGGTTCAAGAGCTTTCCAGTGGAGATCTTGCGCCATTCCTGAGCAGCGACGAATGGGTGCTTGTTGGGTTTATCGCTAAAATTTGATTGCTAAGCATTGAGAAAAAGAGTTTACCGGTAGTAAAGTCCCCAAAGAATAGTCATAATACCAACGGCGATGGCATGCATGTAGAAAACGGAAGGCCATCCCACTAAAATTTAACTTCAAAAGTGAATTTCAGAAACGTACAGTTGGTTGAGATGACTCCACTGAGTGGCATGGTGAAAAGAGCGGATAACTCAACGAAGGCCGACAGAACAGCGATGAAGAAGCCTTTTTCTTGCATGGTCCCCCATTCGTTGACAATTATTCCAGAAACTGGGAAGAGATTGGAAATGGAGAAGCCCTGAACGATTGAAAATTGTGACCGAATCGGGCAGGATTATGAAAATGGGCGAAAACCGTTGGCCAAACTCACCGAGAAGAAGCGGACGACCACAAAAAGTGGGAATGAAACGCAGACGACTAAGGGGGTGATTGCGGTGAGGATAGTACTCGTGATTCCAATCACAAACATCACCTAAATATACATTTGAGTACTGTAATTCTAGTTTTGTTACTTTATGTGCCCCGAATCGAGCAATAATGGCGTTTACGATAAAGGTTGCGGTCATGGAACCAGCGTAGACCCCTAAAAATTGCTTTAAGGGTTTCTAAAGTTAAGTACTTACCAGCAAAACTTAGACTTTTCTCAGTGAAGCCGTAGTTAAAACGACGGTCGGCCATGGGAAGATCCCAGGAATCCCACTCGATGGAAGAGTCATTGGCGTTTGTGCCATTGAATAAAGGGGAAGTTCTCTTGTTCATCATTGAGACGTAAGTGGCATTGTAAGCAATTACACTAAATAGTATTTGTAAAGTATGTACATGGTGTAGACTAACCTTGACATCATCAATGAAAAGTAAATAACAGCGATGGCTAGTACCCCAAAGCGGGTGCCACTGCCGCAACCGCAAATGCGGTGTTCATTTTCATCGTCGATTAGAACGACGGAAGAAGCGGATTGGTTAGAAACCGTTGATTGGTTTGACGAGGTCATGTTTGCGGTGTCGGAAACTGTTGGAGGGCAGCCTTTTATTCGGGCAACATCACTGATCACGAAAGGAGCATTATGCAAAAAGAGGCGCTGCTCGCACTTTCGACCTCAACATCATATGGGAATTGTCATTGTCTCCATCATTTGAATACTATTACAGACGGGAGACAGTTCACAGTCCACTGTTTGGGAGACAGAATGATCTGATTGGTTTTCAGTTTTAGCGATGTTCGCCGTTCAATTGATGCACCCTGGGCAGCTGACCATTTCTGTTTTTATAACACTTACTTCCACAGATAGAAAACTTTCTCTAAATGTTTGGTATCATAAATTAGTCTGTTGGCTGACTATCATCTGTTTATCCATCTAATCTGTTTAAACTGCTAGTGTCCAAAATACCTGCAATCTCAGGTTCTAGCGATACACTGATTTTGTTATTTGTTTATATCCTAGGTCATAGGTCGTCGGTCAAATATTACATATTGGTCCCGAAGCAATCATGTGCCGGTTCAGACATAACCAATTGATTTGTAAACGAAACAACCGATAGATTACAATAGAAAAACGAGCACTAAATCAAAATTCATAGTTTAATTGTTTTAAATGGGTACCGAAGCGATCACATGCCATAACTGCCAGCAAGACGTAATCAATGGATCTTATAAAGAATTTCAATTGTTCCTATTTGCTACTATGAAACTATAATCAGCCATTTTGTTCTCTCCTTCTATTCTCTGGTCACCTCTGGAAGGGTTCACTTAAAAATTCACAAATGTAGATGATCGGCTTTTCAGGCGTGTTTTCCCGATTTTTAATAGTTTACCGTGGTCTTCCAGTGGTTCCTTATTTTATAAATCTTTTCACTTATTCGGATGTTCAAAGATCACGTGCGCTTATTTGCGTTTTAAGACATAATAAAGCAGACAGTCAAAGTATTTTTCTCATACACATGTTTTAGAGCAGTTTTCCGTTTTTTTCAAAACCAGACTTCCCACATTACCCGTTGCACCATTTAGTTTTTTGTTGTGGTATTATTCTATTCGAAAAAACTGTAGTATTTGAAAGTAAACCATTATTGTTAATGAACGCTACGGAAGTCGAAACTTTAAAGTTCCGACTTGAGCAATGGTAGTTTATAATCTTTCCTGTTTATTTGTTATCATTTGAATAGTACAGCGCTCAGTAAGAATGTATTCGATTACACATTCTTATTCTGATTTATACCCTATTCACTTGCGAATTTCGCGTTATGCAAACGAGCAAAAACAGTAAACTTGACCACAATAAGTATAAACTTCCATTAAGTGTTTTCGTGTTTACTGGCCGAGGTCACACCTCATGTGCTAGCCGGTAAGACCCGCCGATGCTTTACGGGTGCCCGCCGCCGCGCACTGTTCGGTGCAGACAACCGGTGTCGCCATAGTTAATGAAGATAGAACACATAAAACCTATTCAAACTGGAATAGCGTAAATACAGGACGTTTAGATCGTTTAGATGTGGAGCCGCCACAATCTGTCAACGTCCGTCATTTTGGCCATTTTGACATTCGATATCTGACTAACGAATCATTTTCAACTCAGACAATGTTTTTTTCTAATTACAACTTTATTAAACAATTCTTCAAGTTGACCGGTTAAATTCTTTCACCCCTGCACATGATCGACAACAAATTCCTCGAAATTGTTCCGATTTGCAGAAGTGCCGCAACTTGACTTTTGTGTATTTCGAACATGTCTTTGCATTGAGGTCCCGACATTCTGAAAATTCTCAATTTTCAATTTTTGTTTTGTTAGGCCTACCAAGTTCTTTTTTCTTATTCGCTACACAGTGTCCATCGATGCACCACTGAAACACTTTCTGTTCTCTGGTAGCTAATTTGCATATTACCATGTACTTTCCGCACTCAGTCCCGTCCAACGCAGGAAGGTATGTCCTCGTTTCACATGGGGCTGTTCTCTTTTCCAATCGGTTTTTACACCAAAGGCGGCGGCAAACCGACTTATCTCGGTAATATTCAGAACTCTGAAAAATGCTAATTTTGTTCTTTTGGATGTTAAAATTACGTGGCAAACTCCATAATGAGGTCCAAAAGAAATCTGGCACTGTTGATGAATGGCAAATCTGAATTGGTAATTTCTTGAAAATTTAAAAGTATAAACCTCTCTCCCGGTAACAAAACGGTAGATGTAGCTGATCTCTGGCTTCGATCTGATTTTGGCTTTTTCAAACAAAATGATGAAGGTTTTCTAAAGAAAAATTATCATTTTTTTAATTAGAAAAAAAGTACTTCAGAACATCTCTTATAGATTGTAAACTGCAAGAACTCATTGTTCTGCTGTTGAAAAATAAAGTTTCCTTTTCACTGCCAGAAACTGAAATGAGACAGTTGCCTGGAAATGATGAGTAAAACCTGTTGTTGCCATGAGAAAGTTATCAGAAGAAGAACAGTTGACACTTTTGTTGTGAGATCCGTCGTGGAATGCGCCAAGACTGAAAAATTTAACTTTGCTTTTTGTTTGCAAAACTAAAAACTATAAAAATTCTTTAACTGAAATTTATTTTTTTCGTTTTTCGATGTAAAAGTACCTTTAAAATGTAAATGTTCGCTATCATATGTGAAATTTGCCATTCGACTATGCGAGTTTACCTTTGCAAACAAACACGGCCACTGAGCAACAGCGGAATTCACACATCACACTCCGCAAAACGAAATGCCATACGGAAAAGTTGATTCTTTGATAACCAATAAATTCAAATGTTTATCTTTTTGGGTGTTAAATTTTTCTGTTCTCTGATTTTAGGATCCCATTTAAAGACACCAATGGATCACATGTTTTTATTTAAAACAGCGATGAAAGTTGAGTCCTATAAAAGTTAGAGAACAACAAGGCAACGATAATCACAACACCTTAAAGGGCCTTTTTTGACTTTTTCTCAAATTAAAGATTTTGAAATTTTATTTTAGAAAATAAAATATTAGGGTTTAAATGGATCGTTTTGGAGAAATTTGCTTCTGAAATGCCATTTTGTTTACGGTTCCGTTAAATCCATCAGTTTGTCGATTATTTTGAGGTCATGTTTGAATTTTTAATGTTCCCGCCTGAAAAGACACGGACAACTCTGGTTGTCTGGCACGGTGGCGTCGCGAGGTTCACACCCGTACGAGATCGACGGCTGCGGCAAGCGTAGTTTAGCCGCATACAGCAATCGCAGGCAAGACAACCATAGAAAGCAAATTTTATATTTCGGATGTATAATTTAAATTCAAATAAAGTTTGTTTTATGAAATGGAGTTTTACCTGAACAAATTTTGGAGCAACAATAGCTACCCTGTCAAAAACGCAGTAACGTTGTCAAGTTTTATGTTAACTTGAAAAGGAAAATTTTAAAAACGTTAGATTTTGAAAAGTCCTACATAATGTTTTATGAAATTCTATTAAACACAAACCTGTGTCCCAATTCATGAGCAGCTATAAGTGCCGTCGCCGCAGCGCCAATGTCTTCCACGACACTGCTAGACTCGCCTGAGAGGACACATTAGTTAAATATTGATGATGGCCACCTGCGCGACATATCTCGCCCACATAGGCCATTCCTTGGGTCGCGGACTCTCCACTTGCCGATAAGAGGTCAAATCTAATATTTAATTTATTTTTAATTTTTATTGTAACTTACTTTGTAATTAAAACGGCATGATCATGCTTAGGCAAGTAATTGTTGAATTGCTTAATCCAGGTTGTCAATTTGCTTACAGCTTTAACCGCAGGAATGCTCAATGTTAGACTGAAATCACATTAGATCAACTAAGAATTTTTAAAACTCACTCGGTGGAATTATATTCCTCAAAAGATTCATATGTATAGTTGCTTGTGAAATTTCCATCATCATATTCAAATTCAACTTCGGGTAGAAGGGGACAATCAGCTTCCCTAAAAACTATTTATTGAAAACAAAAGTGTACTCACCTAAATGCAATAAAAGTTCCCGTCATGTTTAAATTCAAAACTTGCCCATCAATTTGGACCTTATCGTAGATGATTTTCATCTGAAGATTTTGGATAATTATAGTTTAAAAGTTTTAAACCTGGTCAAAAATGGCAGATAAATATTCCTGAACGTGAACCTGAGCGGAATGTTCGTTCCCTTTTGACATCTCCAAGAATCCTAAATGCATTCGGCGTGTGTATGAATATGTGAGTATATCAGTAAGTATGTGTCTGTGAGTGTGAGTATGTGAGAATGTGAGTATGTGAGTATTTAAGCGTGTGCTTCTTGTTTGTGTATATGTGTGCATGTGTTTGGAAAGTTTGAAAAGATCACCTTGATACAAAGAATAATCTGCCATCATTAAAAGATCCACCGATAGGTCAGTAGAACTCTCCTCCAGTTTCGTCTTAACTTCGCTAACACTACTATAATTTTTAACCTTAACACTAATTAAAACTTTAACCAAGTTATTCTACCTTTGTAAATACAATTCCCGCATGTTTTGTCTTCTGTCGGAACTGAACTTCCGTTGAAACTAAATGACCTTGAATTCTCCTTTAAATACTCCTACCTATATGCAGAGATAGAATAAAAATAGGAATGTAGCATAATAAATTATTGATAAATTGAAACATTGGTTGAAAACAGCTGAATTCTAGATTCTATTCTACCTGAAAATTGTGAAATGAGGCAGGATAAACAGATTGAGGAAGCGGTTAGCGGAGATAAATAACGCGCTGGGGCAGTGTTGCGCGATGTAACACTGCCGCCTCCATCACTCCCTCGGCCTTTTACACTCAATATACATTTACAACTCATTTGCATGATTCATCCCAGGATATAACGTTTGAAATGTTGGCTTAACAAACAAATCAACTTTTATAACTACAGATTTTGATAATGGAGACGTTATCATAAACAATACTATTTCAATCTTTTTGAAACTCCTTTATTAGAGCAAAAACTATATTTTCTTGTGAAAACGTAAAATGATCTATAATAAAACTTTTTTAATCAAGGAAACCTTTTAAGTTAAAGGGTAAACGTTTAGCTGTTTCTTTTATGGACTTTTTTTTACTATAATTTTATTTTTCACGTTTCTCTTCACCTTTAGTGGATGTAATCATAAACATATGTTTTTGTTGAGTTTTTTTTTAATGTTTTAAACACTCCAACATTTTACAATTTCATCATTTAAATAAAAAAAAGTTTTATGTTCACAGACTAAATCGACTTTTCCGTGAAAAAGCATATTCGAAGTTTTTTTTGGAAAAAGAAATGTAAATTGATTAAGTAATCTGAATTTCCAATTTCGATAAAAATTTGAAATTTAAATTATTCTATTTTTTTATTTTTGAAACAAAAAAAACAAACGTTCTATAAGTTTTAAAAATTGAATTTGTAAGAATATGAGTTTTTAAACATTGTAGTGTGTACGGTTTTGTACGGTCCAATCACCCCAAAAACACCGTTTTTCTAAGTATTTGTATTTTATAAACTTGTTCATATCCTGTATAGCATTCACTAGGTCGTTTAAGTTTACAGTTGGCTTTTAAAATTGCAAACCGCAATTTTCGATTGCATTTTACATAGACCTACAAACCATAAGTTTCGTCATTTCCCGAAAAATACGACCTCGGTTGTTTTGCTTAACCTTTGCGTAGGCGGTTTATGCAAATTTTTACGATGACAAACGTGGAACCGGTCCTAATATCACCCTCGCGAAAGCTGACGTAGCTGGGGCTAAGCCCTTCCATTGTGAAAATTAGCGTTCGCTTTATGTGGTCATCTGGCTGCATATAAAAGTGGCGACAGGTCGTTCAGGGGCCCGCGACGTTTCCCCCAGCTGCGTAATGGCCGGCTCAAAAGCGCGCTAAATCTCATGCATTACTCTCCAGGCAGCACAATGTGCGGTCGACCTGCGCACAACACCATCCATTTGTTCTTCCACTGCGTTAAGCCATAACCAAAGCTTTATGTTCCTCTCCACCAGACGATGCATACAAAAACAGGAAATCCCGCATGCGAAAGTGATTTGTTTCGCCAATCATTTTCTCTCTGAACCCAGATAAGCCTCCTTTCTAGAAAAGTAGGGTTCCCAGAATAGTAAGATTTTAACACTTGGCCCTCTTGGTGAATCAGTGCTGGATTCCTCTCGAGACCCATATTCGAGGTCTAATTGAATTCTCGGCGGTATTGTCTCCGTAGTAATTCGATAGGCGGTCTGCCAGGCGCGTTTCACTTGATCCCAGATCCCGAAGCTCTCATTACGACTCACACAATACGTATGCTGTCTCCCAGACGCAATTCTCTTACCCAAAACAACTCTTTCGCCTTTCTTTTGCCCAGAATACTCTAGCAGACCGATTTTCCCAAAAACTTTAGTCAGTTTAGCTTTGAACTTTATTGGGTACTTTTTATTCTGCACCAATATTGGTTTGGATAACATGACAAAATAAGATGTTAAAAACCAAAATTGCTCAGATCGCTCGTTTCTGGGCTCAATTTCCTTGCAAAAATGCGAAGCATTTAAGGCTTTCGGCCAAAGAATGCCAAGATGTGTTGCGAATCGCAGATGTTCGTGGAACGCGCAGGATTAGGAGCAATTAAGGCGGGCAGTGGTCAGTCGGCTGGCCCGGATCGATGCCTCGGCGGCCGCTGAATCGCCACAAGTCAACGCTTTACTTCCCCCAGTTGCCTACACTGTTTCCTCCTTAAATCTAGCGCCTCCATTTCTCACTTAGTAATTAGCCCTCATTTCCTGCGCCATTCGAGGTTGGCGCGCCAATTCGCAAGGAAAAACATCTGACCGCCGCCCACAACTTCGTCCGCCTGCTTGCAGGTTGCAGGCAAAACAAGTGGGGAATTTTAATTAGTTTTCGGCGGAGCCAAAGATAGGCTTCTGTTTTGGTAGGTACCCATTTTTATGAGTTATCCGAACGGAAAAACAAACGGCCACCGGCCTACTTCCAAAATTGCATTCTTGATTCCCGTTGTAGTTTAAACTCCAGGATTGCACGGGCCATAGCCACAATTCAAAGAAATGTTAACAAGTAGACAGAAAATTCGAAACTTAAGATAATCATTGCATTAAAACATTGTTTTTTGACCATTTGTCTTCAGAAAGCACATTGAAATCACACAGATCTCTGAAAATATTTTTATAAACTTTGTTTTGCACTGGCTAAGTTTCGCTTTCACCGATTTTTTTCATAACCGAAAAGGCTTTGTTTTTAAGACAGCAGCTCTCTCGCCCTCAACTTACAGCTGAAAGTGATCAAAAAGGAGACCTATTTAACACATTTTTCCACATTGTAAAGTTTTTGCAGTTCAATATCACATTCCCACTAAACTTTCATGAATCCTCCTTGTGTTTCTTCATTTCTTTGATCAATCATAATTTTTCACGCTTTTTGACACACAAATTTGTTTGCAAATCCGCGATTAGAAGTTTTGTTTCTTTCCTTTCTTTCATTTGAAATCTCAGCTTCATAAAGCATACCTAATTTTGAACTGATATAATTTTGAGGTTGAGGACCGTAGTTTAACAAAGCGGGCTGTGCAACTAAAGTAGCGAGGCTCGCTTTTCAACATATGCCGCGAAGTCAGTAAACAAGTGTCCCATTCACCAAACGGCGAGAGGGTCACTCCGAATCAAAAATGACTTTCCTACAACTCTTCCTTTTTCAACCTAAGTTTCACCCATTTGCCTTTTTCATCACTTCTCTTGTTTCCTCTTGCTGACACATAAACCCTCGAGTTTTGAGCGCACGTGTTTCCAATCAGCTGAGACGTTATGCCAACGCCTCTACACCCATTTGTTCTCGCGCTTTAAACCAATCTCTCCATTTCGCTCAGTGCCTCTTTGTCATTAGCGACGCCGTTCTCTTTCCCTCTGCACCTTTTGCCAGGCAAAAAAGTGTCACCTGCCACTCACTGTAATGCATAAAAACAAAATTGGTCTCGTCCCCCTGGACTCTTCCTCCCCGTCTTCTTCGAAACTTGATATCCTTGCGAGAGGGACCAACAAAAAGTCGAATTGAGTTTGGGAAACTGGAAATGCGTTCGGTGAAATTAAATCGGTGTTGCGTTGATTAAGAGTCGTGCTCCGACTAAGGCTGTTCGCATTTGTCCTTGAGGGCCCCTGGGAGCAGGGGCCGATGGATGGCCGTATCGGCCGCTGGACAGAAGCATTCAAATGCACTGCTATATTCCGCCACCCTCCTCAATGCACCGATTCATAATCCTCATAGGGCCCATTGTTCTTTTAGAATCTTTCCTTGAAAGCTAGAATCTAACATTCATTTGAAGACCTCTAAAAGGTCAAAGTCGTTTCTTCCCCCAATTGAATCGGGTGTGAAGCCAAAACATATTTGTCTGGTTATAGACCAAAGACGTTTGTTACGAGAAAGGGGCCCTACTATTATTCCCCAAAGTCTGAACACCCTTTGTCTTAGTTCCGTGTGCTTTGGCAAGAGTTTCGAGGTCTCTTTTGGGAATGCCGTCCGCGCTATGTGCCGCCAGAATAAAAAGTTAATGGCGATTTGGCCGCCATCCCACATCCGAGCCATTCGACCGAACAAGTGCACCCGCCTCCTGGATTTCTGGACTTGGTTTTCTTTGTCCTTCCGACTGCAAGGTGGCCAGGACTTAATTTAGTGGGTGCCCCTGCAAAGCTAGAAGCTTAGTTAAAGTAAACACTTTGCCCTTTGTCTCTCCTTCCCACTCACTCCCCGCCCTTTGCCCAAACTCAAACAACGTCATTTCTTTTGAGAAGCGATTGAATTTCAAGCAGATTTCCTCCCAGCCTACTCATTTTAAAGCCATTGATCAGAATTTCACCACTTTGTTCATCCTTATATTTCAAACTATCTCCTTATAATTGTCCCTTTTCCATGATATTTTGATAGAACTGACTTATTAAGGAGTATTTTCAGAATGAAACGATTTTTCTCAAAGAAGAAATTGAGAAAGTCAAAATCAGAAGTAGAAAAACCTCTAGGAAACGGAAATGGAACAGTCCCTATAGATATTCCAACATCCAAGTCCACAAACATTGTCAAGTGGGTTTGTTGATGTGTTCCAATCTCAATGTTCCTGTTTTTAGCAACGTAGCCTCGTCTTCCGAAGATTGGGAGGCGGTTTGTTCGTCTCACGGAGAGGAACGAGCAAAGAACTTCGACTCCGAACTCGACAAACACATGATGCAGACCATTACCGACGTAAAGTATATGATAAAAAAGAGCAAATACACAGCCATGAGTGAGTTTTTAACGCAACATCAGTTTAATTCCAGTTTAGGCGAGGTAAATTTCCATAGGAATTGTTTAGATGCCCACAATGCTTTGAGACAAAGGTAAATTGATTGAAAAAGCATAATCATGTCAAAAATTTAGATATGGTAATAATCCATTGGCTTGGTCTGCAGAACTATCCGATATGGCTCATGCTTGGGCAGTTAAAGTAGCTGAAGTTGGAAGAACCTTGTATTCTGAACTTCCTGGTACTAAAATTTGATTTTTTTCTAAAAACACAACCTAATTTTTAGGAATTGGAGAAAATGTTGAATTGAAACAGGCTGGTGAGTCATCTCATCTGCCGACTGGAGAAGAAATTGTGGCAATTTGGGAAAAAGAGGCAGATTTTTTCGACTTCGAGAGACCTCGATGGCATCCAAGTAAATAAACGTTCTTCTTTTTGAAAACGGTGATTTCAGAATGCCAAAGATTTTCCCAAATGGTCTGGAGGGATACCACAGAATTAGGAGCTGCGCGTTATTGGAATACCACGACTAACTGGGTGGCCGTCGTTTGTTTCTATAGACCTGGCGGGAACAGCAACGGCCCTGGTATGTTTTTGTTGAAAGTTGTAAAACTGATTGAAAAAATTCAAAAGTTAAATTTAAATTATGTTTTCAGGAGAATTCGCTTCGAACGTTCCCTCTCGCGACTGTTCCATGTCCCCTGCCCGTAACCTCGCCACCCAACTGAAACGCACAGTTCACATAACCGAGCCCCAGGATGCAAAGAAAAACGAACCCCCCTGATTTACCGGTGCCCTATATCTTGCTCATTATAATTATTATATTGCAGTCTAGCTTTCCCCTTACAGTAGGTATTGTATGTATGAACCGATGTTGCTGCCACCCGGCGGCCTTGTCTAGGCATTTGCTCGCTTCGTTCTTTCGGCCTCCGGTACACACTCGCCGTTCCTTGTCGTGATCTCCTATGCCTGCGCATTCATTTCCAATTGCATAGAATGAAGTTTATTCAACTTTAGTCATCTGCTGACCAAACTTCGGTCGTCTTCGGGACATTGGGGTCTTCTTCAGGGAGGGCGGATGCATCCTAAAAGTTGTGTTTACGATGGTTCTGACAAGCTGCCAAGTGTTTCATATTTCGATAATGGTTTCGTAAAACAGATTTGTAAAATAACAACATTTACATTCAATATGAAGCTTACCAATATTTTTTCTTTAAACCAGGTTAGAAAACTCTGTTTTCGAGGTCAAAAAATTTTCTGTCTTTGCAGTTTTAAATTTTCATTACCTTAGTATCAATTTCCTAAATTCGTCTGTTCACTGGACAATTCACTGGACAATCATTCCACTAAATAATTTCAAAGTGCACTATATTACTTCAAGAATAATACACTAAATTACGATTTTCCCATTCTTCCCAAGAACATGGCAGACCCGATGGCCAAACGAGATTTCGGTAACTATTCCGTTAAAACAACATATCAAGCAAAAAACAAATAAAATAAACACGACCCAATGAGAAATATTCTTTTACGGTTGGATTATTCACCGCAAAAACTTATCTAGACAGTCAAATTCCCACCTGAAGTCCATCATTCTGCTGTGGTTGTTGCTGTTGAATAATCAGTTTTTCTGCTTCTCTTTGCATTTTCTCCAACTTCTCCATAGTCACAGTCTTCATCGGCAAAAGCTTGGGTTTGCAGAAAATAGGAGTCATCTCCTCTTCGAAAAATAGCATTGCCGACTTGGCGGAAATCGTTTCTTTAAGTTCTTGTTCCCCCATTTTCTGGAAGCCTTTTATTAATAACCATTTTGTAAGAACACAAATAAAAATAGAAAATTAAGGAAAAATCAAAAGGTATGTAGGCTTCTTTTGCCACTGCTGTGGTAACTATGGCAACCAGGACGCCAAAACTCGAGGGGGTAGATTTAAAACAACAAAAGTTTGAAAAAAACATTAGAATGATGAAAAATACGTGCAAAAAACGCATTTAGTTTAACAAAACAATGATTAAAAAATTTTAAATTTTAAAAAAATCTTTGAAAATCGATTTTAGGTAATAAAATTATTTGTTTCATTTGATTTTCAAATTAATGTAATTTTCCTTGTTCCTTTCCCAGATTGTCTCGCAGTTTAAAAGAACTCGCTTTTCCAACACAATATCACCAACGCAGGGCAGAGTCAGAGAAGCGCTTGTACGCAATAGACACGCAGAGGAAATCTTTGCTGTATAGCTGAAATAATTGTTTATTTGTTAATTCATGGTTTGTTTTGGTTTTTAAAATATGTTTTATTAATTATCATGTTGTTTCATCACTAGTATTTGCCTTAATAAAATGCCTGAACTCTAGGTGGACCAGCCCATCCCGGTACGTAATTTTGCGTGACGCCAGAAGTGATGCATATCTCCAGATGAGATAAATTCCCATCTATCAGATGCCGAAGAGAACATGGCATAGCACGTATATGAAAAATTATTTTACTTACAAAATTCTATGTTCATAATGTGTTTAAAATTTTATTTAAGCATGCCAAAAGAACGATTTTGTAGTAGAAAATAACATGGGACTTCTTGATTTACACTTTTGGAGCTAACAGAATTATTTATAAAAAAAGATTAAAAGTACCGAATCAAAAATTAAAATATACTAATTTTTATTGATTTGTTTTAACTTTAGAAAAGTAAGCAGATATGGCAACCGTGAATTCTATTTTGGTTAGTTTTTTTTCACTGATTATTTTTTTTCAAAATAATTTACATTCAATTATTAAATGAAATGCAAAATTGAAAAAAAATGGCAGTAGAGAAACCAATACCAAGCAGAGTATAAAAGTTGTAGTTTGTGCTTTTTCAATGGGATGGTCAGCCTCCTTGTGTGTTTGGTTTCTAGTTTCCCACCTAATCAAACCCCCTGTAAGCCTTATAAAACCCATTTCCATATCGTTAACGCATAAAAATCCATTTCCAAATATGCTTAGCTCTCAGTTTTCATTCTCCAAACCCAATTAATTTTTAATTGCTAAAAATAAAACCCAGTCGAAAAAGCTCGTGTATGTGTTTTGGTAGAATCAGAAGGTTGCAAGCGTAGTTAATTTCTTTCAGTTCCTTCTATACCTTCAGTTTCTCACAACGAATCTAGCAAAACATGCAACCTTCTCCACCGAAAATAACCAGAATGGAAGCACTATCTGTTTTAGGAAAAGAAAATTACAGTGATTAATTTTACACAATTGACTTTTTACTTTCAAACAAGGTCTACTGAAATATACGTAGCCTCGTCTGCTGGTTGAGACTAGAAATTTTATTTATAAACTCCAAAATAAATACAGTTTCGCAAAGTGTAGAAACAACTTCATTCCCTTAAATATTCAATTGCTCCTCTCAATCCCTGAAGTTTCAGCGTTTGCCGGATTGTTGTTGTAAGATCCTATTTCGTTTACTTGGAAATAAAGTGAGTTCTCCAAATTGGTAAACAACGGCCATTCGACACCAATCATTCACCTCAAACCAAACACGTCTACGCCTATGGCCAGACTCACTTCCAGAAGTTTTATAAAAACAGAGTGTGTCATGAAAAAAGAACTTCAAATTTTATTCATTTGAAAAACTTCATCAGTAAAAGCACCACGGAAACAAAATTCGTAGAGAAACCCGTTTTTGGCATTGGCTGATTTGCGCTTAGAACTCGGCCTATACAGGCCAAGGACAATATCAACACATATAAATTTGTGAGAAACAATCTGAACCGGTGATCGTGAACCATATTGTGTATGTTGTAGAATCAGATGTTTAGGAACTGACGTTCTTTCACACTGCCGTTGGAAATGGCGGCGGCAAGGGCTCCGTTGTCGAATCCATTCGAGTTGTCCCTGAAATGAGGTTCAGTTGGGATTAAACATTCACATTTAAGAAACTAAAGTTTTTGTGCGTTTCAGTAAGAACAAAAACAAAAAAGAAGTTTGTAAATGCTTGATTATAGACAGTACCAGTAAGTTTAAGGGGACGAAAGACGTTAGGAAAACACATTTTTGGAAGAATTCCTATTGTTTTCGTCCACATATATCTGTCAAGAAAAGCAGACTATTAGTGAAATGTCAAAAATGACATGGTATGGGTGCCAAATGTGTGGATCCCCAAAAACTTTATCTCAAACATCGTAGATTTGGAGGTTTACGGGTTTACGCCACTTGGAAATGCCTAAATGATGCTTGCTAAAAACTTTGGTTTGTTCATTTAATTGTATACAAAAATATTTTTTTAACTAAAAAGGTTGCTCTGGGAGGATCCGAACCCTTGATGTTTGTCTGGTACGCGGGCCGGTTGTAGAAAATGTTTTTGATCTGGCTCGACCCGCGTTTCGGCAATTCATGGTGGCCGTTACATTTAAAAGTTTGGCATTAAGTTGAAATGCAGGGTTTCACAAGGTTATATCCCCGAAATGCAAATTGTATGTTCAGGGGTATTGTGGCTCAATTGCGGATTATCCGACCAACGGAACTGAGCTCAAAGTGCACGGGAAGCTGGTAGACCTTTAGATCGCCTCTAAAAGAATCCCATTACTTTTCACAAACTTCAAACCAAATACTTAAAGAGGTATATAGTTTTAAAAAAGCCTGAAATGGGGGAAACTAGGATTGGTATCCACTATGTATTATAAAAAAGGGTCTGATGTCAAACTACACACACTTTTCAACCCTTGTTTCCGATCTCTGCAAAAGCGACGAGGCGGAAATCACTTCTCTTCCTCGTCTATTCAAAGATTTTTTTCGCTTTTTGCGATCTCTGAACACTTGAATAAAGGTTAAAACCTAAGATGCCCTGGTTGTTATTCTTGACCAAGGTGTTCTAGGCTATTTTTGCCCTGGTGCCAAATAGGATTGTTCTGCGGTGTTGACATGACTTTATTGGGCATATATAACACCGACAATGCCAAACAACTCCGTTTGGATTGTCTTGGCCAGAAACCTTACTCACCGGTGAGGAATTCCCAAAGAGCTTCGCGTAGAGTCGGTAAGAGTGTTTGGTGAATTGGCAACTGGAGTCATTGGAGAGACACGGGTGTCTGCTGTACACCGCGTAAGTTCTGTCGAATTCCTCCGAACGCGGGCATTTCCACCAAGGACCTGAGAAATATAACAGTGCTTTGTCTAAGGTCACCTTTACTGTGGCCTTATCACTATCGCAGTTGGAATTACTGCCATTGAGCTCAGTCGGACGAAGGAAGGACATTTTCGTGTAAGCGTCTGAGGGCCTTCGGATGCTACTCCTACGCTTTGTGCAATTGACCCCCGTGGGGATGAAGACTCGTCGGAACTCCTGAAACACAGTACCTTCATGTTTACCCCAGAAACAACTGACGTTACGGAACTGCCCGCTCATCGAACAGTAGATTATGAATGACATGCATGCCCCACACAGCGAGAGGAGGTCCAGCAGATCTCCCAGGTTATTATAAACATGCCGACGGAACTCCTCGGAAAACATTCCTATAAGGAAATTGTTACTCCAGACAAAACGCAATATTCGCAATTTCCTATCGCAAATAACCAACCAGAGAGCAGCGCCATAATGCCCTGAGGCATTTCAGTGACCAGCATTACAAAGACGATAGCTAATAACATGTGCGTTGTGCGGTCTGCCCTTTCTCCACGGCCGCCTCTGAAAACAAAAGAAAAAGTTATTTTAGAAGCAAAAACTACCTCTGACTGCCGTGTCTTTGGATTTTTTCTCCGGATGGGGTTAGGCTGTTCTTCCCGTTTCTTGTGGAACTCGAGCTATTCTGGTTTCGAGATGTTTTCAGCAGTCGTTGCCTGTTTTCTTTCACCTGGATAGTGTTGCTCAATTGAATGCTTTGGAATGTACTTACCTCTTTGAGGATTCTGAGAAGTAGCCATACAAACAGTGACAGAAGGCAGCAGGGAATCACTTTGAAAACTAAACCCGATATCCAGAAAGCTAGTCGGAAAACCTGAAAACAACATGAGTAACGCGACAAAAACGAGGTTACCAAGCAATGTTGTGCCAAAGCGATTTCCGCGATTCCTGGGAGATACGCAGGTTCGTCGGCTAAGCTCGGATCCCTTACAGTGCAAGTATCCGCCAATCTGAAAACACGCATTTAACTTGTGTTAAAGTGTGCTAAACAAATTATAGAATGAAACAAACTCACTTCATTTCTGTAATCTTGTAAGTTAAAAAATTGGGTGCGTTGACCATTGCGACAAAACAAATAGTACCCGCAATTGCTATGTAAGAATGCTTCAACCCGATCTGAAAAAACAATACTTTTTAAACAATTGAACATATTTTGATTGTAAGATTATGAAATTTTTAATTAATCAATAAAATGTTAAAGGTATATTTAATCAATAAAACAACAAATTAAACATCAATTTCGAACGGGACAGACTTCAGAAATTTCTCGATAACAGAAAAAACGACTTCAAAAATGGTTATCTCCTGAGTTTATCTTATTTTAAGGAGCATGAAAAATTGTTTAAAAAACGGATAATCGTTTGGGTTTTTAAGGCGTTGTTTTGAAAATTATGCATACGAAATGCAATTTTTTTTATATTCCAGGCGACAGGGACCTGTGGACAAAGGGTATGTTAACGCACAACGTGCACTGTGTTTACGCTTCCTTCAAACCCATCGATTTATTGACTTTTTGGTAGTGACTTTCGAGTTTTCAGTTAAGACGCAGAAACTCTGGCTGTCTATCATGGCAGCGCCATGAAATTCACACCCGTACGCGATCGGCGGCCGCGGCAGGGGTAGTTCTTTCGCATGCCGTAAAGATCAAAATAGGCATTAAATAGAGGTCGAAACAGGCATAGTCGCAAATTAGTCCCAGTCGGTCCTTTTTGAAATATAAAACGAAAAAAAATGAGAAAAACTACATTTTTGATCTGTGTTTGAAACTATAGTGAAAGCATTCGAGTTTTATTTTTGATTAACCTTATAATTAATTTTCCCATGTATCACATTCTTCAGTAATCGTGGGTACTTGAGAAACACCGTTATAATTAATACCCATGTATCAATGTCTACTCACCTGCATTCCTCCCATATTTCCTCTGCTTCTCAATGTCATATACCGTATCAGGGCGAGTGTCACTGAAAAAGTGCAATTTCGGAAGTGTCGTCACATATGCCAAAGCCCTTTTCGCCTAATCTCCGCGCGCCGAAAGGTAATCGACGGGCAAAACGGACGAAGATGTATGTAAATTGCGGCAATTTGCAGCATTGCCTCGGTTTGAATGTGAATTGCACAAAAGCGCGTTCGGTTCCGTTTTAGGCCCCCTCAGCGCAAAGTCCAGACAACCCCAATAAGGCCGGACCCCCGCAGGCCCTCCGCGTCAAGTGCAGAAATTCGGTCGTCAATATTTCGAGGGAATCTCTTTATCGTTCCCTCGAGGCAGGAACTTCGTTTTCAAAACAAGCACTTGGTGCGTCGCCGGGAAGGAAGGAGCGCTGATCACTCACCTGACAGCCAGACGGAAGAGGAGTGCCCGACAAGAGAGATGTGCGCATGGGCTATCAGGAACAAGGCCCAGGCGTAGCTCCAATGTCTGGGGTGACAGTTCTTAAAAGCAACGAAGGAGTAGTGAGTGGTGTAGATCAGATTAGAAAATAGTACGACCGTGTCGCAACAAGCCATGGCCGTCAAGATCATGTTCACTGGCGTCCGCATGGTCCTCCTGAAACCCGAGTGATCAGAAACCACGTTTTGAAAATATCCCCCTCAGTTATAACACAATAACGAAATTCTCAATTTCTATCTATGGCCTGAGTGGTTGAGGATTAAAGACTCTCTCAGCTGTTTGTGAGGATTAAATACACCCTATCCGATAAAATTGAGCCAAAACGAACGTCAAACATCGAAAGACGCAAAAACAAACCTTGTCAACACAACTATGTTGCAGAAATTAGCGACGGTGCCTAGAACGCACATTATAATTGATAAGTAGGTGTGAATTGGCTTGTAGAACACGTGAACCTCCCTAAAATCGATGATGAAACTATTGAATTATAAGTTTCTTACCGAAACCATTCGTAGAAGACGCTTTCGTTCGGGAGGTGCACCAGCACCGTTTGACACTGGTCAGTATCCATTTCACTTTGATCTAATATTTTCTCATCTGAAAATGGAAGCTAATTAAATTAAAGGAAAAAAGATCAAAAGAGACATTTTCAGATGTGGGCAGAGAGAAGTAACTGAAAGGGTACGTCAAAGTGAGTGGGGCGGCGGGGAGCGCCGCCTCTTTGACAACGCGTTGCAGGCACATCAGTTTGGATGGGTTTGGGGAAGTAATTTGATTCAGTTATTTTTCAATACTGAAAATGTTGTAACAAACTACATTTGGGGGTTTCACATTGCTATAAGGGAGAATGAGAATGAGAGAAAGAGAGAGAGAGAAAGAGAGAGAGAAAGAGAGAGAGAGAGAGAGAGAGAGAGAGAGAGTGAGAGAGAGGCAAAGAGAGAGAGACAAAGAGGGTAAGTAAGCAGTGAGAGAAGGAAAGAAAGGGAGAGAGAAAGAGAGAGAATGAGAGAAAGAGAAAGAGAAAGAGAGAGAAAGAGAGAGAAAGAGAGAGAGAGAGAGAGAGAAACTGACTCTATTATAAGTTCAAACTTCAGATGCTTCCTGTTGATAAACGGCCACTAGGCCCGTAAATGGTTCAGGAAGAGCAAATATGGATGTGCAATCAGGAGCTGTCGGCAATTAGCGGCAGAGCGCACTAATGTGAGATATTTGATCCTAGGCCATTTGGCCGTCCTGATACTAAAAGTAAACTTAATTGGAAGATTTACTATTCCTCAATTAACCAATTTGAAAGTGCTTCTGGGGAACTCTTTGTAGTTTTAATGAGTTTGAGAAGTACAATTGTATCGCCCTCAGTTTTACGACAAGTGCATAAAAAAATGAAGGAGAGTCAAGGAAACAAAAGAATGAGAACACAATTCTGGGATTGTTTGTTGGACACGGCGATTGATGATAAAAAATAAAATTATTCGAGTAGATGGGGTGTTTTTCAGGGAGCAACGTTCCTTATCGAGCTGTAAACAGTTTCCCGCCAACGTGAGTGAAATGTCACGCTGGCTTGGCAAGGGAAAACAAATGCGCTTGGAGCAACAGGTTCACAAGTGCGATTTATCGCTGTTGTTCCCCGAGTTTCAGAAAACGGAGGAGGACGCAATCCGAGCTGCTGAGTGTTTACGGCGGCGTTGCAATTCGCCCCGATCCACTTGGATATGTATATGGGAAGACAGAGGAAATACGCCGCAGGATCACACACTTACGACCGTGTGGTTGAAATACAACACCGCGCCCGCACCAGAAACTGTCAGCTCACAAAAGAGAGCAGCCGCCAAAACACACATTCACAGCAGCAGCAGAGGTGCTGCGTTCGAAATGGGAAGAGTCGCACTCAGGGAGGGGAGCAGCCGGATGACGATGAATAAGAGGACGTCGTTTGCTAAAAACAGGGGGCTAAATGCTCGGGTGTCGGCTGCGAGTGGCTCAATCAAGTGCCACTTAATTGGACTCGGACGGCTGAAATTCCGCCACTCGCCGTCACCGACGCGCCGGAAAACTGCTGCCATTAACAGACGGAAGGCGCTCGATGCGCGACGTAGACTTCCGACTGACCGCGCGGTGTTCGGTCTCTCGCCGGCCTGATTCTTGAACAACGAGGACATTTAATAAAACTGATTCTGCGATGACTTAATCAAGTTTAATGATTACGGAAAATTTATCGCCTTCCTTTAACAAATTAGGTAAAATCGAATTTTCCGGTGAGCTCAAAGGTACAATTATTGCAGCCGAACTGAAAAAGAGGGCTATTTAAGGTTAAAAAGTTAAGATACATTCTGAAACGTTAAAAGTTTTACAGGATAAACACTTTTATGTTTGGCTAGCCAAAAATTCAGGTTTTCGTTTTAGGCCTTGTTATATAAAGGGCTGCACCCTTTAGATACCAAAATATCCATGTAAGCTCTCCGAATCCCAAAATAGAGATTACCCAAAACCAAAAAGAGCCTAAGAATACCACTGACGTAGGAAACCCTGCCCTTTTCTTTGAAAAGATCACCGCACATGGGAGTAACAATCGAAAAATTGTTGAGGTCACCCGTTCGAGAAAGTTGGTCTCAGTAAACACCTCCATCTAGACAACTGAATCCAGGTGACTGAATGGAGTGAGTACATAGGCGAAAACAGCGTTTACTTAGCGCTCTTCGACCACTTGCGAAGCCGCGAAGTTCATCTCAAGAAACAATGCTGGCTATGTGTTTGCCGGAACACAACTTGAATGGCAATTGACACATTGTTGTCAAGTTGTTCCTGACGGGGGGCTCCAACCGACAATTTAGCACGTGGGATTGGACACGTCTGCAAGACTGCTAGGTACGATGTAAGAGAAGCAGGGGTTCCCAGGAGGTGTCACAATCAACGGAAAGCACTGGCAACGGCCGGAGACATGACTAATCGAGGCAGTGTAGCGCGAAGAGACCGGAGACGGAAAAAAAACGTTAGTAACGGGGCTCTCAGTTTACATTTTCGAAAAACTGGGTTTCAAAAAAGCTCCTCTAGGTTACAAACTTTTCCAGCGGTTTGAAGGGTACAAAAGAATGTGCAGCACCTGAGTGTGGAGTACCAAAAGAGCCAAAACTCCGTTACGGTCAACAAATGGGTGTCCAGTTTCCTCGCCGCTGAAAACTAGAGAAAGGTGGTCGAATGTGATTTCACTGAGCTTTTGAACTGACAATCTGCGATAACTACTTTCAAACGAGGCTCATAATTGCTAAATTGTTTCCTCCATAATCGGTTGAACTTCCAAATAGGAAGTTGGTTTAGTTTTATGATTATGCCATAATTGCACCATTTGTGCTGTTACCTGTTAAAACCTAACAACCATGACAAGACGTGGAAGGTTGATTTGTCTAGTTTGTTTTCACCCTAAGGAGCTCAAAAGTACCTAAAAACTAAAAACACTTGGATATAATTTTGAACTCTAAGAGTGACTAAAAACAACTTAAAAAGGACCTTTAGGTAAGCATTTCGCAAGAGAAAGTCTGACTAGTAAGTGCTTAGGCCTAAAGCTCCTAATTGAATAAGCAAAACTGTATATTCATTAGTCACGATCAGAACCCCTTAATCGAAAGGCCAAAACCAAAAAGAACTTTAAAAGAACTGAGCTCTTCTGATAATCTTGTTTTCAATACGTGCCGAATTGAACTCAACCTTTGCTGCTGTTCTCGAATCACCCCAATTTGGCGGGACTCGATGGCCTCGTTTCGTCCGCATAGACAATGTTTCAGAATACGTAAAAGCTTAAGAAAAAAGCTGAAGATCATTTTGCCTGCAAAGCAGACGAAACTGCAAGGCGCTAAGTGAGTTAGGGCCATTTCTGGCTCCTCTGCTAGCCTAGTTGAAAACGGATTTCGGGATTAAAGTATTTTCCTCTGAATGTGTAAACGTTTCGTGACCAGAAAACAAAACCAAAGACGGGAGGAGGGAATGAAAGAAGAAACTGGAATATCCCACACAGAGACAAATTGATTACGGAAAACAGGAAATCCAGAGTTAGATGAATGCGGGGGAAGTTCTGCGCAGGAGTGCGTCACTTAGGCATAAATTAAATTAACTTCAATGAGGAACTTTGCCGCTAATTAGTGTTTTTATTGCTCAGAGTACCTGAAGTTCTTAAGATACAATGTCTAGAAAAATGAGCAGTTTTTATTCTTTTGCCGTATTCAATTATTGCCTTTAATTAGGCCAAAAAAGCAAAAAATCTCTTAAGTTCACCAAAATTGAAGACTGATGCGCAAATTTGGTAACCCTACTTTAAAACCCTAAATACCTTATCCTTTAGGACTTATCTCGGATCAAAATCTTCTAAACCTGGAAAAAAACAATTCGTTTCTGAATTCTAGAAAGGTTTTTTTTTTACTTTTTTTAAAATTTTTCGGAAGAAAATTTTTTTCTGATAAATCGATTTTATGAGATCAATTACTTAAAAGTTGAAAAATTTCCTTCCGCCATTTTTTCTGTGAAGTATCCTCGAAAAAAACATGAAATCATAAAAATCATCAAAAATGTTGACCAGTACGTTGCGTGGTACTTCCGTGGTTCACTTTTTGACTAGAAAATTGCTGGCAGCTGTTTTACGATCCGTTTTATTACGAATGTCCTTGTGCTAATTGAACACTTCCAGAATACGGTGGAGTACATAGCCCTTTCAGTTTCATCCATCAAATCTGGCAGCTGTTCATAAACTCAGCCACATTCCATGGGGAAATGGGGTACTTGTCGTTTTTTTGTCAAAATAAATGGATCAATAAAGGTCTCGATTATCCAGAAGCATCTGTCAGTAAGAGGAACGAACTTTAAAACACCACAGATTTGTTCGTTCGGAACTTTGAAACATCGCAGATTTGTGACAGCCGTTGTGTTAATCTTTTTTTAACAGTTTCAAAAGTTGATAGTTTTGATAAAACAGATTAAAACAGTTTTTCTGTGGTTTCGGGGCAAAATCTGGCAAAAAAAAAATCCTCCCTTCAATTTTGGAGCGAACAGTGAGACAAATGCATTTCTTTCGGGATGGGGGAAAACAATGGCGCTGCTGTCGGTGGCCAATGTCCTTGCTTGCGTGCGGATCGCCCTGATTCTAGGTTTCCTGGGGCGTTCGGTTGACGAACGGCTCACGCAAGCAATAGCAGCTCACGCGAATGATACCATAACCATAGGTTGCAAGCGGGTTTCGCAATATGTCAACGTCAGTCAACAGGGGAAAACGTAGGAGCGTTTATGTTTTCCCTATGTTTACTGAAGTCCTACGGCTACAGCCAACGAAGCTAATTTTACGTCACAGCCTCATTTACAGTTAGAGACTCCATAGGGATTAGGTGGTTTCGAAAAAGTCCTGGAGAAACCAGAAAGTCCTGAAGTTAGTTATCGGACACTCCAAGATCGCATTACGTGTGGCACATCCAGAATCTATTTGTGGAAGAATGAAACCAGCGGGGTGTGTCTGGGGCACCGCGGGAGACTGCCCACTAACTGGAAAATGCGATCACCCACGTTGCTGACAACTCATCTCCTACGCACATGCTGGAATCCTGAGCCAAATTCGAGATTAGCTATAGAAATCTGGCGTGGTTTTACGTGAAGCAGTGAAGGAAGTACGCCGCCCGCGCGGAGGAGGAGGTCTCCGTGCTGTATTATGCAAAGAAGCGGGCGCGTCCGACTTTGGCCACACGAGATGAAAGAAGAAGCGCTGTGACGTCATTTGAAAACAAGAATCACTTTCAGCAAAATAGAAGTGCAATGTATCCCAATTTAGCCAAGTCTACATCAATGGTTAAAAATATTCTTTTAAATGAAAGTGGGATTCAAGGATTCAAACTTAAACTAAATTTATAATTGAAATTGAAGAATTGAGGCCATTTCCAGTTCGGCGGAAGTTGTAAAAGGGCTGCAAAAGATCATTCGCTCGTTAGCGGTTGCACCGATGGCGGCGTGGGCCGCTCGAAGGATTATCCGGAATGGAAAACGGCATGGGACATTCGCACATTCGTTGGCTGCTGAAACAATCAACACTTCTCAGAATCGCTACAATTTTCCCAGACGCCAAGTTCTATTTCTGTTCATCATTTCCAGAAGCACTGAGGGCCTAGAAAAGGAGGAAATAAATTTGTGGTTTATAATTGTTTGTGAAGAGGTTATGACACAGGATTAAAATAGATTGGTCCGAAAAGGAGATCAAATTGAGCCCAGGAGACATTTTTGAATCCTTCCGCTTCTCAAAATTGAACCCACCCTCTTATGAAAAAAGGGTTCCCGCATTGCTCAGGAACTTCAAACGATGATGGAAGACTTTGCACTTGGAGCGGGTTCCGAACTCAGATTAAAAATCGGTTACACTACCAATGAGCTTTTTAGCTGTAGTCGGGGAAGGTTTGTTGTGACAATGGACAAAGAAAGAAGATTGAAACAACGTCCGGAGACAGACGAAAATTGTGGTTCGGATGACAACACAGCACGAACTATCAGCTGTCATGTCTTCTTGATGACAGCCGTGTTAACAGGCCGCCGCTGGCCAGAGGATTTGAAGAACACGGAAACAAAGGAGCTTTGTCTGCGCTTGGGGAATGTAGGTAATATACTCATGTATTCAGGACGCGGAAGAATTATTATTCTAATGGCGAGGAGGGGAAAGTCTTCTTAGAGAGATCTTAGTTCTACGATCCAAGCAGAAGCTTGGTCTTCATTTAAAATCTTTACATTCTAAAGTTTGTTATTTAATAAAATTCAGTTTCTACAAAAGTGTGAATTATCATAAAAGAGTGTCAATTGTCATACAACTCTTAATAACCAACTATTTCAAAAATTAGCAGCCTCCTTTCCACGGTGATAAAAAGAAACGGCATCATACACTTTACGAATGATGTTACAAACACAATTAGCTTTCAGCGAAAATCTTAGTGCTGCACGCACCAACCACTCCACTGGCGAAAAGTTGAATTAATCAGTGTTAAAAGCGTAATATGGAGGCCGCTAGGAAAATATATGGAGGTCCGAATTTTAAAAAAACTTATTCCGAAAAAATCGAATTAAAAAAGAATATTTTTGTAAGATGAATATATACGTATTTTAAAAATTCACATATAAAAGGAGGCTGATGGTCTCATTGAAATTTTCGGAGCTTTAAACTTTGAGCTTTCCGCAGAATGTATTTTCGAAAGCAAATTGAAACGTGTTTCGTGTTTAAGAACCTCTGAAAACGCAATTCCAAAAAATGATTTTGAAAAGTTCAAAAATCTTAAAAGTTGTCATTCTCTAGGAAAATAAAATTCAAACATTCCAGGAAACCCTTTGATTGCTTTTTTCACTGATCGGAGAAAACTAGACAGCCTAATGAAATCGCAACGTCTTATAAACATCACGCAAGAAGCGGGACTCACATGTTCGTTGTTCAAAAGGACAAACTTCTATGTAAGGTCACTGGAAGAGAATAATAAGCTAGCCAATTGTTGCGGATGTAAAATTGCTGTGATTTGTAATTCAAATGTAATCTTTAAAAGAGGGAAAAAGGTTGTAGTTGGAAAGAGAATCCCTTTTTTTGGGGTGAAACGTCACCTAATGAATCGCCTGTTGGCGGATGGGAACCGGCGATTACTGGCACGAAAAATACTCTCCTGCGATCGCAACTAATCGCCGCCCGCCCGTGGAACGACGATTGTCCCGAAGACGGTTCTATGTCTTCGGTTTCAGGATGCACGAGTGCTTTCTCGGAATGACAGTGGGGGGACGACTATGGATTTCAATAGCGAGGGCCATATGAGAAAAACAAGCCGCCGGCGAACAACAGTGACTAGCCGATGAAATTTCTGTCTTTTGAAAACCGGGATTGGAGCATAGTACTGACATCACATTCAGAACACCTGAAGCCTTGCGCTACCAAAGAATCGCTATTTTTAGCGCACTTGGGGCGTGAAAATACGCAATTTCGAAACAAGAAACCATTGAAAAGAGACAAATATTGCCACGAAATCATGTACCCATTCACCAAATGCACTGTCAGTGGAGATTGGTTTTGATCTTGGTGCGTGTGGGAGTAGGGTAGTAAATGAATTGCAATCATAACAATGGGCTTTGTTTTTGGTAGAAAAACATGCGCATAAGAAATTGTTGTTACAGATAGCTTCACAGTCTACCTTATGGAGAATAAAAAATCAAAACATAAACAAAATTGAGTATTTAAGGAAATGTTTCGCCAAAGCACAACCAAGATAGATAACAATGAATAATGTTGATAAACGATAGAGATAGAGATAGAGAGAAATAGAAAGAAAGAAAAGAAAAATAGAAAGAGAGTGAGAAAGTGAGAGTGAAAGTGAAAGTGTGTGTGAGAGAGAAAGAGAGTAAGAGAGAAACAGGATTGAGCAAACGAGAATAAGAGAGAAAGAAAAAATAAGAAAGAATATGAAAATGAAAAAAGAGAAAGAAAGAAGATTAAAAGAAAGAGACCAATTTATTTAAATAGAAAGATAAAGAAAGAGAGAGAGAGAGAGAGAGAGAGAGAGAAAGTAGGGATACATAGGAAAGGGATAAAACTTTTTGAACACTTGGTTTCTTGTTGTATTTAATTACACAACGTCAAAGGCTTCAAAATCTCGTTAAATCCACAAACAGGCAAGTGACAATTACAGGAACTTGTCCTTTTATTGATCATCATACAAAATCTAAATTGGTTACGCTGTAAAATAAATTGAAGGCTGTTTCTTGGTCTGTTTTCTTTAATTTGTACTAATGTCAACATTCCCTGCCCTTTTTTTCTTTTGAAAATATCATAAATCCTATTTTCAAAAAGAACGTTTTTGAAATAAGTTGTGAAATAAGTTTCCAATATTTAATTTTTTTAACTTTCAAAAGTAGGTAGTTTTTTTGTTGCAAAATCGAAACTCAATATTAAACTCTTGTTTGATTAAACTGTGATAAAAGATTAAGGACCGAAATATTTAAAAAAAATTTAATCGTGTTTGTTTAGGGATTCTGCCTTTTTTTAGTAAAATAATCATGTGTGTTAAACGAGAAGAAAAAAAGCTGTGGAATAAGAGGCTCATAACAGCTCGAAATAAGAGCTGCGGGAAATCTGAGAAGAGCTTGAGATGCCAGGCCGAAAGATGGAAAACGATACCATTAGGCTGCAAAATGAGCGTAATGCATCTCAGCTGTTTTGTTGTGTTGGTTTTGCCCAAAGTTGCCATAAACTGAATTTTCTTTAATTAAGCTTCAAAGTGTGCTCCCTTTAATCCGGATGTATCACTATCCGCCGGGCCACGTGGAGAGAAAATTGAGATTGCAGGCCTAGGTGGATGCGGAGACGAAAACATTCTGTTTTGGCAAAACCGTTTCCGTGCTGAGCAATGTTTTGAAGGGATTTTGCCAATCGCGCCCAGAACTCGCTCAAAAACCTCCAGCGGTGATGAGGAATCTTCTGTTTTCTATCCGGGCCATCGATGAGGAGAGGATATGGGTGGGCGGTACCCGCTGTCGGAGGGAGGGACTCAGGAACCGCTGTCAACCGCAGTCCCCGTGCGAAAGACATTCCCTCTCGATTAACCCCACGGCAGGTCTGCGCTGTAACAGTGCAAAAGAATGGAGTAAGGGGGGGGGGGGTTGGGAGAGATAAATCAGGCGGGGTGGGTGTTCTGGGAGGACAACTTATGCCTAAACGACGAACGGAAGGAAAAGGTTGCGCAATTTGAACAGAACGCCAAATTCAATAAGCTGATAATGCGAGAAAGCCCAAGCGCCCCGAAAACTCTTCCAATTCGCAGACAATCAACGTTTTTACTTTAGAGATGCAAGATCTACTGCTTTTTGATAGGGAAAGCATGTCAAAACATTGTAAAACGCGACCTTATTATCAGTCGCAATGGTCAACAACCTCAAATACAAAGTACAACTGGCAAAAAGAGAGCAGAATTCAGTTGAAGTTTTCAAGTTTTACCTAAACGTATCCGTTTTGTAGGTAAAACAATATTGAAAGAGGCACTGTGCCTCTCGGGGGCTCCGTCGAGGCTAGGCAGACAATAATTCAATCTAGACGCGGATTTTGCGGGTACCGCTCTGGGAAAACGTATCAAGGTACATGTAAATTCTGGAATTAATTCCCGTCAAAACAAGGAAACGTTCAGAAACCTAGGCTATCTTCATTTGTTATGGCTGTCGCTGGCCGCGTGGAACCGCTTGAACCCAAGTTCGGCAGATAATTTGCGCCAAGCGCTCGTCCAATTTGTTATTGTATGCTGGCTAATTCATCATTGCGGAATCGGTTGCGACTGGTAAATAGCAGAGACCGGCCCGAATTCAAACAGCCCTCGGGCCTTTTCATAACGGGAGAGAGTTCAAATTCCGCTCTTTTTTTTCCTGGAAAACTATCTTTATCTCCACAGTGACTACGAGTGGGTGGCACTTTGTTGCCCTGTCGCAACATTCGCCTTCATCAAAATGCAAATTGGAATCAAACCACGCGCAGTAAGGGGGGACGGAGACCAAGGAATGGGGAGCATACGGGAAGAGTCCGGCGTCATTCAAGCGGTTGTCCTCTTAAGCCGTGAAGTCTGCGCTGTAAACTCGCGCCAGTTGTCGCTTCATGATCAACACGCGGATAAACGACGCAGACGTTTTCCCACCATGTAACCAACGGCCACCAGATTCATAAAACAACACAAGGACAAATGGAATCTGATTTTGGAGACCTAAACTTGAAAACATCAAAAAACGAAACCGCACGATAGCTGGAAGAATCTGATAAGGAAGGAGGAAGTCCCCCAACGTCAACAAATACGACTTGTCAACTTTAAAGTTCAGAAATTTGGCCTCATAAAAACATTTCTTGAACATTTTTGGAACATTTTTTGACAAATTGAAGAGCTCGAAAAGTTATTCAAGAAAAAATAAAACGAAAATATATGGGTATTAAACGCGTCATTTTGAGGCAATCTGCACCTTGAATGTCATTTTTTGGTCATTCCAGGCGACAGGCACCTGTGGATAACCGGAATTTTAACGAACTACGCTTGTCAAATTTATCGGGATTTCAATTTTTTTATCGTCACTTTAGAAAAAATCAATGTTCCCGCCTAAAAAACGCAAAAAGAAACTGGTTTTTTGACATGGTTGCTCCGCGAGTTTCAAACCCGTACGATATCGGGGGCTGCGGTGAAGGTAATCCCGCTGCATACAGAAATGCACGCCATAGGCAAATACAAGTCAATAAGAGATTCCTGACTCTTCCTTTAACTTACATTCTGCTTTTTAGTGAAAACATTAAACATCTGAAATTTACTGCAGAAGCAATGACACATGAAATCATCTAATTCTGATGAAAGACAGATTCAGTGGAGGAATGTAAATGAATGGAATGTGATCATCCAAGTGTTCCAAGAAAAAAAAAGCCTTTCACGGCTGACTCAATCCGGGGAATGAGACGTCTGGCTGCTCAGGGAAGCTAATTCCATAGCAGATATTAGCCGCGGCATATAATTAAAGACATTCAATAGGGAGGAGGTCTGAGTCCACTGGTCAATGGAACGTCTTCGCGGAAAGCCGGATTGCGAGGGCAGTTGGAAGCTAAGGAAAGGGAGCGAAAGGATCAGTTGACGCAGAGCCCAATCCACACAAAGCTACGACACTTTTGCCGCTCAGGTGAACAAGCGACTGTTGTTTGTCTTTGGCGATATCCTCGTAGAAAGTATCAAACTTTCGTCCAAAGACCGACATTGCTGAGGACGCAATTACGTGGCTTCTGGAACACTTGTCAAGTGCATTGGCTGATTTGACCTACACAGGCATTTATAGATAAGGAAAATTTGTTATGTAATCAAATATGTATCAAATATGTAATCGATTTTTTAAATCTAACCTTTGAGTATAACTTAAGTTTGAAGTTTTATATTATGTATTTGATCTCCAATAAATCGTCAGGTACCTTATTTCCACGTATTTGCCTATGGCGCTCGTTACTGTATGCGGCGGGACTTACCCCTTACCGCAGCCGCCGATCTCGTACGGGTGTGAAACTCACGGCGCTACCACGTCAGACTACCCAAGTTTTCTGCATCTTTTCAGGCGGTAAGATTGAAAATTCGAAAGTTACGACCATAAAGTCGGAAAACGCATGGATTGTAATGGCAGAAAAAAAGGTATTTCGGACCCAAACAGTAACAAGGTCTTTAAATGGGTGAAATTAAATTTTCTTAAAAAAGGTCCTTGACGGTGGCTTTAACAGGGTTTGAGAGTAGTTCAAGTTTGATAAAATGTCAAATATTACAGTACTTTTTCACAATATTATTCGACTTTAAGAAAAAGGCATTACTCACGAGGCAATTATTTAACTATTCGGGATCAGTTGGATGTTCAAGAGTATAAAATGAAAGCAGAAAAAAGTATGTCATTGGTCTGTTTTTCGTTTTCATATAGAACTTTAAAAAACATAAAAGTTGACCATCAACTAGGCTCAAAACATATGGCAGCAGAGTTAGCTTTAAAAAGTAAAAATTCCAAAGTATCTGGGAGTTTATTTTTACGATTTCAGAACAAACGGTGGTGAATAATTTATACTAAGTACATTACCAAAGAACATTTAAAATTGCTTTGAGAATGATCTTTGAAAACTAGCGTAAGAGTCATTACATTACTATGATACTTCCATAGGGGCTTCAATGACTACAATAGGGTTTCCTAAGCCTTGGTTTCTACGTCACAGAATTACACTCCATTATGTATACGCTAAAAGGGCAAGTAGAACATGAAAACCAGGATAACTAGCTGTTTGACATGCTTTTGACGTTGATGCCCATTGCAAAGGCTGAAAAGCAGAACCCTAAATTTTTCAGTAGCTGATCCCTCAAAACAGGAATCACTTGGGTCCATATATCAGAAACCATTGTTTTTGCATTTCCCTACCGATTTCTAAAGATTTCAGGAAAGAAATCTTTTTCATTCCATACGACTGGGAAGACGTTTGATTCGGGAAAGGTAACAACATTGAGCTGGTTGAAGTGGAAGGCGCCGTCTAACTTGGCCGCTTCGCGAAATTGAGTACTCGCTGGCCGATGAGACTCCTCGGAATCCGATTTCCTTCATACACAGCTCACTGCGCCTTTTCATAACGACAATCCTCATAAAAAGAGATATAGAGGTAATCCGAAAAAGCCCGTCTAATGCAGCCAATCAAGAAAAAAGGAAATGCATCGAATGGATAACCGAAATGTGTTTGTTGTTACGATTTCGAAATCTACTTAAGCCGAGTAGTGGCGTGGAGCGCTGGCCGGCGGCGTCCGCGGGGCAAATATCCAGGTCAGTCGTAGCCTGAGGCGGAGCCTGTTATTACTCTTATTCAAATTCGGCGAGCTCTCTTCGCGTAAATAAGTGGACATCTGGGGGTAGGGTAGGGACCGCAAATTAGCAAGCGATGATCACTGGTTCTCCTTTCCAAGTCAACGTCAACAAACCAACACTAAACCTAATTTCTTTTCGGTTGTTCAACGATTAGGGGGTCTGACTCTTTGCTTAAAGTCAAAATATAAGTTTTCAAAGAATATAGACAAACATTCAAATACAGCAACATTACAAGACAACTTTGTTAAACCGAAATCTTGCTTTGTTTAAAAAGTAAATAACTAATACAAATGTTTCCAGTATTCAATCTAACCCAAAAATGTACTTCCGTTTTTAAAGTTGAGCTATGTTATCACACAATTTCAACTGTCATTAAAAAACGGGGAAATTCCAATACGATATAGGTTGCAATATTGAAAACGTCTGAATAAAATTTGATTTGTTTCCAAATCTCCCAGTTAAAATTTGAAACATTGGAATGATGTGGCATAACCGGAAGATGTATTATTGGCAGTGCCTAATAGCCGCCTTAAGGACGCCTTGCTGCTGAAACACATATTTCATTACGACATTTAAATAAAAACAGTATAAGCTTTACATTGTAAAAAAATTTTGTTAGCGTGGTAGGGCATATTTTATCAGTTCATTTCACTTTTAGTTTTTTGAAAGAAGTAAAATAATATAAAATATAAACTTATTTAACGTAACCTCAAAATATGTTGAAAGAACGTTAAAGCAAAAAAAAACGTCCAAAAACGGTTATTTTCCAACAAAAAAAAGGTGAATTATTAAAAAATGAGTAGTTGTAAAAGAGAAAATGAGACAATTGTTCTTTTAAAAAAATAATTAAAGAACTGAATTTGCCATTTCAAGAAAGTCAAGAATCTCTTCTAAACAGAAAACTTCAAGTTGAAACGTCTTTCTTACGAACGTGTAAGCATTTGTGGATTCGGGGTTGCCTTTTCACAGCAAAGATTGTATTAGCGTTCCATTGTGGAATAGGAGAATACAAGGGCTGAGGGCAGGATGTTTTGAAATGTGTACTCCGCGTAAAGAAGAATGAAACAGCCCTGCCTCCGCAGGGAAAGACGTTCTCCGATTGCAGCAGGTTTTGAGTTTCCTGACAACTTTTCTTTCAATCCACGTGAAACAACTTGTTTTCCGGATAGCAATGTGGGGGAGCTGTTTTCCAACTGATGTCGCCTGCAAACCGAGATGTCAACCTTCCTGATTCGTTCCACGAAATGAAACGAGCGGCCCCCTGCATGGGTGTTTGCTTCAACGAATGTCATTAAGCGCCAACTCAAAAGAACCACATCGGGGTAGAAAACTTCCCCGGGTCGCAGGGACCTCGGGTGATCTATGTCTTTCACGCCGGATGCGTCCAATATTCAGAACATGGGGGCGAAGATAATTCTGAATCTGGCTCCCAGCTGTAAACATCTTAATTATTTGCGAACTATAATTTAAATAACAAATTACAATTTCACATTCCGAAGGTCTGTAGTGGCGGACGAGACATGAAAACAGAAAGTATGAAGCGATTACACGAAGATCGCAAAATTGTCAGACAGAATGGTAGACAGCGACAAAATGGAACATGGAGCTATTAGTTTTGGCAATGGAAAACATCGAAAAACGTTGAATTCGCATTGAAGAATCAGCAAAAAAAAGGGAAAATCGATTAAAACTTACATGAGTTTAATTTACACATGAATTGAAATTAATAAATTGAAGAGTCACCGAAAAAAAAGATGTTTTATTTTGAATTAAAAAATAAATAAAGTTAAATAAAAATGCGGAAAACTTACCTATTTTCGTTGGCATCATAGTGTTGTTATCCATTGAAATTTGAGCTGGCACGGTGCCTGAAAAGTACATGGGCTAAGAATTAATTGCGATACGTTGTTTTGACATATTTTGTGGGATCGACAAAAATTCGTTTAAATATATTTAAAAAAAGCATTAAAAATGTTTCATGCTTTTTGGAAACCTGTTTTTTTAAAGTGATGCTAAACTTGTTGATGGGAGGAAATATGTCTTACATGCTCAACAAGTTTGCAAATCAATTAGTGATTTCCACTTTCCCTAATTATAAAACAAGATTGAATGTTATGTTAGTAACTTGTATTTTATTAGCATAATGGTAGTTTTTTTGAACAAGTTTTTTTTACAAAAAAAAAACCCACAGTTTTTGACAATAATATAGGCTTATGGGGGGACCGAACCAGGGACTGTCAGTTTACCATACCATCTCACTAACCACTACACTATATGGGCCGTGTTTGACGGATGATATGCGCCTATTATAATTTGCAAACCGTCGCAGTTATCAGCGGGGAAACCGTAGTTTTTAGCCAAATCAGGAAAACCTTTCCAGGGTTGTTTAAACAACTTATTTTAGAATAATCTGAATTAAACTTGAAATAAAAACTTTTAAAATTAAATAATTAAACGACAACTTTTATAATACCCTTTTGAAAGAGGCTGACGGTTTCTTTAAATACAATTTTTGTGCCCTGGTTCCTGAAAAAAACTCAACCTACAAATGGTGGCCAAAACACAGGCCAAGTTTTTTCAGCGACCTCGCCCGTAGTAACCCGTTTACAAGACAAACATCGAGGGTTTCCTTATACCCTGACAAACTTTTTTGTTGATGTTTAATTTATAAAAACGTGTCCTTTAGCGTACTAATGGGTTTTACATTTATTTTAGGCCAGTTTATGTTTATATGTAAGAAAACACGCGTTGATCCAAAAACTTGGAATTCAGGACGATCATGGGCCATGCGGGGCCAATATTTTCGAGAGCTGCATCAAAGCTACCCTGGAATTTGCTAAACAAAGATTGCGTATTCATAATGCGAACAGTATTTGCCATCGAAACTTTCTACTAGCTCTTCTCGTGTTTATAATGACTTCCGGTGAGTTTTCGAGAGCACTAATCCGTTCTGCCAACTACATCGGGTCAAGCACCTCTTCGCCGCTTTTTCGCGCTTTGGTTTCCGGTGCAGGTTTAGTCTTCAGCCTCCTTCTTCTTTGTGGCCACATTTCAAGAGGGCTATTGATTCCCAGAAATCGCTCCTCTTGGCACTGTTTGCATGTATCATTTGCACACCACTGCTCTCTCCTGTGTGAAATAATACTTCAAGCTAAATATTACTTTTTCGTACCAAGACCAGCTTTCAGATGGTGTTGGAAGGTCTTTTGACGATTCTTCGCAGGCATAGTGCATTCAACGAAGGCGACTGGAGCGACAGAATTTCGGCACAGATAACACCTAATGCGTTGCTTGCTTTTGCTGTTCTGACCGTAGTGAAAACTTTTGGAGATACGCCGGTCGAATGTTTGACGCCTAGTTCTTTTCCTGAAAGCTGGTCTGTGGTGGGTTTAAAAATAAGATTTTGAATATTTTTTGAACCCTAAATGCCTTGAAATGTTCAAGTTTTATGTAAATTTACAACAAACAAAAAAGTAATTTTCATTCTTTCTACTATGAGCTCCAAAACATTGTTCTTATAAAAAACAGAGAAAGCTTTTTTTGCTTGTGATAACGTAATTTGTTTAAAAATGCGTTTTAAACATTGTTAAACGTTTTAAGCTGGTTGGAATCAATATAAAACCAAATTGCTGTACATAAAAAAATGTTTACAATACAGAAACCCCAAAAAGCCAGTTTTTGTGACTTTCTATTCTTAAACGAAAAAGAATATCTTTATGAAAAAAATGTAGAAAAACTTTTTAACTGCAAAATACTTATAACTATGAACATTGCCACACAAAAGCGAATTGTGGGCAAAACCAATTTTAGTCATTTTGGGTCTCTTCAAAAAACAAAAAAAGTTTTAATTTTGTTTTCATTATAAAACTTCACAAATAATTTGTGTTTAACATTCTTTTATAACAAAAAATATTTTTTAGAAATACTTTGATAAGCATTTTTTTTAAAAGAAAACGGTTTCAAATAAAAATGATTTCTAGAATACTTCAAGTTAGTGATGAAAGGCTCAAAAACGAGCCACTCCCTATTTTACGACCGTTCGGAAGGTGATGCGTAACAATGGCGTCCGCAACAGTTGTTTACGTAACACGTCAGGGTAAAGGTCACCCCTCCAACCCGCCGAGTCGTAATTGTTACTTTTTAGTGCAGAAAGTCTCAAACATCACTTTTGGTACGTATTTGCCTCCTCCGAATCAAAATTGTCTTCCAATTCGCATTGTGTTCCTTGTTTGACTTTGAGTATTGTCCGGTCTGTCGAGCAAACATAAATTGTGGATATGTTGTGTGCAATAACCATCGCCACTTAGAGCTCCATCAAGTATACATTTTGGTTTTTTTACAGTTTGTGACAGAATTCCGAGTGACAGCAGCACAATGGCACTTTGGGCGTAAGTGATCCGATGGCATATTGGCGCCAGACGCCCAAACGAGTTCGAAAATCGATGATTGCCACAGAACCGCGCATGACCGCCTTTCACTGTCAGACGGAAGTTGCAGTAGAATAGAAGTTGTACTTTTAAATTTACTGAAACAATTTTAAGATATTTTTCAGTACGTTTCCCCTGATACACAACAAACCCACAAAAGTGTTTTCGAATTTTCTCGGATTCTCTTTCCAGTTGTGGTTTCGCCAGCTGTTTCAATGCAATAACGCGCGTTTACTAAATGTTCTGCCAACACAACATGCCTTGCTTTTCTTGAGCCGTTCAATTTTAGTACCACGGTTCTGACTAATCTGGTGTTCACTTTTCAATTCATTTTGTTCACCACTCATCGTCGCTGATCAAACAAACACGGTTCCCATAGGCTCCCTCTATCCCGTTTCCCACTGACTCAGAACCAGCGCCCACAAAAAGCGCAAAAAGTGAAATAATCACTGTTATTCGCTGTGTGAATTCATCCTCCGCCAGAAACGATACTCCTTCTCGGTCTTAACAAGTCTCTCTCTCTTTCTCTCTCTCTCTCCCTCTCTCTCTCTCCCTCTCTCTCTCTCCTTCTCGTTTCTTTGCTCTTCCGAGGTGATTATGGCAAACACATTAATGGAGAAGTCGGTGGTTGCTCTATTTTTCTTACAGCGATTTCCATTTCATCTCATTTTTAGCAATTTCCATTTTATCTCATTTTTATCAATTGTTTGCAAAATTGAGAAGCTAACTTTTCTGTTTTATTTCGTTTTATTCAACCAATGTTTGTAAATTTTCCTTTAAAAGTCACTTTTTTCCTATTTTTCCTATTTTGTTTCATGACATCTTGCCTACAATTGTTATTCGTTTTGTTTCTAGCAATTCAAATTCTATCGTTATTCACTTTTCATTCTTTCATCTTTTTCGATCAGTGCTCATTACATTGTTCTATCTGGTTTTCAGAATTCAATCTCACCTGATCTTCATTAAATCATTGTGGAGGTAGTCCTGGACCACACAACCTGCTTGCTATACAATATTGTCTACCTTTTCATTGAATTAGTGTAAAACGGTTCCCCTAGGCTGTCACTATCCTCATTTCCTATGACTCAAACACAGGGCCCACAAAAAACGCAAAAAAAATAAAATCATTGTTTTTTTCACTTCGGAAACTCTTCCTTCGCCACAAATTTTGTCTTATCGGTCGATTTCGCAATTTTCGCGTTAGAAATTATTTAGAATTCTGCTACAATTTTACTGTTTACTTCTTGTTTATCACAGAAACTACCTATTTACTTTTATTCCTTTTAATTTTTTGTGAAGCATCGCTAACAATTTAAGTTGACTCTTCAGTTTGTTATGCCTTTTTTGTATTATTTGTTTCCATTTATTAACCTTACCTGATCTTCATAAAACAGTTGTAGAGGTCTTCCTGGTCCTTCTGGACCACAGCATCTGCCAAAATGGTGATGATCGAGACCTTCATCGGAATGGCGCGATACCTTTCCCCGCGCAATGATGACGACTGGAGTGACCGTCTACACTACCTGTTTACTCCAAATATTCTCCTAGCCTTTTCTGTCATCATCTCTTTCAAACAATTTGGCGGTCATCCAATTGAATGCATGTTTCCAAACAAATTTCCCGGGAGTTGGGAACAAGTGAGCTCATTTTTTATAAACCATAACAACCAAAAGATAACTTACATTTTATAAAAAAACATTTAAAACCATATAAAATCGATATTAATAAATTTATCAACGAAGTTAATTTTCATCATAAAAATCATCATTTCAGTATGCTGAAAACTATTGCTGGTCTCAGGATACATACTTTGTTGAACCGAAACAACATGTTGAACTACTGAAAGATTCTGAAAGGTAATTTTTTTAAATTTAATATATTTGTTTCTTTAGATATGCTAAAGACCGAGAATTATCTTACTATCAGTGGGTACCATTTTTCCTCCTTCTTCAGGCAGCATTTTTCCGAGCTCCGAGTTTTCTGTGGAAATATTTTTCGAATCATTCTGGTTTTTAAATTTCGCAAAGTTGATGATGATACATTTTTAGGAATCAGAATTCATGAAGTTGTTGAAAAAGCTAGGGATGCTTTGAATGTAGAAGAAGATGTCCGACTTCGAAATGTCAATATTCTGGCTCGCCACATGAAAAACGCATTGAGATTTCATCGAAGGATTCAGAAGAAAGGGGTACTGTAAAACCAAAATTTAAAAAAAACAGAAATTTTTTCAGGTAGTTGTCCACAAAACGATGACGTGCCTCAACTTTCAATACTCGTCATCATTCATGTCTTGCATGTATCTGGTCACGAAGATGTTGTATCTCGTAAACAGCGTTGGACAACTTTGGTTGCTGAACTTGTTAGTTGATTTTTAAACTTGACCAGGTTAAATTGTGTTTTTGCAAAACCGATATCCGAGTTTCAGATTATTAGAAATTTTATATTTATTTTTTTTGAAACTTCTCCGTTTTTGCATAACCAACCATATTGCTGATGAAAAGTCAAACTACACGTTTGAGGCACTTTGCAAAACATAAACTTTGGTCGATTGAAACCAGAGTGGTAACAATCGACTAGGCCGAGGATTGGTTTAAAAACGTTAAAAATATTTTGTGGTTTAACGAAAAATTGCTAACTAGCGCGATTTCGCTGTGGGACCCCCATTTTTTGTAAATTTATAAAATAAACGAAACCATAAGACACTCTATTAGTCAGTCAAGTTAGGTTTGATAATATTTAAAACCGAAAAAGCTATGAACAAATTTGTAATCTGGGGCGCATTCGTGGCAGGACCTAATTTTTACAGAGTTCTTATTTAATATGTTATACCACCTACCCACGCAAAGTTTCAATTTTCTGTCGTTACGTTTTTGAAACTTATAAAAATGACGAAATGTTAAAATGGAAAAATCAAAATTATTAACATTATTTAAAGTTTTGAGCAAAACTGAGAGCAAAAACTGTTTACTTGGGTCGGATCCGAACCGTCGAAGACTGTCTCAAAAAAGGGCCTGAGCCACCCCTGGTAACCCTGGGTGACAAAATGGTAGCAAAAACAAGTTTAAACATTTCGCTTTTCAGTTTCCTGAAGACCAATAAGCACGAATGGTATGGATTGGGAGTAATCCAAGATTTGGTGAATGGAACTCAATGGGAGACAAGCGGCTTCTTTCCCAGAGCTGCAATTTGTGACTTTGAGGTTTAAAATTTCTATAACCACAATTTTTCTTACTTCCAGGTTCGTCAAATCGCCAACATCCAAAAGTACTCCGTCCAATGCGTTCTCGTTATTAACATGTTCACTGAGAAGATTTTCATTCTGCTGTGGTTTTGGTACGTTTTAACTACATGAGAGCTCATTAAGCCTTGTTCAGGTACCTCATAATCTTTGTCTGCGCTGCTTTCACTTTCTTCAATTGGTTCATTCTATTGGCTTTCCCCTGTTTCTCTCGCTGGTTTGTAGCTCAACATTTGGAACTAAGCCCATTGGAAGGCTTTGACTCGCAGACAAGACGTAATTTCAAAGCTCATCTTTATGTATTTACTTTTTCAGAAGCTTACAAAGATGTTAGAAGTTTTGTTGGTGAGTACCTCAATCGAGATGGAGTACTGGTTCTTCGGATGGTATCATCTCATGCTGGAGTTATTTTCGGAAGTGATCTTGTCCTAGCGCTATGGAATGCATTCCGTGATCACAATTCTCTGCAAGTAAAGGTAAAATTTGTCCCAAACTATTTTTTAGCTTCTAAATTCAGGCTCCACTTCAAATCCCATATCCATCTTCGGACTTGAGTGATCAGGATTCCATCAGACAACGAAAGAAGAAATCTATGGCTCTTCCGATTTCGGACGACTTCACAACTTCTTTAATTCCTCTATCGCCAGAAGACGACAGAAAGAGTTATCAATCAAAGTGAGCTTTTTTATGAATTATAAAATTTTTATTCTTTAGTGGCGGTGATCGACCTGGACCCTACCAGGAGCCATAAAATTTTGAAGAAAGTTGATTCTCATGTGATATGCCATTTATCCGCTTTTCACTTTTACTCTCACATGTCCATCTCACTTACGTTCTTTGTTTTTGGTTGATGTTCACTTTAAATGAGATTATTACATAAAGGTTATTGAGTTTCTAAACTTTCAAAATGAACAGGATGCCAATTACAAGACAGAAAGAAAATTTAAAAAAAAACATATGAAAAACGAATTTTGTGGGGTTTAATGATTTTTTTTTTGAAAAAAGTGGCTCTTTTTAAACACGTTTTCCAAGTGTTTTAAACGTTTTAATTGAATTGTATCGCTATTTTCATAAAAGATTGATAGGGAAATAGAAAAGCAGCATTTCTCAAAAAGAGGATACGAGTATGCGCCAAGTCAGTAATTTGTAGAAAATATATGTATTAAATGATAGCTTGAAACGTTAAAGTATGTGTTTTTCCTGGTTAATGGGGCTTTCTGTATCGCTTGGGAATAAGTTGGAGCATTGGAGTACCGTTAGCTGTATTTCCAACCATTTTCTCTAAAAATAACCTAATCTGTCCCCGAAAAAGCGCCACCTCTATTTTCCTGGAGTCCTCACACGATTAGCTTCTGTTTACCGTGTTGTCCTCAGGTGTTCCCACGAGCAGCGCAATATTTGTACGGTATTAGCGCGGTGAGCAAGCGCAAAGCCGTAATTCTAGTGCGAAAAAGCGCGTGCGACCGACAGGCCCCTCCCGCGGGCGCTGTCACTCAATCGGATTACCGTCCCTTCCTCGGTCGCCGGTCATCCTTAGGTGGTCTTAGCCACCGGATAACAAAAAATACATTAAAAAATGTTTTCCTAACAGAAAAATGGAAGCTATTGACTTTTTTCTTGTCACGACTTCTTCTTTCGAAACATTTTCTTTACCATAACATTTCAGAGTAGTCTTTCA
This sequence comes from Oscheius sp. G VE-2021, assembly GCA_022343465.1. Taxonomy (NCBI): domain Eukaryota; kingdom Metazoa; phylum Nematoda; class Chromadorea; order Rhabditida; family Rhabditidae; genus Oscheius; species Oscheius sp. G VE-2021. Next base: position 2,612,157 of record JAJQXH010000055.1, read on the forward strand.
AGAAACTTGGATTTAAACAATGACGGGCCCTTTAATCGGCCTACTTCTTTCTATTTCTCCAGTTTTTTCAATGTCGATTGACATGTTAGATGTTAGTTCAATGGAGCCAATTGAACCTAATTATTGTAATAACAGGTAAAAAAATCATATATAAGCAAACATTGAATTTTAGTGACCTTCTTATAACAGGAGGCCTCTATCGATCAACCCTAGGCCAATTTCTTGGATTCGACTGTAGTCAGGAATTTTTTCATTGTAGGTGGCAAAGTGATGGTTTTAGAACTTATCGAAAATTGTGTAAAACAGGTTTGATTTAAAGCCCGAAATACTTAAATTAATTTTCCAGGGCTTGTTTACGACGTCCATGGAACTCAAAACTGCAACTATGATTACAACGTTAAAAGTTGTGGAATTACTGGAAACGGTAGAACTTTTCCATTTTTTTTTAAATTTTCTTTTTCAATTAGGCCCTGCCCAATGCAATTCTACCGATTTTCTATGCCCTCTTTCTGGGCAGTGTGTTTCAATGGGTCAAAGATGTGATGGACGTTATGACTGCTCCTTAGAAGAAGATGAACAGAATTGCCGTAAGTTTCTTAAAGACGCTGAAAAAGGACTTTTCAGCTCTTTGCGCTGCTGGTGAATTTGCTTGTATTGTGTCTGAGCAATGTATCCCATTGGATCGTCGATGCAACGGGCTCTCTGAATGTTCAGACGGCACGGATGAGAACAACTGCGACGGTTAGAGAATCTTTTTTTTTGTTCTGACTATAGAGATCACAATCCAGAATTTCCCGAAAAAGGAATTCCTGGAATTAGGTTGAGGAATGTTTTTTGCTTTTATTTGATCAAGCAGCGGCCGCCTTTCTGGTGTCATGTCCGAGTCGTTTCGGACCGGTCGCCTGTTTGACCATGCGAAATTTGCGCGTCTTGGTCGCGAGCAGCTGTTAACATCGCTCGTGCGAACTGACCACTTGAGGGCAAGCTCACAGGAGTTCATGGGAACATCTTCAGCCTTCGAAATTCCTGGGTTGTGGAATTTAGATGGCCAAACTAACAAACTAACTGAAACTCAACAACAAAGAGTGGTTTATCACATGCTTCACGGGTATAATGTTCGATGTTAAAATCAAATGTAATTATTTTTTAAAGGTCCCCTGGCGGTACCTTTTTTGACTTTATCTCATATTAAACAACTTGAAAAGTAACTCAAGAAAATATATAACAGTTTGGGGTTTACATGCATCGTTTTGGAGAAATCAGAAACTGAACTGTCTTTTTTGGCCATTCTAGGCACCTGTGGATAACCCGCATTTTAACGACGAACTATGTGCACGGTGTTCACGCGTTCGTCTAATTCATCGGTTTATCGACTTTTTGGTTATCACTTTCGAATTTTCAATATTCGCGCCTAAAAAGACGCCGAACACTCTCGATATCTGACATGCTATCCCCGCAAGTTTCAAACCCGTACGAGATCGGCGGCCGAGGCAAGGGTAGTCCCGCCGCATACAGTACGAAAAAAGGTCCGTGACTGCCTCTTTCAAAATAGAACCAAACAAGGAAAATCAGTGTGTGAGACCATTACACTAAGTAGACATTTCTTGGGCAATGATATACAACCTCCATTACTACGTATCATTTAAATGGACACTTTAAAATTTCAGATTCCCTTTTTACGCAAAGTAAACAATTAAAACAAATCGTAGGCCACAAAATATCTTTTTCCGCCACGGTCTTGCGTGCTTTGCTTTCCCTAAAAATGGCCCTTTGCGCGGCCACGCGACGTTAAAAAAGGCCGCTAGGTCGTTTTTCACTTCCTCGGTGTTTAAAATGACGTGGAGACGTGACTAGGCCATAGACGCTCTTGAACCACGTCCGTACTTAAACTATAAATTAAACTAAAGTTAAATAATTTCGTAAAAACAACAGTAAGTAAATTTTTAATGGTATATGTGTAATACATACTTAAACATAACTATGTCTTTACAGTCTGTGGTCATGGATTCTTCCACTGTGCCAAGAGCAGCGAGTGTGTTCCAATTGACCAGCGCTGTGATGGTCGTCGACAGTGCCCCCACGGTGAAGATGAACTTCTGTGCAAGTAAACAAACCACCAAACAATTTTTATCAAATATTCAGGAAATCAGTAGCTGATTCTAAATTTACCTGCCAGTCAAGAAACCAGGAAATTCCCATTAAACAGGTAACCAATTGAAAATAAATGCACTGGTTGTAGGTTTGTGACGGAGTACCTCAATGTGATGATCGATCAGATGAAGCTTATTGTGACATGGGAGTTGCTGCCGGAGGAGCCATGTAGGATTCAAATAGGCCAAGTTTAAGAATTGGTTTAGCTCTTTCTCGTCAAATCGAAACACCAATCAACCAAAGGCTCCCGAGCCTCAAGTTGAGGAAGAAGAATATGATTATGAAGAAGAACCGGAGAAGACGGGGCCTTCGTTCCCTATGTTGTCTTTGGTCACACAACCTCCTCCGCCAGTGTGAGTTTCCATTAGTCTAATTACACAAGGGTTTGAACAACAAAGAATCAAAGATGAATATCTGATTGAAGTATGGCTTATCACGTAGAGATAAAATTGACGCAGAGCTTCATAACCTTGTTGCGAACCCTCCAAACCTATCCGCTGAGTATCAAATCCAACAATTTCGCTGCGTAGCTCCTATACGCTGAGTATTCTTATTTGAATTTTCAGTAAGTATCATCCTCACACTAAGGTTGACTACCTATTCTGCTGCGTATCTTCACCTGAATACTCACTAGCCCATACTACTTATTCAATAGCATAAATTTGTAGATATAAAAACATATTTAATTAAAAATCATCATGAGAATCTAACTGAAAAGACGTGATTGCGTTCGGGTAACCTGACGTTTGAGGCGCAACGCGCTTTTGTAACAATATAAAAAAAGTAATTTTAGTTCTCGTTTAAAAAAAAATTCTTGTTATATTAAAAATAAAGCATTAAAGTTTAATTTCCATTAATTACTGGCCTCTAGGCATTTTATTTCAGGTGCCATATACACACTGAAAAATCAGGCCGATTTGTTATCCTTAATTAGTTACTTTGTGTATGCGCTTGAAGCATGGAAAATACAGTCACAAGGCTTTTGAATGCTTTCATTTTTGAAATAAGTCTCCCGAAACAGCGCCTAATGTGATCCCGTGGTCTAGCGGTTAAGGGCGCCGTCTGTGGCACTGTTTTTGCTTACATGCGGGTTCGAACCCTTGGCTTTATTATTGGTTCCATCAGCTACTCAAAATTTCCGCCATAGATGCACTGTAACCGGTTGTACCCTCTGTCATCGACGGAAAGCTCGATGGGCGACACAAATAAAAGACTTATTAAATATAATTTTTAGAACAACCCCTGCTCCCACTACCCGACAAACAACTACCCCAACTCCTACTACCAAACGCCCAGTGACAGCTTTTAGCCGTCCCCGTCCAAAAATTCAGCCTCCCCAACAGGTAAACAAACAAGAAATCGACGGAAGTTTCTCCCAGATGAAGCAAGCCATTGCTGTTGCCGTCACAGCAATGCCAAGGGTTGTTCAAGCTGTTGAAATCACGGCTCCAACCACATCTGCTCCCACTACAAGGGTAACTGATTTTTAAGTACATTTAGTTCATAAATTTGTAGGTTGTTGCTTCAAGACCGGTGCCTGTAGACGTTCAAGGAAAACGAGTAAAGTATCCAACACGAGGAGTAGCTGAGGTTTTGAATACTGTTCGAGTAACGAGTGCACCAACAATTCGTCCAAGAAATCAATCACCCCAGCAACTGTTTGAAAAAACTGTTGTTCCCCAACGACCTACTTCAAGAGGTGAATCAATTCGTTTTAACTGAAATATTTTCACGCAGCTCCGATGCCATCAACCCCACAACATGCACTAATTGTGGAAGTGACGTCAGCCCCAATTCAAGCTCATCAGATGAAGGAAAATCTTCTGAGGCAGCTGAACGAAAAGATCAGCAATGGAATGACACCGTTTGTTTAGGAGAAAAACAGTAACAATTTCGAAATTTAGGGAGCTTATGGGTAAAATCGAAAAACTTCTAACTGCTGAACTTGGAAACACTATGAGAAGAAGACCGGCAAGGTTTGTAGAGAAAATCGATAAAACATTGTATCAAAAAATTATGATTTTTGAAACAAGTTAATTACATTTAATTTACTAATTAAAAATTATTATTAAAATAAAACTTTATTGTAATTTATATTTTTCTTTTTTTTTAAACGAAAAACATTTTACTGTAATTTTAATTATGATTCATATCTTACTTTTATATTAGGTAAATGTTTGAATTGAAAAGCCGTTTTACTTTTTTTTAAATTTTATTTTAAAATCGTAAATCAAAAAGATTTAATTTTCAAAAATATATTTTATTATAAAAGTTCTCTTATGTTTTGGGTTTTTCTTGCATTTTAATGCATTTTCTTTCTTTTTATCATAACAATCAATTTTAGTTTTTAATGCTTTCGTTAAACAAAAAGACATTAAACGATTAAAAATCTTATTTTCAGTGGTCGCGAAGCAAGTATCTCTCCGGCAGCCCTCATAAGGACATTTACGTCAAAAGTACAAATACCTCAATAATCCCTAATAATAAATATTTATTTATTGTAAATGTTAGGATAATCCGCTACAACTGAAAATTTACGTAAATTGGGAGTTTCTTTTCATTCAGCTAATATACCACATTGCGTGACGACCTTCAATTTCTCTAAGAAACACGCACTTTGTTTCATTTAATTCAACGGAAAAAACGACAAGCCATATATTTGCCTTTTCACAGCTGTGGTCTAATTTTTTCGTCTCAGCACCAATTACGACAACTTTTTCTGTGACTCTTCCTTGTACCAACGTCAAAACAATATAACTATGTGTTTTGGATGGATACGCATACCGCCAATGAGTGTTTACAAAGCGGCGGATAACTGCTTACTAGACAAGAAATTTGAACATGTAAATAATGGTTGAGACGATTTATCCCTACACATCAAGAGGCGTACACAACTGAGACAGCCACATCCGCCTTTCCTGCCTGCCGTCGTTCTTAGAACCTTGCAAGCGATGAGTATCAATATCATTAAGGAAGCGCTATGTACCTTTTTGTGGACTCGTATTTGCCTATGTATCGTGCTCATTACTGCATGCGGAAGGCAACCATTGCCGCTGCCGCCGATCGCTTACGGGTGTGAAACTCGTGGAGCTACCATATAAGACATCTGGAGTTTTCTGCGTCTTTTCAGGCGGGAACATTGAAAATTTAAAGGTGATGACCAAAATGTCGAACAACCGACAAAAAGAAACGTAAAACCGCTTCACTTAGACCACAATCGTACATAATATTGAGTGAACAGCAAATGGTTTCATTGATGTAAAAAGTTTGATGTTTATTGAAAATATTAGGGCGGTTTCGAACTCTCGATGTTTGCTTGTCCAACCAACTACCAGGGCAGGCCCTGCCCCACCCTTGTATTCTTAAACCCAACATATTCACATTTTCAAATAGCTCTTTGTGTATAAAAAAGGCCTTTAAAAGATTTGGTAACATATTTAGTCTTTGGCCAATTTGATTCATAATTGAAATCGAAAGGTAGATTGAGGAAGCGAGTTGTTTTTCCGTAAGCGTTCCTCGCAATCTCTATAGATTTACCCACATTTATTTTTAAAAGCTCTTCATTCAAAGCCATAAATTTATAAGAGTTGAATGTGGTTTCATAATGAACACATTGGATTTGCAAAGCAAAAAGGAAGAAGAAACATCAGCGATATTTATTTAAAACATGTTTTCTAGTTCTTTTCGCCTAGGAAATGAAACATCATTTTGAAACACTAAATAGATGATTTGAATTCGAACAATAAAACAATCTAAATCTTTGGTTCATAAACTAAAGGGCCTGCATCCAGTATGCTTACTATTTAATGACAAGGATAAAAATCACTTGCCTGCATTATTTAATACTTTACAATTATTAAAAAGGAAAATAAAAATGTTTGTTCCCGGAGCGAATTCGACCTCTCGATGATAAGGTGCCCGGCGAATCCCGGCCTGCCTTGTTACTGCGAACTCACGACCGAGTATAATTTTCTCTTTAATTTAATGTTATTGAAATTCTTGACCTAATCTAGGCTAAGTTACTGCTGACATTGACAGCCAAAAGGCATCTTGAGTCATTTGCGTCCACACAATCACTTCACTCAACGAGTAGTAATTTCGGCTTTGTCTTCTTTGGTAAACCAACTTCAATTTCACAGAATGGTCTGATATTACTTTTTTCAAACAAAGAAAATATGTTTATAACTAGAATTGACTAGAAAGTTTGGTTAACTTTTTTGAAGTGGCGAAATCTTTAACAGTTTTTCTTTAATTAACTTTTCATACATCGAAATGACAATCAATTTTTTCATATGTTAACAAAAACAAACTCAGAATTTGTATGTAAAAATATGGTAAAAAAGTCATAAATAGGGTTTAAGAGAAAAGATCCATTACAATATACAAAAGTAAGAAGCGTATTTCTGCTTCAGAGCAATCGGTCCGTGTAGCATCAATGCCTAATTCTATCGTCCTTTGTTTTGTTGAGCCGTGTTATTGCATTTCGCATTTAATAAAGACGGCCCAGTGGCATGGCCTATAAAAGGACGAATACTATTATGTTCTTTGGGCTAAATGACACTGCGCTACTAATCCTTAGCCCACACATTCTTTTGAAGACATACGGGTCTTTTCAACAACAGTGCGTTTGTATTCGTTTAAAAACATTTGTTGAAGTCATTTCCTTTACTTTTTGAAGTTTTCAATCAGTTTTAAAGAAATCATGTCATGTTACCATAATTTTGATAGGTTTTATTGAGTCAATATCTACAGAAAACATACCAAGACAAACTATAATAGAATTCCCCTCGACGCTTTAGAAATAGTTAAATCTTCGTGTAAAATTTCTTTTATCAAAATAGGTACAAGGAGAAAACCCTGAAATTTTTGGGCCGAGGTGATGTTTTGAATGCCAAAGTTTGCACTTTTGGTCCTCCCAGTTTTCAACAACAAAAAATCAAAATGAAGACATGAAATTATATTTTCAGGAAAAAAAAACAGAAAAGCGATGTTTCATTAAAATGTGTCCTTTTCAACAAATTATTACGCTGCTAATCCTCAACACAGAAAATGTTTTCAGGACTTTTCAACTTGAACAAAAAGTACATTTGTAACTTTGTTAACTAATAATTAGTTTAACTGTGAGCTTTTTTGAGTTTTGCATAATTTGCAGCATTTGTTCCATTTAAGCATATATGTAAAAACGATGTAAAATATGTAAAAAATGTCGGATATGTAAAAACATAATTGATTAACCATTACCTATGCGTGGGTTTAAATGATAAAAAATGGGTTAACCGATTTGCCTATGATTTCACTTTGCGTATAATCCAAAAAAACGGAAGTATTTAGCCCTTGACATTATCCTTTATATTTTATGTTTTCCATAATTTTAACATTTTAACAATACAATAAATGTTGATCATTGATCTTTTCTTGTATTTTATAAAAGTACTTGTTCATTAATATAATATAAAAGACTGTCTTCTATCAATCAACAATTTGTTTCTAATGCACAATTCTTCTCTTCAATTTCCAATATCCAGATTTTTTTTTACATTTTTCGTTTCTAACTTATGAAAAAAAAATATAAATTATAATTGGACTTTTTGATTTGGCCCGGAAACCTCCATTATTTTAATGCAACCTAATTCCACCTCCTTCGTCCACATTTTAGCATCATTCAAACTCTGGCAGTAAATATAGTTTTAGAAGGCATGGATCGGAGAGTAGGCTAACGGGGCACTTCTCTCGCTCCTTCAGAACTCATTTTTATGCATCCCAGATCACATCACCTCTCAAAGACAACTTACCCAAGAAACGTCTTATTTTCTGTACTTGGTCGATAACATTTAAATAAAATTGTAATAATTCAGTTGAGTTGTTCGGAAAGTGCGGAAATCAAAGTTTTTAAAAACAGAAAAACTCAGATTTATTAAAATACAATTTAGCCCCACAATGTAATGAATCTAACAATTTTGAATTTGCCAAAGTCTTACATTTCACCATTTGTACAAGTTTCAAATTTAATGAACTTTTCAGCCGTGGTTTCAAATCCGTGGGTTGTTATTGCAATTCTTTTTAATGTTGATCTTCTTTATTTAATGTAAATTTCCGCTATGTTTTCTTAAAGAAAAACATACAGTGTTCCATAAATAAACTTTCTTTCTATTGAAGGAGCAGGCTAATTCAGTTTGTGTGCACCACTTAGACCAAGAGAGTCGGTTTCAATTTTTGTCGGGTTCTTATTTATCATATGTAGAGATAAAGACTAATTGTCTCAATGTATTCAAAGATAAACGGTTTTAATAGGAGTTTAAATATAAATGAAAGTTCTCGACAAACAACCATTCCAGCATGTTTATTTTGCATTAGTCAGCCAAATGTTTTTCTTCTTTCTGTTGTCATTATTTTCAAACTTTCTTTTTTTCTAAAATCTGGTCAAGCTACATTTGTTCTTTAGTTGACCTCGCAGGCCAACTGGATATATTTTGGTCGTTAGGAGCAGTCGTTAGCAGCGTTTTGCCTTTCAATTGTCATATTTTAATGGTTCAAGCCAGTTAGTCAACGTCTAATGTACCAACTTTTTCGGTTGTTTTTTTAATGAAGAAAAAAACATGCAAGCAAAGTGGATCAGTGCCGTGTGCGTCCGGCACTCCAAAAAACACGGGGCCCTGGCCCGTGGGTACCAGTCAAACATTTCTACCCAAAACAAATCTTTCTTTATTACTAAATTTTATTTTTTATTTTTGAGACCAAAAATGCTTGCCACAGTGGTGATTCGAACCCTCAATGTTTGTCCGGTACAAAATGATAAAGTTTCGCGAACCCAACCGTTCAATTTTCTTAAAATCCGTGATGTAGCAAAAACATTAAAGGGACCGCCAGGAAAAGAGCTTGAACAGTTATTTTAGTGAAAAAATTTAACAGTTTGAGGTTTAAATGCGCCGTTTTGGCAAAAATTGTATACGAAATGCCATTTTTTTTCCAGGCGACAAGCAACTGCGGATAACCCTGCATTACAACGAACTAATTTTTGGTCGTTACTTTCGAATTTTGAATGTTACCGCCGGAAAAGACGCAGGTAATTCTGGTTGTCTGACATGGTAGAACCGCGAGTTTCACACCCGTATGGAATCGGCGGCCGCGACAAAGTAATTTGCACTTTTGGCAGATACGAGTTTTAAAAAATGGTTCTTTACTGTACTCACATTTAAGTTTTTAAGGTGCTTAAGCTGAAGAAAACATGAAACTTTGTTTTTATTGGCTTCATACACACATGGTGACCTACCCACTCAGACACACACAACACATACGCACACATCCACTGATTCACACCTGCACACACATACACACTCACTCACTCACGTACACATGCGCACTCACGTACATAATATATAGATACACATTTCTATTTGGTTAAATTGGTTTACCCACCATAAAGGGCACCATTTTGGATAAGAGACCCAAGAACGGAATGCACAAAGCAAATGTGAACTTTGCATTGTTGTCACAATAATTTTACTGTCATATTAAGACATTTACACACCATTTTTGTTTAACACTAAGTTGTTTAATACTCAGCTTTTGTACCATCCAAAACAGAAACTCTCCTTTGACAACATACATCGTATCTCAATTGACTCATCTTGCTCACGTAAAGTGTCATCTAAGGGCATCTAATGCCTTAGCATCCTATATCCGGTATTGGATGCTCGATTAGTCCATTTAATCGGACTTCCTCTGGTAGGACACACTTGCGTGTTTCCCGCACGTAAGACATCAACCATTGCCTTATAAGTCAATGTTGAATAGTAGTTTGCGTCTTTTTCTGAATAATATGCTTACAGAATATAATTATGGCGTTTAGGTATGTTTACCACCGTGACATCGGCAGTTTTCTTTATGATGATCCATCTTGCTGCGACAGCGAATGTCTACGGAAACTTCCCGAGGAACGAACGAAGGGCTGTTCCATTTGAGCTTTTGGACGCTACCGCTGGTTTTGGGAAACGAGGTGAAAAGTTGTTCATTTTCTTTCACTTTTTATCATTTTTAATAACTTTTTTATTTTTTTAGGACTTTCACACTTGCTGGACGCGACGGCCGGTTTCGGAAAGAGAGGCAAGTGTATCAGTGAGACAATAGGCCGGACGTCGGAAAAACTTTCTATCTTATCAGTGCCAATTTATCAGATTGTTGCCATTTTCAATGGGCTTTAGAAGAATTCCTATTATCAGACATAATAACATAGAATTTAGGAGGAGAATGGGCTCCGTTCGACCTTTCAGCCGGGTTCGGGAAACGAGGTTGGCCAAAAACAGCCTCTTAATGTCTGTGTTTCAGAGGCTTACCTTCCTTTGTTGGACGAGACAGCAGGCTTTGGAAAGAAGTAGACACAGCTAACGGTAGATCCAAGATGACTCGAATAAATGGATGTTAACCAGAATTTATTATTCTTTTGATATATTTTATTGAAATACATTGAGATAGAAAACATGCCTTAGATTTTACAATTGATGGAAGTTTTAAAATAAAATTATTTTTGGCAATGTGTAAATTTGTGTGTTCAATCCGTAAAAAGTGAATAGGAGTTGGTTGAGTTTATGTAAAAGTTATTTTTTTAAATTCAAATGATTATAAAGAACTATAATCAACTTTGTGAAGGATTGTTTTCCACTGTTATAATATAAGTTATACAAAGTGCGTTTTTCAACAAAACCAAAAATATTAATATTTTCTGTACAAATGTGAACAAGGATCGGTGTATTCGAAAAATCGCCTTGTGCAAAATCGCCGTAAATATAGTTTTTGCCAGGTAATTTCATCTTCACTTGTTATTTTTTTTGGATAGTGTGGAGGTGTGTGGGTTTGAGTGTTAGTGTGTGTATGCGTGTATGCGTGTGAGTGATTGTGTGCGTTTGTGTATGTGTGGTTGTGGTGCATGTGAGCGTGTGAGCGTGTGAGCGTGTCAATGTGTAAATATGTGCATGTGTTTGTTTGTACTTGCGTTTGTGTTTTTTTATAGTTAATTGTTGAGTCTGTTTTTTGCTCTGTGTGTATGCGTGTGGGTGTGATTGTGTGTGAGTTTGTTTGTTGTTGTGTATGTATGTATGTGTGTATGCATGTATGCGTGTATGCGTGTGTATGTGTATATGTGTATGGGATTGTGAATAAAAATACATTTATGCAAACAATATCATCAATCAAGATATTCTACTTCTTTTTTGAAGATCAATAAAACACTTTTTTTAAACATTTCAGCAGGGTCCTTCCAAATTGAAAATGCTGAATTCGACTGCACACCCCTTTGCAAAGTAGGATACTACTATCACCTGGAGCCAATTACTATGGCTACGTTGTATAGCAATCAGCTTGTCTTCTCCGGCGCATGTTTCGTACTCGTAATATCGCTTCCTATCATTTCCGTAGTATTAAGTGCCATGGCAACATGCTGAATGTGTGACCTCTTTGAAGTTGTAGTAGTGATGAGAACATATATTGAACAAGCAGAGAAAGTGATATATACGACAAAAATAGTCAATTGTTTATGAAGAAGGGCATTTTTTAACCGGGTTTATCCGTTTCCAAAAGATTCAAATAGATGTTTTTAGTTTTCATCTTTCCCGAAATTTTTTATTCACAGAGAAAAGAAAATTTTTGCAGACAAACTTTTTCTAAACTTTCAATCAACGTCACCCAAATGATGGACAAACATATAAAAAATATATTTCTCTAAGTGAAGGAGATTTTTTGGCCTTTTTCAAAAAGCTGAAAAAAACGCAATTATTAAAAATCAGCAAAAAATTCATTTGTTATATTATCTTAAATGTGTTTTAGTTTTCAGATTAGTTAAAATAGTTTCGAAAAAAACAATCCACCGACCGGGATCAAACCTTTGTCTTATGGTTGGTATTTCTAGAACCAATTTAAGTTGGCGGATCGAAACGGACAGACAAGGGCCGAACTTAGTCAGTTATGGCAACACAGGACAGGCCAACAATTTCTAGCCGGGCCGGCCCGTGAGAGCCCCGAGGACACGTTTTTTTCGGATCCAAATACGTTTCATTGCAAAAAAGCAACATTGTAAACAAAATAACTTCAAAAGAGTAGAATGAGACAACACAATATACATTTCACAACGGTTGGTCAAAATTGTTTCAAAATGAAAAGTTTCGATTTTCGGCGAAATTCTTGAAGGAGAGCGGCTGTCTGGTGCTTTCTATTGTCTTTGTTGTTTCTGCTGACACAGCTCCGGGCATTCTTATCTGGTTCGTCTCCAGGTCTTTTCATTGATTGCTTGGACAATAGCCACCCCATCACTTCAGCCCACGTCCATTTTACAGCCCTTTCCTTTTAGAGTCCAAGTCTGACCCCCCTGAAAGACAGAAATTATTTGGAGGTAAGTTTACGTCTAGGGTTACTTTGGGGTGGGAGTGGCAATGTTAAAATTCTTCCATTTTTCGTCGATTTCAGAAAACCGCTGCCCTATATGTTTGTTCTTTTTTCTGTGGGAACCATGTGGTCCCCAGCGAGGTGGGCGGGACCCATCTGGCTAGGCCGGAAGGCAGCGAGCGGCGCCCGTCCACTTTTCCGTTTATTATGTATTCCCGGAGCGCGGACACGTTCTATAGATTGCCAAATGATCTGGGTAGCCATAGAAAATTAGAAATTACTCAGGTCGCCCACAGCTTTCTTTTCAGCCTTCAGAATACTGCAACCACGCAGCAAAGCCGCAGTATTGGTCATCGGCGGTAATCGGACAAAGTGCTCGTTGACGCAAAAACAAACTAGATTTCAGTTAAAGTAGCTTCAGTCCCAGATTATGTCAGTCATTTTCACTGCGACGACACCCAACAAATTTTTTCTCCACAAAACAGTTTGCCAATTTTCTTTGTCTTTCGCTCTTTTTCTGATCCAGTATTCACCTTAGCTCAAAAGTTTCCTAATAAACCTAAAAACTATTTTTTTAAAACTGAAACGATCGGTTATTTTCTAATTCTTTACTGTTTTATTTTTTTATAAAGAAACTACAACCAGGAAAACATAGAATTCTCTATGTGAAAATGTTATCAATAATTTGTTTTGTCTAAATCTCTAAAAACCGTCTCCATCGATCCAAGGAGAAAAGTATAACGCGCTTTTCTATTCGCATAGATTGCGATTGTGTTTTCCCACGGCTGCCGCGGGCTCGCTCGGCCGGCAGAGACGCAGACACACGTGCACTGACAAATGGCTCTCGTTCGTTTTTCAGCCGTTCGCTTTTTGATAACAAAAATAGACATAGCAACGTAATAACTACAAAATGGAGAAATTGTAGGATATAGCTTTTTGCATCTGCGAAAAAAACAACTACGAAAAAACAAAACAAAAATAGCTGTGACGACGTTAAAGTCTCGAAAACGTTCGATTTTCTAAGGCCCTAAGGTGTTTAGAAACAGTTTAATCATTTCAGGCTTCTTGCTTTTTCATGTATCTTTTTGAAAAACCAAAAAATGAAGTTTTTGAAAAAATGAAACATTTTGAAATGAAATTTAGTCGCCTTTCTGAAGACCAAAAAAACCTGTTACTTCTTGGCCATAGATCCCCAATGCACTATTCCTGACCCACAGATAGCTCGTCCCGCTGGACGGCTGCCAGCAACGTCACGAAAAAGAAACGGCTGAAAGGACAGCCGTCAGCTGACAGACTCAAGGACAGCCATGAAGTACTATTGCCAAACTGACCCCCTCCCTTTTTTTCTGGGATCCCCTGACCGTTGCTCTCCCCCTCTCCGGCGGACATGTGCTTAGATGTGAATTATCTTTCCCCGCCTGCGACCATGTATGATTAGTACTTCTTATTCTTTCTGCCCCGCGTTCAGTGCGACTCTCCCATTCTATTAGGAAAGAGCACGCGGTTAGCACTCATCCTGGCAACGTAGCTGATAGCCCATTCAGGTAATCTTAAAGAGTTGCTCTCCCTTCGCTATACTACTGTTTTCTGGATGTGGTGTCGTGTCACGGCAGTTGTGCATGTTGTGCGGAGACGTTTTTCGTTACTCTTTCTTACACTATCAGCGAGTCGTGCCTCATGCATCCGCTGTAAACATTTAGAGTTGCGCCTGTAGTTACTGCCGCTATTCTTTTTCAACCCCTTTTGGGCTTTACAGTATATAATTTACTGTGTATCTTCATGTTCTTCGCCAGATTCTTGGTATTTCCTCATCCGAATAGCCTATCTATTGAAGGGGATTAGCCTCAGAATCAGACTATCACTCACTTGTTGCCAGGCGGCGGTTAATTCAAGCAACTATAGCGCCAGCCCCCGCTGCCTAGTATGCTCGTACATGCGCCTGCAGCCGTGGTCACCGCGGCCGCCGCCGTCCAATTATCATCCATTTTTCCTGACGCCGCGAAACATGAGAGCCACATACACATAGGAAGCGCGAAACGCAACACACGTGCGCCAATTTATAGCTTTCGTTTTACGTTCTCCGCATCGAATCCTATTAACGGCCGCAGCACGTGTGGTCAAGAGAAAGAACTATAGCAAAAGTCGCGGAAACATGTCACTTGGGAAAAGGGAAAGGATATTCTCAGGTTATTTGAGATTTGCAAAAATGAGATATAACACAAGAATCTCACAGTTTTTGGAAAAATCATTTAGAAAATCACAAAACACCACTTTCCCGCACATGTTTCGAAACAACCCAGCACTATAGTAAAACTAAACTTGTTTTCTAAACAAACTGAAAACGGTTTTTCATTTTTATTTTTAAAAAGCTATAAAGACTCAATAAATTTTCAAGGTCACGGATGTTTCGAAACAAGATAGCTATAGTAAACCTAAACTCAACGTTTTTTTCTCGTTTTTTTTTCTGAAAACGGATTGTGAGTTTATTCTTTAAAAAACTAAAAAGAAGGACCCAATAAGTTTTCAAGGCAACTAAAAATCTCACTCATTTCCTAAATCAGTCTTCCCAAGTCAAGTTCCTTTTAAAATTTTACCTCAAATTGGTAATTTTAAAAAAAACATACTTTGAATAGGGTTTAGAAAAGCAATTTTCAAAAATGAAAATAGCCAAAGTTTTCGAAATTATTCTAAAAATTGGTTTTTTAAAGTGAATGTTTTCTTTGTAGTTTGTTTTCTTCTAATTGCAAAAACCCGGCGGTTTTCTCTTTTGCAATTGCGGCGCTAACATATGACCAGCCATTTTTTCCCATTTTGGCGCCAATTCCAAAACGTTGCGGGTGGTCCTACGTGTATATTTAGTACTACGATCGAGGGCTGCACTATTTGGGTTTCATGGTTTTCTTTCTGGCCGCCTAGTGCGGTGGCTATCGAATTTCTTCATTTTTGGCTATTGCACACCAGTACCCACGGATGCAGGGACACCATATAGCCACATCGGCCTTTGCTCCATTGCTCGGCGTTCCCTCCTATTTCGAATCCTCATTCGAATCCTTCTGATTGCGGCCCTCGCAATTAAAACCACGCTCTCCTCGTGTTGCGATGTGTATTTCTCTCTTCTCTTAGTCATGCTGCTGCCGTGTGCGGCAAACGAACACGGGATTAGCACGGCATTTATGGGCATTCACACTCGCCTCTGTGAACTTTGCTACGCAACCACGACATACCAAATGGATCTCAGGCGGAGGCGTCGAGGAGTCTCCCTTTGGTATTCGCGGCCGATTCACTTCCATCCATCGACCAAATCAATCCCCCACAATGGCTCTGTTGGTCTGTGTCGTCCTTCTGCCACACGTCCATCGGCGCCCGGCTCCCCCACAGCGCCTTTATTTTTGTTTTCATCTTGGTCCCTCTATTTTTCTGCCAGTGTCGTGGCAGTTTTGCGCCGCCACGTCGCAATCTGTTTCCAAGCCCCTCGCGACCTTGGTCGACGTCCCAAACAGCCGACTGACCCTCCAGAATCAAATGGAAGACGTTCTCCACAGGGAATATGGAACATCAAAACAAAGCAGCCCAGATATATTAATCCCGGTTGAGAGCATTTATAACCTAAAGTCCTCAACCAACAAAGTAAAAAGTAAGGTCCTCGAAAGGGCCTCCTCTTCTGGAGGTCTCTAGAGCTTAGGGTAAGAGTCTAAAAGCTATCAGAATATGAAAACCCCGGTCTCTAAGGGACTTCCAGGCCAAAAGTGGGCAATCACTTTGCACTCTCTGTAGATCACACTAATGGAGTGGAATTATGCGATGGCACCTTGCGTGTGTGGTCAGCGGCGGCTAGACTACGGTAGCTGAAATCGATGTAGGCCGCCGGCTCTATGTGTGCTGATTCTGTTTTGTTGTTGTTTTTGTTTTTGTTGGTGGGCTTTCCCCGTGTGTTTTCCCATGCACGACGACTCGCGCCTGTCTGGCCGTCCCGACGCCTCGCGTAAACAACGCCAAGGCAATGCAGTCCCACGTCTATACTTCGAAAAGATGATAAGAAGGGAGGGAACGGGGACCCTTCGCTGCACTTTTCCAAATCTTTGGTCTTTTAAAAACGATAGAGTGCCCAACCAAATAGAAAATAGAACTGCAAGACACTTCACACGAGGCTATAATTTCCAGAAAGATTTGAATCTTGCGTGTTTATTTTTTCCTTCGTTTTTGTTTAAAACTCATTAAGTGTTTTTGTTGTTTGGTTGCTGTGGCTACTATAGTTTTTGCGTGTTTGAAGCAACGTCCGACGTGGTGTAAAAAGTGGACTCGGCAGGCATGACGGCGCTTTTTCCTGCCATGCACAATTGGCGTCAAAGTGCGCCCGCACAAAACAGCACTATACTAAAAGACTTCTTCCGGTCTCGAGAAAATTCACTTTCTCTTCTGGAAGACTAAATATACTCTTCTTTTTATCTTAGGAATCCCGTTTTTTGAATGAATCATTTTCTAGAATAGATTTTAGCTTATCCCACAACTTTTTGTATACGTTCTTTCTATTTTTCTTTTGTTTTGGTTTTTTTCCTTTGTCCCTTTATTTTGTTCTGAATTTTTCTCATTGTTTTTCCCGTGCCTTCTTCGTCCTCTCTCTCTCTCTTTCTCTCTCTCCCTTTCTTTCTCTCTCTCTCTCTCTCTCCCTCTATCTTTGTCTCACTCTCTCTTTTTCTGACTCTTTCTCTTTTTCCGTCTTTTCTTTTCCTCTGTTTTTCGTTTTCTCTCTTTCTCTGTGCTTCTTTATCTCTTGCTCTGCGTCTCTCTTTCTCTCTCATTTTCTCTCTATTCTCTAATTCTCTATCTTTTCTCTTCTCTCCTTTTCTTTTTCTCTCTCTTTTCTTTCTTTCTTTTTCTCTGCGGTTGCTTGTTTGCTTCTTCCTTACCAAATACAACACAAGTAAAAAAACACACCCCGTTTATTAAAACACTTCTTTTTATTTGTTTTGGATACCCTCCCACCTCCCTTGACTGTTTTCTTTCTTGTGTATGTGTGGCTCCGTGGATCACGCGGATCTCAGAATTGTTTTGGAATATTCCGCATCTAGTGCTAAGCCGATTCATACATGTTTGTTGCGTGTATCTGCACACCCCCGTCTGATTAGTCCTACCTCTCACGTAAATATTCCCGTTTGCAAATTCTAGGCCTTCGAAGAAAACAGCAAAACCTAGTCATTTTTTTCAGAGTGACCATCATGCTACACAAATTTGCTATGTTTCCTACCTTTTTCAATGCTTAGATGGTGCTAAAATTAAATAACAACTTTTTTTTCTTATAGCTTTACCCCTCCCCAACCCCTTGGAGAAAGAATTGGTTTTTGCTGTTGTTGCTTTATGTGGCTACTGCTTGGGGTACCAATGACTCAACTTTTGATACTTGGGCTCGGCACCCAAGTGTCTGTTACAAATGACCTTCAAATTTCCCGAAATTCCCGCCCATTGGACATCAGGGCTGTCACGTGTGTCTGGCTGTCGTATAGTCTGTGGTTGTTTCTGCGAGAAACAACTGGCCAACTGGCGATTGATCGCCCGCCGCCCGCCAGCAGATGACCGCCGCCACTAAGGGGCCGAGACCTGAGCAGTTCCCAGGGTTGGGTATCCTTCAGAGATTTGTAGTGAAACTTAGTTATTCTGGGCACATTTGCAACCAGTTTCGGATTGTGCGGAAATTATGCGTTTCAGCTGCTTCGCATGTTCGCCGAGCAAGTTCCCGCGCTGTTCCAATTATATGAAACACTCACGGAGCATTAGTCTTTTGCTCATTCTCCCCCTCGAAACCGTTTTTGACGGTTGTTTTCTGGTGGCAAAGCCAATGGCCGCGATTTCCCGTGGTCGTATTTTGTCAGGGCAAACAGTATTTCATTCAGCGGTTAGTCATAAACGCAGAGAGCCGAGAATGGCAGCCGGACGACTGTTCAAACACGGGTCAGCTCTTTTCAGGCAGGCCTTTTCTGAAACGGCGAAATGGCGGCTCCCTCACATAGACCGGAGGCGCACAGTCTGATTGGAACCAGTACCGGAAACGCGTTTTCGCTTTCAGTAATCCCTACGATTTCCATTGTTAATGGGCCGGGATTGCGCAACCCGTTCTCGTAAATGGGATCAACGGAGGACGTGGAATTCACAAATCGCCTCCGAACTTCTCGGCAGCGTCATCATTGGTCGGTACGAGGTCCGAGAAGTTATCATATGCAAGTTGAAGGGTCCCAAATGAGCAAGGGGGTACAATTTCAGATCCCAACCTCTGGGCTCTTTTCAAGTATCAAAATAGTAAGGCGTCCTTTATGTAAGTCCAAATACAACACATCTGAATTGCGCCCCAAAATACGCCCAAGAGCCAAAAATGCAAATTCTTGTAACAGTTGCATTTCTTTCGGCTTGTTTTTTGAGACCAACTCCTTCAGTTTAAAACATTTCTCCAGGCAGTTTAAAACATTTCTCCATGTGTAAATAGGTTTTTGAGATCTTTGAGATCAATAAACTCTGCTGTTTCTGGTAAATCAAAACTAGAAATATTGGTTTCAGAAAAAAATTTAGTTAAAAACACATAAAATGGTACCCAGTAATGTATTTTACCCTCTAAAGTTTTTAGAGACCATAAGGCAAGTAAGCAAAACTGAAGAAAACTTTCTCATGCTTTTAAAAACCGATTTTCCTAAAAAAAAAAAAAAAAAAAAACAACTGTCTAAATCCGTGATAGACTATTGAAATCATTCTTAAAATAAATAGTTCAATTTAGCAATTCTTAAGAGCCATGTGATTCTGAAGCCCGAGAATCTCAGTACGTACTAGCCATATGGGGCCTTTGCGTCTGCCCTTCGCGCATTATTTGGAATGTGCGTGACGTGGCAAAAAGAGTGCAACATGCATCGATCTAATGCTAATGACCAGTGGTCATTCCGCCAGCGAAGAGCTCAAAAATGGACACCGCCGGCACGCAGTCTCGCGCGCGCCTTTCCACTATATTACGTTGCCGCCGGCTGCGCCTTTTGTTTGTCTTGCATACTTTTTCCGAGCTGCGACTGCCCTCGGCCAGCTTGCGCTCGCCACCCACGTTGAGCGCAGCGGGGAAGGAACACTGCAGCTGACGTGTGAAACGTTCCATCTTGCAAAAAACACACGCACACGGCACACGTCGACTGCAGGGCAAAACAAAAACTTCCTATAAGTCAGCCGGCCGCTACACGAAAAACAAAGTTTCCTTTTTCAAGGCAAGGCAGAACACAAAGAAAAACACATTTGAAGGTCATGCGGTTTTCAAAAACATCACGAAATGTTTAAATTCGGTGGTTGAAAGGGTTGATAAGACTGAGTGTGATATTTTTTGTTTTGCGACCTTGACGTCTCCTCGTGAGTGGTCAGTCGAACCCCAAAGGTCGACCGCCAACCGTCCTACCTTTGAAATCGATGTGGAATCTCTTCCCGAAATGTGGCGACTTCTCCCCCTCGATTAATGGTATATTACTCCCCTGCGCTTTGCAGTTTTACGTGATTAGTCCGACGTGTCCACTCATTGCCGCGTTTCCCTATCGAGCATCTATGTGTATAGTAGCTAATTATAGTCCCACCTCTCCTTTTGTACGTTTCAACCCACTCGATTCGTACTTCGGCTTGCTTCGTTTCTGTCTTCCCGCGTGTGATTGTTCCCGCGATCGGAACTCCTGAGAATTCTTTCCGTTTCGTGAGCCGTTTCGCTGATTCAACTGCCGACGCCACCTGACTGTGCCATCTTTGTTCTAATTCTATATCGTCGTTGTCCAAACGAAAACTTCGCTATTTACGATTTCCACTTTTTTGGACACAGCTTGACGTTTTATATCAATTTAAATTGCAACTTTTCATTCTCTAAATAATAGTAAATTAAAACTGAGAAAAACTGTAGTTTTCCGAGCATTGTAGTTTGAATTCATTTGCACCCACGACCCAGCATAACATTTTGTATTGGAATTGCTGCATAGTTTCATATGACAAGTTTTACGACTTACTGACTTTTAGATTTTTGGGTTATATGTTGTAGAAAGATATTGTTTGATTTAATTTCTGAAGATATATGGTAGTTTGCAGCCAAAACACTAAAAATGAGGTTCTGGTCAGTTGTGCGTTCTTTTGTTTTCATTGTTTTCTTTTTCACTGCGTCTGTGCCAATCGGCCTCTGACTAGGCCGCAGTCATGTTGTTGTGGGTCCCGCCAGCCCCATGTTGCCGCTGTTTTCAACTTTCTGTCCGGGCGGCTCCCTCGAAAACACGAGCCAATGGCTCTCGTTACGCCCATTCGAATCCGCTGGCCCGACAGGGCGTGCACTGCTTCCAGCTGCTTCTAGCACGCCGTTCGCTTGTGGAGAAAGCGAAATGCGGAAGGAGAAATGGTTTCCGTATTCGGTCCCCACACGTTCTGTTTGCTCGTCGCTTTCACTAAATGTTACTTTCTACGGGCAGCCAGTTTTGCATGGCCATCGGCGGCTTTCGCGCGCAGATTTCGCTTTCTGGCGATGGCGTAACCGCCCTGACCAGTTTTTGGCACGGCAACACATCCCAAATACATCTGGTCAGATACTTTCTCTTTCGAAAGCGAAAGTCTGCCACAGACTTGTCGATGGCGGCTCCTCCCAGCCTGGTCCTTTCTAAGATTTTCTAGCTCGCCAGGCTCAAATTCACTAAATCTTTGGTAGCAAACATCTCTAATCTTCCTTATCTGGCCTATGGCCTTCCGGTTTACCAAATGGCATATGAAGTCGACTTATATGTCAAGCATTTGAGTTTGACATTGGGATATACTTAGACGATTCAGCTATTGATTTTCGAAACAATATTTGATGACCAACACTTTGTAAACGTTTAAACAACTTTTGAACACCTTAGAAACCTTGATGTCTGAAGCTAGACTTTTCTATTAAGGGTGTTTGGTAGTTAAGGTCTCTTGTGGCTGATCAGGCATTGTGTAAACTCATCAAAGAATAGTTTAACTTAAAAGTTTCAAATAGGCTAATTACTAATTCTTTGTTGAGCTGAACCTGACGGTCCCTTTGGGTGATCTTCGGGTTTACTGAATCGTTTACACTGTAGGTACTCAATCGGCTGCGGAAGCGCTTTCACTGTCGACAGGTTGCCGTCATCCTGTTTCATCGATGGCTATTCACTTTTTCCTCCGCTTTCACCCATCGCTATTTCTGCCATCTGTAATACTTGTATTCCTGCTTTCTAAGGTTCCACTGACCGAAGACACATTTTCATGCTTCTTTACTGTCAGTTTACCAGCGAATGATCGATTGCTCCGACGAGACGCGTGCGCCCTTACTGTCCGCAATTCAATTCTTTTCGCTTATTATCATTCTCTTCACACCTTTCTTGAATTCAAACTAGTTACAGTAAGCTCTCGTGTCTGAGTCAATTAGCCGACCTCTGTCAAAAGTCGCCTGCCTCAGCACCCTTGAAGTCAATTTGTGCGCGTACGGTAGTTGGGTCACTTCGATGGCTCGACTTTCACTTTTCCTACCGTAATCGCGTTGCGCAACGGCGCAAGACCAGTGCGTGGCCGGGCAATTACGGGCAGGCGGTGTACAGCGAAAGGATGATGGCCACGTCGCAAACTTTGATCGCGGTCAGGTCGTGGCAGGAGGACTTCAGCCCCCCCCCCTGCCGAATGGCTGACTGAGCCCCAACTCTATTTGCAGACTACTCGCGGCGGTCAAAAAGCACTGAAACTGTCGTTTGCGCAACGGTCTTCAGCTGACTGCGCCTCGGCACACCTGTGTACACTCCTTCCCTACTTACCTTCACAGAACCATCAGGACCCTCGGATTCTCTCTAGAATGTGGGGTGTTTCTGTCTCGGCAGGGAAAGTATCTATAGGTGTTTTCACCTTTGGTCCGTTGCGGGTGGGCACTTGTCTTTCTTTTGTTACGTGTTTCTATCGGCTATCGCGCTTGCCGCTTATCGCGGCTAGTTTTCCGCATCTGCGTCTCCTCACTCGCAAGGCTTCCTGCCCACTCTCTTCAATACTTTTGCACTTTTGGATCTGGTTTTCGGACACTGTGTTCCGACAGCTTTCGCTGGCAAAGGGAAAACCAGCTAATGGATACGAGTCGTGGCGCAATCCCAAGTGAAAGTAGCAACTATGCGCCCACTCTCCCTATCGCTCATGGCATGGAGCTCGTTTCCATGATAAGTTGCTAGGCTCGGCTCTCAAACGAAGCGCCCAGCTGGCTTCAAACTTCTTGCGACCAGCTGTTGGGTCAGCCGCGTTTGATTCGAGGAACAAAAACAGCCGTGAAATGTGCGTGAGCTGCAGGCCGGCGACCGCATTTTTGGAGCTCCTCCGTCCCAAATAGGCGAGGGCCCTTCTCACGCGATTCGCGCATCCATCCGAAACTGTGTGTTTGTATTGCAAAATGCCTGTTCGCTTCGTCCGCTTATTCATGCTCCTTTTGTGACGTCACAACTGTGCAAACAGTCTCCAGACCCTATCTCGCGTCACACTCGGCCGTGCACCGATGGCAGAAAAAACTCCCGTCGTCCGAGTGGACGAAGCATCTACGAGAGAAATGGGAAGAGAATGTAATGATAAAAACGTGATGGGACGAGCGCCGTTCCGTATCAGAATAGTACAAATTCATCAAAGTATTGCGTTACCACATCATTCTTTTGAAAACCCATAAAAACCACACAATTTTAAATTTTCAAACTTTCAAAATTTTAAACTTAATGCATTTTAGGAAGTAAATTTTGACATACTTCGCAGACATACTTACTGTTAAACAAACAATGACACTGCTTCCCTCTGAACTTTTACAGGTCCTATTTTCAAATTCTTTTGTCAAACTAAACCCATTTTTCAGATTTTCTCCTTTTAGTGCATTCAGATTGAGCTTTTTGATCTTCACTTCCTCATTATTAGCTTTGTGCTTGTTTCAGCGGCGACTTTCCGCTTATCTCACTTGTTGCAGTTGTTTCCGTGCTATCAGCACCTTCAGGCAGACGGCTTTAGTCGTGTCCACAAAGAGACAAAAGGACATTGGTGACTCTATTCCACCCGCCAGTCCTACCTCTTTCAAAAATCATGTGGCTGTAGTTTTAGTGGGCTACGATCTCTTACGCGGACGTGTTTTCATTACACGTTGATCTACCCATTTTTGTCTGCATGTGTCTTTCACACACACACTCTCTCTCTCTCTCTCTCTCTCTCTCTCTCTCTCTCTCTCTCTCTCTCTCTCTCTCTCTCTCTCTCTCTCTCTCTCTCTCTCTCTATCTCTCTCTATCTATCTCTTTCTATTTCTCTTTTCTTTTTTTCTCACTATCTAACTCTCTAACTTTCACTTTCTTTCTTTTTCTCTCACTTCCACTTTTTCAGTTTCTGTCTCTGTATTGCTTTCGTACTGACCATTTTCTCTTTATTCACTTTTCTCTGTCTTATTCTTTCATTTTATTGTATTCTTAAAAATTGTGTCTCTTTTCCTAGGTCTTTCACTTGTTTTCTATTCTTCTACTTTGATGATGTCTTGTGTTTTAGTCTCTTTCTGCCTTATTCTCCTCCCAAAGCCAATTTTGCAGTTTCCAAGCCTACCAGGCCTTTTAGTCACTGTGTGAATCTCTGTCCAGCCGAAAGGGAGAGCGTCATCTCTAAAGCGAAAGCAGGAACGCCGCGGGGAAATCCCAAGGTCGCAGCGGCTTTCGCTGGACGGGCCACGCGGATTGCGCAACGCGCGTCCCGTCAACCGGTTGCCGCCTTTTTCGATGTTGCATGATTGGGCGACTCTAGTGGCGAGTGAAACTTGCTCTGCCACCCGCCGATGCCCAGGTTTTCACTTTCGGCCCCGTCGAAAGCGACACGCACGCCCACTCTCCCTCTCTTCCGCAGCGTGCGCTGGCATCTCGGACAGTCCACTATTTTGTGGAGCCGCCCTGGAGGCAGCTTCCGTGGCTTTCACTACCCATCGGCTCTCCCTTTCGACATTTCACTTGCTATAGTCTCTCACAGCTGGTCGGTATTCCTCTACGAGC
This sequence comes from Oscheius sp. G VE-2021, assembly GCA_022343465.1. Taxonomy (NCBI): domain Eukaryota; kingdom Metazoa; phylum Nematoda; class Chromadorea; order Rhabditida; family Rhabditidae; genus Oscheius; species Oscheius sp. G VE-2021. The sequence continues at coordinate 2,636,699 of JAJQXH010000055.1, forward strand.
TTCTATAGCTCTACTTTATACTTTATTCTTTTGATTATTTTAATTCTTTCTATTCTTTTGCTTTAATTTGGCTGAAGTTTGCCACTTTCTCTTTGATGTTTTCCTTTCCCACAGCGATTTGTGTAGCCAGACGCGCTGCGTTGCGTGTCCGGTCATTGCGCGACGCTTCCGCGATTTTTGCGTCTGTGTTTGCTTGTCCAATCCGGCTCCGCCCCCTCTACCGGTCCGTTTCCGGAGGACACTTCCGCACTCGCGCCGTCCACGTGAGCGGGTGGTGGTGGTCCACTACCATGCTCGGACCGTATAGTTATCCCGTGTGTGGGCTGTTGTGTAGTGTTCTACTTGTGACCAGTAACCACTTTACACAGCCGTCCGGCCGCTCTCTCCCGCACGTCCATCTTGTGTTTTTGAAACAGATGCCATCCAGCATGAGGCCTGTCACCCTGCTTCCTCCCTCAGGGCACCTGCTTAGGCTTTTTTCTTTTGCGAACATTTTACTCTCGCAACAGCTCATGCACCCCCTTGACCATTACTCTATATCATATTCATATATACCTAATTCCGCTGACCGTTTCCAAAATACAGTACTTCTTCCAATTTCGGATGTTACCTGCCCTTCCCTCATGTTTTGGTCCCACTGTTGCAAAGACAAGTTGCCAATGCCTCATTAGCACTTTCACCGACAGGTTCCATCTTTCGGACAGCCCCTTTCCTATTTTTCCATTTTCAAAGTAGCCATCCTGACGTCTTTAGTCACTATCTCGTTATGAAACCTTGTTTCCAATTGCTTTCCAATCTTTTTGTTGACAGTATCCCTTGAAGACAAACAGCAAGAACCTTTTATAGTCGTACAGTCGCGGGGCAGCTAATATTTTTGGCTCTTTCTTTGTTTCTAGCTCTTATCAGAGCCTCCGAAAAGATGGCCACGGCTTTTTTCAGCTTCAGTGCCGTTGATAGCCAGCGGCGTGTTTCAGAGACAGGAAACTATTTCATATACTATTTCATTATTACTTTACTATTATTATTTTTTTACTTTACTATTCTCTTTTTACTTTTTCTTTTTTTACATTAATAATCAGTCTTTTAAGGCAACCTACTACATTCAATCTCGTTCCCGCTGTTGCGGAGGCAATTTGAGTTAAAGTTGCGTCGAATGTGAAAGCAGCGGTAAGACATTTGAAAACAGAAACTCAAAACTACTTTCAGAGTCAATTCTAATTCTGATTTTCTGCATTTACCCCCGGTGTACTATTATTTACGGTGTATATTCAACCCGGTGACTTCGGATTTCGATCCGAATCTTGTTTTACCCGTATTTTCTCTAATGAGCAGTGCTTCCCGATCCAGCAATCAGGTAATCTAGAAAAATAATTGTTAACATCTTGAAATCCTAGGTTATCGAGGGCCGTAGACGGAAGAAGGCCAATAGTGAGATAGACTGCGAAGGTGTGATTGACAAGAACGGTGAGTGCCGTTTCAAAAAATTTCAGAGATGTTTGTCTACGAAATGGAATTGTTTATTCAGGCGGTACACCTATGGCTTCGTCAGACAGCGGAGTGGAATCGGCGGCTGAGGCTGACCTGTCGGAACTGAAGGCAACGGACTCTCCCATGTCGAGGGCGGCGAGTAGTCCTCCAGCGAGGGCGGACGCCGTCGTCTGTGGAGAATGTCATACCCACTTTCCTATATCCCAGTTCTCGCAGTTCATCGAGCACAAGGTAAGGCTGAAGCAAAGCCAGACTAAAGGTTGACCTAACAGGTGTCCAACTGTGGTGGAAAGATGACGCCTTCTGACGTAATCGACACCTCTCCGGTCAGTTTCGAGCGGCAGGGCAGGCGACGAACGTTCAATCCGGCAGCCATGGTTGGCTGTGATGCTTCTAGAGTAGAACTGATGTCTTTCCAGAACCGTTGCGTGCGATCATCGTCGGCGAACCCGTTGATGCTTCATTACAACATGGATGTGACGACGGATACCAACGATCTGGGTGAGAACGCCTTGCCACTTTTCAGACACGCGCCCGCGCCCCTTTGGTCATTAATCGGTGAATGGCAGTGCGCCAAACGTCGGTCGGCGACAAGACAAAGACTGTCTAGTAAATGCGGGGTGGGCGCCCGCGCGCAATTTCGCGCGTCTTGCTCCCATCTCCAGCTATTCCCAAAAAAGCGGCTGCCACCAAGCGCGTCAACTGTCCAGAGGCCGGCTGGCCGCAGTTGCGCAATGTTTGCCTGTGGTTACTGTAGTATTGACTGAGGGGGTCGCGTCGGGAGTATTTGGCCGCGCCGTAGAGGCCGAATAATAGCCGAGGACCAGTTTTGACCGGCGGCATGCCGAGAGAGACGACAATCCACGGCAGGACACGCTGATTTTTGCGGCGGAGGATAGGGGATCCCATTGGTAGGACTTAGGCGCGGCTTTTTATCGGCGGTGGTGTTATCGAAGTACTGGTGCACTTAATTGACCCCTGGGCACTCTGATAGCACCTGGAGACCGATTAGAAAAAGTCTCCAGAGGTGGAGACTTTTATCAGGGAACACATTGTGAAACCAATTGACACCCCATGTGGAAAAAAAACCCCAGGTGGAAAAAAACCTGCAATTGTCAGCGCTTAGTCATTGACACAGTTTCAAAGCGGTCAGGTGACCGTGTTCTCTCGGTCATTCCAAGGGTCATTGGTACATCGATTTCGCGCAACCGATCAAACTTGTTAGATTGATACCGCTAATGAGGATTGTTGCGTGTCTGCCGCGCGATTCAACCGGCTTTTGGGACATGTCCGAAAGTGCATTCTCAGTGCGTTGCGCCCGTCTGCCGGACCGGTCAGACCACCCACTGACCGCTGTGACGTCACAAGGGAAACATGTCTGTGTGGTCTTTCCCACCGAAAGCTTTCCTTTGCCTTTGTGACGTAGCCAGGAAATTTGCGGCAAATATTTGGGAGAATTGTGTGTTCCTGTATTTCTATTGCGTTTTCCAACTCTGTGTGCAGGCCTGAATACACATACTAGCTGTTTACTAGTTTGAAGGGTGTAGGTGACAGGTCGAGCAGTCAATAATCTCTTTTGCACTTTTCCCCTAATTGCTTGGTTCTGCAAAGTTTTCAGAAATCCTGCCCGCAAAGTGGCTTGTTTGACTCAAGACGTGACTCCGCAAGAGTTGCTGGTTATGTTTCGCGTTTTGGCAGGCGGCTGGTGTCCGTTTTCACGTCGCCTCTGCGTGGACTAGAACCTGGGCGCCGGCTCAGAGGCTCTTGTAAATAACATTTGTTTGCGCGCTCTTCCGCGCCGCGCAATGGCCGCGAAAAGAGAAATGCAAACACGGAATTCCATGGCAAATAGCGCTGCTGCCACGTCCGTTGCGTGAAGGCGAAAGGCGGGGAAAGCCTGACCAACTGCGCCTGATTTCAACAAAAGCAAACATTTTGAATATCTGGACGTAGGCAGAAGTCCTTTGTTGTTTAGATAGTCGACAATATCGTATGCGAAATGAGAAGGGCTGACGTGTTTACGAGCTCTTACCCAACGCGCAGCTCCCAATGGTTGTTTGTGCGCCGATAGATCACAACAGCCTGATCGCTGCTGAGAAATCCAGAAAACGAGGGGGAACCTTGCTGACCATTCAATTTCAGAACGATCCGTCAGATCCCTCACCTGCAACACCTGCCAAGAACGGTTTTCCGACATCTGGACATTGTTAAAACACTCCAACTCATCCCATGGCCTTAGGATTTGTCAAGTAAGCTTAGAGAGAAAGTCTTTGTAAACTAAATTTTCAGGAAGACATTCCTTCTCCTGATCACTCATGCACATCTACCTCATCTCCTAACTCAAATACTGATTCCTATGGTCGTCAATCGCCTATGAAGAGCGTCGCTGCCGTCCTCCAACCCACTGCCAAATCTGCCTTCTCCTTGTCAGCCTTCTGTTCTGAACGACTGAAAGAAATCGCAGAGAAAGCTTCCAGTGAAGCTTTAGAAAACAAGCCCAGCATCGAGCCCAAGAACTCCTTGAAGAGGTAAGAGTGTGTGATATCTTCTGAAAACCGATTGTCTCTAGGTTGCTGCCATCGGAAGAGACCGAAGATGAGCATGTGTCAAGCGCCTTCATTCCACCGGGCGCTAGTTCGTCCCTGAACAACCCTGTTCCACCCAGCCTTCAGCAGGGATCTTCCTTAGGGGTATGATAAACTATCCGAAGGGTGTACACAAGTCCTTTCAGAATTTGTGGATGCAGCCACAGGTCCTGACAGCCATGCAAGAGTACTACAATCAGATGTCACACCAGTACAACGTCAACAACAGTGTGGCAGCAGTAGCTCTTCTGGGGCTCTCTAACTCTGCACCCACCCAATCTCCAGGTCTTTTTGGTGGCCTACGCAAATGGTAAGCAGGCATGAAATCGTTTGCTTAAAGTTGGGTTCTAGTGAGAATGAACCTTCGGCCTTCACGCCCAATCCGATGCGGCCAGGTTCCGCCGCCATTAGACGAAGGACGCCTGCCGAAGATGAGGCAACTCCCCGCAAGAACCCCCGCACTGAGGATGAGACAGATACGGTAACTAGGCTAACTGGAACAATTGTATCTCAATCTTCAGTTCATCGTTGTGGATGATTGTGAATTGGCGGAGCCTGCTGCTAGGAGACAGATGAATGTGAAGAAGGAGCGCTGCACCTACTGTAGCAAAGTCTTCACCAACCGCTCCAACCTTATCGTTCATCTGCGAAGTCACACAGGAGAAAAGCCGTACAAATGTCAACTGTGCCCTTATGCCTGTGCCCAGAGCAGCAAACTGACAAGACACATGAGGACACATGGTCAACAGGGCAAAGTAGGCATCAAGTCAGAGATTTTCATAAAGTCGCTTTTTTTAGGAAACCTATCACTGCTACATCTGCCACATGCCGTTCTCCGTCCATTCGACGCTGGAGAAACACATGAGGAAGTGTGTTGTGAACAATTCCAACAGCTCCCAACGCGAAGGATCTCCCCAAGGTACCTACATTCCCCAACATATAGTAGTGTTAGCCTTAACAGGAGGTTCAGAGCGACCACGCCCGACACCATCTGCCCTTGCTGATGCCACGTCACTGCTCGCCCTGTCCAACACCCCCGTCGGCCAGGCCCCTCAAAGTGCAGTCTCCCAAAGCAATCAGATTGTTCTCAACTGGCTTCAGGTCCGTCTGACAGGATATCAGTTATAAGTGCTAAATTTAGGCCCTGAATGTGTCAAACCCCGCACCACCTGCAGGACAACCCCTACCTAGGTCAGGATCAGTCCAAAAAGAGGAGTTCGACATTGATGAGGACATGGAAGAGACGGAAGCCAGTGAGCTGAACGAACGTTTAAAAAAGGTAAAATGGTTTTTAGAATCGGGATCTAATTAGCATTTTCAGGAGGCGGCAGAAGTCCCAGCTGTATAAAGCCTGCTATTCATTAGTACTTTGTTAGTCCCCGCTCCAGCATTAACCCGAGTTCTTTCCCACTGCCTTCAAAATAGTCTTCCAAGTACAAACCATAGTCATTCTATAGTTTTTCGTGGTGTTCTGTTCTGTAAATATAGCCCGGTGATACTTTCCCGCTGCCTCATAGCTCGTAGTACCTCTAGGCTTAGCGAGACGTCGTGCCGCCAGTCGGTCGCGCCTCAAACCCCCAACAAATAGATGTGATACGTGCGCCTCTTTCCCAGTCTTTTTCACACATCGTCTTTGTTTGTTGTTTTGTGACCGGTAGTTCTCAAGCCCTTCCTCGATTCTCTAGTACAGGAGACCTGCCGGTCGCTGTAAATATTTTAGCATGAACTCAGCCAACTCCGCTAGACCCTCTAGGTGCAAATCTCTGGGATCTGGTGCGAAAAGGCGTAAACACGTCTTTCGTGGCACGATGTGCCCCAGTCTCGGTGTAGGTTGTTGTTTCCGTTTCATTGGCGTCGGAGGGCCTTGGTCTGCTTCTTAAAGCGCCGGGCCCCCGACGCCACTTGTTCGAATTCTCCCGGTGAAGTGTACAGCACCCCAGATCATTTATGTTAGTCCCGCGTAGAACCCCCCTTCCTCCTCCGCTGGTGTTCCCCTTTAATTTCAGGTTTCCTTAGTCGTCTAGATTCTGTAACCCCGTGAGGATCGCCCAGTGTCATTTGCTAACCGATCGCCTAGTGTTACCCTCTTCCCAGTCATTCTCTATCTCTACCTTAAGGCTATTAACTATATTATATTCCCTGAGTACTGTGTTGTATTCTGGTGGTTAATAAACCATATATTAAACGCTTGTTCTGTTTTTATTTCTTTTTGAAGTAGAGGGTAAAATACAAACACAAGTAACCAAAGAAAATTTCTCAAGTATTTTGGTTTTAGAATGTTTTGTTTAAGTTAAAAACAAAAAGGGATAGTAGAGCGTTTTCCAACTTTTTTTCGTGTAAAAAAGAAAACTCAGTTGTACCAAAAGTCTTAGGGTTGTCGGAAGGTCCTCGGTTTTGAGATTTTCTGCCAGAAAGTTGTTTTGGGTCGGGTGACCATCCGCAGAACATTCGTGTGAGCCGAACGGTCATCGTCCTGCGACATGCGTTAAGTGGTTGTCTATTCGGAAAAATGACATTTTAACCCATATGAGATAGGACATGTGAGAAACTTCAAGGAACAGTCATACGTATTTTATAATCTTTTTTTGTTAAGAAAAAGTTCAGTTGTACCAAAATTATTAGGGCCATCGGAAATGTCCAAAAGTCTTCGGTTTTTGTGGATCTAGAATTTGACGGATCACATGTCAACCCAAATTAGACAATTAGCAAACTGTTACTATTTTGTTTAAACAATTTTGTGATGTTCAGAAGTTCCAGAACCGTCTGGAGGTGTGGTGATCTCCCACCACCTCTCTTACTCTCTTCCCCCCGGCCCCGCCCCTTTAGTGATATATATAAGCCTTCCTGTCATGTTGTTGTGAGAATAAAAGCCTTTCGCTCCGCGGACGCTGGCAGCACGAGTGACGTTGCTGTCTGCCCCAAAGGGAGGAAGGCATTCGAACCAACTTGGACAGGGACCCCTATATTGTCCCACCAAATTGGTGCATCGGCATCGGGATCTACTTCCCGCATTCGGCTAAAAGTCCCGCGTGGCACCTGAGCATTCTCTCCTGCTCCATTCTACTACACCCGCCAGACCATATTCTTCTACTCGAACAGTTCGGCTATTTCGTCTGTTTCCATCTTTCTTCCTTCGCCAGACCAGATCTTCTTCTCCATATTCAGCCAGCTATTGGCTATCCAGCTGTTCTGCCAGATTCTATATTTCCTCCTCCTCCAGACCAGATTCCTAAACAGTTGTGCTATTCTCAACTGTTCTACTTCTTCCTTATTCTGCCTTCCACTGAATCTTCTGTATTCGATTTTCTGGAATTTCCTACTTCTGTCGGCTTTCTTTCTGCACGGAAACGCCGGCGCCGCGTGATTCATCCCACGCAACCACTTACCGCGCCGAGATTCTAAGAGATCTCGCCGGAATCCATCATCTGTCCCGCAGCTGATCGGTCGTCTTTTTCCATCGCTGCCTCGAGGACCATCATTTGCAGTCTAGGACTCTTAGTCCAACTGCCATTCTTCTTCTACCTGCTCTCCTGTCGAGCAGTCAGTCCGGCTCGTTTCTGCTCTATCTGGCAGGAACAGCTACATCATTTGCAGTCTAGGGCTCTAAGTCCAACTGCTACTCCATCATCTGTCCCGCAGCCGACCGGTCGCCTTCCGCCATCGCTGCCCCGAGGATCATCATTTGCAGTCTAGGACTCTTAGTCCAACTGCCATTCATGTTCTTTCTGCTCTTCTGTCCGAGCAGTCAGTCCGGCTAGTTTCTGCTCCGTCTGGCAGGAACAACCACATCATTTGCAGTCTAGGGCTCTAAGTCCAACTGCGATTCCATCATCTGTCCCGCAGCCGATCGGTCGTCTTCCGCCTGCCATCGCTGCCCCGAGGACCATCATTTGCAGTCTAGGACTCTAAGTCCAACTGCCATTTCTCTTCTACCTGCTCCTCTGTCCGAGCGGTCAGTCCGGCTGGTTTCTGCTCCGTCTGGCAGGAACAGCCTCCGTCATTTGCAGTCTAGGGCTCTCAGTCCAACTGCGAATCCATCATCTGTCCCGCAGCCGATCGGTCGTCTTCCGCCATCGCTGCCCCGAGGACCATCATTCGCAGTCTGGGACTCTCAGTCCAACTGCCATTCCTCTTCTACCTGCTCTCCTGTCGAGCAGTCAGACCGGCTTGTTGCTGCATCATCTGGCAGGAACAGCATCATCATTCGCAGTCTGGGACTCTTCGTCCAACTGCCATTCTTCCTCTACCTGCTCTCCTGTCGAGCAGTCAGACCGGCTCGTTTCTGCATCATCGGGCAGGAACAGCCATCATCATTCGCAGTCTGGGACTCTACGTCCAACTGCGACCATCATCTGTCCCGCAGCCGATCAGTCGCCTTCCGCCATCGCTGCCCCGAGGACCGTCATTCGCAGTCTGGGACTCTGAGTCCAACTGCCGTGAAAACAGGACTATTCCACTTGTTTTCACCTTCTGACAAAAGCAGCGAAAGATCTCCGGTCAAGCGAATTCATTGGAATCTCTGGATCTTCCTGCTTCAGGTAGCTGTCACGTCCCCAGCTGCTCTGATTCTGCATATCTAGACAGTTGTTACGTCCCCAACTGTTCTAGCTCCGGTGACAAACTCAAGCACTTGGATTCCCCCTACAGAACCCTTCGACGCTTTTGGTCTCACTCGGTCATCTGTCTGTCATCTATGCTTCTACAGTCACTTGCTCGGGAATCCACGGAACGCCAGCGAGACGACTCGGCTAGTGACAATTTCTGAAAGGCGATTTCCCTCGAAGAAATCTCCGACTCCTGCTGCCTTGTTTCTTTTGAAGAATCATGGCTTCTTCTTCTACTGCTTCGGTGGATATTTTCCCGTTGCTCTGCATCTGCCGTCAACCGCTCGGGAATCCAGCGCCACGCGCTTGGAACGCCAGTGGATTCGACTTCATCGGCAACTTGTGTTGCTCTCCTTCATCATCACTGCTTCTCTGTCTCCATCAACTCGGGAATCTTTGGAACGCCAGTTGTCTACAGCTTCGAGAGTAGTCTCTGTCTTCTGCTTTGGTTGGCTACGTAGAACGGACCTCTCTATTCTGGTCTTCAGCCTTCCTTCTGACTCATCATCGCCAGGCCCGCTGTCTCCCGCTCGGCCCCCAGGGCGACCTCTGTCGAGTCACTCTCAAACTTCTCTGCATTTTATTCAGTTCTACATATTCTATTCTCTGCTATGGTTCTCTGTCGACTGCTCCACCGAAGAAGGTCTCTACAACCCCGTCAGACCCCGTGCAGTGAGTTACCCTACAGACCCTTGGCTTGCGCAACCCAATGTGGTATCCCACCATTCCCCAGGCCCCGCCCCCAGTCCCCAGTATTTAAACCCTCAGATTGTTCCATTAGTTGGTGTGTGTCTCGTCAATAAAACCCTTTCAGCCCGACGGATCGATCCACGCTCTGAGCCGTGTGTCTGTCCCGAGGGCAGAGAGGTCACCAACTTGGACGGTCCCCTATTGGCCTCCAAATTGCCACAAATAGGGAGAGAAAATTTTGGAGGTATAGTACGGATAAGTCTTCTTCCAGTTCCAAAGAATGGTCAAGTATTGAATCCCTCGGACTTGGTCGTCTTCTTGTTTCATAAAGTGATTTAGCATTGGATACGGTTTTTTGACTGGAGGATCCTCATGTCCTTCATACATATTCAGCATTGGCTCTTTTTATGGTCAAGAATTGACTGAACCTCCAGTGTAGGTTTTATTACAGTTAGTTGTTTTTTTCTAAGTTTTTATAGGCGCAATTTCCTAAAGTTAACCTACGTCACATTATGTTGATTTGTTTGCAAATAATTATCTGATTTTTCCATTAAGTGTCTGAACTACTCCACTAACTGATTAAGGTAATTTTTTAGTGCCGAGGCGAAATATTGTTAAAAGTTATTTATACAGCCACTGACTCATCGGCGGGAAACGGATGTAACGTCTAGTCTACTTTCAATAAATGGTTTCATCATAAATTGCTAGCAAGAATCGACAGTAAAAATTAAGGTTTTTTTCATTTATATTGTGTGACTTTAGTTAATTCGCAAGAATATCCAAAATTACCAACGAAACCTGTAACAGTCTTGTTATCAGTTCGGCAAATTTTGCTGCGATACTAGAATAAGTAGTTAGACATTCTCGGGGAAGAAACTTGATGAAGCCAATTAGCCGTGCGTAAACCGTAGAGATTCTCGGAAAAATGTACGCTGCTTGCGACATAAGCAAATCAAATTTCCCTACCAATGAGGTTTTTGCTGTCATTAACCCATCACATCGTCGTGAGCAGCGCAGATGATCGCATTTTTGACATATCCGTCTTTATACAACAACAAAAAATAATTTGCGTTTCTTAAAAACAATACCCCCAACATTTATTTTCAAAGATGATGTGATTGATGCGCTGTTTGTCTACCTGTTTCCTCGCCCGTACATGAGCTGCAAGTGCCGTCAGTACATATTGCTCTGTCAACAAACGACATCGATTTCCTCAGACCTCCCGTATGGTTAACGTTATAAGCATTCATTAAGAGTAACCTTCCTTTCCATTCAGGTTGATCTTTTCAGTTACAATTTTTAGGAATGTTGGTTTCTTCCACCGATTTGCCAATACCAGCAAGGTGCAAGAGCTGTGTTCCAAACTATTTACTTATTGAGACAACTGCCATCTCTACCGTCTTTATAGTTTTAATTGCATATATGTAAGTCTTACGACTTTTAGGACACAACTAAAAAAAGGATTTTGCAATCTGTACAATCTTAATCAAACATGTTTGTAGGCCAGTTTAAAAATTTTGGCAGATCTTAAACAAAGGTAATAATTAAAGGTGTACGCTTCATGAACGAAGCATTACTCTATGTCGTATAGAAAACGAAAACATTATCAAAAACAGGAATAAGAGGGGATACCAAATAATTAAAGAGAAAAGTGGTAAATGGGAGAACAGATGTCTAATGGCAGTGACCTATACATGTCTTTCGCGCCAAAAAGCGACCTGGGACGCAAATTAGCCTTTCGAATCCAATGTGGTTAAAATCGAAAATCGGTTGTTAGCGATGTTAATAGTATTTTTTTAAAATATTTTAATACAAAGTGAAAGATTCAATAACATGCATTTTTAACCTTTAATGCGTTTAAGAGTTTTTAACGAATCAAGTTCCAGCTTGGAAATACTAGATCAAACTACAACGTGCCAATACCTTGACAGTCTCTCTTTTTAAAGTGTTCAGAGTTATACTATAACGTTTACTCTTGATAGAGATAAAGGATTAATCCAAAATTAATAATTTCAGTTTTATTCTATACCTTCAACCGATAAATAAAATGTATCTGACAACAAAATTATTTGAATTGCTATATAATTTGCTATGGTCAGCCAAGCATTCATTCGCCAATTTCATATTCAGTCGCCAAGCAGCTAAGTCTTGTCGTAACTGTTAGAAATCCATATTTAAAAAGTAAACAGCAACAGAAGGGGTAATGTGTTTCAGTCAACTAAAAATAAAACAAAATAAATTCTACTCAATTTTTCGTTTTCAGAGCTATCTTGCTTACAATGGTTTCGTAGCTGTAGACTTTGCTTCCTTCTCACAGGCTTCTATGTGGTTTCATCAACTTGGCTGGATAAAAACTTGACTAGAATAATCGTCTTTTAATACATTCGCTGTCTCTGTATATAATCAATTGTTTGGGAATAAAGGCTTCTCTACGTCTTTTTCACTTCCTTCTTCATTAGCGAATGATCGCTTTTTGCGCGATACTGACGTGCGTCCGTCCATTGTAGCGCAAAATGTTGGTCTGCCTTTGTCTTGGCGGACTGTGCGTGGTCGCAAAAAGGGTGAATGATCAATCTGGAAAACAGCTTGCCGCACAAAGAAATCTCTGGCCGCGCAGTTACAACGCTCCCTTCGTCCGACGCAGTCCGCCGCCAGCTCGACCCACTAGCGGCTAGAGAACTGTTTCTCTGAGATGACGGCACTACTTACCCTCTGTTTACTTGGCCTCATCGTCTTAGTCGTTGCTCCTCCACCTCCCCCTATTTCAGGTATGTTTTATCATATCACCATCCATTACATAAGCTTAACCCCTGTTTTCAGACAACGGAGGAGGATGGAACGGTGGACCTCCACAGAATCTTGAAGGAGGAAACTGGAATGGTGGTGGTGGTGGCCGTGGAGGTACCCTGAAAATGAATTTCATTGAGTACTAAATTTTCAGGCCAAGGAGGCTGGGGTGGCAACGGCGGCGGTGGTGGCCGCGGAGGTGGCCGAGGAGGTAACCGTGGAGGTGACTGGAATGGAGGCAACGGCGGTGGAGATTGGAACAACGGAGGCAATGGAGGCTGGAACAACGGTGGAAACGGAAATGGAGGCTGGAATGGAGGCGGTGGCCGTGGAGGTGGAGGCAGAGGAGGCAACGGCTGGGGAGATGGAGGAAACGAAGGAGGTTTGTTTCATAATAATTTTCACTAAACTTTATCTTTGCATTGTAAGATAGCCTTGTTTTGTACAGCGTCAACGCTGAAAACCTAGCTAAACGATCAAGGGCGATGGCGTGGCGATGAAAAGACTAAAGCGCTCAATGAACGAACATTGTTTCACGCTTGCAAGTTGCACGAACTTTTTCGCGGACTCTCAATTTGGCGATTTCAGGCGATTTCATTGATTTCTAGCTTTGCAAAAGTGATATGTTACGGTCAAAACCAAAGTCAGGCCATTATTATAGTAGGACAATTGATTAGCGAGAATATTTTTACCATTTGTCAGAGTTTCGCCTTTGTAAAACTCCCGGCTGAAAAAACTGCTTATATTTGTTTTACCAGTAAAATTGTAGGACCTGGAGGTTGGAACAACGGTGGTGGTCCCGGTGGTTGGAATGGAAACGGAGGTGGCCGTGGAGGTAAAACAGTATCCTTCCCGTATTATGGTTTTTTTTCAGGTGGCCGATTCCCTGGAGGAGGTCCCGGCGGGTTCCCTGGAGGTGGCCCTGGAGGTTTCCCTGGCGGTGGTCCCGGAGGATTCCCCGGTGGTGGCCCTGGAAGATTCCCTGGAGGAGGTCCCGGTGGCTTCCCAGGAGGTGGAGGACCTGGAGGGTTCCCTGGCGGAGATCATCATCATCACCATCACAGCCATGAGCATGATGGCCCTGGAAGTGAGTTTAATTTCATACGGTTTTGGTTACAGAATAAGTATAACCTGCCACGTTCTTGGTGTACAAACGGTGCAGTCCTTGTCTAAAATGAAAGTTACAGATCGACCTACGACGGGTTCTAAGATCGCCGATGGTATTTTGGCTGGATTGTTTGGTCGCAAATAAGATCTTTTTGTTGTCTGTACAGATTCTATTGAATGAACTCGTTTTCCATAACTTTATTGACAAAATGAAAGAGGTGTTAGCCGTGAAACACACACTTGAAAATACCCAGATACACAGTTACACACGAACACATTCATTTTCATTCACACACTGACACATACTTACACGTTCACTCACTCACCTACTCAAACACTCACAGATTCACACACTTTCACACGCACTCACACATTCATACATTCACATGACGCACTCACACACTAATAAACTCACACATTCACACACTGAAACACTCACACATTCCCATATTCACACACTCACATACATACACACTCACTTACTCACAGACTCACATACAAACGCCATCCAAACAGTACATCTTCTTCAATATAACCTTGAGTTTTGTGATTTCATCCTGATGTGAAAGTAGAAAGCAGCGAATAAAATGACTCACAAAGCGTACAAACCTGTCAAAGTCATCTGTGCATATCAAAGCTGGGCTTTGGCAACGAACATTCCGAATCAAACGCAGTCATGATCGTCCTTTCCCTTGCAGCTACATTCCTTTTTCCTTTTGCCATTGGCCAGGTATTTTTCAATTTATTTTTGCCAAATATCTATTTGTTTTAGATTTCCTTTCCGCTTTCCGAAATACCAAATGAACGAGGCTTTGTGTTGCCTGGAAAACCATTGAAAGAGGCAACCGACAAAGGTTAGTTAGACTGTCTGGTTGTTGTTTATCATATTAAAATATATTGCAGTTTCAACAAATAGTGAAGAAGAGAGGACATCTGGAAGGAGATTAGGAGAACTTATTCATGATGTATCAAAGGAGCTTTACCGTGAGTTTGCTTGATTCTCTTGTTTTCAATATCATTTTTTATACTTTATTTTTGCTTTTATGTTTATTGTTCATCAAAAGTGGCCCAGCGAAGGGATCGAACTTGGGTTGTTTTGTGTTTGTCAAGAGGTTGTATTGGTCAACACGAACAACATCATCAAAATAATTTTACCTATTTCCAAAAAAAGAAAACTGATAATTAAGATAAGCTAGAATAAAATTACAATCTTATACTATTTAGATTTAAACCAGTTTTATTTATCTCGTATCTTTATGGATAATCTCATCCTTAAATGAGTTATTTTTGTTCCTAAGCAAAAATGTCACTATAATATAACACACAAAAATGTCACTATAAATTGAAATTTCACGAAAAAGATTTTGGAGGCTCAGAATGCAAAATGCTATATGCTGAAGCAGTTTATTTAGTTTCAGGTCGACTAAAAATCCAAAAAAATGCCTGGCTAGCACACGTAAAAAATTAAACAACGACAACTGGCTGCCGAAATGGTGCCATAAGACAAACGATTTTGCTGACCAGTGCTGAAGATTACGTTTGTGATTAAATATTCTGGTTTCAATATACTAAACATTTACATATGCTTGTAAAATGTTGCAAAATGTATGCTTGTAAAATGTTTTGTTTAAAGCTATTTTTAGAAAAAGAAAAATCACTTTTAGAAAATATAAAGTGATTTGTCTTTGTATATATTATCTAACTTTTTTTTCAAATAAATGTTTGAAGTTCCAGTGACCATTAACAACCCATACTACTACAATAGGAGAACCGCTTCGCCTTGGTCTGTCTCTCAGCCTTTCCTTAGCAACTCCTTTCCTTCTCAACTTTCCCCTTATTCTCAATTTTCACCAACTGCACCTCAATTGTCACCTTATTCTGGAAGTGTTTTCCCAGGCCATTTGACTCAACTCCCACAATCAGCTCAATTCCCATTTCCTCACGAAGGTAAACATCTCATTTTTCTGTTCATATCTTATTTTCAGGCTTTTCTCCAATTTCCCAACTTCCTCTAGAGAATTATTTGGCTGCTCAGCAGTCCCTCCGTTATCCCTGGAATGTGCCGGTTCAGCCAAATTTTGGAATGTTTCCGTACTGATTTTTTCGTTTTAAAAATCTAGATTTTATGGCTTTAATATTTTTAGTTTGTCTGTAAATATAGACTTTGCAGTAAATTTATTGTAAACTTCGTAATAACTATGGTGATTCATAAAGGAAAAACACTGGTTTCATATTGCCAGTGAGGACGCCAAGATTAGCAATGGGGCACACTTACCTTTCTCAAAATTCTAGGATTTTGTTATTCAGAATTTTGTTTTAAGATTTGTTGGTTTTAAACGTTTTCGTTCGAATTATTGTAAAATATAACAACTGGTTTGACCCATAACATTTTCTTTAAAAGCCCAGAAGAGGTCGTTCCAATCCGCGCGCGTCGCAGTCATGCGGCGCGGTCGCTCTTCCAAATAGGCAATTCTGGATGTCATCTTTTTTAGTGGATAGCACACGAGTAACAGCTCATTTACAAAAAATAGTAAATAATAATACAATTTGTAAATCTAATGTTTATTTTATAAACTGGGAATGTGTACATGTGAGCAGGAATCCTTGAGATGGCAAATTTAGAACTTCTTGGAGAACTTCTTCTTCTGGAAACGACGGTGCTTGCGGTAGCCACCAGACTGAGGATATCCGCTGCTAGCTGAAAAGAGAGTTTTTGTTTAAATAATGATTTTTGAGGTTAATTATAACAGAAATAAAATTGTTTGAATAAATTAAAACTTACCGCCAGAGGACTGAACTGCGAGAGCTGGTCCAGTGCTGTAGCCTTCACTGGCAGGCGCAGGAGGAAGAGGAGCCGGGGGAGGGGCAGCAATGGAAGCGGGAGCAGAAGCGTAGCTTTGCTGAGGCGGAGAGAAGACCGGAGGAGGGGGAGGAAGACGAGCGGAGTAGCTAGGCCTAGGGTAGGCAGGAGCAGGCCGAACTGGAGGGGGAGGAGGAGGGGGAGCGGCGTATCCGCCGGAATGAGCGGGAGGAGAGTAGACTGGAGGAGGAGGGGGAGGAGGGGCTGAGTAGCTAGGCCTGGGAGGAGAATAAAAAGGAGGAGGGGCCTGGGGAGGGGCAGCATACCCGTGAGATACAGGAGAAGAGTAGATAGGCTGCTGAACGGGAGGAGGGGGAGGAGGGGCCGAATAGCTAGGCCTGGGAGCGGAATAGGAAGGAGCAGTGGCGTATCCGCCAGAATGAGCGGGAGGAGAGTAGACTGGAGGAGGAGGGGGAGGGGGAGCGGCATAGCTAGGCCTGGGAGGGGAATAGGCAGGAGGTGGGGGAGGAGGGGGAGCCTGAGGAGCAGCGGCGTATCCGTGAGACACAGGGGGAGAGTAGATAGGCTGTTGAACTGGAGGAGGGGGAGGGGGAGGAGCAGAGTAGCTGGGCCTAGAATATGATGGAGGAGGAGGAGCAGCATAGCCGGAAGGAGCGGGAGGAGAGTAGGCAGGAGGAGGAGCCTGCACTGGCATTGGAGGAGGAGGAGGAGGAGGAGGGGCAGAATAGCTCGGACGAGGAGCGGAGTAGACGGGAGCAGGAGGAGGAGCAGCATATCCGCCTGAAGGAGCAGGAGGAGAATAGGCCGGAGGAGGAGGCGGAGGAGGAGCGGCATAGCTGGGACGAGGTGCAGGATAAGCAGGAGGAGGAGGAGGAGGAGGAGGGGGAGGAGGAGCCGCATAGGAAGAAGGAACAGGAGGACCAAAGCTGGCCGGAGGAGGAGCAGCTACAGGTTCATTGACCTGAGGCGGGAGGACGTAACCTAAAAATATATGTTTAAGTATTAAACTACCTTACCATCACCGCCTCCGCCGCCTCCGCCAGTAGCATATCCGCCACCTCCATGAGCCCTAAAATTTAATTATAAGGTGAAAGCACTATCGCATTAGGAAAACTGTGCCAAACCGAAATTGTCATTTCAGTTCTACGAAAGAGTTAACTTACCAAGCGGTCGCAACCAAAGTGCAGATGAGTAGCTTCTGCATTGTAGCCTGATTGGTTAGCGGCAGCTGCCCTTTTATAAGGGCAGAAGACCTTGAGTTTCGCTTCTTCTTGCTAACAAGTTTGCCAAAGAACGCTTATTAGCTAGGTGTTTCAGCACCGCCCCTTGACCTTGTCGGTCAATGTTCAGGCCGAGGTTACGGCGCATAAGTGCGTTTCACCTCTGGGCAAATCTTCAAATAAAGTGTTTGAGAAGGGCGTTTTGATAATGCTTACAGACATTGAAATGCAAATCGAAATGCAAATCATCGTTCTGTTTTGCCATTGATTAAAACGTGTTTGCATGCAATCAAACATTTTAAGCCGCATAATAAAAGATTCTATGCTGTAGGATTTCGATGAACTTGTTTTTTTTCACAAACGTGTTCATTATAGATCTTTTTCTGTAAACAAGGCTATTTTGTTGATAATTACTATTTTCACTAAATACAACAATTAATTTTGTAAATGTAAACTGTGTAAGTCTTGTTTTTCGTAACATTTTCCGATACTTTCAAAAGCTTATAAAACCTAAAACAACGAAATCAAGCTTTTTTCGATCACGAAACACATTTTACGTCACAGCCAATTGGTTTTACCTTGACAGAAACCCATTACACGGAGTTTGTTTGACCTTACCTAGAGAACTTACAAGATACATGTAAACAAGGGTGGTTCAAAGCCAGGCCGACCCTCTTATTAAACAAACATCAAGGGTTCGGATCCGAACCATGTAAATGTTTTTTTCGCCCGCACTAGGCCACTTTACACTATATGCATTTATACAGAAAACAAAAGTGGGTATCTCGAGGTGGAGTTGAACCCTGAATGTCAAGTAGACGCGGTTACTTTGATGCTGGCAATCCGATTGCTGAGAATCCACGGCCCGGCTTGTTTAAGCGACTATTGCATTAACAAAAACTTACTCATAGGAGAAAGAATGAAAGCTGTTTGTCAAAGAAAAATGAGAAAACTCATGATAAAAATCATATAAAATACGAATGGTCAAATTTCTCTTGGCTTTATTTTCAGTTTACATACAACCTTCAATTTTTAGATTTTCTCTTTACGAGTTTTGTAACGATTTTTGACGGATCTAAATTCCTTTCAGCTATTTCTCGCCCGATTACTCTATGGTCTTCGAAACAGTTCCTGACCGGGTAACTGATGACCTTCGCTCCGACATCACCAGACCCACAAGTACCCGTTTCGGCTTTTCGGCTACGTCAGAAAGGGCACCGATGCTATCGTAAACAAGTAGGCGAACTGGTGATAACTCTTGACGCTTCTCTACCTAACAAACAGATACAAGCCGCTACCGTTCGTCCTCGAAGAGGCTTCTTTTGGGTAAATTCCACTCAAGGTTGTTCGATGACGACTGCTTTTTCCGAGTCAGAAGAATGGATCAACCTTGCGCAAACGGCTAAAAACAGTGGAGAAATCTTGATGGGTTCCTTGGTCTTTGAAACTTACAACGGAGGGTTCGTCCAGAAGAAATAAACGTGTTTAGTTGAATGCAATAGTCCTTCTTTCTTGTAGAAACTGGAAAACAGAAATGATCGTTTCTGCATCATCGGAATAAACATAAATAATAAGTTAGTCAAAAAGTTTCAGGCAGAATTTAAGATAAATGCTTTAAGTGTATGTTTCAGTTTTGTTAATAATGCCAGGTCTATCTCGTACAGTTTTTCAAGATCATTCCACTATTTCAATGCTCCAATTCACATTGCTGAAGTAATCAACGAGCAAACATCTATAAACTGTTGAAGTGCTTTTTTGTCATTTTGCATTCAAGCACCTGTCCCAACGTCTCACTTAAAGTGCGGAAGAACAGAAGTTCGTTAGAAAAACACATGGCAAGACTTCAATAAGAATGGAAAATAAGCATATGAAAATAAGCGTGATTGATTTTTCCGAAAGTTAAATCAAAATAAGTATAATTATTTTTTACATTTTATGTTTGCGGAGATTCGTGTTCAAGGATTTCAAATCAAGGGGGTTTCTTCTTTTTTGAAATAACCATTTTTATAAACGAATATTCTAGACCCAAAATTTCTTTTGGATAAAACTGATTTTTCTACCTTTGCTGAATTCTCAAAAACAGTCAAGGGAAACCAAATCAGCTTTTGTGATCGGTTGCGCCCCTTATTTTCATAGATTGCTCTATCAAAAATTAAAACAAGGTTATTTCCGACTACCCTAATGGCAGCGGCTGATGTGCTATGGTTGCGGACGCCCAGCCACTGTCTGCGCGCTCTGCTGGATTGCACTCTCTCACCACAAAAGCGCTAGTCTGAACGAGAGAGTGTCTTCACATATGGAGAGCGCAGACAGCGGCTGGGCGCTTGCACCCATAGCACATCAGCCGCTGCGATTAGGGTAGTCGGAGGTAACCTTGTTTTAATTTTTGAAGGACCAACCTATGAAAATGGGGGGCTACCGATCACAAATGGCCACAAAGAGCCAGTCATATGAGCGGCAAACTATAACTGAATCAGTAGGCCCCAAACATTCTAAAAAAAACGGCCCGTACCTATGATTGCTATTTGGCATAAAAATTTTTGTTAAAGGTCCACTCAGCGTTTAAAACTAGAGTGGACCTTGTTGAAATGAGCAATGTATATCATTTTTTTAAAATTGTAAATGGCAAAGTTAATATAAAAAAATAAAATGGAGAGAATGTAGAATGTTCTTGCCCAAAAGATTTTAAATGACACAGTTGATTTTGTAACTTTGTAATTAGTGTTTATGTGGTTCTCAGTTATCTGTAGAAGTTTAGAATTTCCCTGGATTCCTACATTTGGACATGACGCGATCAGGTCACATTGTCATTTCCACGCCAACGTGGTCTTTCGCCCCGTACCGCCATCGTGTACCTTGTGCGGTTCGTTTCCTCACGTCCTGGCGCCCTCCTCCCCCCCCCCCCGCCTCCTCATCGCAATATCCGGTCATTGTCTCCGAAGCGTCTTCCAGCGTCCGAAAGTTGAGATGCACTCTTTTTCGGCAGTCCACTCTCCGCGTAATAAAGGCGATCACGAGATTGCCCCGTCTCACGCACTTATTTGGTTTCATCTCAAATATCGCATGACTACTTTGCAGCTTAGTGCAAACTTGGGCCTATATTAATAAATTGGTCTCATCGAGATCGAAGGTAAAGTTTAGTTAAACACTCTTCTTTGCTCATTTCGCGCGGACTCCTTTGCAGCCGGGGGCCTTCATGTGCTCTCTCCTACGCCTGAAAACCGTTGTTCTCACGCCTCGCTCAGGCTGACATTCCACGAACAAACAGTCGCTGCTTTTCACAAGAGGGAAGCCAACATTTGGCCGATTGCTGGTTTAGCATTCCGTTGGTTTCAACTTTGGTTTGGACACGCGTCAGCATCACCGTTGATGCAAATTGCGCACGAGGGAGGGAGGGAAAAAGGGCTGCAATTAAATGCGCAGTTCCGGCACGCTTGGGGCAGAAATAGAACCCTCACGATCACATCTTTGATCCCAATTTCACGTGGATTTCTGTTTTAGCTTGCATACTGTAGTTTCTTAAAAATTATATATTTTTGGTATTTCTTTAGCTTCTCTTGTTTACCTCCTTAATCTTTCTTTATCTTACTTTCTTTAAGTATTTTCTTCCAATTTTCATTTACGTCAATTTTTTCTATCTGTTTCAAAATGCAATTTTCGACATTTTATTTTTGTTTTTATCTAAAGTTCTTTTTCAATATTTTTTTCAAGTTTTTTTCAAGATTTTTCGGAATAAGTTATTTTCAACTGAAACTCCATAAGATTTTTCATCACGGGCTCCAAATTACGTCTTGCTTTCACTATGCCCAACTCAGGCGTATCCTTATTAATAAGGGGCGCTTATCATCCGACCGGCATGATCCAAATAGTGTAGTGGTTAGTGCGCTGGTGTCACAGACTGGCAGTCCCTGGTTCGGTTCCCCTGGAAAACCAAGACTTTTACAACAACAGAACCAAGATTTTTTAAACTAAATATTGAGAGTTTTCATATTTTCGATTTTGTTGTTTTAATAATGGTGAAAATGAGGCTGGAGGTCTCTCTTTCTCTAACTCTCTCTCTCTCTCTCTCTCTCTCTCTCTTTCTCTTTCTCTTTTTATCTCTTTCTCTCTATCCCCCTTTATCTGCTTGTGTCTGGCTACTAAGCACTCAATGCGAACTCTCTTCGTCAAGCTCCGCCGAGTTCAAAGAGATAGGTCATTGGATGCACCCTCATATTCCTCATCTTTTAAAAGGGCACACTTGAAATTGCCAATGGGCGTGGACAGAATTTTAATATCCTTGTCGAGCTCTCTCCTCATTGTCCGTCTGATCTCCGCAATTGTCGACTTATCTCAAAAACCCTATGGACTTTCCCACCGCGTCGCCATCACTCAATCTAAACCCCGCTCATTTGTCACCTTCCTCCTCCGAAACTTATTATAGCCGTTTGCAATTTCGGAACTTCAAACATCCTGCAGGAGGATCTTCTGCGGCCATACCCCTTGTTTTGTGACGCGAACTTTGCAACATCGCGTAGCAACATTGCAAATCCACGCAAAAACAACAAAGGCACCCCGCATTCATCCCGCGCGCAATTGCCTTCCACGGGGGAACCACCCCCGAAATTACGTGGCGAGCTTTGTTTGAATTCGGGCGGTGATGGCATTTGGCCTCCAATTTCAAGACGTACTTTACGATGTTTACTCTTTGTCGGATGCCACAGTGCTTTCAAGGAACTATTCTCGGCCAACAGGAAGCTCTGCGGATGTTTGCGCGTCAAGTAGTTCGTCTTCAGTTACAAACCAACGACCTATTGTGCAGGGCTGTCTTCCGACTCATCTCTGATTCAAGGTGAAGCGTGTTTGACAACCACACCCACGCAACTACATACACGTTACTTTGATACTTCAAGGGAACATTCCAGAAACCTTTCCCATTTCTCACACCCACATTGAGTACGAATTCATTTTGTCACCATGATTTCCAAACTAACCCGGCTACTAAATCAAATTCAAGCACTCCCAGAGTATCACACTTTCCTCGTTCTTGCAAGACCACGAGTGTAAATCAAATGGGATCCTTTGAATACCATTTGTTAAAACCACATTTTCGAGCTCACACGATTTTTTTAAAGTTTGTAAAATTAAAATTATCCACAAAATGGGGGTTTTTACTTGTATTGAGGTTAGATAAATGATTAATCATATAAACCCTAATCAAAAATGGGGTCTGCTTGTAAAACTCTTAGCCCGTTTAAAAAAATTTAAGCCGGACGACCCAAACCATCATACTTTCCAAGAAGGTTGTAAAAAATCAATTTAAAAAATTTTATTTGACAACCTAACTAACCGGAGCAATCGGGGCGGCCGACCCCATGTTCGACCCGATTCGATTGTTTTGATGTAGGGTCAATTTTAGGGTAATTTTTTTATAAAAACAAAAAACATTAATTTTAATACATTTTAGTATCAAAAATCAACGTCTAAAGCCAGTGCTACGATGTGTCCCTTTGTGATTCTGGTACTTGATCCTCTGTTTCTATTGCGTCGCGCACTCTGAAATTCCGCGCGATTCTTCATTTGTGCTCTCCGAAACAAAATAGCGGATGTGTGGTTTACGGCAAATTAGCACCGCCCTTTCTGCTGTCATCAAATTCCCATTGATATCTGAGCTACGAGGACCGCCGCGGAGCCTTTGTCTACCGATGTCGCCTAGGAAACTACTACAATGACCTGGTCACAAAGTCAGTCGATTGCGCCCCATCTAAACATATTTCACTGCCGTTTAAACCTCGACCACATGTCATTACGTCACAGCCCTCAATGCTCCCATCGCAATGGATTTCAGGAAACTCTTCAATGGTCAACGAAACGATGACCGTAACCCCAACCGACGTCTGTGCAGGACTTTTCCTCTTTCTTTTTGGATTTTTCGGTAAAACCTCATCTTTTTGAGGAAATTGTTTATGTTTAGGCATTGGATTATATTTTCTCATCATGGTTCCAATGTGTCGGATGTCTCACGAAATCGTTGGATTTCGTTTCCTCATAAGTCAGGCGATTACTGACGTTTTGCTTATGGTTCAGGTATAAATTAATCATTCCTTCGCGATGTATTAATGACGCAGCTCTAGCCCTGAGATTTGCAAAGATAAGAAATCTAATTCCGTGAGAAAGAAAAAGGGCCCAGTTGACCACGCGAATTAGAGAAAAAAGGTAACCAAGGTAAATAGAATCCGTTTGCAGGGAACGCATATGCATTACGATGTTTGATTAGGCACACTAAAGACATGCATCAATTGTGGCGAAATAAAAAACAAAAACAAAAACTTGGAAATACGTATTAAAACATAAGTTTTGTTGAGGAAAAAAACTAACAGGTGAAAAGAATGCATATAATGCAGATTGTCAACATTTTCACGGAGAAATTTATTTACATACTCACACGCTCACACGCTCAAACATTCATACACTCACATGATCACACAATCAGACAATCACACATACACTCACACACTAACACATTCACATATTCACACACTCACACAATCACACACACGCACATTAACACACATATACACACATTTTCGTTAACTTTTTTATGTACGTAAGAAAGTGGAAAAACCATTTTAGTCAACTTTCTATATATTCGATTCTTCATTCCCTTTTCGAGAACGTCCCGATATCACCAGATTCATTCGTGCATACCTCATTTGTAAAATTGCAAGAGTCAATTGATGACCAATATAAATCCCATTTCGTGCAGCTTATCCATGTTTGCTGAGGATGTCTCTTGACGTGCATCATTTACGTCAACATGACGTCTTGTTCAACCAAAACAAAGGTCAAGGAATAATGGACTCAATCCCTGTTATTTATTTGGTTTTGAAGGGCCGTTCGGATTGCAATTGGGGGTGGAAACACGGAAATCCTAAATGGGACCGCGGTGGTTTTGAAGAAAAAAAATCAACTGCGAGCATTTTTAACGGAACCGTATGGAAAAAGTAGACGTTTTAGAAAATTATAAAACATTTTCGATTTGCTATAAAATCAAAAATTTTAAAAAATTAAATTGAATTTATATTTAGTCTGTTTTTGTTTTTGTTGGTGGTTTGAACAATTATTCCAAACGATTTCGATCAAGATTTTTAGTTTGCGAATTAAAGAAAATTGCTTACACAAGTTTTATGCTTTTTCCTCTTCAAACAACTGCTTTTGAAAATTTTATTTAAATTCTCTACAGAATCTGGGTTTTTGAGTTTTTATTCAGAATTGTGACCTTCAATGTCAGAAACATCTGTTGACGAGTCCCATAAACCTCCTAACCAAAAACAGATGTTCTACTGGAAAACGAAAACCTAGAGTTCTTATTCTATGTAGTATCATTCATTTTGCGCGCCCAGTTCCGGCAAATTTGGCACGGCAAATATGACACCCTGGGGATTAGACAATTCATTTCCTGTCAAAATGCCGCTCAAAAGATCAAATACTTTTACAAAAAGTGTTGGTAATCACTCATTTTCAGTTTGGTGTGTGGCCAGGACTGGTCATAATGCTGCAAAATGAACTGACTCCCACTTGGATGCGATGGCATATTCATATTTATTTGGATTTTACATGGTAAGGTAGATCTGATAATTCTGGGAAAGATTTGTTTAGGTGGGCCATGGTCTACCATTACACAATCATTGCTTGGTCGCGATTGGCGGCCGTCCAATGGCCCAACTGGTTCAGGTACCTTGTTTTTCCATATTCGGCTGTAAAATAACGTCATCGTTATCAAACATCACGATTAGGGAGATTGCTAACGCTCGTTAGGCGCTAGTTATTCCCCTAACTGAAGAAATGTGCCAAGAGACCCTAGTCCCCCCTTTAAGGAACACATACCAGACCTCCCGTTAAAGGCGCCATCAAGGATTTTACTTTATCTTTTATAAAACAGCTTTAAAAGTTCTTCAAGGAAATTTTTTTATCGAGTTGAGGTTTAAATACGTCGTTTTAGAGAAATCTGCATCAAAAATGCCAATTTTGCTATTCCAGGCGAAAAAAACCTGATACCCGGTGGATACCCGGCATTATAAAGAAATACATGCACGATGTGTACACACGTCTTTCGGTTTATCGATTTTTTGATCGTCACTTTCGAAATTTCAATGTTTCCGCCTGAAATGCCATTTTTGGCTATTCCAGGATGCAAAAACCCCTGGTTGTCTGACATGGTAGCGCCGTCAGTTTTTACACCCGTAAGAAATCGGCGGCAGCGGCAAGGGTTGCCCCGCCATATACAGTAATGAGCACTATAGGTGAATAGAAGTAGGAAAGAGGTCCCTGACGGTTCCTTTGTAGAATCATGATTCCATGATGCGCTTGGCTACAAAAGTCAACATTTTTCAACATCACATTCATTTCAGAAGCCTCTCCTATGGAACCTGTGTCCAAATATGTGCACTGCCTTGGTTCATCGGCCTAATTCAGTCTCTGGTGGAGCATCAGGTGAACTAATGGTGAAGAGAAAAGCTCAAACTGTATTTTAGTTCATTTGGTTTGAACCTATGTGGTACAGTGCCCAACACTACGGATTGACAACTGATTGGGCCAATTATGCCAAAAACGGATCTCACACCTACTACTTCTGCTTCAATGTGGCTTCCATGGTCGTTCCATTCCCATTCTACGCCTTCGCCTTGATTTCTCTCTTCAAACGACAACGAACACGACAACTTAGTAAAAAAAATGAAATTTAGACATTGAAAAGCATTTTCAGAACTAAAATCCCGTTTCTCCGGCATGCCAACCTCTTCCTCTCTCCAATCTCTCCAACGCCAATTTAGTATTGAAAGCAGATTGCTCACTCCAAGTATCATCAACTCTATTTTATTTGTTGTTGGCCAGGTGATAAGTTTTATTTGCTTGTAAAACACCCATTTCCAGGTTTTTATCACCCAGTTGGCACAACAAGGAAGATGGTGGAACTGGGCGGTCATGGTTGTTTTTGCAACGAACTCTTTTGTAAACCCCTTGTTGTATTTTTCCTTCAGGTTTGATTTTAATTTTTTAATCTTTTTTATATTGTACTTTCAGTAGTGTCCTGAGAAAAGGAGTAATTGCCGATGTTAGGAAGCGATTCTCACTTTCGGCTGTATACGACTACGAGATGCGCTTTGCTTCAGAGCAACGGTCTTCCCTCATCAGAATTCCAAGAGACCCCAATTCTGCCCAAAACAACAACCATAACAATTTTTAAATCATGTATCCTATGTACAAAGGACTTTTCAACGGGCTAACACTCGGTTTAATTTGCAATGATCTCTGAATAAAGTATTTTAGTAATGAAATCAGGTTGCTGAATTGTCTCAAAATTACACGATCTTTCGGTGCCCCCCCCCCCCTTAATAAAGATGACTAAGATAAGAAAGACAAAAATAGAGAACCCGGCGTTCGTTTACCGAAGAATGACGCGCATTTCCGCATTGGTGTTAGCTACGCTCTGCCACAAAAGGTGTAACAGAACTGACTGCGGACCGGCTCGCCCACTTCCACTGTCTTCGGTATCGACCATCTGCCTTCCCCCTCCCCCATTATTTTGATTCAGCCAAGTGGGCTCAAGATAAACTAAACAAACATGTATTACTCTTACTAACGTGAATCATACATGCCTTTTGAAAACAATCACTTGTCTGTCGATGATGCATCACTCTTCAACTTGTCGCCTTTAGCAAGATAAGAACTTTTGACTCAGGATGCGGTTGCTGCTGCTGCTCTGTCTGGTCGGAGTGGTGCATTCCGGGTTTTTCGACTCCATTTTGTCTAAATTCACTGGAAAGAGCAGTTCTTCAAGTCCTTCAAGTTCATCGAGCTCTTCCTCTTCTTCGAGGCAGGATAGAGTAGCTCCGGTTTCTGATGACAAAGCGAGGGTGAGTCTTTGTTTCAAGAATTCTTCAGTTTGTTGCATCTTTGGCACATGACGGAACAGGTTAGACCTACCTTTGATAACAAATGATGCAGACATAAAACAAAAACATTGATTTTTACAACTTTTAGAACGGACATAGAACAGAAGTTCAGAAAAAGAGACATTTTGTTTAGGTTTCATTTTTAAATTTACCGATTCTGAAAAGTTGATGAAATTTTACCTTTGTTAACCTTTATAATTATTTTTATTTTAAGCTAATAAGAAGATCTTACGAAAAATGTATTCATTCCCAAAAGGAAAAACGAATACAATCTAGTTATAAAAAATTCTTGTACTGACAATAGATTTAGTTAACTTTTGTTCAATGGCTAATGTATGTCATTACACTTTTCTATCCCTTCTAGTTGAAAATTCAGTTTTTAATTCATTTTAAAATTTTGAGTCTTTTACGTTTACTTTTATGCATAAGGTAACGTTTACGCATAAGGTTTTACACAATAGGAATGTGAAGTAAGCACTTAAAGATACGAAAAATCGAGAAACGATTTTGATACATTTAGAAAGTTTTATGTATAAAATATTCTAGTAAACTATTTTTATTCAATTACTTTTACGTTAATGTCTTTTTGTTGCTAAGATCTTACAAAAGTTTATTCTGACGCTTAAATAAACAAAAACTATTGAAAATTTAGTGATGAGAAATTCTGATTACCGACGTCTATGTAATATAGATGAAATTGTAAATTAACGTCAACCTCATTATTTTATAATTTATTTTTACCCGTTTGATTACCAATAATATTGCTAGATAAGTTCTTGATAAACCGAATTAAAGACGTAATCTATAATCTTTGGTGACCCAGCCCATCAAATTTCAAAACTAAATTTTTAGAAGTACCTCCAAGATTTTGGGTATGTAGCCCCAAGCAACAGCTTGAATTCCGCACCCAATGGAATGGCGGCTGATCTCGGTGACCCAATTACTCTATTCCGTCGAGCAATCACGTAAGGCCTTTAAAATCAAGATTATCCCTTTTTAGCAAGTTCCAAGAGTTTGCTGGGCTCCGAAAAACTGGGGAATTGGATCAGCAGACAAAGGAGAAGATGGCAGAGCCTCGTTGTGGAGTGACGGACGTTGAAGCCATAACAAGCGGAGGTTTAGGGAGAACTTGACTTTTTCAACTTTTATTTTCAGGAGCTGCTTTCAAATGGAGAAAGAACAAAGTGACGTATTCTATTGAAAACTACTCTTCTGACTTGAACAGAGAGGATATTAGGTAAAAATTCAATTTTGAAAAGTTCAAAGTTTTTTCTTTAGAAAAGCCATTCGAGAGGCCTATGATGTGTGGTCTGAGCAGATTCCGGTTGACTTCGAAGAGGTGCCGGCTGGTTCGAACTCTGACATTAAAGTGCGATTCGGAACTGGCAACCACAACGATCCTTGGCCGTTTGATGGCAGAGGCAGGTGTTCGCGGTCATCGGCCGACATTTATTGTTTAGGTGGTGTCCTTGCGCATGCGACAATGCCAGAAAGCGGTATTTTACACTTTGACGACGACGAAAACTGGGTCTACGGCGATGCTAGAAAGATTGCGACGTGAGTGTCACTTGAGAAAACAACATTGAGCGGTCACAGGAATACATACACGGACTTTTACTCCGTGGCCATCCATGAGAGCGGTCACACCTTGGGATTGTCACATTCGCGTGACGAAGAGTCAATCATGGCTCCCTTTTATCACAAGGCCACTGACGAAAACGGAAACTACATTCGGCCTAAGCTGAAGCCCGACGATATCCGCAGCATCCAGGATATTTATGGTGGGATCATAGGAATTACTTACTTGATGACGTAGGAAGAGGGTCATTTCACAGTCTCGTAGTTTGTCATGTTTTTGCCGAAAGTATCAGCGAAAATAGGTTTCGAATTGGTAATCATTGGTTATCTATCAACGGATATTAAATTTTCATGCGTGCACCAGAGACCTGTTTAAGAAATAGTGCTTTGAATTTTTAGCCATGATGTCTGAGAAATTTCTTCTGTGAATTTATAAGAGTTTTAGCGTTCAAAAGCACAACCCAGGGTAGCTCAGAGCCCGCCCTTTTTCACCAAATAAAAGAGATTTACAAAATTTTCAACCAAATATATAACAGATTGTAGTTGAAATACATGGTTTTCAAAAAATCTGCATCTGAAATTCGATTTTCTGGCCATTTCTGGCGAGAACATGTGGCTAGCCGACATTTTAATGAACTGCGTGCACGGTGTTTACGCGCCCGTCTAATCCATCGGTTTATCGATTTTTTGGTCGTCACTTTCGAATTTTCAATGTTCCCGCCTAAAAACACGCAGAATACTCTGTTTGTCTGACATGGTAGCGCCGCGAGTTTCACACCCGTACGAGATCGGCGGCTACGCAAAAGTAGTTTTGCGCATACAGTAAAAAGCTCCATAGGCAAATACAAACTGCAAAGAGGTCCCTGGCGGTACCCTTAAGCCGCCTTTAAACACCAATCTCTTTCCTTAAAATCAAAGATTGAAATAGCCCCTTGAAAAACAAAGCCGAACGTTCACCAGAAAGTTAACGTACTCTATAATCTCAGAAAACGTTCAAACACTTTTCAACACAAAAGAACATAAATCGTTTACGAAAATATGTTTTCACTCATGTTTTGACGGTAAATTTTACACTCGTTTTCCGGTAAAAGTGCATTCAATAGGTTTGGACATGAAACTCAAACAATTGCTTTGTGTAAGTTTTTTGTTTTAGGCCCTCGCACTACCCCACCCAGGAGAGGAGGAAGCAGTGGAGGTAGATAAATTATTCACCTAAATAGCTGTTTTTAAGGTTCTGATTTTGGCGGCGGGTTCACTACGCCACCCACAACTACACGCAAGAAGAGCTGGTTTGGTGGCCTTTTCGGAGATGGTGAGAAATAAATCTGAAACGAAAATTGGTCCCTTAGATGATGAAACTACAACTTATCGACCTGCCACAAGACCGACGACTAGGCCTACCCCACCACCTACCAGAAGGCCCTCTTCTGGAGGAGACACCTGGGGAGGAACTGATTCTTCTTCTGGAGGAAGCAGTTTCCCTAGAGGAAGTACCGGCGGCTGTCCTCATTCCATTGACGCTTTCACCCCCAGTAAGATTTTTCATTTAACATAATCCGCGGCTATGAGAATAAGTCATATGTCTGTTTTCAGGTGACAGCTTCTCATATCTGTTCTCTGGAAATAAGGTGTACGCCCTAAGCACCGGAGGAAAACAAGTCTACAAGGCAAGCACTCTCTTTATTCTCTCAAGATTTTCTATTTTCAGTCCTACGACATTTCCGAAATGTTCCCCTCCGCTCCTTCATACATCGAGGCAGCCGTGTTCAATCCTAATTCGGGAATAATGCTATTGTTCGCAGGAGGGAAGGTATTGAAAAAGCTGAGGAACACATCGAAAATCAAAAATTCTTAGGTTTATGGATACTACTATTCTCGTCTGAGAGGAATCTTCCAAATGGATCCAGGATATCCTAAAAGGCTTCCATCTGATATTGATTTTATGCCTTCTGGGGCTCTTCGATGGATCAATGGCCATCAAATTTTACTTTCTGTTGGTTTTCCAAAGTTTTGTATAAAAGATTTTTTTCAGGATGGAGATTCATTCTCGGTCTACGATGAGTTTTGGAATCAGTCTACTTTGAAAAACAGAATATCCAGCTATTTCCCCAATTTGCCAAGAGGAATCAAAGGAATGGAATCACGTAAGAAAGAACTAAACAAGAGTTTTTGAAGTTATTGTTTCAGCCATGGGATCCACAGTAACTGCCTTCTCTAAGAACACCGTGTACACTTATGATTCCCGCACGAAGCAGGTCACTGGCTCCCAGCCACTGAGCAATTACCTCCGTTGCTGAGCAAATTGGTTTAATAATTCACTTTTGAACGGTTATTCTGAATAAACACATGATGTGTGTCCTGCCTCCTAGTTTTCCGAGTCTCGAAAGCTTTTCAAAAGAGACGGCACAAATTGGGCGCTGATGACTCTCTAACGGTGAATATTCCCCAGGGGAGCAAAGTAGGAATTCCAGGTAGCGTGCGTAGGAGGCATAATTGCTATTTGCATTCTCACTGGAGGTCTGTTTCAAGGAAAAATATAAGGGTTACATTAAATATGACCCAACTATGAGTAAAATGTCAATGGTATCATTGAATGCCTATATAATCCACCCTGATTCACTGAGGTCTTTCCTAAAATTGGACTTGGGAAGGTGATGACTTAGCATTTGAGGAAGTGCATGGTGCAAGCGCCCAGCCCCCGTCATATTGTTTTTTAACAAATTTGCGTATGCTGCTTGGAACAAAAGCCCATTTAGCGCAGTGCTCTCGGGGGAATTGAAAGGCATACTGTAGTTTATCAAAGACTCCTCCTCCTTCTCCCTCCATCCAGCCTTTTACTCCGTCTGACCTGCAGCCTCCCTTCCCACTGCGGAAGAATTTATGAGGAGAAAATGTTTTCCATTTCAGAGGTTTCAAACATCGTAAACGAAATTTATCTCAACGCAACGACAATTATGTTTGCAGCATTGGAGTTTCCTGAGATGAGCATTTGGTCGGAGTAATAGTCCGGCAAATCACATGCACTTGATAAGCGATTAGGGGCAGAGTGCCCATCCTAGACCATTAGCCGGAAGTGCACGTGATTTAGCAATATCGTCGCAAATCGGGCTTCAATAGGATTTCCCGCCTCATCCGGAATGTACGGGGGAGTGACTAATAATGGCATGTAAACATTTGCTTAACAGAGATCCGGGGTACCTTTGGATTTTGCATATTATTTACAAACCCAATTAACTACCTCTAAATACCCCCAAAAGGGAAGTGAGATCAAGGAGTTCCCTCAGTTTAAACTTCATAACTATTTTTGGCAAACAATTGCTTTTACTAATTCATAAACTAAAAACGACCGAAACAAAGCACGTTAGAACAGGTGGAAAACTACATCAATAACTAATTTAAGCCTTAAAAACCTCTAGTTGTCCTCAACTTAGCTATAAATTGCCTACTAACCCAGTTTTTGCGGTTAAATTGTAGTTTGTAGTTTTCAATTGAACTAGCTTTAACATTTCTGTCAATCAAAGGCGGAAGCGTTTTTTTCTGGCTTAGCTTGGGAATCCATACAGCTGCACTGATCTCAACGAACTTGGCTATTCTGAGGAAATAGCAATATTGAGCAATTAAAATGTATATTTTTTTCTTTTATTAAAGTTTTTAGTCCAAGTTCCCATGTTATTTGTCAACATGACACTAGCTGGAAAGGAAACCGGAAGTGAAACTGCTTGAGAAAACTGACACAAGCCACGAATGAAAAACGTCATAAGGGAAGTATATTAGATTTGAGAGGCGCGGGTATCCTGTGGAACATAGTTCAATCAGCGACTGTCGTTCTGTGACAACAATAGAGCATTCATAGACATTCATCTTCTGAAGATGCTTTGTCTTCCTAACATCCAATTGAGTCCTGGAATCATATGTTTACGAGATCCCTCGTTGACAGCATTTTTCTCCGTGAAACTCGAGTCCCACCCGTTTCCGGAAAAACACAAACCCCACATCTATTCGGTTTCAGAGGACCCTTAGCTTCTTCAAAATTATCATCGTATCATTTCATCGTTCGTGTGGAAGTGACATTTAGGAATGGCTGAGTCGCCCCTTCGACCTCCCATTGCCCCCTGTACATGTAATTCCCGGGCTTGCATATTCTACCGCCAGGCGCCATGATTAAGACGGCGCCGGCACGCCATACTGATTCCCACCCTTTATCGGCGCCAATTTGTGATAATCAGCGGTTTCGCGGAATTTGAACCTCGACCCCTGCCCAGGGGATAATTTCCTGTCGCCCCTGCACAATCGCGTCCTCATACCTGCCGCCTACGATACACCTCAGGTCAATCAGATTTGTAATTGAATTGTTGCACAGTTCATGGGAAATTGTTTACGGCAATCAAACTACGCTGTCCTGGATATATAATCTAAGAAGGGAAATTCAGTTTTCTGTATAAGAAATTGTTATGAAAACTGGGTGGATGAGAGTCATGGAGATATCTCAAATGCCGCGCCCACAGCGCCCAGACCGCTGGAACCTTTCCGCTCGTCATGTGCCGTTCTAAGCGCTCATCACATTTCCAGAAGAGGGATTTGTCTAAGCTCGGAATCAGTATCAGCTAAGAGGATTTGATTTGCGATCCCTATAAGAACCACTCCCAGCTGTTTTCGCACAACCTGGAAATTCCTCCTCAATTGTACGTTCAAAGAATCGCACGTTCCCTCTGCACATCGAACAGGTCAGGTTCTCACCGCTTTTTATAGCCTTCTGGGAAATTGTATGATTGGTTGCTTTCCCCTCTGGCCTTATCTCTCCAGATTTGGCTCCGAATTGCTTGGTAACCCACTCAGGGCGTAAATACAACACGGCGGGAAGCCATTCTCTTTTAGACACATACGAACCACAACCCAGAAGGATAAAGAAAACGAACAAGCGACAACAAAGCAGTTGTCACAAGAAATCTAATAATACGTCTTTTCAACATTACATTCAAATAGTGAAAATCTTTAGTTCAAGTGGTGAAATTCATTTTAAAATGTTTTCAGACAGCGGGGTTTGATTAGCTCTATTGTTGAAATTAGGTTAAATCAAGGTTGTTCTCAGTTCTGTCGCAAGATTGACGGCGAGCTAAACAATTCATGGAGCAAGTTCAAAGTAGTGCATTAATTTGCAACAGTGTGGCGGAAACCACCCAGTGCTTCAAGATTTTCCAATATCTTCGCGGATGCTTGATTCTCCCATGGCTGAATCTGCCAAAAGCCGCTAAATTGTGTTTTTATGCGGGACCTCTAATCCGAGAGACTACCGTAACCCTTCGTCAGACGTCGTTCATCTGCCTAATCTCGGATGATCGTAAATGGGATGCGTTTCCTTTCCTTACGGCGGATTGAAGACTTTGCGGGAAAAGTTGGTAGGCTCCGCCCCGATTTCCATCCTTTCTCCGCCCTCTCCGTCGAATCACTGTGCCCCAGGCGTGCTTCCTAATCTATGCCACCCACCGACTGACCTGTCCCCCGGAAGCGGAATCACATTAGGCCTAGCCCGGTCGAGGGAGAAGGCATTTCCTCTGCCAACCTGGCGGCCGTAATTGCTTTCTTCTCTCAGATGACCGGAATTTGTTTTGAGTTCACCCACGTATGAGCTCTCGGTAGGGCCGTCAACACTTTCTCTCGCTGTCATTTCGCTTAGCCGAGCCACATATCACCCTCGCCCAATTTCAGTGACGCTGAGCGTTCCGAATTCTGTCATAAGGCCGTTAAGCCAGTGGCAGCGTGTCACTCGTACACGAGTCCGCTGCGAAATCCCTTTACCTCTACGTTTCCCTTCAAAGGATTCTGAATCTTCGTTTTCAACCAACCCCTTCAAATGAGTCTAAACATTCCCCTCCTGAGGAAAAGTTACGTGGCGGCCTCGTTAGCTATGCAAAGGAAAGGGCAATATACCAATTACGAGATGGAATAGCCTTGATTCCTGATTGCATATTCATCAACGTCACTTTGAGGACAGCATGCGATGCTCCACCGTCTTCAAAACCTTAGTCACGGGGGATAAAAACCATCTTTTGTTCCTTTCACTCCCTGAATCTTCTTAATTTTTACCACAGAATACAAAGAATCCCTTGATAAATCCGCAAAAAGGTCTTCTCATGACTCTCGCCCCCGCCCCCTGCACGTCAGGGATCCAGCTAATCCGAATCAGAACTTCTTCTTCCCTACCGCTCCGTTGTTATGTATTGAGTGCCGCTTCTAATTGTATGTAGACTCGTCACTTCTCCCCTTCCCCTTCCATTCAGAGCCCATCATCCGCACTAATCTCAACTCTTTAGTCCCTTTCACCTCCTATTTGTGCCATTAGAAAATATTTCAGCTTGAGTATGCACGCGGCTCAGCTGCTTCTCGCTTTCGGTGTGGTTGCCACTGTTCTCGCCGCGCAGGACGACGACCCGATCGCTGGTAGGTTGAAGTTCAGTCCGTCTAGACTGAATGATCCGGAATGTGTAAACATCCATAGTATTCCAACGAGTAGTGTCTTAATTTGCCAGAACCACGAAAGAGATGACTCAACCCGGTGACTCAAAATCGTTTTCAGAGATGGAAAAGAGGAAATCCGCTTACATGCGCTTCGGGCGCTCAGACCCCGCGGTGCAGGACAGTTTGGCCATGGAAAAGAGGAAGAGTGCTTACATGAGGTAGCCTTTAAATTAACCCAAATCAGGTCAAAGTCTAGGTTCGGCAAAAGGTCTGACGGAACCGAGAGCGAAGATGAGGCCATGGACATGGAAAAGCGCAAATCGGCATTCATGCGCTTCGGAAAGAGGAAGAGTGCCTACATGAGGTAGCATAAAACTACAAAATACATCTTAATCTTGTATGTAAATAGGTTCGGCAAGCGATCAATGGATATGGATGACTTCCAGCCTATGGACATGGAGAAGCGCAAGTCTGCCTATATGCGGTAAGCAAACACAGGAAAATTGAAAAAGTCCTCTTTTTCAGATTCGGCCGATAAAGCATCCAAACTAGGAACCCCCAGATTATCAATCAATATGTATTACAAATCCGTCCTCCGCCCCCAACTCCCGGCATATTGTGTTCATGTTAGATTGTGAATGAAATCCGGCAAGCGGCAATAAACTGTTAAATCAAAAATGTTTTGAATTGAATTAAACAAAATTCTATTTATTCGTTTTACTTATCCTGAAAACAAAATTCTTTGTGCGGACGGGAATCAAACTCAGAGATCTCTGCTTCAACGAAACCAAGACACACGATCTTTGAATTTTTTCCTCGTGTGACCATGTGGGAATGAGAAAAAGTCTGGGTACAAATGGAAATTAAAATATTTTTTTTATTTTAAGAATGTATAAGAGAGTTTTAAATTATTCTTAGAATTATCCTTGGCTTTGGTTGTATTCAAATGAGAGTTTTTTTAAAAGTATTTGAGAAGCAAATAGAAATTTTGTGAAATTTTATTTTTTTTGATTGCATTCCGACAGGAATATTATTTATTAAACTGTAAACCGAATATGAAGTCCGAACAATTAAATGTAAATTCAGGAGATTGCATTTGTTTGAAAAACAGATTTATCCCTGAAAAGGAAAAAAATTCTCGCCCCAAACCCGTACCATGGCGTCAACTGTGTTAACAAAACTCCGAAGAATATTTATTAGACAACCAAGGTGTTTATCCCAAATTCGTGTTTTTCTATATTAAACAAAATGTTTTATTCAATTTCCTTAAAAGAAAACTTGTTTTTATTTCCAGAGTGACTATAATGCAACTGATCGGGGCTAATCTGTTCTGCAAAAACTCGACGGTTTTCCAAGAAACGACCACAGTTCCCTAGTTAATCACTACATAGGGCCGTTCAATCCCTGCAATGACATTACTGTGAACGATGGCACTTTTTCCGCAGTCGCTAATCCTCCGGATATCGGAAGACCTACTTTGCGGGCAATAGCGGATAATATATCTCGTCAGATTCATTGACGAATGAACTCTCAAGAAGAGGTTTAGTGAGGGAAAAAATGTCACCAAAGTAAAATGTCGTGAAATATCTATGCTAGAAAGGTATAAAAACTTAAACCAAACAATAGAATTCCAATTTCTAAGACAAAAACGTTCTTTCCAACTACTTTGGTTTGGTAGTAGATAGAAGAGAAGTTTTGTCTTAAAAGTTGGAATTTGACTTGATTGAATTGGCCGCTTTCTGCATTTTTCGGACACCATGCCGCTTTCTGGCATCAGGCTGCTTTTTGGTGATTTTTCAGACCTCAGGCCGCTTTCTGCTTTTTTTGTTGGAAAAATTTGAAATGCGATAAAACATGAAATCCATCACTCTTTGAGATGCTCAAATAATTGGCGGCCCCAAATACTCGATGGGCCGCCCCAAAATATATATTCCACTACAAAATCGTTAAATGTGAAAAGTTTTTTTAAATCAAATAAACAAAAATTGTGCGGAATTAAATTTATTCAGGCCATAAACAACAATTTGAGGTGAACACAATGATAAACAGTAGTACAATTAACAACTACGTTCCAAAACTGGAACTTGGCAGAATTGTAGCACCCCTGTATTAAACAATCACCCGCAAAAGTTCGATCAGTGAAAGTGAGGCCTAACATTGAGATGAGCGTAACTGTAGACTAGCTGAACGAAGACTTAGACGATCTTGAGCAGAGGGAAAGTCGGATGCTTCGCCTTGTCGAAAATCCACTTGGCCGAGCGATTTCTGGCAACACCATTGGCGAAACACCTGCAGGCCACAACGTTTCCCTTGACGATGATGTGGAGCTGCCTGAAATTAAAAGTTAGGCATAAAACACTAATCTGGGAAAAATAAACTAAAAGATAAAAAAAGAAAATAGAGGAAAAAGACTTAGGGGTTCACCTGAGAATCTCCATAGGAACAGACGTAGATTGGTACAGCTGTTGAATCTTAGTGAATTGGTCGTTTGACAGCAAAAACGACTGCAAAGCCCTGTTCCAGAGGGAATGCACCGACTCGGTCATGTAAGCCTCCTTACTAAATTAAAATAAACCAGTTTATAAAAAAGAAATCTAACCCGCTCTGCTCCAAATAATAATCATAGTCGTGGTAGAACGGGGACGTTTTGAACGCGAGCATGCGTTGCTCAAAACGCAAGCGCTCGGAGTTCTCGTCCCATGCTCGTTCCTGAAAATAGTTTTTTTTAAATTTTAAAGTTCAGAATTGATTACCTGGATAAATTCCATCTTGGTCATAGCGTAGCAAGCAAAGACCACTCCAAGACAGGCGTTCTTGCGGGCATGCATGAGCAAGACTCGATGAGCAATTCGATCGTACCGAGTAGTCATTTCTTCAGTGACTGGAATGGCCCTATCGAGTCCGAGAATCTTCGCATGGTCTAAACAACCCATTGAACAAGGCATCGAAAATAGGTACCTGCTCTGCGAGTCTGATAGGCCTGCATGGCTGTCATAGGCCATCGCATCACAACTTCTCCGTAGTACCTAAAAAACAAAAACTCTCAAAAGAATCATAAAATTGCATACCAAAAAGTGCTGGCATATTCATGAGGGGACAGGAGCTGAAGATCGATCGTGAGTTCAATGTGGTTTTCGACCAAGAAGATCAAACAGTCATAGAGATAGTGGTAGATCTCCAATGAATTCTCCACTTTGTCGGCAGCTGAATAAAGAAAATTGAAAAATAGATGTACTTTCTTACGATTATCCAATTTTGAAACAATCTTTGTGCGGGTATCCACCTGATCCGCGAGTTTCATGGACTGGCACACCTCGTCAATGACATTTCCCAGTTTTTCCCTCTGGCGGGCAGCATTCATTCCTGAAATTGAAACAATTCTATTAAAACATCAAAAAATTACCATAATGAGCAACAATAGTGAGGGCGACTTTGGAGAAGTCATCAATGAAGTCGTTGAACAAACTAACGCACTCTGGATCGGTACTGGAAGTGGACCTTAAAATTAAAAATTAAAAAAAAACATTTTTAAACTCCCTACCCATCACGAAGAACCAGGCACTGAGTGAATTTCTGAACTGATTGCTCCACCAACTCGTAGAGATGAGTTTGTCCAATAACCATGTCATCAAAAGGAATCAACGTGAGCTGAACAGAATTATTCAATAAAAAGTAAGGAAAAAGTACCTGGAGGATGGAACGAGACAAGATGCAGCTCTCCGAGTCACACATGCATTTCAGAAGATCCCTGATGCCTTCAAACGTGGCGAGGTAGTTTCTCATTTCACAGGCCATGTGTTTCAGTCTCAAAAAGTAAATTAAAACTTTCAAAAACATTGAAATAACCTGAAGGTAAGCGCATAGAAGTGTTTCAATCCTTCCTCCCTGTTTGGAATAATCGTTGCACGAGGGAAGGACCCAGTCAGATACATCTTGTTGAAATCAGGGTCAAAAACTCTGAGCCATTCGAATTTACCTATTTAAGAAATAAAAATTAACTATTTAGAAGAGAAAAAAATTACCATCAGCTTCGAATCCCAACGGATTCCCATCTTCGCCTAGCTTAAACAAGCCCAACTTGGCTGATTCCCCAGTCGGAATGAATCTCATCATTTGAAGAACAATGTCCCTAGCAACATCAAGATTAGGCCTAAAATAGAACCTTATTGGAAAACTAAGGTTAAACATACACAAAGCCCCTTCCATCAAGGGCATCGTCATCGCACTTCAGCGGCGGAACCATTGCTCCCATCAGCGTAAGGAACATTCGCAGCCAGGTGAACCTAGAGGCTAAAACAGTGCGAACCGTCCATTCATTGCCCTAAAATTGAAATTTATATGAAAAATATGAAATTCAATACATCTTTCAGAAGGTCCTCCTCGACATTGACGATCATGTGAATCAGCTCCTCGGTTGTGAGCACAATAGGCACTAAGTAAGGCAATGTACCGTTAAAGTCTTCCTAAAATGCGATTTAATAAACAAAATCAAGAAAAAATACCTCCTCGTAGACCATTGCAGTAGCAATGATACCTCGAACCAGGGGAAGAACGTGAGAGAAGGTCTTTGAAAGACAATTAAGGACCCTATGAGGAACCTCGACTTCTGGCGAGTAGAGCAACACGTTGGTGTAGAGGGTGTTGGAAATATTCCCGCCGTTGAGGAAGGAAGCGAGGCAACACATGGTGGCATCTGTGATAGCCAGGACCTCTTCATCGGTAACAGAGGCAAAGTAACCCTAAAAATAAAGAAAAGTTAATAAAAACCAAAGAAAAACTAAAATACCTCGCTAATCAGAGATTCAACGGTAGTAGTCCTCTGGTAGCGGTGGATTCCAATGTCCATTTTAGGGTCCATCAGTTCAACGGCACTCATAGCATCGGACAGGCGAAAGGTCGGCATGAAAACCATTTCAGCCTCCTTAAGTTCTGAAAAACATCAGAAATTTTAGAAAAATCAACGAAAGAGCAACTTACTTTCACATTCTGCGAAGAATTCGTCTGTGATATCTTCAAACTCGTGCTCGCTGTCCTGCGGCCTCGGAGGATGCCCAAGTAATTCTCGCAAGTCAGACATTGTTTGTCCAACGACCTGGAAAACTGATAATTTGAAGAAAAAGAAAAGCAGAAAAATTAAGTTTAAAACAAAAACTGACCAGAAAGAAAAGAGAAGAGCAAAAATTAATTTAAATAATATTAATAAAAGTAAAATATTTAGAATAAATAAAAACATTTAAAGAATTTAAACTATCATAAGCAGGAGAGCAAATGTAAGGAATGGTGATAGGCTGCTGTTTCAATTTGAAGGGCTATGTTGTCAATGGAGCACTTTGTACTCGTGATTTAGCAGTGGGGCACAAAAGCGACCCCAGTGAGTTATCAAGTTAACCAAAACGGATTAGAATATACTGATAAATACTAGTTTACTGGAAACATTGTAATTAATTGTAAATTAAAAGATAAATTTGTCAAAAAGCAAAATTTAGAAGGTAAAAAATTGTGTAAAAAAGCGATTTTTGGTTTGTGTTTCGCTTTTTTCGGGGCACTACAAAGCGGATAAATATGCTCAACTGTTTCTATATCAATAAAGTAATATAAGAAACATTTACTTTGAAGATAATTTGAAAGATGATACCAATCATGTATCTCTGTGTGGATTTTTAAATTCAAAATTTTAGAGATATTTTTGCAAACAAAACAAAAGCTCAAACAAAAAACACAAATTCTTTAAGGGTGGTGTAACCAATATTTCATATAGTAAACTTCAGTTTCTTCGAATTGACCAAACGCTGTGGAAAAATCAGTTGTTTGACCAAAACACATTATTTTGAGATCAGTAACGATTTTTCGATCGGGATCACTAAGCCACTCTTTTTTTTAAATTTTTTCCAGACTTGAAGATCTGTACGGCAGTTAATCTAGAACGTCAAATCTACATTTTGTATTTTCTGCAATAAAAAAATGTACTGGGCATATGGCATTACCGTCACAGTTCGTTCTTTTCTTTGTCTTTGAACCTAATAAAAAAAAATTAAACCTTGTTAAACCGGTTTTACCAATTCTTCCCGGTAGGGTTTTATTATAACTGAGTCTGCCGCAGAATACTTCGATCTTACCTGTTTATTAAAGTTTAGCATCTTTATGAAAATAGAGGAAACATTTAACAAAATTTAAAAAGCCAAGCTGAAAATGTATATTTTCAATTGTCATTAATTTTGGAAAAGTTGTTCTACTGAAATTTGAAAAGAATCAATGTCATAAAATAATGGAAGAAAGAAGAAGAGATGACCAAGCCACTTGCAATGCAAGTGAGGAAAGAATAAAGCTCAATTT
Organism: Oscheius sp. G VE-2021; assembly: GCA_022343465.1. NCBI lineage: Eukaryota > Metazoa > Nematoda > Chromadorea > Rhabditida > Rhabditidae > Oscheius > Oscheius sp. G VE-2021. Next base: position 2,678,300 of record JAJQXH010000055.1, read on the forward strand.
AATTTAATAAAAAGTTAAAAATAACATTAGATAACAAAAGCAACGTTAAAAGGTAAATAACACAACAATTAAACAAGTGAATGTCATTTGCCACATCTTCCTGCACCCTCGCTGTATGCGCCCTCCTGAACAGTTTTGCCATTTTCGATTAAAACCATGTTTGGGACCAGAATTGTTTCTTTGTTTTTCTCGCAGCTTTATAAACCGAAAAAGAATTTGAATTTTTATCAAGTAATCCTTTTGTTCTTCTTCAAAACAGTCGTGTTTTTAAACATTCCTTAATATTTTAAATCTAAGATTAAAATTCTTCGCACTGAAGCAAACTGGTTCTTGTAAACATCTAGTTGTAATAAGCAAAAACAAACTAAGCTCTTTATTTAACCCACATGATAAAATCTCTTTCACAACTCAATCTAATTCTGTAATTTCTAGCTAAACGAGACTTTTCTCGTTGCATATGTATAAATAAGCACTTTGAAGGTTAGTGAATAGAAGGCCGATTGCTCCATCTCCTCTCCAATCTCTGCTGAAGTCGTCCAAACAAAGGATTTCCGATCCGAGATGTCGAATTTGTGCACGAATCACAACGTAGCTGAAATGAATCATTTTCCCAAAACTACTTCTGTGATCTACATGAAGGCTGGTAGTAGACTGTCCGCAGAAAAGACATGCTTCTTTCCAACTTCGGTCTGTTCGGCGATACACTGAAAAAAACAATACTTGTTTCTGGCGATAAAAAGCCCCCCTTGCAGGGTGAGGCCGTCGCGCATATCGACTCTGGGCAGTCCTAACGCTGCACTTTGTAACCGTGCTTTGCCCTTTCCCGCAGGAGCCTTCGGCGTAAATAGAGTACAGGCAGTCAACAGGACTGGCAAAGGGCAGGGTGATGTCATCAATCTTCCGAACTGGCTCTGGGGGCTACTGTAATGATTCACGAAGTGATCAATGCTCTCTCAGACAGGGAAATGACGGGTTGTTTTGAACAGAACAACGCCAAGTCTTCGGTTATTATGAAGCTTTTTTTTATAAAGCTGAACACGTGATCACATAGAAAATGTCATATTTCAGAGTGAGTACAACGGCTTAAAAAGACAAATAAGTATTTACCAAGCATCCAAAAACCATATTTTCTGTTTTCTAAAACTATTTCTAGAAATTTCTCAGTTATCTAAAAACATGCCAATTTAAAACTTAATGCCAAGATTGATTTACTTTATTTCAAAAACATGTTGTATTTCTTACCTTGGCACTTTCAAAAATCGAAACATTTTCACATAAAATCTCTTCACCTTTTTCTAAAAAGTCTTAATCTTTTATTCATTCCAATCTCTTTAACTTAAAAACACAAAGCTAAATTTCAAGGGGTCTGAAGAATAAACTATTTTATATTGGATTGCTGGCCATTCTAACAAGAAAAGTAATTACTTAGCCTTAACAAAATTTCGTCAGATTAGCACCAGTTCTGTGGAGAAGAAGTTTCCAAATCTCTTGCCTGCGAGAATGGATGCGGCAGTTTTTCTGGATCACACTTTTACGATCACAACATCACACTTTCACGATCACAGCATCACACTCTCACGATCACAGCATCACACTCTCACGATCATAGCATCACACTCTAACGTTCACAGGATCACATTCTCACGTTCCCACAATCTATTTAACGTTCACCAAACAAAGCACACTTAATGTATCCAACAAGTTAGCTCCAAAAACCATATTTTCTGTTTTCTAAAACTATTTCTAGAAATTTCTCAGTTATCTAAAAACATGCCAATTTAAATTTAAGTTAGCTGTAAAGCGGGCTGGCAAGGGCAAAACTTTTGAGCTGAGAATCAGCTTGCTTTCCAGACAAACATATAGGGTTTGGATCCGCCATGGGCCAAAATTTTTGTTTTCTTTCTATACATTTAAAGTTATCTTATAAAGTTATACGAACCTTATTTATTTGGCTGGTCTTGTGGACAGTGTAGACGAATTTAGGAGAGTTGCCCGGCTCGTTTTTATTTCTTCGTGATTAAATAAAACGGTACTTTTAAAACAAAAAACCCCCCAACGTGCAAATGAATTTCCAAACGACGAATTTCCAGAGTTCCCTTACACATTTAGAAAAAAATTTAAAGGTGCCGTCAGGCACCTATTTGCGGTTTTTTGCCTATTGTGCATACTACTGCATGTGGCGAGACTACCCTTGCCGAAGCCGCCGATCTCCTACGGGTGTGAAAATTGCAGCATTATCTGAAAATTCGAAAGTGTGATCAAAAAGTCGATGGAACTATGTATTGAGTTCGTTAAAAAGCCGGTTACCCACAGGTTCCTGTCGCCTAGAATGCTCGAAAAATTGCACTTCAGAAAAAATTTCTCCAAAACGGCGCATTTAAACTCAAACAATTATATAATTTCTTCAATAAATTTTAAGCTTTTTAATCTAAGAAAAAAGTCTTTGACGGTCCATTTAAATCCCTCCAAATTCATAAAATTGCTTATTTACTCACACTGTCGTGACAAACATCGGGCACAAAGTACATTCTGACTATAAATAGATCTTGTAGTTCTCAATGAGTACTGATAGCGATTAGGCACAGTTTATCAAAATAAGTTGAAAGACCGAATTCTGTACGTCAACAACGAAGGTACTGAATCAGAGGTGTATTTATGTATGACGGAAGGTCCCCCTTCGCTCCCTAGCTCGATAATTCTGTTGTTTAACCCAGTGAGTGCAATATAGACGTGCAATTTTAGGGAAAAACAACTCTACCGTGAAAATTGTTCTTTCCTTCTTTAAAAAAAACAAGGATGATAATTCAAGAATCTATTTGATCCACGTGGTCAAGTGCAGATTAGAATTGAACAATGCAACCCTTCTATCCGGAATCTCCCCCTAACTGACCATAGTGCGTTTTTCCTGTGAAGATGGGCACGCACACATCTAGTACACGTTCCCCTGCCCTTTGGCGGCATTGAACGACGAACGACGCCAAGTGAAAACATAAACAGCTCCGTTCGAGGAGTGCTGGGAAAGGACACGTCTAACAAAGGAAGCACTTTCCAAGCTGTTTCTCAACCCTCCAATTCACGTCAACTCGTGGGTGGAAAGAAAACGGCCCCTGACACGATTCGCGCTTCTTTTGCGGTTTGCGTCAAGGCACGCCATTATGTGAAATCGGCGAAAAAGTATTTGCGTGTTTGAACTGTCGCCGCACAAAAGAGCCAGCTAGACTCAAACACAAACCGCTGAACCGAATGAAGCAGTTTAATGGTACTTGAAGAAAGTAAACCATAACAAGCATAAAAACTATGAAGTACTCTTATGCTATTCAAAACCACGTTTTGTTTGTTCAAATGTTGTTTTTCTTCTATTTTAAGGTACTCAAGAATCTTTAATACTTGAAGACCAAAAACTCCATTTCTATAGAATGACGTTCGGTTCAGTTCACTTGAACAAATCTTAATATAACTTCATTTTGATCATTGGGTTCAAATATCAAAACTACACTACAAAATTTGAGTTTGAAGTAAAATTATCAATTGAGCACTAATGGGGATTAACGCTTTCAAATTAACCTTTTGTTGAAAACAATGGCCATCGGACTTTTTATTTATTGGACTTTGATAGATAAAAATACAGCGGCACTTTTATATATGGAGACAATGAAGGGAATTTCATCGTGGCCATGAATAATTCTGATTGTTCAAATGGAATCTTAAAACAGTAACTGCATACAATTAGTAACCCAATACCAGAAGTTGAATAGGACTTGTTTTTGATACTTTGGAATAGGAAAATTATGTTCGGGCCAAAGAATTCGAAGATGTTTTTTTTCCACTTGAAAATCTAGTCACGACTTCTTCGTGTAAATTTGGCTTGAAACATTGGTCTATATAGGTGAAATCTATGAAAATGTAACATTTTATCCCATTGTCTGATGTGAAACTGAATTTCGTTCATTTGAGATAATATTTTATAATATTACCTTACAAGTGTTTCTTTTTTAAAAAAATGCTTGCCCCGGAGTGGGTCTCCATTTTAAATTTTTAAGCTACAGTACTAGTTTTTATTATCAAAACAAAAATGTTCTTTTTACACTTCCTAATCCCTTATTTGGTTTGGCAAAAGCCTTTTAGAGTGCTTAATTCTTTAAAAGGACCCTTAGGATATAATATAGATGTTTGATTCCCTGAAATATTCAGTCTGCGTCTCTTGCTTCCACACACTGTATTGCCAGTAAACAGCGGACTAGCCTTGCCGCGACAGCCGCTCTCGTACGGGTGTGAAGAACGTGGCGCTGCCATGCCCGACAACCACAGTTTTCTGCGTCTTTTCAAGCGGGAACATTGGAAATTCAAAAAAGAAACTATCAAAAAGTCGATAAACCGATGGATTGGACATACGCGTAAACACCGTGCACGCAGTTCGTTGAAATGCCGGTTATCCACAGGCGTACGCCGCCAGGAATGGTCAAAATATGGAATTTCATATGCAGATTTTTCTAAAACAGCGCATTTAAACGGGAAGCTCCTAAATCTTATCTTTAATAACTTTTCAAGCTATTTAATAAGAGATAAAGTCTTGACAGGCGTTTTAAAATTTTTTTACAACTAATTTTGAGGCTAAGTTGCAAAAAGCACCTGACTCTCCCTTCAATTACCTTGCTTTACAAAAAACACATTAGTCATTCATTGTTAAATATAGTTCTCAAAACTGCCTATGAGTAATTACGTAATTTACCCTTTTCAAGAATATGAATCAGTGGAGTTCTTGGAAGATGACTTATATATGCCACGTAAACCCACAATTTAGTCAAAGAAAGACCGATAATCCCACACAATTCCATTTTCAGGCAAAGTCCCATAGTTTTCAAACAGATCCATTGACTGAAAACAAGTCGCCAGCCCATGATTACCAAACCTGTGAATTTCCCGTCTTAATTGAAAACAGTTTTTATTGTTTGATGAGAAATGGTTCTATCACACCACACTTCGGTCATACTTTTTCCCAAATTCCCTTGATCAGTTGGAGTGGTTCTGTCTAACCATTGAGCCAGATTTGACTAATAATGACCGTTCCTTTGTAACGGGCCGCCACATTGTTTACGACTGAAAATTCGCACCGAAGAAAAAAAAACCTTTTCAAGGGGTTTTTGCAAACCAGCTGGCGCGAGACCCCTGCATCTGCAGGATGGTAAACAGGTCGAAAGGATTTTTCTTTGAGCTGATCTCCACTCCCACTAAAGAGTGAGTGGGTGTTCATTGCTCTTTTGAAACGTTACCGAATTGCCCTCACACGCGGAAAAGTAAGTCAACAACTAACATATTTGCCTGTGACAGCACTTTTGCACTTTTAGCTGCTAGACAAATGTTGTGTGAATTCTTCCAGGTCATCGCCAGACTTGTTTATTTTTCTCTATCGGGAGGTGTAAAGTACACTTTCCCGAATTCCAGTTGAATTTCGATTATGGAAGGTCTTTAAGATAAGTACACATGAATAGGACAATAGCCCACCTTTGGAAATGACGGAATGTTGTCCTCAGAAAGACGTACATTGGAAAGTGCTGCTTTCAATCAAAAGAACATTAGCGGGAATGCCCTCGGAGCCATAATTATTTTCCCCGTGACAGTAATTTCTTCAAGTTTACTGCCCCTACAGATAATTCACGTTAAGTGGTAAATATCAATTTTTACCGGCTTACATAACTAAAGTAGCCCTTAAAATACAAAATAGAAATTAAGGACTTATCACATCATTTCGCATGATTGGGTAAGGAAGTTCTTTAAATTGTGGAAGCGTCTATCCATTTTGTAAACACAAAAGTATTCCGTGATGTAGTAAACTGCCAAGAGCTGCACTTTCAGTATGCGAACGTGCCCTATGAACGTGTTGGGGGTACAAACAACCACAGGCCGATTTTTCGCCCATGGAATGGCACTGATCAGAGAAACTCCATTTTTCGACAATTCCTTTCTGATCAAAATAACCGTCGAATCTTTTTCGACCCTTTTTCAATGGCGCGTGTGAAGGACGACCTTCGCTGTTTCGGGCAAAACTTTCCCCCGAAAGAGCCTGCAATTGGTGAGTAAACCTTGAAAGATGTTTGGCCGCGATACTATAAGCACTTTCACCGCTCTAACAAAACTTGGTCGAGGATTGAAACGATGAAGAGAGTTTCAATTTATCATCGAGTTGTTGCGCTAAGTACGGCACTAAATACCACGGCATCTTTTATAAACCCAATCAATGAGTACTTGAAAAACTAATAGTTCGAGAGAGAGAGAGAGAGAAAGAGAGAGAGAGAAAGAGAGAGAGAGAGAGAGAGAGAGAGAGAGAAAGAGAGAGAGAAAGAGAGAGAGCAAAGAAGAGAGAGAGAGAAAGGGAGAGAGAAAGAGAGAGAGAGAGAGAGAGAGAGAGAGAGAGAGAGAGAGAGAGAGAGAGAGAGAAAGAGAGAGAGAGAGAAAGGGAGAGAAAGAGAGAGAGAGAGAGAGAGAGAGAGAGAGAGAGAGAGAGATGTTTTTACCCTTCACAATGGGTGAAAAATCACACTTTTTTGTGACCCTGGAAAAGTTCAAAATACAAAGGACAATGGAGTTCTTATTCAAGTGTTTACAACACAGAGCCTGATTACCTTAGTCATAAACAAAAAACTATTTAAGACCTTAGCGACCCAAGAAAAAACCCCAAAAGTGGTTCTCCTTTCCGTCAAAATTTTTCTCCTTTTACACCCTTACTAAAAACCAAAGCTATCTAGAACATTTGAGTTTAGCATCAACTCTAAGAGTCTAAACCATCTTTTAATAATAGTACATATCTGGAAAATATAACCTTATCGGTGAATTGAGCATTTTTTTTTGTCCCCTGTCCTGTTCCCCATTTTCGTTGTTCGTCCCCTTCCGATCGCCGAATGCGTTCACAGGTGTTCCCAGATCGGGCCCGTATTCTTGTGAATTCTTATGAAAAATCGTTGATTGATAGTGACGTGTGAGAATGACTGCCATTCAACAGAATATCTCATTTCGTTTCCTGTTGAAGAAAACGACGTTCTTTGTCCGCGCCGAAATTGACATTGCCCATTGATCGACGCCAGCCCCCTCAGGAAGCGGACGAAGCAGAGATCCCGCCACCGTCGTGGTCCTCAGAGTGTGGGTGATTAGCATTCTATTCTACGCGTGTTTTTGCTTGTTCGCAGGTTGTTTGTGCCATGGCCTAGGCCGAACGCCCTGCACCCCAGCACACCCTCGGTTTCCGTCTATGTCGATTCGCCAGGAGAGAAATCGACCGGCCGTGAAACTTCCTGACAACCTAAGTGCTGTGTCGGCCGTGTTGTTATCAAGTCCTTTTTACTCAGGGCGTGCCAGTGCGGAAAAACAGAGATCCCTCTATCCGCAAAAAATCGTTTCGGGCGACTACATGTCCTCTTCTAGAGGATCGTCGATCACGGTGTGTCACAGTGAAACTTATCATGTGGCTCCCGAAAAGTGCACAGAGGAGTGCTTTAGAAGGCCTTGGCCTATTGTCACTGCTGCCCTTTTCGGCAGTGTTGAAACATATTCTATTTTCGACCCTTGTCCACTTGCTTCCATTGGTAGATTGCCGGGCCGGATGATTATCTCGTTAAAAATGTCAACAACGCCCTTTTGTTATTGCGGTCCGGGCAGACGTCGCGGCTTCTGCCGGTCGCAACTGCCTCAATCGCCCCTTGGTTGCTGATGTAAATCCATCTCCCCTGAATGAAAGCCAGGGAAGTGCCCTTTCAACGAGGCACCCGGAAGTTCAGGCCCCTCGCTAATGACTGATTTAGGCAGGGGATTGGGCTCCTCTATGAGCGACAGTGTTAATTTGTGTTGTCGTCCCCCGCTGGTACCGGTTCGGCCTTGTCGCGAACGCCCATGCATATGTCCTTTGCTGTTCCTCACTCACGCGGCCTTCTCAAGGTCCTCGGCCTTCCCCTTTCACCCCCTCTTTGGGCATTCAAAACCGATCTTTGACTTGAAGCGCGCGCTGCCGAAAGTCCTTTTCAGACACAACAGTGCGGATCTTTGAGCAACGAAATTCTGCGTCCACAGAGCCTAGACTTGGCTTGTTTTCGAGGCCGCCGACGACGGGCGCTCTCCGATTCACTAGAGAACAACTGCGAATGTTTTTGCGCTGTGCTTCGGTAATTAAGCTGCAAAGGAATGACTGCATCTTCCCTCCGCCCACACATCCACAACTTTCAATCCCGAGATCAGATGATGTACTTTTTTTATACTTTAAAAGTGTTTTTGGAACTTTGATTTATGAAATTTTTATCTAACAAAGGGCGACCATGGATTGTTCCCGCTACAGTGCATTCATTTAAAAAGGTCATCAAATTAAATTTGACAAATTGCGATCGTCCTTCTCTTTGTCTAATTGAAAGGACTAAGTAGTAAGAACTTTTTGTTTGAAATCCCCAAAAGTTTTAAACCCCTTCACTTTTTTCTCCCCCAGCTGGCTTCCCCTTTCGAAAGTGACCACACATCGAAAGGGTGCGCGACCCTGTGTACTTTGAGAGAGGAAGGAGGGCATGCGAGAGAGTGGAGACCGCCAGGCGACTGAGTAATACACTAGCACTTGGTGTTTTCGCGACCGGCCGTGTGCGCAACGTGTTTGTGTCAAGACCCTGGCAATGGGAAGAGACTCACGTAAAATTAGTCGAAAGTGATCTTTCATTTCCCTTTTTTCTGCTGGCGCCCGCTCGTTTGTCAAAAGGGTGTGTCCCTCGTCTTTTCAACATTTTTCTGCTCCGTCCTTTTTTGGCCAAAAAGTAGATTTCGGTTCTTTTTCTCTCTCAATCGGGTATTTCAAAGTACCTTTAACTGTTGTGTAACCCAAAACAAACATGTTTTCTTAAAAAGGGCACGTTCAACTGCCCGTGAACAGAAATAGCAACGGCTACATGCTCCGAAACTTACGTGACAAGTAATTGAAAACAGCACTTTCGAAACTTCACTAACTAAAGTATTTCGCCATACGTCACTCGGAAATTACTTTTCTAATGTTTAAAAAACAGTTTCATTAAAATACGTATAGTATTGGAATAGACGTTCCCATCCCAGCATTAGTCAAAAGAGAGTCACCAGATGAGTCGGTAAGGTGTGATCCTGTGAAGAGAAGATGTTTGGGCAAATGGTCTTTTCTCGACTTTTAGCACTTGTTAGTTGGAAATAAGGTTAATTTCAAGGAAAAAAACATTTTCAAGGAAAAAAACCAGTTTAGGTAGACTATAGATTCACATTCAAGAAAGAAGGCCTTTCCCAGTACTGGCTCAGTCATTCCATTTTTTCCAATGATTCATTACTATGTTTTAAGACTTCTATGTTATGATATAAAATAGAATTAGATTAATTCCCAACTTCCTGAAAAAGACCTCATAGTTGAAAAGAAGTTCTCGAAAGATCGAACCATCTTTAGGCCCAAAAAGTCCTTCTAAACCCCTTTTCTTAGACAAAGGGCCGGTCCTAAGTAGTAAAACTGTGTTATCTGATAACGACATTTTTCTGAGAGAAAAGATAAATTGTAAAAGCGGAAAAATACCTCAATCTTGCTATAGTCGATGTTTTGAAAAAGTACACCGTGGGCGTTTGTTCCAGACTACCTTGAAGTTGCCCCAGGCAAGGCCATGTTTTTAGAAGGGTGAAACTCCAAAATCCTCCAAAACCCATGTCATTTCCCCAAAAAACCCCGTGTTCTTTTGTTCCCAAAGTACTGTCGCACTATGGACGGTCATTCCTGGCGCCGTCGCGCGAGGATGAGTAAGCGGCTGCGCCGTCTACGCTAAGGTCATGTGCCTCAACCAGCCCCAGAAGTGCGTTCGTATGTATTTTCGTGTACTTGTGGGTCACGTGTTCGGGAAACGGACACCAATGGCTCCGCCCCCTTCATGTCAACGGCAGGGGCGGGGCATTCCGTGCGGACCCAGGCCGCTTCATTTCGGCCCTAAGCCGGACTTTGCCTACGGTAGAGTTATACTCCTATATTCGAACTACTCAAAGGTTGCAGAGTTCTTTGGCATAGGCAAAGGCAAAGACTAACCCACTTGCTATTAAAATATATTTCAAACTCCCCCCGCAAACTACTTTACATTCAATTCGAAATCACGAATTCATTTCGTTGTTGTGTGCTGTTTTGAAAACCGAAAGCAAATTGTCGCTATCTAATCTTCAACACAACTTGCACCTTCAATCGCATGTGATAATCAGTAACCGAGTCGTACCATATGCACTCTTTTGAAGAAATCAACCCCTTTCTCCCCACTCCTTTATTTTTTGTCCAGCTCCTCTGGCTCTAGATTTTCCACTTGTTTATCAGGTCGTCCGTCCGTCTTGCGAAAACACACTTGGCTAAAGATCGCAAAGGGCAGAACGCCTAAACAAGCGTCCCATCTGCCATGCCCGCGCAGTGCAGCTGGCCTTCCATCTCTTTCCACTCCCCTTCCCATCCACGGGCGTTCGTCTCTTACGCTTTTTTTCACTTTTTCTCTGCGGCGACACTGTTTTGCAATTTGCGATAGGAAACAAAATACAGAGGAAATGAATCCATTCAGAAAATCGATCACAGTCACATTCTTTGAATCTTAGCTTACTTCCTCGATTTTTATTCTCCTCGGGTTTCGTACTTTGGTGGAACGGCAACGTCCGCCCGATGCACTGCTGTTTTGCCGATTGCACTACAACCTGTTTATATTGGGTCGCGCGCTGTCCACCGGCCGAAATACTGTGCCGACTAGATCCACTTTTTGAAAGCTTCTTGGCTTTGAATAACGTCCTTGAGACAATCAGAACAAGCTCTTTTTCAGATGGACTCCAACTCATCTCAGCAACTCGGCTCTATGCCCGACCTTACTGCTCTTATCGCCGCCATGCCGGAAGCAATCAGCATGCTCTCCACCATGCCAACAGTGAGTGTTTGATGACTATTCTGATGGCATTCAACCGAAAGTCAGAAAATATCACAGACTTGTTTTGGCTTTGCTATGACTGTTTTGCTGCTACAAACGCAATTAGCCGTTCGTCGGCCGCGGAAAACACGTGAGGCGGCCGGCCGCCCTTAGCTTAAATCGGGCGTAAGGCGCGCACTTCCAGGACAGTGAAAGGGCAATGTTATCGGAATTCCTATTCCCACTAGGGGTCTTATGTAAGCGTTCACAGAACGAATTTCAGGCCAAGCCTTCTGCCGCCTTTTCAACCGGCGACATCCCGAACTTATTCCTCGGGGCTGATCCAATGAACACTACTCTCTCTATGATGCTCCTCCAACAACAACGTCAGCTGCTCTTATCCAGCCTTAACCCTTTCGCCTTTGGAAGTATCCCCGCTGGAATGCAGCATCTTGCTGGTCAAAACGCTATTGATGCATTTACCTTAGCTAATGTAAGTTCAACAGAATTAAGGTATCTAAAGTTTGATTCAGGGTCTGATGCGTCCACTTTCTCAATCAGCGGTCCCTTCGCCTAAGCAGAGCATCACCAACGACATGCGCCCGCGAGCTTTTTCCAGTGCGGCCACACTGCAGCCATCCCTGGTATGATGAAAATAACACGGCGAAGTTGAATTATTCATTGCAGCTGCCAACTGAGAAGCGCCGCAAGCGTTCCCACCAGGACGATGGGTCTCCGATGGAGCGCCCTAAGCCTTTCAATTCCGTTCTGCGAGGACTGGTTGAGTCAGATGAGGAACCCATGGCCATGCAGCTGGCTCCTCCAACTAAGTCTGAGGATGAACGACTTAAGATGGACGCGGCAAGAGGTTGGTAGCCCCCAGAGGTCTGATTCACTTCTTTTAGTTACAGTGCTGTCCCACGCTAGAGAAGAACCTACCCCTCCAAGAAAGAAGTCCCCTGTGGACAACAGCTCCTTCCGTCTGAGGCCTCTTATCCGCGATGAGGACCTCCCAGAATCCGTCGGACCTGACTCCCCCTTCCGTCATCATCCCAAGTACCAGGTAGCTAGGAAACTGAAACTTCCCTGAATGAAGTGTTTCAGAAGAAGAACTTCGGTGAACGACACCCGGACCAAATGGATGCTGTGGCCATGGCTGTTGTGAGTGGCTTTTGGCCAGGAACCGACGTCATCTCTTCTGCTGCCACATCCACGGCCGAGAATTCCCCAAAGGGAAACGGTGACTACCAGACCAACTCCCCTGCCAAGACCTTTAACGAAATCCTTGACCAAACCCTCGTTCGAGAACTTGTGGCGGCCGAGTAATGTAATTTATACATATTGTACAAAAGGTACCCCAAAAACCGACCGATAGTGTGTATTTAGCCCAGAAAGCTAGTGTTATTAGTTAGAGCCCGTCGGTTCCTCCTCAGGTTTGTGTGCGTTCCGAGAATTTTGTCTGTGTTTTTCGCTTTAACTTAAGTCTGAAACCCGGCTATCTTCAACCCATCCCAGTTTTCCAATTTATCTCTGTTCGTGTTGCCTATTTTGTTTGTCGCTGTTTGTTTTCCACTGCCAAATCATAAATGTACATTCATGTTTTATAAATGTACCTGAAAATTGTATCGAAGTGGAATTGTGAAAGTGAACTGAAAAGGAACGTGGCAAACACATCGGCCGAAGAATGATTGAGTTGGAAGGATAGTTGCCCTTTTTCTGGGCAAAAATCGTTACTAAGAACCTTCGCCCACAACAACTTCCATTTTAAAACACATTTTCGGGGAAACACTTCAAACTTTTGGGTCTTTTCAATTTGACAACTATGCTCTCGATTGAATTGTACCATAAATCGTGTAATAGACCTTCGAGTTGTTTTTAGACTTATATACTATGAGTCCGTTTTTTTAAACGGAACTTCCGCAGTTTTAAGAAAATTGAGAAAAACGTTTCAACCACGGTTAATGAACTTCCTTTAAAAGCGTACCCTGGCAGGTGGTTTCCGTCAATTAGTATCTACGTCAGCCTATTCTCTGAAAAGTGGAATAACAAAACGCTAAAGAGCAGAATCATTATCATATTCGACGAACACGTCCTTTCTCTGTTCTTTGGGGTACGCAGTGAACACCCGGAGGGCAAGCGCCCCCCCCCCCCCCTTAAAGCATACATCGAGTGTTCAGACCAAAACAGAAGAATTCCAAAATAGGAATTCATAATTGTTATAAAAGAAAGTGCGATATCCTTACTTTCAACCGCCATGTCCTTTCCATCCACAGATCTTTGAAAAAAAGGCTCCAAGGCAGTGGGAACCCATTACGCATACTTTTTTCCACCATACATCAGCCTATTCATCAGCCATTTGCGGGATTGTGGGCAAGTACAAAAAGTAAGTTTTTTTGTGTTCTGAGTAAGAGCCTGACGTTATTAAAAGTGACTCATGAACCGGATAAGCCGATTTTTCTCCCTCACTTCATCTTTGAGCACTCTGAGGACACCAGTCTCGCGCGGAAAAGCAATTCGAAATCGCTCGGCGGAAGTCAGTCAGGCGTCTGGATTATCAGACGCTCCGCAGTGCAAAGTGCAGCTGCACTTCCACGAGCGAATGGCTCTGCTGGGACAACGAGGAGTGTGTAAACACAAACCAAAGCTTCACAGTTTTGCCAGCCTAAGTGGGGGACTTTATGTGGTGATCTTATAGAGGCACTCAGATAACAGCCAGTTGATGAAGCCTTATTGTGAAAAACATAAAGTGCGTGCGTCGGCAGAGCAACCGGAAATCATGTTCGCCCTCTGCAGGCAAAACAAGTCGGCCAAGGGCTGTGGATGTGGATGCCCTTCGCTTAGGGCAGTTGAAAGAACATTTCGAAAGTTCTTCCGGGAAGACTTGAATGAGTTCTTTCTGAGAAAAGGTCCGTTCACAGAAAAAGGAATCTTCCGGGTAAAACAACGAAAACTACTAAGTGCGGTTAACCGTTCTCAATAAAAAATACTTACAATACAGAAACTGAGAAAAAATGCACTTTTTACTGTAAATACGTGGTTAACTTGTTTGAGACAAACAAGCAACAATTAAATTACTTAGCTTTTGTCTTGATGGGAAGGTTCAGGGCATTAAGCTGAAGCCAAAAGTAAAAAATAGAGGGGCCTGCAATTTAAATCCTTAAAATGCCAATACTGTTGAAAGTTTCTTATAAAGATTATATTCGAGAAAACACTTTCAAATTTTAAAAAAATTGACATAAAAAGAACCTTTTTCAAATACGACATAAAACTTTTTAATTTTAATGTTTACAACATTTTATTTGGGCTTTATATTCAAAATTATCACCTTGAATTTTTGAGAACAACAGTTGACATTAAAAGGACCTTTTTATTAAACCGCATAAAAAATCACCTGGGTACTAATTGTCTACTAAAGTTAAAAAATGTTTTTTAAAAATAAAATATGTATGTATCTTTTTAACCTAATCTTTGATTATTTCAAGTTCAGTTTGTACTACTTGCAATAGACTTCTAAACTGTTGCTTTGTTTTCCCCAAATGAGGGGAGCAAATTGCAATATGCCAAATATGTTCGTTCGCTCAGCTATTATAATAGGTTTAGGTAGTGACGTTTTATGGTGCCTGCACTATAACGGAACTGGGACTTCTATTGACATGAACGTCTTTCTTTGTTTCAAGAAAGGGGGGAAATTCAGTCGCACGGAAATGCAGAGGGGGTTTTCAGTCTTTAACTTTTACTTAACTTAGAATCTTCAGATGCTTAGCTCGTTTTGGCTTTCTTTTCATGATGCAGTGATTACACCACGTTTCTTTAAACATTTTCAAAGGTAATTGAAAATAACTGCTTTTTGAAACCAAAATCGGATGCCTGTAAATGAAAGTAACTGCCATAAAGGCTGCTCAGTAGTTGCTTAAAATTGCTTAAAAACTCCCTTTAAAATCATTAACTTATGAAAATTCCACTTTTCTATATTAGATTTCGTGTGTCTGCAATTTTTTGAAACAGTAGAATTTTGTTGTTTCCAACACTGAAAGATTTGCAGAACCTCAAAATAAAGCCTACGTGGACTTTTCCACACGATTTTTTAAAAAATATTTTAAACTTGCTTTTTGCACTTCTTAAAATTATGTGAATAAGTAAATTTTTCTGATGTTGTTATATGAATGTCCTATTAGAGTATCATAATAATTTCACGAAATGGGGCCACGCCATTTTTGGGATACTAGGTTAGTCTTCAAGGATTTTCCAGGAAAGTTTAATAAATACTCACTCTCAGTGGAAATTTTAAAAGAGATCAATAAGTTCAATGAACTTATATATTTTGCGCAAGACGGAATAATTTGAATTGTGCCAAGCGAACCAAATGAAAACAAAGAAATATGAACTTTTCTTTTTACAATCTATTTAAACTTTAAAAACCCTACTTTTAAATTCACCATCTTCCTACATGCGTTATATTTGGTTGAATATTCCCGCAAGTATGCAATATATAAACAACAAAACAATAAATTATGATTCCACGGAGATGCCACTGTTTTCCCAAAACCTAAATTTTTTGACTAGAGCGGTTTCGAAATCATCTTTCCATCTGTTCAAAACACATCTGGTTCCTGGTTGTGTTCTTTGGTATAAAACTACTTGCCAAGTGTAAGAAGAGTTCAACGAACCAGTTGTTTTTTTCTTATCGAAGTTTGTCATTGTTTAAAATACTCATTTTTATACAAAAAAACAAAAGGAGGTTCGTTTCTTTGTTCTTCTGTTCTTTGGAATAAGGCTACCAACCAAGTGTTTTACAACCAATATCTCATAAAGACTTTCATTTCCCCGTATCAAATGTTTATCAACTTCTTAGAATCACTTCTCATTAAACACAGTACCCTGCTCTATCGAAAACAATAGTGCATTCTTCGTGGATTCTCATCCTCTCCTCAATCTTATTTGGCTAATTTACCCTTTCGGGAACAAGACCTCTAATTTACTTTTGTCTTTGCATATTTAGGGGGGCGTACTCTATTCTGCACTTTTGCCCTAAACACTAGATGTCCTATAGGAAGAAAATATTTGTAGCTATAGGCGCACTTCCTTTGTCCGCGGCTTCCGAAGAAGAGGGGGTTAAAAATAACCGATTCAAAATACCTGTTCCATAATAGTGTAAGTGTCGGTGAGGATTCTCAACTTCGCAGAGGGATTCGTCTCACTCGGAAGTCTTTGGAGACTGTCCACCGCCCTTCGGTAGAATTTATCCCGCGCGGTCGTCACAATCTGAACAAAAACTTTTCATCTTCAACAGTTTTGCATCAGGAGACCCAAAATGCCTATCATATTTTTGTGCCTAGACAGGAAATGCTCGGGTGCACTTTTAAAGCCCACGGCACTTTGCCCTTTTGGAACTAGTTTGTGTTCGCTTGTGTTTGTCGCAGAAACGATAAAAACACGGCAGCTTTGAAAAGGGAGAATACATTACTAGCAAAAAAGACATTGATTATATATATTACTAGGGAGAACAGCAAAGGGCCAGTGGATATTTCGGGTAAGACTCATACCTTTTGAGGTTAACAAAAAAAGACCATGGCAGTTAAATTCTGGGTTAAGTAGCCAAACGTTAAAAACAGGTTTTTGGAAAAAAAGAGGAATAATTTCAAAACTTGAACCAAAGACATAAGAAAGGACCGGAGGGGATTCGAACCAATGACCTTCCGTTTTCTAACCTAATTGCTACCCAGTTGAGCCACCCTGACGCCGTTTTGATGTTCCCGCGGCTGGCTTATAATTTGGGACGCGTCAAAATATTTCCACATTGTTCATACAAAGGCATTTTTTTCGGAAGAGGAAGGTCTTAGGAACTTTTCCAAATTGAACAAACACCTTCGGGTACTTTATCAAACGGTCCTAGTCTCCTTCGAAGACTCCACGGGTCCCTTGACAGCCTTTATAGTTAAAGGTGCCATGTCTTGCAATTGCTAGACTAATCAAATGAAAACAAGACATTTTGCAACAAAAACCCGTTAGTTGGAGCTGTGTTGAAGATAAATTTACTATGAGAAATACTTTACTTCATAACGAAAACCGTTGAAATCCATTTGCAAAAATGGGTGACGGTCCCTAAAATAACAAATGCATGCCCTTTGTAAATTCAAAAGGGAAAGATTTGTTATTTGGAAGATGCTAACTTTGTTATGACTCTGAAAGGATAATATTTATCCTTTCATGCAGAGTATTTTTTGCAAAGTGTGGGATGTAAACGCTAGAAAAGCAAGCATACTTAAAAGGGACTGGACCACCACTTTTCGGATATTTAAGATTGAAAAAACTTTTAATATAAAAAATAATTTGTAATTTTGCGTCCGAAACTCACCTTTTTCCAATAAGTTAGAATTTTATCCTTAAAACAACGTTTATAGTTCAAAGCAAGCTAACGCGAGCAATTAAGATCATCTTAAATTTCAATTAAGACAAATCTAAACCAACAGTTAAGTAAAGCAAATCAAAGTGTATTTTAAATGAAGGCTTTTTTGAAGAAAAAAAAACAGAAAATGAAAATTATGGAAACTAACGTAGAGCCTGAAAATAAAAATAATTCTTCCAAATGGAAGAATTTGTTACGTAATTTTATTTTAAGCTACAATTTTTATCATGATTTTAAAAATTAAAAAATTTCATTTCATATAGGTGGCTCTTTTTAACATATGTTCCATCTTTGCGGCTATTTCAATCAAAACTGTTTTCACTTTTGAAATTTAAAAAAAAATTCATTTACTAAGAAGTGTAAACACTAAAGAAAATGTGTTTTAATGCATGGCTTTTGTGTAAACTTATTTTGTCCCAATCAGGTTTGTTGTTTGTGTTTTATCTGAAACTTTGCTTAAGTAACCCAGTAGACATTTATTCTCCCCAGCTGTCTTGGACTTATCCCCCGCTGCCCTTTTCTATCACTTCCTTCCTTGTTTGTGCCCATTGTAATTAACATGTATTACACAACTCGGGAGTTTTTCAAAAGTACGAATTTCCCTCTCCGCTCTTTGGCAAAAAGTACTTTGCGCTTTTGACTACTTGACAAACAAAAGTGCATCTCCCTTAAAACATAGTGGCAAACAGCATCACACCTCCCGATGGTGAAAGTAAAAGGGGAACTTACTATCGGTCGGTCAAGATCTCTCGTGTTTTCTGAAGAAATCGCAATGGGCCAGACTTCTCTGGAAAATTGTCTAGCTAAACTTCTGAAATTAGGTATACCTCTCCACTCCCAAATGGGTCAAAAGCTTCACATCGGTGTGGGCATTCAGGTAAACGGCTTTTCCCCAATATTTGTCTTCTCTTTCGGAGTTGTAAAGAGAGTAGATAGTGAAAAGAATTGGAGCACAACGCACGAAGAAAGACTGAAAAACACAAGCCTTAAAATTTAGAATGAAATGCTACGAATAATTTACTAAATATAGGTACAATATACCAAACATCAGGTAAAAAGACGATTTTTTAAAATGGCTGTTAGAAAATAAACAAAATAACGGTTTATAATGATCAGGTTGGACGGTTTGAAAATAGTTACTACAAATTTATACGTATAACATTTTCTTTTTTTGGAATGTAAATTTATACGTAAAACATTTTACTATCCTTTGGAATGTTCCGAAGAAAACAAGTGTTAGCTGTTTTAGCTGAATACGATTCATATTTTTGATAAGGTTTTGTAATTTTAAATTAAACAAATTCAAACTTGTGGGTTCAGCTTTTGAGCTTTTTGGTTTTTTGAAAATTTATGTTGGACAAAAATGATGGTCTAAAAATTAATTTAGAATAATGAAGATTTACATTTTTTGACATTTTACAATGGTGTAGGATGACCCAAAACCCTTGGGTCCCGACACGAAAAACAGTATACGACTCCAAAATAATTTTATAAAAGTATCATTAAAAAGTAGATTCCAAGAATTCCTTATTTATCGAAAATTAGAAATGAAACTAACTAATGGTATCAGACATGCGGGCCAGCCGTGTATTCTTAGAAATGGCCCTTATATCATCCAAGCAACGATAGTTCAAATCTGCACCACGGCTTGCGTTATTATTTTCTTTATATATGTTTGTGTTAAATAAAAATTAATTCAACAGTTTTGTATTAATACAAAAATTGAAAAAGTTGATAGTGGGACCAACAACTTGTTTACTTTGGTTTGCACCGTTGATGTTTGCCTAGTATGAGCCCCGGACTGGGATTTCTTAGAAGAGGGCTGACCCGGCGATCAGTTACCCAATAGTACCAGGTTTGTAGTTAAAATAGTAAATCTACTTTTTTGAATTAAAAGTTACGTGAAAAAAACTCATTTTAAAACCTAAAATTTAGTTTACCTCGACAATGAAATCACAGCAAGGAACAGGAACTGAAATAAGGCACTTCTTTTGATATCTGAAACAAAATGTTGCTTTAGAAAAAACTTAATTAAAACATATTACTTTATAAAAAACTTGCTTCTTTTCTGGAGAAGAATCCGGTGAAGAAATTATTTCCATCGATTCGTTCGACACAGGAGCATGCGCCCACGGATTTTCAGGCAAATTTGGAAATAGCATTCTAAAAGTTAAAAGAACTATATCCCTTATAATATAACTTACCGAACAACGAAGTAAGTTTCTTCAATAAGGTACCTCGCTTCTAAAACACAGTGATCATACATTATCCTGTGAGCTGAGATGTCACTATATGAAGCAGTTAACACTTCTGTAATTCCGTTGAGAAGTCTTCTTAAGGGGTGGTATGCATTGTCATGTGCCTGATTATAAAATTTTTAAACTTAAGATTTTATTGTATATTACCAATCTCCAGTATTCAGCAGCCCTGTTGTAGTATTCAGAACTCCAAGGAGCCTCGTAATCAGGGATCCGCTCCAGTGAATCGCAGAAGCCTGTGCTCACATCTCCGTAGACAAGTTGTTTTCCCTCGATCATCCCTCTCACAATTCGACTCCAAGTTTCAGTAGTAGAAATAGATTCGCCTTTAAATCAAGGTTGATCAATTGATTTTCCAAAGTCTACCAATTTCTTCCAGTTTAAAAATGTCAAACATTGGGGTCCATCGCGAATAGACAGGTACAGCCCATTCAGATAAAACAGGTCCGTCTCTAAAACGGAAGGTAATTTGGAAATAAATTGTTAGTGACAAATCATACATCTTTAAATTGAACTTTAAACTATCGGAGTCTGTCACACTAGTACTTCTGACAATATTAGTACTTACAGTATTTTATATTTTGTGCGAAAGTGGAGTTTGTTGGATTGGTTCCTATGTTCTAAGCAAGTGTGGCGCAGGTCGACCCGGTAGTCACAAAATCCGCGGCGGTCATGGTCATAAATTTGTTGAGGAACATCGAAATAGCAGGCCGCTTTTTGCGGATTCTGATGACCTCAGGCCGCTTTCTTCTTTTTCTGACGACCTGAGACCACTTTCTGCGGATTCTGGTAATCTCAGGCCGCTTTCTGCGAATTTTGGTGACCTCAGGCCGCGTTTTGCGGGTACTGGTGACCTCAGGCCGCTTTCTGCGGATTACGCCGCAGGCTGTTTATAACGGATTCAGGGGAGCTCATGGCCGTTTTCTTATTTTTCTGGCATTATGCCGCTTTTTGAAGATTCGGTTGAGGCTGATATTTGTCCATATGTATGCTAGGTTTGATCTTTAGATAAGGGTCCAAAACAGAAGGGCCTAAATGACCATCATCTATTCTTATAGCTTCTGTGTGCCACAACAGTTGCAGGTAATTAAAGCAAACATTTAGCATGATGCATGGTTTTTAAGACCACACCAAGTAATTCCGTTTTCTGCACACTCAAACTTTTCAAAATTTAAACGATAATAAAAACCTTACTTTGCAAGCGAATATTTAAAACAAAAAAGTTTGGTTGAATGTGGACCCGAACCCTCGATGTTTGTTTTGTAAGCAACACGACCATATCGTATTCCAGCGTTTGTTTTATTGGTGACTGTTACCCAAAACTCGCAGGACAGTTGTTCCTTTGAAGTCCAATTTTTTGCAATCATTAAGAACAATCAAATGATGTTTGTTGTTTGGGAACAGGTTTTTGTGAACTTTCTGTGTAAAATGTCAGCACTCCTGTAGAATGTGATAATAAATTAACGGTTGAAGGGCCACATTTTGCGAAAGTGCAATTTTCACCTTTTAGATTTATGTATTTTCGGTCGAATCAGTCCTTTGTATCAAGGGAAGATAATAAGTTGAATAGAAGTGGCAAAAAGGCGGAATTCCTACCCGCAGAGCATGCTTCTAACTGGTGAAACGGCAGCGATGGCTGAGGTAATGCTTGCATCCAAGACACGGATTTCGCCTCGAAGAATATTGCCAGTAAATGATCCTTGGAGATAAATGTTTTTCGAAACTTTTAGACGACCCTAGAAGAAGCAATTAAAACTAGAAATTAAAACCATTACCTGCTTTCCGATGTCTCCACGACGATCACTTAGATCAGTGTCTCCTTCATATTCCAAGGCGTCTGAACCATCACCAGGGCAGGTAATGATCCTTCCTCGCTGAAAAAAAACGATAATAATTGTGGTTTGAATGCTCTAAAAAAGGTTATGGCAGGCAAACCGAGTTTTAGCAAACTGGCACTGTTCATTACTCATGGCGCGAAGTTTCCATCAATTTTATTTTAAAATAGAGGAAAACGAGCCTAAAACCCGATTTTCAATTGGCGGCGTGGCGGCCCTTTGGTGTCATGGCGAACACGTTAGACTACAAATTTCGCGACCAGGGTTCAAATCCCGACTCTGAAAGGGTTATCTTACAAAAAATAAATATAAAAAACAGAACAAAAAACATTTACGGGAAAAAAATTCGCAAAATTCAAAACAACATAACATCGATAAATTTAGCTCAACCGATTGATGTGAAAATATTCATTGCTCAGATAACATAATAAATCGTCTAGAGATGGTTTTGGGTTTTCGGAAAATTTGTTCTAATTAATATCATTTTACCCTTTTTAGCGGTCAAACCAATGTTTTATAGGAACCAAATCACCCAATCTTTTTGTGGTTTGCATTGCGACTCCAAGCTTATAATTTCAGTTCAAAATGCCCCAATGTAATGGTTCAAACTAAGATGAGACCCGTTAAAGTAAGACAACCGGGCTCTTGCCTTTCCTGGTTCAACAAACCTTCATTTTATCAGAAACCCAAGTCCCTTCAAACACACATCCATCTATATTGACGACAGTGCCTCGACCATTCAACTTCCCTTCGGAAAACTCGCCCATCCGTTTTTCTCCTAAAAAGAGTGAACTTCCTTTTTAGAAGACTTCTTTTCTTACTGTTGTTTATCGACACTCCGTAACCCGCTTCAACGCCCTCGCGAAAATCTCCAACATGCGTGGATAATCCAAATTTCCTAACCCCAAATCCATGAGGTTTTCCATCTTTGACATATCCATCGTAGGATGATCCGTTGGCATATCTGCTACTTTCCATAATCTCTGTGTGGGCGGTTGTCACCTGATTTTTGCAAGGCCTGTGAGTGAGCCATGATCGAAGATTCCACGAAAGAAGTTCATTTTCTCGCAGGAGCTGGGTTCAACATAGAATGATGAGGTGCTTTCTGAGGGTACCGTTTGGAACATTTGCCCAAATCTGAATAACGGGTATTTTGAAGCGAAAAAAGACTATTCACCCATGGAGACGATCTTCATCGAAAATTCCGTCTTGCACATCACCAGCAACAAGATCTTCGAGTTTACCCCTAAAAATGTGATAATTTAAATGGACTTAATAATTTGAGTGATGCGTTTTCTTATTGGGGAACAACTCCATGATTGTACGCATATCCAAAGTAGTTAGACATCTCCCGCGTTTTTGTGACCTGAGCCAAATAAGGATTTTGAAAGCTAAACTTGAAACAACCCTACAAAATTCCAGACAGAATCAATTCAACTATTAATTATTTGAATTAATTAGACAATAGGATCAGACTGAATCAATTGAAAATGAGATTGTTCCAAAGTTGCCTTGTATGGAATCAAAAAACACAGCATTTTTTAAGTAGAAAATGAGTGTTGGCCGAACAGCAAAACAAAAAGTGGCCAAACTAGTCGCTTGTGGATGATGAAGAACACAACCTTGCGGGTTTCCGTTCGGAACGCACTGCGTTTATAAGTTTTACATTTGAAAAACTTCTCGAAGTTAGTTCTGTCCGCAGACACCCTCTTGTGCTCTTTCATCTGTCTCTCACTGCATTTATTCTCTTAAATTTGGTATTTCTGCATTATTTAGATGTTTAGTCTAACCCAGGTAGTTTGCGTGTGCATGATACGCTCTTGCACGCGTATCGGATAGACAACACAACAAAACGCGCCACCGTTGAGATTTAAACTGTTATACATGTAATAGCATTTTAAAATAATGTTTCTAACTAAATAGTAAATTTAATTTTCAATTTGTTCCGACTTCTTGCAACGTACCACAATCCGATAAGTAGGTTTTGTAACTGCCTAAACATATCTCTTAAAAAGCTTGCTAAAAAGTACTTTAAAAATTCTTAAAAGAAACTTTTCAGATAAACAAAGCGTAGACGTCCGAAATATCATTTTCAATTCCACCAAACTGGATACTCTAACCCTAACAAATTTGCAGAGTGTATTTTGACCGAATTTTCTAGTTTCTGCAGATTTTCTTCAACAAGAAAGAATGTTGAAGACCAGGTTTACTACTGTTCATCAATCACCACCTGCCCTCTTTACTGACAACTACCTTTTCAATTTAGTCAATTTGTCTCTCTGGCTTGAAAATGATGACATATTAAAATTGTCCTTTGAGTTTTTGCAAAAGCAAAATTATTGAGTATTGTGCAAAAAATGAAATCTGTTGGTTGAAACTGTAACAAAAAGGAAATGGTACCTTCCGTGGAGTTGGGCGTTCTTCCAATGCCCTGTGTATCTTTTCTGCCGTAGATGTTCCCGAGGACATTCGGGGGAGAACTCCAAAGTTCCCTTTCGGATGGTAGGCAGTTGTGAACTATCGAAAGAATGATCGGACCAGTATGAACAACATCCAATAAACCAATTCTAAAATTCATTGAACTAAATAACGACTTGTACCTACCGAGTCTTTATTAAACTCTAAGGTAAAGTAGACTTCTGGAGTCTTCAGCGTGACAACATTATCATGTCCTCGTTCTGCCCAAACCAAGTGCAGTGGAAAACTTCTTATGGACGTTTTGAGACCTCGACTCTAAAATAACATTTAAGGGTATCAGCTTAAGTTGTTACCTCTTCTGTAACAAAACAGTCTTGAAAAACGTAAATTGCAATGACCCTGGGTTGAATTAAATACCGCGGTTGTTCAAAAGTGACCGTCTTGATGTCCTGATCTTGGCCGATGCGGAAACAATCTAGCAATAATCGGCCAGGTTGTTTCAATGAAGCCTGAATAAACCTTATTTTGGTTTGCCTAAATAACTGACCAAGCGAGGGTTTGACCACGCTTCTCTTTTTGTTTTCTTCCCCGAAGACAGAGTTTTCTGGAGGACATTGTTTGTCTTTTTCCATTGTCGTAACGCCTTCTGTAGAGTGGTCCGTAAACTTTCTTCCTGAAAGCGACTGATAAAAATATTTTTTTAAACTGAAAGGTAAAACATTTGACTATATTTTCCATATTTGTCCTCCAAAATCTACACCATTGTACCATACTTATGTCTGATGAAGGATGGCTCAGGTCGGGCCCGGCAGAGGTACAGGATTGACCCTCTTCGCCAGGAAAAAAACATTCGGAATTACCCTAGAGCAACTCTTATTTTTTATAACCACTTGCAAAGTTATACTATGATGTTTCTGCAAGTTTAGATTATATTTCAAATATGTATAGTGTGCGCGAAAAACTCGGACGGATCCGAACCCTTGATGTTTGTTTTCCGGGCAACAGCGGAAAGGCCCGGTCCGGACCTAAGTAACTCTGACTGACGCAATTAATCCGTTGGTTTAAGGTTGAAATTGTAAACTTTCTGGATATCACACATATTTTTAATGAGATCGTATATGGTTACTTAATTGGTCACTTCGTAATTTGTTAAAATGGTTTTTAACGCAGATTTATTTTTTATACTTAACAAACAATTAACACAATTGTGACACAAATTTGCCAATAATTTCCCCTATTTACATGTCGAAAAATTAGTGTTTTGCGAGCCCCCTGAGCCTCCTTTGGTCAGAAACATTGTTCTTTGCTTAAAATTTCAAGCGGTACCTGAAAACCAAGTTTTTTGGCCACTTCTGTTGATGCGTATTATTCCGTTATATCATTTTGTGAATAGCAACTTTGCTTAGTTTTTCCAATGACTTTAATAGCAAATTACCCTTGTTATGTTGTCAGGGGAGTTTGTCTTACACGCAATGTATGAGACACCATAGGAACTCTACAAATTTTTATAATACGTACAACACTTTAAAAGACAATTTATTCTAAATGTCAGATAACTTGGTAAAAAGCTTTGGCCGAAACAAAGGCCGAGGCGAGTTTTATGGAAATCCGGCCCTGTTCTACCATTACTTTTCAGATCCTCGAGATTCACAGCCTTTCCCTTATCACATTTAAATAAATACGCCATTTTATTGCCATTTAAGAGTGTACTTTGTCATTTATCGAAGGAAGCCCCCTATGGCGTTCAAAACGTGTAGTTCCGACAATTCTTGCGCTTGAGTCCACGTGACATCCTGTTGTCACTGAGATCAAATCGCAAAGAAAATCTCCGATCACAAACAAATCGGCGATTCAATCCGCCATCAGCTGACTACGCGTGATAGAATTCCACAACCTCCGTGTCTGACGAGTGCATTTTGGAACAGGTTGTCTTCTTCAGCAGAATAACACTTGCTCTCCTTTCTGTCAAAAAGGCACTCAAAGTAGCAAAATTGGAGTAATCGTGTTACGCGTTTTCGGTCAACACATCTCATCGCCTGCAGATAAAAAACGATTTTTTTTCTGAATTTTGTAGTAATGTGGCATAACAATTGGGCAATGCAGAAAACATTTGCGAACACCCACATGGGAACTGACAGGATAGCTAAAGATCTTGTACCTTACGACCTACCAAACTCCTGGCTTTAAAAAAACTATTTTTAAATTAATGTTTAGAGCCGATTTGTGTACCTCTTAGCAGTACATCTACTGTTTTAAACTTAATCTATTTTAAACTGAGAAAAAAAACTAAGTGCATAGGTAAGAATCTGGCTTGCGTCTGACTGTTTTGACTGAGTTGTCCGGCGCTGAAACGGGCCGGGTCTGACAAAGGAGATTTTTCAAGGGACCCCGTCAGAAGTAACAAATTTACTAGTTTTGTTACGGTCATTTTTTCCTTTGTTTCCTAATTGAACCCTCCTTGCCACAACCATCACCTGTGAACCTGTGCAAACACTGCCGTGTTCAGTCATCCCTTAAAAGCGGTCTAAGTGAAATAGCCGCATTCCGCAAATGCCTTAACGAGGAACAGCAGTCCATTAGGGAGGACACAGTGTGGCGAATTCCTCGAAGCCAAGGCGTCGCACCTGTTCACGTGAATCTCGCGCGTTCACTGCGCACTTTAATGACCTCCTAGGGAATGCGCCTCGAAATACCTCTTTTTCTGCGGCAAAATCACAAAGTGGTAAACAAGCGCTGCGGGAGCCCTTGTTCAATCTTGATTCCGTGCATGTAAATGCGGATGGCGTCGCTTTGTGTCTGGGGTGACCGGTCGTTCCTCGGTTTTATCGTCCTTCACTGTGGTTTTTACGCCAACCCGTCTGCTGTCCGAATGGCTCCGCACCAGGCAAAAACCATAGACAAATGACTGTCGCCGTTTGAGGCCGAATGGATATTCAAACTCGCAACTGGTTGTCCCCTAAGTGAGGCATCGTACAGTGCCTTACGGTTGACAATATTGAAGGAAAAACTACCAGGTTTCTTCCAATTGTTCTCCTTTTGGGATCCAAGACTAAAAAAGCGATTGCCCATTGTTTGGAGTGATGTGTCAACAACATTCCTCAATTTGATAACTGAATTAACCTAATGGTCATTACGGATATGGAGTGATTAAAGAAACCAAAGGTACCTTTTTATGCTGATTATTCCTTTTGTGAATAACCGTTTCTTGGAGCGGTGTTGGAAAATAATATGCTAATTAAAAATGGCTCATTAGCATATAAACACCCTTTGGAAAAGAAGCTGATGTTCCCCTTAATGTAATGTTTTATTAAAATGCCATACATGACCTTGGTTTCCACAGATTGGACCCCATATAAACCTACAATTTGTGTTTCGTGAACCAAACAGAAAGCGGTTGATCAAAAGTGCGGCCAATACTTGAGAGCGATGGAATTCGCGAAATGTGATGAGCGGCAAAATCGCCAAAACAACGTTTGAACTGTTTCTATTTCTTAACTGATGAGTTGGTCAAATTGTGTGTAAGCCATCAAAGATAACAGCTTGTAGAAGAAGGGGGTACTTAAAAATTAAGATGGCATTTACAAATGGGGAGGTGTTTCTAGACGACTTCGATATTTACCTAAGCGAGGTTAATCTAATGAGTCATTTACCATTGTAAAGTTTAACCTATAATTGACAAAAACCTTAAAAGATTCTAAATCATATATTATGCTTTACGATTTTCCATATTTCATGAGCAAATACACTGGTTTAGTGATTCCTGCTGGGCCTATTAACTTTTTCGTTTTCGTGAGGACGGCATGCTATGTCAGGAAGCAATCATAGCGGCATCTTTTTCCAAAGCTTTTTATGAAACGTAATTATCAAATTTTGCAGAATGAAAATGGGCTCATGAAAAAGGGTGTCTTTTGATAGGCTTCTAGAAACATCGCTGGGAAAATAGCACACAACTTATAAAGGGAAAAAGGAGGGAAAATATTGGCATAAAAACGGTCAAGGCCACGGATTTGGTTTTTCTATAGAACCATAGTAACACATTTTTGAAAAATTTGGTTCGATCTCAATTTTGGGTTATTGTAGGTCACCCTGCGGAAAATCGAGGTAAACTTTGACCATTGTTAGCCGTATGGGTAAACTACCGTAACCCAAGTTTAGGTAAGTCAAGCGTTTTCTCGAATGAAAGTTTTTGAGAATTTTTGTCACCGTAAATGAAATTCTTTAGTAATTGGGATGTTGACAAATCAAACACAGCATTATAACAACAGGGTGCATATATAAATGTGGCCCTGTTAAGACAATTCGGAGAAAAAAATTGTTTTTCATCTCGGTTCATTTTTCGATCAATTGTGGAACACTTCTGTGCCACATAAACCAAACAAATGACACCTTCGTCACAAAAACGGGTTCGAGGTGTTGTTTCGAGCGCCAACGCCCATAGCCATATCTGTCCATATCGCTGACCAAAAGCCAGGCGTGGTCACTTGATGACTCGGTGACGAATTTGACGCCTGATCGGGGTTGTCTTCGCGTAGAGCGCTATCCATCAAGCACGTCGCGCGGTAAACATAGCGTACTGCGTGTGTTTCGTCTAACGCTGACGCGATCCGACTGAGACGTGTTGCGAAGGATTTTCGCACCCATGGGTGCGTCACTCAGCACAAGAAACAATCAAATCCAAGAATGATAGCAGCTTCTCTCCGTCTCGGAAAGATAAAGTTTCGGATTGTAATAGCATTTCGGGAAACTTTTGTTGATTCTACTTCCTAGGCCTAAAATAGCATTGATAAAAGTTCATTCAATCGTTTCCCATTTCTTTTCTGTCATTCTCCCGAAAACCGGTATAGGTCGAGTCAACTGATTTTCGGGTCGGCGCCAGGCTGGCGCCGGGGCGAGAATTGAGAAAAGACCGGCGTGTGCCAGCGTTTTTAGCGGACACCGCGATGCGAGAATAACAGTTCCAGAAAGAGATGTTAAACCCAGGTAGAATCACAGCCGTTTTTCGTCAGTTGTGGGTAAACAGATAAGGATATGATGGAAGACTTTGTTTAGCTGATTCGTTTACTACTATATTTGGAAAATCTTCATTTTGAACGATTCTGTTTTTTTTTGTTTCGGCAACAATAGAAACTTTAGGTTATAACATCATCTTAAAGACGCAATCTAGTATGAGCATTTATAGGTAGAAAAGTCGATAAATCCTGATTTATATATGAACAAATCGTTAAAAACTGAAAAGACGTTTACAATTGTAAATTTTACAATGCTTAATTGTCTCGGAGTTCACTGTTTAGTGCAAAATAAACAAAACGTGGAAACGTTGTAAATAATTGTAAAATACCCTATATTGAATCACTTCCATTTTGAGCCAAGGTAGGAGATGCGCGGGCGCGCCAGCAAAAACCCTGTCAAAAATCGATATAGACTGAATTTTGTTTTACAAAATATGTATTAGGTCAAACATTTTGTGAAAAGTTTTTCACAAACTTTGGTGTGATTCTAAGTCACGACTAATTTTTCATTCCGCATTGGCACCATATAAGCTTTTTTTGTAACAAATTCTGACTTAAACGACTTAACTTCTATTAAGTTATAGTTGTGAAAACTGAAAATTTAGGCCTTTGCTCTAAATGCACGTTTAAACATAAAAAGTGCCTAAGAATATTTCAAAAGTGGTTTTCCAAATACAATTTGGACTTTGTCCTTAACCATGAAAAGCAAACGACACTCTGCCCCCCCCCCCCCCCCCCCCCATTAAACTTCTTAGTCAGAGTCGGATTCCCTCTCCAATTCGATGTGTAAGATAGAATTTGCCCAATTGCCTGTTTTCGAACCTTGGCTTCACTGGCATTCGACGGTGGGAAAAGTGCCTCATCCATCACTGTAAAACGATCGTTCTTCCCTGTCGCGGCCTTTCAGCCACCGCAACACCGAGCCCCCTTGGGATATAGAAAATCTTCGATTATGATGGCTGATCTAGAGGAGAGCTTTCACTTGTCCTTGAACTTCACGCGATGTTTTCACTGTCATTTTAAATTACGTCTGGTTGAAATCCAGGGGGGACAATTGTAAGGTCAGCAAGCTGTGTAACACGAAAAAGGCCAGTATGATAAAGTCGTCAACGTGATCAGAGCGACGTCGCGGAATTTCTTCGATCAAAACACTGTTCAAATTGTCCCAGAAAAAAAGTGATGGAACCGATTGAACCAGATGACATTCAACTGTTGGGAACAAGGAACGGACTATATAGGAAAAGGCTTTTAAAGTTTAACAAAAAAAGTGAAAATTTTTAAAACAGAACTTCTGAAAGCAAACTTTATATTCAAACTGGAATGTCTTAAAAATCTATAGTTTCCTGGCAGTACTACTTAACCAAGTGTTTCACTCTCTGTTTCTCACTCTTACTCTCTCTCTCTCTCTCTCTCTCTCTTTCTTTCTTTCTTTCTTTCTTTCTTTCTTTCTTTCTCTCCTTCTTTCTCTGTCTGTATGTGTGTCTCTCACTGTCTTTCATTGCCTCTATGTATTGTTGTCTCACAAGCACACACACACACACACACACACACACACACACACACACACACACACACACACACACACACACACACACACACACACACACACACACACACACACACACACACACACACACACAAACACACACACTAACACAATTTACCGTGAGTCGAATGAGCCTTCCACCTTCTAATCTTTACCATTTTCCAAATTTTCAACTTATGTTCTGTGACTGAGATTCATCAAGTATCTGAATAAAAACTGCGAACGACGTTTCAATTGTCGAACCGTTCGTTTGTTAATTTCTGCGAAAAAGTTCCGCGTTCTCTAATTGAATCAAGGCAAAAAAGACAGTGAGGACGTATGAGGTGATGTTTGGTGTAAATGAAAATGATCTGAGCTTGCTTCCACCCAACCATCCGACCATCCATCCGATCGATGTCTATCGCTATAAATTGATAGCGCTCGGCTAAAAATAACCGCGCACACTCTTTCGAGAGAAATTCGAAAGCGCGAAGCCGCGTCGGCATCGAAAGAGATTACAGTGAAGTAAATCCGTCATGATGTTCGATTACCTAGGTCATTAGTGTTTTTTCGCGTCTTTCTGTCGTAATTCCTGACAGTCGTAACTCATAAGTCTAGAGAACGATTCTTCGGAATGCGGCGACATGCCGACACGTGCGTCGCAGACGAAGTGCACCAAGGTCGTTATGGTCCGCTACGAAAGCCAGGAATTGACTTTAAATTTAGGTGGCCTTGGGTGGAAGACAAAAACACAAAGGGCATCCAGAAGTGGAAGATTGGTCGGATTTATGGGTGGACAGATTGCAACAAGTTCTAGTGAACCAAGAAAGGTCCAAGTTCAAACAGGTTAAAAAGTGAAATGAATAGAGAAAAATAAATTTTTACTTGTCGGGCAAATGTTTTTTTTTCTATTTTTTTAAAACCGCAGATTTTGTAAATTTTATAACTACCACAGTCTACTTTATACTTTTTGCGTTTTTGGTTGGTTTTATTGTAACAAACACTTTGTTTCTGAATTCAGTTTTTTTCAAAGTCCAGAAAAACAACGAAAAAGGTTGAGTTGTTCAAAATACCATGCCTCATTGCCAAATTTGCCGCGCAAGTCTATTCATTGAAGTGTGCACTTCAAAATCAAAAAATAGTAAACAATTTTTTAGCTTCAAAACTTGAAACTCCATTCCTTTAGTTTTACGGTGAATTCCCAAGGCTGAGTGATCTATGCGCCCTGTCGAAGACAAGGGGCGTTCCCCTGAAGAACGGCCATGGGTCGGACAAGGAACTCTCTCCTGTCGAAGCCCCGCCCCTCACGGTGGCCCTACTTAAGGCGCTCGGCGGCACGAGTTGACATCCCAAACATGTTCCACATTCTCTTCTGTCTGATGGCACTTTCCCACGCCATGCCCACTGTACCCACAGGCATCTTCCTAGCCGACCCCGATGGTTAGTTTATTTTCGTTTGCCAAGTCAACATGTTTCCTTTGCCTAAACATATTCACTGATAATTCTGTTTCAGTTTCTGAGACCAATCCCGATACTATGGAGGTTGTGCAAGTAGGATCCCAGCTCTTCTTCCGTGATATGGACGGTACCATGGTCCCCCTTGACACCGAGGTTGAGCCTGAGAAGAAAAGGGAAAAGCTTCCTATGGCCAAGAAGGTAATAGACCCTATAGAACTGTCTAACTATTTCTTCTAGGACAAACTTCGTGGCAAGGCTACCCAGCCTCGATCTGTCTTTGACAACGACGAGTCCAAGGATTACGATTTTCTCAGCGGACAGCCTGGAGTGGTCCCTAAGCTCACTGGCTACACTGCCCAAGCCAAGGATGACAAGCTAGCCAACTTCAACTTCGGAGAGGCTCCGGCTGCCATGTCAAACCCTGCCGCCACTTTCCTGGAGGGTGGAAACTTCGATAAGGTAATTTCAAGGCTCAGAACTTAGTTTATGCTACTTTTTCAGCTCCAAGTCCCCAAGTGCAAGATGACTGGCTGCACTGGCCCCATGCCCAACGACGGCTCTTTCACCTTCGCCGCCGAGCAGGGCAAAAACGAAGCCTGCCACCAGACCTTCGTCCCCATGAATGGCTGTGTAGATGGAAAGGGCTACCCAATGGGAATGGTGTGCACCATCTGCTGTGACTGTGCCTCTGACTTCGTGGCGGAGATGAAGAAGACCAATGGATTCAAGAGTGGCTACAAGCCTTAACTCTTCCCTATTTGAGCTTCCCATACGGACCAGGAGTCCTCCACGTAGTCCCAGCGATCTCCCCACGGGTTTTGTATCTCTACTGTAAATACGATTGTATATAATGCAATGTACATACAATTGCACCTTGTTCCTGTTCATGTGCATCAATGAATCTTGTACAAATAGATTGTGACTTCAAATGGGAAACTTTGATCTACAAACAAGAAACGGTGAAAAGTTCTGTCTCTCAAAAACAGGCGAAAGATGACAAACTCAAAATAGAAGCACCACTTTAGTTAAACGTCAATGTTCAAACAGCAGTTTCCAATTGAAAAACCCCATTTCAAAGAAAACGGTTTTAAAGCTGTCGTGTTTTTACAGCAGCGTTGAATTTCACGCATTCTTTGAAGTCCAGCTGTCTCCCATTTTTCTTGTGACAGTTGTTGCCCTCGTGTTCCTTCTTTAATTAATGAATGTCTTACAAGTGCAAGTACTATCATTTTGCAACTGATTGGTCTAAAACTTTTAAAAACGCTTTTTTTCTCGAAATTTTATATGACTTCTTGAAATTCCACCCTGTTTAGACGAGGCGCTAAATCCGGCCAGATACGTGACGGGACGCGAAAACACGGCGTCACGTGTGGCCGAAAAAGGGGACGTCAGCATGGGTAATCCATCAGTCAGCGCTTCGGGTGACCGCCAGCCGAGGATACCCGGACACTGTACCCAAGAGAGCCACGAAAGAGGAGGTTTTTGATCGGCGGCCTCTTGTACTGAGGAGTTAGTGTTTCGGAGACCGTAAAAGGAGGAATGCGTGACGGTTTACAGCCGTTCAGCGACAATTAGAACCCGTTGCTCGCTGGGAGGAATGCGCTTAACGGTCCGGTAATTATGGTCAGATTCCTCCGAACAAGGAAGTGGAGAGACCTACCTCAATCTCGGTCAGCGACTCTCTGGCCTTCAATGAGATGAATGTCAAGAACTGGAGAACCTCGGCGATCAGGTTTTCTGGAAATCGAGAAATGTAGTTAACTACAGTTAGTTGTTTACAAATCGGGTCTTCATTAGTAAATTAATCAGGAATGTGTGACTATCGTGGGCTGTTGTTTATACCACTCGTCTATATTTTCCGGCTGACTACGCCTTGTTTTTCCCGTTTTTAGTAACTGAGAAGTCTGTTTTTGTTCAAATTCTTCATTTTGTAAAATTATAAAAGTAGCCAAATTTTTGGGAAAATTCAGACTTGTCATTAAAGAAAGCCTAAAACAGTGAAAAGTTCAAACGCAGTTTTATTAGTTCTTTAACTTTTATTAATTAATTTTAAGTTGACATTAAAAAAACTGTGAATACCATGTAATACTACTTTTAATTGTATTCAAACCATTTGTAACCTAAATTAAATATTAGTGCATATTTTTCAAGTGCAGTAAAGAGCAATCATATCTTGGCTCCCACCTAAATAATTTAAACTTTGCTACCCAATTGTAAGTCATAAATCAATATTAATAATTGGGTCCCGCAGAGATTTCGCCCCATTCAAAAATACAAAACAGAATTATTTGCATAGCCGCTCCAAATGAACCGTTTAATCCCATGTTTTTACCAAAACTAAGGTTTTAAAAAAATTCAATAAATTTCTCATTAATCAAACTTTACTCAAGTTTTGGGTCATGTAGCGAATTCAAAATATGCAAACACAATTAAACATTTAATAAAAGCAAACATATACTTCATCGATTAATTATGAAAAGGCATCGTAACAGAAATCAACAAAAATAGATTTTTCCGTTTTTCGGGGCGATGTAAAACTTATTATTAGCTTTTACACAGTTGTTTTTAAAGATGCAAGGATTTCTTGCTGTAAAAACCGTACTTTCAAAGGTATGTTAATTTTATAAGGTATTTTGAGCAATTTAATAAAATTTTATAACCTAATTACAAAGAACTTGAAGAGCGGGCCTTTGGCGCAACTACGACCAGCAGGAGCAGGTCCAGGGCCCTATCCTTTGGCTGATTCAACGACAAGTTAGCTATAGATAAGACTTAACTGGTTATCGCTTTCCGTCAAAGTTCTCACTTGGAAAAAGTCGCTTTCAGAATGTTTTCAACCATTTTGAAATATTTAAAAAAATTTAAAATATGCAAACTTGAAAAAAAGACAAAAACTCTTACTTATTGTAGTCTGAGGTGTTGTTGAGTCCACTCCAAATTCAAGGGCCAGCCTTTCAACTGTCTTCTCCATCTCACCTCTGAAACAGAAGTACACTTATTACTTCAAACATGTTTACATTAGTTGTGTGGAGTTGATGCTCTCGTAAGCATCTGCTGTAGAATACTGGGTAACAAAGGCCTCGCAACACGATATGAAGCTGGTTGAAGCAAATAACTCATATGTCCTTACAAAACTTCGTTGTGACAATTTGAGAAAACTATCAACAATTGTTAAAAGTAAACTAAAAATGGATTATTTTTTGTTGACAAATTCAGAAATACCTGCAAACAATTTTAAAGAAACGTGAAGTAGAACTGCTTAAGTCACTTAAAATTTCCGAGTTTTCTTCTGATATGTCTTCTCCCCGAGAATCTAAACAAGTAAATAATTAAATTTTTAGGTCTCCTACTTAAGCATTGAAAGATTTCCAGAAGTCCTTTGAGCAATCTTGACAACCGGAATGCTTTGTGAAAGATCTCTAGCACTTGTAAAACTAAGGATGTGCCCTGCACCTGGAGAACCGTAAGTTCCGAATCTAATCCGAAATCTACGGAAATTTTCAGCTAAAAATAATTTATTTAGATTTTAGTCTAGATTACCTTATCATTTTGTGGAATTCTGGTAACTGCTCGTGTAGCATTTGAATTGTTCCCACAGCAACAGAGAGAAGTAGTTTTCTCCCTCCCTGCTAACAATAGCCATGTGCTGTCTTCTGATGAAAAATGACGGAATACAAATTGCTCGGGCCCCAGCTAAACAGATTTTCTTTATTGATAACTTTGCTTTTTTGAAATCTTTCCTTCAAAAGTCTTGGCCGTTCGAAAAAGAGCTTATCTGCACATGCATGTGATATATTTCGACCCCAAAAGTAAACCTAAAATGAAAAGTTTACATGAAACTCTAGATTGTAAACCTCTCCAGTTACAGTGAGAGCTGAACAGTGGTAGTCTCCACAGCTGACATCCAAGACTGAATTGTCCAGAGAAACAAGACGGGTGGGCCATTTTCTGAAGCTAAGCGTTACGAGGTAAATAAATCTTCGTTTTTAAACGCGACATCCTTAACAGTTAAGACCTTGTCTCGGTAAGGATCGCCTTACAAAGAATTGGGATATTCGCCAAGAATCGTTTACATGAGCTCGATATACATTTGTGCTCTGTAAGATACATATAAATGGGGTTTACATGTTTTTTTCAAATTTTGACGCGTGGCGACATTTAAGGGTCAAAAATTTGTAAGCAACATTATTCCGTGCTGCGCGCTCCGCGGTGTACGGAATACTGTAAAAAATCAATAATCCCCAAATTTGGTGTTGTTGGATTTTAATAAGTTCCTGACAGTGTTTGAGAATATACCAAAACCGTTTTTGACGAATTTACCAAATCATGTCATGTATTTCTGAGGCATGGTCTTAAAGCGACGGGAGATTTTACAAGTTAGGCTTTTTGATTAAAGCTTGATAAAGAAAATATATTGTGATGATCTGCAGGGTTCGAGAGCGCTGCGGCTTAAACCCGTAGCGGATCGGCAGCGCAACGGGTAGTGGTTTAGTCGACTGGGTCTGGTAAACAACTGAAACTGATTGGCGATTTGAAGGTCTTTAATTTTACAAAGAAGTAAACATTAGATCTTTATGTCAATTGACGTGTGCGATTTGGAAAAAGTAACGTTTTGATCACTCAACGAAAACGTGACGGATAACGCAACAATTCAAACAATGCAATGAATTGCATTATACTTTCAAACAGGTAGAGCTAAAAATAGAGCTCTCTAAATATATATGCAGGTTTTTTCATTATCTTGTGCACTTTTGCACAAAGGTTACAAAAAACGCGATACATTAAGTTTTTTTATAAACCTATAGAACATGTGTTTTGTTTTGGTGTAATTACTATTTTGTTGTTGTTGATATCAGAATCTTGTGTTCGCAAATAGTTTTCTTCAGTGTAAACAAATTTATTTTTATTTGTTATCTATTTTTGTAAACAAAACACGGGAAACCATTGACTTGTCAGCTCAAAATAGTTAACGAACGCTGTGATGTAAACTTATTATGGTAACCATGAAATATTTTTTGTGTTACCACTGAAAATACCTTATATAAAACATAAAAGTCGCGTTTAAACTTTTTATTTCAACTTTTATCGTTATCTTCGCTCGTGCGATCTTTTCAACTTTTTCTAAGTACCAGTTGTCATTTGTTTGCTTTGCAGTTTCACGCCCCTGTCTAAGTCACAATCTAAAATCAATTGGACGGACAATAGACAAATGTCTTTCCACCACGCGTAAAGTGCAATTGTTCAATTGAAAGCCAAACCCTCGGTTTCAACACATTTTATTTCTAGAACCTTTCTCTTTCTTTCTTTCTCTCTGTCTCTCTGTCTCTCTCTCTCTCTCTCTCTCTCTCTCTCTCATGAATCTACCTGCTCAAAGTATCACCAAGTCCTAGTTGTCCTTCATCATTCGCACCCCATACCCATACTTCCATCGCCCGCTGAACTTCCATATCTGAACTTTTTCAATAAGTGCTATTACGCAGCTGTTCACCAGATGTTTCTTTTTTCGGAACCTGCACTTCATCAGATTGTGATTCTGCAACGGCATGACGTCACTTTCAATAACCCTAATTACCGTATTCCCTCCTTTTTTCCTCCAGATGAATAGTGTCCATCGATACGAAACTCAGGCTGATATCTCCCGGATTCACAAAAGACACTGATCGTCCTATAGAAAGCTTTGTTTGCTGAAAGTTTTTACCTGAATTTGGCAAAGAAAGCGATAATTCCGGAATTAGTGGAAGGGAAGTTGGGCGATTGTTAACGTCGCTTAATCTAAAGTACTTGTTATTCCTAAGCGACAAGCGGAAAACCTGCTCATTCTTGACATTTTCTTCCTTTGACTCCTACACATTGATCCAGATGATGTAATGCTTTCAATTTCCCAATTGTCACATTGTAATTCAAGCTCTTCAGCAGCCTGAATTTGTTTTGAACAACAAATTCAATTTCAAACGACCTTATCAGCTTCCAGTTTCAAGACCGAAAGCCTAAGCCTTGCGTTTTCTGAACACTTTGGGCAATCATCAAAAACTCTATCTCCTTCGTCACTTTCCGCTGAATCATTCAGGTAGTCTTTTTCCATTTCCTCAACCAGTGCTACAATATGAGATCTGAATGAGCTTTTGAATTTGAAATTGTGTGAAAATTTACTTTCCACAATTGATTTTGCGAACGACGCGTGTTTGCAAAAGAGGCACTTTCTCCACTTCGATGGTCTGCGCAACGGCAGACAATGGAAAAGACCACAGGTGATATTCTTGGTCTATGAACACGCATATGTCCGAAGACGCTGCCGCCTGCCGCACGAACAGCTGTCTGCAAATTTTGTTTATGTCTACGAACACTCACACGCATGCTATCCCTAATCCGCCTCGATTTCCCTACCTCTGAGAGCTGGAAATTGCCACTCCGTGAGAGCATTTCCGGGCAGGGGTGAGCAAAGTGACGCGATTTCCTTCCACCGCTGCGCCAATAAACAAATGAGAGTCGTGTACGAAAAGGCTGGTTCTGGATACATTTGAAACCTAAAAAGTGGATAATTTGTGAAAACTTTTGATGGATTTAAAAAAACTTCCGATAATCTTTGTTTCTGGCAATGTAAGTTAAATTGAGGTACAAGTTTGGCATGTTTGTTTTTAAACGGACCTACCAGGGCCGGTGGTGGCCGTTGGATCTACCAGTCAAACATCTAGGGTTCGGATCCGCACAAATAAAGATTTTTGCGCATATTTTAAACACTTGAAATACTTGCTCTAATAACTGAAAAAACCTTTTTATTTGTAATGAAAAGAACAATAAAAAATTACCACGGTGCGAATCCGAACCCTTCAAGTTTTTCTGCTAGGCCACGATTTTTTCTTTTTGGATGAGTCTTGGACCGCGGGCCTGGTCCTTATTTAAAAAAAACAAGTTTAAGTATTCAATATTACAATTTAAATGTTTGCAACATGTTTTGTTAGTTTAAACTTATTTTAAAAAATGTTGTTAGTTCACAATAGCGTAGTTGGAGTAAAGATTTCTTAAAACTTTCAAAATTCGATTTTTTGGAAAATAATCTTTTTTTATTTATTTTTTTAAATAAAATGTGTATTCAAAAAAAAGATTTGTATTCACTTAAAACAGCGAAAACCTTTTTTATCGTTAAATTCAGAGCGAGACCAACAATATTTTTTCCATAGGTTGGCTAGAGCTTGGTTGAACCATCGTTGAGGTTTTACATAGTCTTTTTTACATACTTTTGAAATTTCACAATTTTCATAAAACATCCGTTTTTTCAAATGAAATTTAGCCTTCCCTGTGATGAAATAATAATGGAATAATGCCGAACGTTTCATCATATGTTTCGACATTTTGAATTCCTCTTTTAATGTGAAAACGAAAATTTTTAATGTGAAACTATATTTCTTTATTTTTGCAATGGTCACCAAAGTTGTTTGTAATTCACAAAACATATTTTTTGTCTGGAAGTCTGGCCTGCCGCTAAACTAAGTTCACAAGGTTTTCTAATAAGTTGCCACAAAGTTTATGAAAATTATCTTTGTTCTAAAACTTAAAAAAAACGATTGCCTTTTTTAATAGACCGTCATCTTCTTGAAAGTGTACGTTTTGCTAACTTAATTAACCCGTTTTTTGGAGATTGTTGGAAAATAATATTTTAATTTAGAAGTGCTAATTAGCTCTTAAAAATGTCCACTTGGATATTCACTTTAGCCAACCATTAAAAAACCTATATTAAGTTTTTGTTTGTCTAAACCTTGACAGCCCCTTTAAAGCCCCAAATATCCAACTTACTAAGTTTCTGAAATGGTTCCCATCCACAAAACCCACATCCTCGTGTTGATACAAGGTCAGGCCATTAT
This sequence comes from Oscheius sp. G VE-2021, assembly GCA_022343465.1. NCBI lineage: Eukaryota > Metazoa > Nematoda > Chromadorea > Rhabditida > Rhabditidae > Oscheius > Oscheius sp. G VE-2021. The sequence continues at coordinate 2,717,960 of JAJQXH010000055.1, forward strand.
CGTCTCGTATCGATGCAATTGAATATCGCTCTGGCCCCATAGGTCGGCTAGGTGACCCAGATTAGAGAGAGCAGGCCGCTGCAATAATCACGTGAATGGGGAATGAACGAATAACGATTGCATAGATGAGAGTGGAAGATATAAATTACAAAGTGCAGGAGCTAAATCAAAAATCCACTGACGAGTGAGTCATTAATACAGCAACTGTTGGGTGTTTATAGTGAGCAAGTAAGAAATTTATTAGATAACAAAAGTCTCGAAGGCGAATCTTACGACAACAACTGAAATTTTTTTCAAAATGAGGTTAATCAATTTCTGTGTCTTTAAATACCGTAATTAGGAGTAAAGTGTCCAAACTAAGTGGTAAATCAGCCATTCTTCTGGTTTCTCATGTTATTCATTTTTCTTTTCTGAACTATGGTTTCAAAATACCTTTCCGGTACATATTGTTTTCGATTCTTGTCAAAGTTCCGCATAACTTTACGTACACGTCACAGATGGAATAAATTTGAATGGGTGGAAGATTAAGGCACAGGCCGTAATCGCGCCCTAACGCGAAAATGAGGGGTGCGGTGCGGCACGCCGCCGCACCTCACCAACTGCTTTCGAGTAGCGCTTGTTGCTTACTTTTCTCCTATTACAGGCATTTGAATGACCGATGCGCGCCAAAAGCGGTGTTCGATTTTTGGTGCTTGGATTATATACCCCACTTTTTTTCCTTTTTTAAACAAAAGTTATCGAATCTCCAGATATTTCCTAATTTATTTGAAAACCAAACGCAGAGATAAGCTAAATGTTTCAGGTTTTCTGGTGGATTTTGGGTCAATAATCCGTTCGGTCTTGGTATTTCTTCTTTAATTTATTAACGTAAGTTTAAATTAACCATAAAACAATATTTCTTTTATATTTTTCATTTAAATTTTTAATCACAAATTTAAGTAGTATGACTCAAACGGAGGAATCGCCTGGAAACATCCAGCCTCCTCAAGTGGATCAAAAGGAAAATGTGGTTAGTTATTTAATACTATAATACAAATACAAAAATATTTAAAAACTAAATTTTAAATTAATTCAGCCTCGTAATTGTACCTACACGATGCACGGAGTGCTTCACTACCTTCAACATGAATGGAGCAAATACGACATGGAGAAGGCCCGCTGGGAAATGGAAAGGGCTGAGCTGCAGGTTTGATATTTTATTAAATTATAAATTTCTGGATTTTCCTAGGCTCGCATCAGCTTCCTCCAAGGAGAGCGTAAAGGTCAAGAGAATCTCAAGGCTGACCTCATCCGTCGCATCAAAATGCTGGAGTACTGCTTGAAACAAGAAAGGTTTGTATTAAAAATCACTAAATTTAAAGTTTATTAAGAGCCAAAAACTACCGACTCACCCACAATGGGGAGGATCCTCCCGTTTACGACGAACCTGAAGCCGATGAAGCTCAAGGTAAGATAATTTAAAAGATAATGTCATACTTTTTGTCCTAGAAAACCTAATTCCCACTGAAGTGGACGCTTACGCTACCGAAGGTGCAGGTGTGGCCGGATGGAAGCAGGGACGACAGTTGCTCAAACAGTACCTTCAGGTGAACCTTATAATTTTTAATTTATTTTATGTTTTTGTTTCAGGAAATCGGGTACAGCGAGACAATCCTAGATGTTCGGTCTTTCCGAGTCAAAAATCTTCTTGGCCTTATTCCTGAAGGAGATTGGCCTTCAAACGATCGAGACGGTCGCAAGGACGGACAGGGAAAGAGGGAGGATGACAGGTTTGTTCTAGTGTTTTATTACAATTTTTGTAGTATCTCAAGCTTTTTTCCTTTTTTTTTTAAAGAAAAGTTGTTTCTTAAAGAACACATTTACAAGCAAATGGTGTTTTTCAATGGGTATAACTTTTAACGCTTGAAATTACAAGGCCAGGACCCAAATCTACTAAAAATGAACCTTAAGGTTGCACTTAAGGCCTTAAAGTACTAAGCTTCTTAACTCGTTTCACAGTTATTATTTTTAAGTTCTGCGAGTTGAGTTAAACTGTTTTTGTCTGTGCCTCCAAATTTCCTAATAATCTCCACAAATTTTAATTTGTGAATTTTAAGCATCATTTTCAATGAGACCGCATTCTTACAAGTTCCTTATCTCTTCCTAAAGTCCCCTAAGATGCACACGTTCTCTAAAATGTGGATCCATGCATTCCCTTTGTTTTGTTTTAACAATTCAAATTGCATAAAAAGCGGGATGGCTTTTTTAATGCAACAATTCAAACAAAGAAAGTATCTCCTCCTTAATTTTGGCCATAAACCAATTAGAATTGTTTTGTTCGGGAACGGGTCGCTTTTTTCTAGCTTTGTTTGAATACAGCATCCAATAAGTTGCCAAATTGTTAAACAAACAAAATAGATTAAAAGAGAAGATGTACAAAATCTGGACGTGTATAAACACTGTTTGGGGAAACACTTGTAAAAGAAAAATTCAAAAATTTACATGAAAATTATTAAACAAATGTTTCAGTGACAACGAAAACGATGACAAGAACAAGAACCTTGATTCTGAAACCGCCGACATTCTGGACAACTCCTTCAAATTCCTGGAGAAGACAGAGACTGACGGTTGGAGCGGACAAAACCAAGATGCCATGGACAGACTGAAGGAACAATACAAGTATTTTTTAATCAAAGTCTTTTTATTAATCATTTTCTTGAAGGAGTGATCAACGCAAACGCCATGGAGGTTATGAAGACCAGGAGGAACTTCTGCGAGCCCAGAAAAACGCCAAGGCTCGCAAAGGAGGACGAGTGACTGTTAACCCCTTCTCCCAACCCTTCCCTGGCCCAGCTGACCGAGGAGAGTTCATGGACATCGATGGAGCCCTAGGAATTAAATCTGATGATCCTCGGGAAATGGACACTAAAACTAATTATGATGATGTAGGTTTACAAAACATTCTTTGATTAAATCCAAATTAAGGAAGATGATGACCCGGCTTTCCGTCAAACTCGCTGGTCGACCAAGGCAACTCTTCGTTCTCATTTGGATTCGGTTAGAGCCATGCAGGTGCGTTTTTCTTTCTTTTCTTAATTTAAAATTTAAAATTCAATCAATATTTTCTTTTTTCAGTTCCACCCAGTTGAACCAGTCCTCTTCACAGCCAGTGACGACGGAACTATAAAGATGTGGAATTTGGACCTACCCAAGAAGGATGACAAACACGGTTTGTGAAATTCTATTTTCTTTTTGAAATATTGAATTTCTCAGGAAGTGCCGATGGAATTGAGCCAATCTACACCTTCAGAGGACATCTGGGTCCAGTTGTCTGCATGGATCTCTCAATTTCTGGAGACCAGCTGTATACAGGTCATTTACAGTAATCTATTTCTAAAAAAGTGAATTTACAGGAGGCTACGATGGAAACGTTTGCTGCTGGAACGTGCCCAGTTCTACTGTGGACCAACATGCTGTATACGGTAACTTTCTGAAATTTACTTTTCAAATTGTAAAATTCAGATCCCAAGGTGCTCTTCGAAAAAATCCGTGCCCACAAAGATGTGATCTGGTCGGTCGCTTATCACTCCTCGGATAATCGCCTAGTTTCCGCCGGTGCTGACAGCATTATCAAAGTTTGGGCTCCAGGTGGCTTTTTTTAAAAGGGCAAAACTAATTTCCATCTAGGAAACTTCGCCGAGCCTCTGATTACGACCATCGTGAGCCCCGAAGGAGTAGGATGCCCTGTTTCCGTAGACTTCGTCTCTACCGAACCCAGCCAACTTCTCATCGCCTACAAAAACTTCCACGCCTGTTTGGCTAATGTGGAAACAGGCCATATTATTAGATCTTTCGAATTTGGACAAGGTATAGAGATCAATTAGACAAATATAAAGTTTAACTTTTTTAGAAGATACCCCCTGTCATCTAACCAGGATCCTGTCTCATCCCACGATGCCGATTACGGTAATTGCAGCGGCCGATAGAAAAATACGTTACTTTGACAATAACACAGGTAAAACTTAGGTTTTAAAATGCGAAAATCATTTTTTTTTCAGGTCAAATGACCACTTGTAATGTAGCTCATATGGATGCTATTTCGAGTCTCTCCATCGACCCGAATGGCCTTTACCTCCTCTCCGGAAGCCACGACGGAAGCCTTCGACTGTGGAACATGGAGAAGAAATCATGTCTGCAGGTAAGGCCTTATTTATTTGGTTTTAAACTTTTTGTTGCAGGAAATTTCCGCTCACCGGAAAAAGTACGACGCGGCCGTGATGTCGGTCGCGTTCCACCCCTCGCGACCAATTATCGGGTCGACGGGTGCCGACGGGTTGGTCAAGGTGTTCACGTCCAGTTCTGAATAAACTGGGTTGTAAGTCGAGGTTGCTTCTGATTCGTTTCCATGCCTTCTCCCCTTCCTATCTCTCCGATTGTTCCGCTACCGTTAGTATTCATTCCCGGTATTCTCTTTGACGGAATCCACCACTTACCTCTCTGCTAGCTAATTCACCGATTGCTCACTAATGACGTAGAGCAGAAAACGTTCGATGTCATACTTAGGCCCCCGTATGTCATATGGTTCTAATTCCACTCCTTCGTCCATTTTACCTTTGTAATAAGTGTTTTCAATAATGCTTTATTCGTTACCATTAAATAATGACAGGTTATCATACAAACTTCATTGTGAACCTACTTATTGATTTACAGGGTACTCAAAAACTGGGTTAGGTTTCCATGATAATTATTTTTATGAATATCTTCCTTTCAGAGTTTCTAAAACAACAGAAAGGATTCAAAATGCCTTTTTAAAAAAACGTGAATTAATAAATTCACAAAATGGCAGGTGGGATTACTGCTTGCGGCGAGTGACGTGGACCATTTTGTAATCAACAGCTTCACGGAGATCTGAAGTAACAAATTAGAAAGCAAAACGAAAACTGGTTGATGATTACAGCTACTTTAGGATGTTGAACGCACACCCTGTGGTCTTTTTCACACTTCCGGGTAGAGGAGGAACGCTGAGGAGAGGTTGCGGTGGCAGAGCCTGAAAACAATTGCGTACTTAGTTTTTAAGCAAACGCAAAAATTTAAAATCAATTTACAAATCAAAAACTGTATGAGAATCCTTTTTTGTAAATTCATAAAAGAAAGGTTAGCTTACAGATGAAGTAGTGGGTGATTTTCTAACAGGTGGCTTGTCACCAGCTTTCCGTGGACTCGACGAAGACAGGATAGGAGTTTCTTTCTAAGCAAATATCATTTAAAATGTAGTAAAAAATAGATTTCACCGATTTGGTTTCGGTGAAAAACTTCTTCTTGAGCTCCCTGTTGCGCTTATTGATGTCGTTGATTTCCTCCTCTAATTGAACATACTCTCCATACAAACCGGTGCCATTGGCACGTTTTGGCTTCGGAAAATTTTAAGTTAACAAAACGAGTTCAAATTCTAAATTGGCATTTAATAATTTGACACAAATCGGCAAAAACTGTCAAACTTACGGGTGAATCAGTAGATCTAGGACTGTTCACTTTTGGCTTCTGGGTGTGTTCATTTGATCTAAAACATGATTTTTTGTGATCTTATGGGACCTAAAAGGTTAAGGTTTGTGAAATAACCTACTCGCTTATGTTTACATAAATGTGAGGTGGATCCTGCCTAGCTTCCAAATCAGTAGGTGCCCGGATAGATAGCCTTTTGCTTGAAGTACCAGGTGGAAGAGAAGCACGAGTTGGTTTTTCCTCCTAATAATTTTGGTACTCCAAACGAGAGATTTCTTACCTCCGGTGGGCGAAAATGAATAGTTTCTCTAGATTCAGTAATCGTCGTTGTTTTGCTCTCTTTCACAATTCGATCGACTTCAAAATTGGATGACACACAGATTTTATTCAGACGTTGTTTGAGTTCCTCAAACAAATTAAACTATCGAACTGTTTATTTGTAACGAACGTCCATGACTGAAGCGGAAGTATCTACAAAAGGTCCTGGTGGAAGATGAAGTTCAAGGTTGCCTTGGGTTGGTTGGAGTTCTATTACATAGGTTCACATCACAACGTGTTCACATTACCTGGAGCCGTTTGTTGACGCCTCAGCTGACGTTCCTGAATTTGCTGGTCAACTTTGGTCTTCTGGGGTTTGAGTTTTTCCTGAAAAGTGGGTATGATAGTAGGTAAATGTGGTAAAACGAAACCTCTAGTTCACTGAGGAGGGCGCTCTTGAGAGAGCGGGAGATGAGAGAGCCACTCTGGTGGGTGTCCTTCTGAATATGAAAGTAAGGCTCCCGCGAGGATTTAAATACACAAAGTTGGTACGTCTTCAGTCCCCCGAAAATTACAAAACGGAGAAAAGAATCTATTATGATTTCCACAAGTGGAAAATTTAAAAATATTTACTGTGGGAGTCATAAAACAAAAATTCTTCAAGGGTAGTGCTACCATACGACACAGAAACCGATTTTTGCTAAAAACTCTGTAAGAAACATTTTTTTATCCAATCACATTTATTCGCCTTTTAGGTCACAATCGAGTTTTTGTCCCCCCCCCCCCAAACATATTTTTTCGTAAGCCCTCATAATGAGCTAAACAATTTGTAACATATGTCAAGACAAGGTTGTGCACATGTGAACTATGAACAGCCGCCGTTATTCTACGGGTGTTAAACGACAGCACTACCACATGAAATAACCCGAGTTTTCTGCGTCTTTTCAATTGCGAGCATGGAAAAATATTGGATTTTAGATTTCCTTTAAAAGACTGAAACCAACCTTTAGAAAACACGGAGAAAATTGTTTTTGAACCACGTTCTGGGGAACTTCAACGGGAGCCACAGTTTGAGTTTCAAGAACACGTGGAGCATCATGCTGTCCTCGCACGACTACAACCTTTACCCCATTTTCAGTCTGGATCAATCGTCTGAACGCCGTTAAATTAGAAACATAAAACAAAAAACCTTATTTCAAGTTGAATAGGCGGTTCAGGCATCAGGACGCTTTCGGGAGAATGGCCGTTTTGAGCGTTTTGTCTTTGAAAGCTGATTCACCATAACCGCCGCCTCTCGTCACCAGGAAACATTTCGGAGGCATTTCAACTTTTATTGGAAATATCATAAAAGGGCAAATAGAATAAATATCATATTTTGGAGCTAATTTACAATTCGAAGCATTCCATGCAGTTTTCACCTCTCCAGCTCAGACAGTCCTTGCACTTGCGAAGGAAACTCTGAAATCGATAACTCAAAATAGAGGATTAGAAAAAAACTCACGGGTCCTTTGATAGAATCACAGTACCAGTGACATTCGGCCATCCACTCCTTGCACAGGGTTTGGAAACACTGGGTAATCATTGTGTCCACCTGGATTAAATTTACACAAAGGGAAGATTTCAGAGCCAAACCTCGGAAACTCTTTTGACTCCGGTTGGGGGGATGTTGTAGGCATCGGAAAGAATGAATGTTGCAAAGAGGACGACTAAAAGGATGCGCATAGTCGCAGTTCCAGAAAGATAATGGCGAGATATCGGCGGAATTATGCGGTGTGAAAGGGAGCGCGCAGGAATGGCTGATGCGTTGCGATCAGCGCTACAGAAGGCATGGGATATCAAAAAAGGCACGTGGAAGTGGGGAAAAAACAAAAGGGTTTAGAAATTTATTTTTTAATCGGTTTTAAAGATAAAACGTAACATTTGGCGCAAATTTTAATGTTGAATTCTTAAAGGAAAAACAATTACTTACGATCTTTTGTCCAGATCAATGCACTCCTCATTCGACTAATCGAGTCTTCCTCTGTCAGCGGCCAGAATACTTTTGACCACTTTGGAAATCTTCTGGGCTTCATGCCAGAATTGCGAAGATTCGCTCCAAGTACGAATCCGAACGATGGATTAACCACTGTACAGCTTTGTTGGAGGACAGGTCGCCATTTTCGTCTAACTTGTAAAACATTTTGAAACTACGTTTAAAAAACTAAAGAAATGCATTACAGGGGGATCGAACCCCTGGCCTGTAGCTTTGTGATCAGGCACTTTTCCTCTGGGCCACTTGACGATGGCGATATGTTGCCAGTGCTGCCGCTTTGGGCAGTGGCGGGTCCTCCGCGGCAGGATACTGAAAACTTTAAACGCGCACAAATCGGCAGATTTGAAGACATACAATGGGATTTGTTTTTAACCACCATATTGGGTTCAATAGGCTAAAGATCATTATTTGCATTCTGGCACGCCATCGCTTCGAGACCCATCAGCGCTATGACCTATGATCTACTTTTACCTAGGGTACCAACATATCAAAAAGTGTTTCGGGGGGTATCAAGTTGGACAAAGGTTAATTTCTCATTAATAATTCGTTGGGTAACTGCATAAACAAACATTACGAGGTTACGAAATCCGTTATGATTGTGGCATTGTGTGGGAATTCAGGATACCCAATTACAAGCAAAATAAAAGATTTTTGTGCATTCTTCGCTTCAGTCGTTTGTTTCTAAACGTTAAAAACCTTGCAACTTCTGGATTTATTTAATTTTTTCGTATTTTACTATTTAATTCTTACAGAAAGTGACTGTCCCGTTGAGTGACTATCCCATTAGCATTTCTTTGTCTGAAAAACCTTTTACTCAGGCGCACTTGCGCAATTCGAAACACAAAAGAAGAGGCCAGATGTTCGCGCCATATCCTCTCAGGCCCGTGTTTCAACGGTGTGTTTTCGGTATTACGATTTGCTATTTTGCGCCATCTTGCCCTTTGTTTGTCAGATTTTGGACCACGAATACACGCGATAAATAATTCTAGGCTAAAATACAATTTATTGTCTTGCTATCTTTGAAGCCTAAGTAAAACTCCATTTATACTGCCTGTTCAACAAATTTTTGCACTTTGCCCTTTCGTTGCGTCCGTTGGCAAATGTCCAGTCTTGATTTTCCCAAGCGATCATGTGACAAAACGCTGCACTTAAATGAGACAATGGTCAAAAGTGACCAGCGCGTGAGACATCTCTTTGTTCTCGTTGTGAAACACCCTTGTTTGTGCGTAGAACCACACGAAATCCATAACCCATAGCTGTTTTACGAATCCCTTTTCTTATTGTTTGCCTGAACTCTGCCAAAGAAACTCTGTTTTATACATATTTGTTTTAATTTTTTACGTTTCTTATGTGCGACATGAAAACAAGCGTCTGCCCTGCAGTCAACCAAGTGAAACTGTCAGTCACACGACCAGGGTTGAATCCCGACCAATGCACTTTTTTCTCCTTTTAGAAAATAGTTTCAAGGCACAATAGTTGATTGATTATTTAACATTTACAAGCGTTGGCTTGGTTCGGGTGGCAAAACTTCAGATCCTCCTAGAATCCTATGAAATAAACATTTTCCTAATTCCATAATAGCATAGTTCCTAGAAAGCAGTCTAAATTAGAAGATGATAGCGCACCACAACACAATTGATTTCTAAAAGTGTGCCAAACTTCCTTTGCATTCACATTTTTGACCACTGAGTCTTCAGTGAGCTGTTCATAATATCCACCCCTTAGCCTGCTGATCCGAAAATCAGCAGTTTCCAGCTCCCACGGCGTGGACGTGGGGGTGGATGGGAGCCACATGCTAACATGAAAGATGATAGCAGTGTACTAGGGGTATCAGCCAGGACCCAAGATATCGCGCACCGCTGCAACAATACGCGGGTTAATGACCGTCGGTTTAATTACCCAAATTTGTGATGAATACCGCGGCCGGCGGGTAGCCTATGCAATTGTGCGTATATGGTTGAACGGTTAGGGGCCTAGTCTCGTAGGCCGAAGGTCCCTGGTTCGATTCCCTCAAGCAGTATTGTTTTTGATTTTTGGGGAATTTAATTGATTATAGCGGCAAAAGTGGATATGTCAGCAGATGAGTCAGATAAATCTCGATTTAAACAAAAAAAAATCAATGGAAGTTTGAAGACAGACTTCGAGTGAATTCAAAGCGGACTTGAAAAAACGCCTTTGCCTGCATTGAAAGGCAACTTTTCAAACTAAATAATAAAGTTTTTTTTGTTGTTGCAAAGATAGTTGTTTTATTGTCACATTTGTGCCCATTACAATTACAAAACCACTGCATTCTACATCAAACTACCATTTTTGAAATTTCATTCTAGTTTTATCTTTCTGGCTTCTGAATCACTTTTATTATCCTTCCGAAGACCACAACCAGCGTCACCTCGCCGTGTCCTGCTGTGAAATGTCATGTCGAAATGAACGCGATGATGGATGTCGGGATTCAACCCGAATCGATGTCCCGCGAGCTGGGGGCAAGTGCTTCTGCCCACGTATAAAGCCTCTTGTCAGCACTCCCTCGACTAGGCGCCACGGCATCGATTCCCAAGAATCAATGCCAGCCAACTCCAGTTTTGGTCTTCAAATTTCGATCAGGTAAGTCAAATTAGAGAAGACTTGCATAAAGGAGATCTGAAATCAACAATTTCAATTAAATTTGTTTGCCGCCTGGCTCTCGCGTGAGTACATTCCCACGCAATTGTTGTGGCAGGTGGAAACGTTCATTAGCAGTGGGAGCGAATCGAGTTAATTCATTTGCCACTCAGCCCATTTTCAAGGCTTTTGCTTTTCTGAGATTTTAATCTGGCCAAAAAACTTCCATTCCTCTGTAAAATCAATTTTAAAACCATTTTTAGGCATGGTGACAGCGGTGATCCGATTGCCTTCAAAGTCGATGGAGAACGATTCGATGGAGGATCCAAAACCCTCAAATTCGCAGTGGACACAAGATACTGTGTTTGTCTTACTGTAAGACCAGTGATGCAGTTTCAGTGAGTTTCGACTTATTTTGCAATTTGATGTTGATTCAGTTCGCTGCAGATTGGTGGGTGTGCTCTCCAACTGCACACTAATGACCCGAGGAGTGGGCAATACGCTGCGGACTGGACTACATCAGGCATCAGCGTTTGCAAAAAGGGCGTCAGAACGAAGGTCGCCTTCGTGCTCCAGGTTAGATATGATTCCGAACATTGAAGAACATTGCAAAATTGATACGCAAAGAACAGAATATACGACTTCCAATGTGAATCCACTTTGTCTTGTAAATGGGAGCTGTCAATACAAATACAACTAAATACTATAAGTTGAAATGACCTTATCGTATTAGAACAAATGGTTCTTTGTCAGACTCACCCAAACTAATCCGTTTCTGTTTACCCTTTCATGCGCGACAAAAATGCCAAATTAGTCTCTAAGAGAAACCATCATGTTTTTTATGTTACTTCCTTCTTTAATTTTACAAAATGCTTTTGAATAATTGTAGAAATCTTTGGTTTCTGCAATCGGGCAGTAAGACAAAAACTCCTTAAATTTTTTTGTTAATTATATTCCACATTCTTGTGCATAAAAATAGTTTCATGATGATGTTCCGGGTTCTCCAAATTTCAAAACTGCATGCCCAAAACAGCGGGAAATCAAATACACTATCTCACAATTATTACAACAAAAAAGCCAATTCACCAGACAAACAACGAGGGCTCGGGACCGCTAACGTTTTTTTTTAAAAATGAAAATACATTAAAGGAGCTACTATCGTGATTCAGATAATTTGAAATGAGCGCAAAAATTTTGACAAGCAAAATATAATAACTTCGAATCAAATAATAACAGATTTATTAACATAATTCCAATTAATCAAACTTTGTAATTTTGAAACTTTTCAAAAAAAACCTTTAGTAACCTTTGAATGAAAAGTGTAATTTTTCTTTCTCACAACAACATGTTACCGCCTTTTCCATTATAATCAGTTTTAAATTTTTTTTCTCCAGGGTCCCGACCATGTGCTGAAAAAGGAGCTGCAGTGCAAATTCTACCAGAAGGAAGATTCCCATGCCGAGTGGGGTCACAAATTGAACTCGATGGAGTGGAACTGTGGAATCGACGAGGGAGGAAACATGTCCGTCGCCTCGGAAACCTTCAAATGACTTTCCCATTGAAACAACGATGTACTTTTGTGCAATACCGATAGAAAGTGGTGACTTTAGATGTTTGAATAGTGTACACGTATATCTTGCATTCTTTCACTGATCCTGTCCGTTTCATTCTTTCCGTGGCCTTCACTCTCTGGACGAATAAATGCTTCCCTTGTTTTCGGAACGTCGCAAATTGCTTCAGCATGCAAGGAAAATTGCATCGTCACGAGACCAAATTGAGGTGGGCAACAGTATCGCTACATGCACAAACCAACAAGGTGAAGAAGGTTGTTCGAGAGTATCCACCTATTATATTAAATGACAATGTGTCACTAAAAAATTTTAGATTTCGCAAAATCTGTTCAGACAGAAAACTCGAGCACAGTGTGAGAAACAAAAAAGTTGTTTCGGAGAAACTCTGAAAATCAAAACCCGCCGAGATAAACTAAAAAGTATAAAATTTTTAATTGATTTTTTTTTGTGGTTTTTTATCTCGCAAAAATCGGAGAGTTAACCAATCGATCTAATTATTGGCGCCAAACTTACTATGACTATTATCAATCAATTGGAGGGTATTTCGCAATCGATTTCGCAATAGGGGAGAAAAAATTTTTTTGAGCCTGTTATCAATTTTTTTGGATTTTGCTATTATATTTGTATCCAGCAGTTATGTAATGAGGTGAACTAACTTTGTAGCCAAAATGGTACGTTGAGACCAACTACAAAGACAGAAAAGTTTACGAAAGTGCAAAAGTCGACGTTTAAAAAAGTTTGTCGTTTAATAACGACGGCGAGAATCATTCGTTGGAGCTCAGATCTCAAAGGTAACTTTGGATAGCATGTACCAACTGTTTGAAAACAAAATATCCTCAATTTCCTCAAACATGAAAAAATAAAAAATTTTGATGTCACCCGCACTTTTCAGAAATGGAACAAACGACTTGGGCCGTTTTCATTGTAAGTATATATGGTCTAAGTAAACCTACTTTGTAGGGCCTCAATTTAAAGAACGGGTGAGAAAATCAAAAAAATCTTTTTTTGAAATTTGATTTTTTAGCCTCTTCATGTCCCCGAAATTTTTTCCGTTTTTGACGTATTTGGTTGATTCTTAGTTGACACTATAAACAAAACATAACCTTCAACCTTACCAAAAATCAGGAAGATAGCTACACTTTAAACCGTTTTATGAGCTCGCAAAGTAGCTCATTTGTTAAACTTTGGCCGACAAAAGCGAAGGGGTTATCGCGTGAGGGCGCGGTAGGCGACTATATAAGGGTTATCGCGCGCGGGTGCAAGTGGCTTTATAAGACCGTCATATACCATAAACTAGCTAAATAATGTACGATGCTTAGTATACGAGGGTACGGCGGCCTGTTCAGTGAGGTTTATTTAAAGACCGTTCGGAGCCTCCAAGGCGGGGGTCTGGGGGGCGCAGCCCCCCAGCTAGGGTGCGCTTAGCGAGCGTGAGCGAGCTAAGCGCACCCTAGTCAGGTTTTGAGACAATATCTAAAGATCTTATGATCTCTTCTCATTAACATAACAAACAACTATTTATAGGACATCAGTTAAACATTGTTAAAGAAACCGTCACAAACCAATTGCTTTGTATTCGCTTGTGATGCTCATTGCTGTATTCGGCGGGATTGCCCTTGCCGCGGCTGCCGATCTCATGCGGGTGTGAAACTGGCGATGCTACCATGTCAGCCAGCCATTTTTTTTTCAGGAGGGGCATTAAAAATTCCAAGGCAATGACCAAAAATTCGGGTAACCGCTGTATTGGACATGATGCGTAAATGCCGTGCATGTAATTCGTTAAAATGCAGGTGATTCAGCCTGTATTGGCCAAAACCGCCTTTAGAATGAACGAGCTCCCTCGGTAAGGCAACTTCATCAACTTCATCTGATTAGCCTAAAATGTAATGAAGATGTTTATTCATTGAAATACCCTAATTCGTTGCAAACGTGATCCTTACCTTTTGAATTTGAAAGGTTTTTTTGTTTGTTTTTAAGTTATCTTAGTTGCAAAGCCCATCCGCATTCTAATCCGGCGAGTTTTGTTCAAATGGGGCTATTAGGCGCCTGCAAAGAGCACCGACAATAAAATTTGCATTACAAATAAATTCAAATGAATAGGGTACACAGGGAAATTGAAATAAGAAGGTTCTTGCGATCCCATCAACACAACAAAAAAAGAATAGTTTCATTTACATACATTTGGAAATTTACAATTTAGGCGCCTCGGTTGATTTAGATGTTTCGGTTGATGGTTTGCAGCAGAAAGCAATCCATTTTCCCGCATGACATTCCGTTCCTTCGGGGCAGAAGCTAAAAAGTTAAGTTTGGTTATAATTTCCGTTTTCCTCACTTGTGGCTGCAACTACGCCCTCTTAGGACATCTTCTCCCCACCAAACTTTTTCTTTCACAACGGTGCTTCCACTAGGACATTGGGGTGTGTACTCCTTTTGGAAGACATCTGAATCAAGTTGATTCATTTAAACCCCAGTTATTCAACCTTCCGTATCCTTGGGACAGCAGAGACCAAACATAGCTCCATTTTTGCAAATTGAGCCAGAAGGACATCCCTCCGCATTCTGTTCATAGTGACTGCACTGACCGGTTGAGGGCACATTTCCGCCACACGTGAAAAAGTCAGCTGAAAGGTGATGGTTGCGGTGTTTGGACAATGATCTTCAAGAAAGAAGCGATATGACGTGATTGAAAAAGACAATAGAATGGGCGTTCCCCTACAGACGTACAATTATTACACTAGAGAATGGCTTTGCAGAAACCCTTTTCCGGGAGAAAAATACTGATTGGCACGCAAATTAGAGGCACTAAACTGGTTTTCTTTTTCTAAAGATTGGAAGCACACGCAAACTTGGTGCAAACTGTTTGTGGGTGCAAGGTTGATCTTTACGTCTGAAGTTTAGTCTTGCAGAAAACTTGCAAACTTTTAAATTTTCAAACGCTTTCAAAGTGAAAAATTAATTTCACATAACAGCTTGATATTGAGTTTTGGAAAACTTTCATACAAATGTTTGGTTAAAAACCGGGTTAAAATGAAATTTCATGAAATTTCATTTTTTTCTCTCATTTTCTTGGGCCAAACCTTTATCTGTATAAAACTAAATTGATTCATTTGTACCTTCTCGAAATCTAGACTCTGTTTTCTTGTCGTTTTTGTTTTTCGGGGGTCGGAAACCTTTGGCCGCTTTGGGCCGCGATGCGGCAATTCAGCATCCTGGCGTAAAAAATTAAAGAAACTTTTGGAGGGAAATACTGTGTTATTTAAAAAATAATATATGAGACAACTGGAATTTCGCTTTTTTAGCAAACGCAAAGATGGTATTCACAAAATACACAAGACACACAGCGCGTTGTGCCCAAAATGTGTGGTTTGCAAATGACTGGAAGTAACAGGAGATAGCATTATATTAGGGTACCTCTTATGTGATTTTGGACCGCAATTGTATTCGAAATCAATCCTCCTAATTTCCATTTATTAGAAAGAGAATGGTTTTCTGATTCCAAATGTTCTTATGCTTCTAGAACTGATTCTCTGAAAATCTCAGGGGTATGCAAAATGAGGGTCCCCCTTATTTCTTTTGCCCAAGTGTTGTTTTTTCAAAGACAAACTTTAAAAGCTTTAATTACCAGATAGATAATTGCTTGCACATGTGTAAAGTGCTTTTTCCCAAATTGTACCAAGAAAGTCAAAGAGTTGGGTCCATTTTGAGAATAAGTAAAAAAAAGCAAACATACCTGGAATACAGTGCAATCGGCAGAGCTCTTCAGAATCAAAAGAGTTAGGTCCAACCGTCCCCCCTTCATGTCTGTATTTGAAACACATTGCTAATTCGGTGTCGTAATGATACTGTAAACATTTGTTCAAAAAGAATAATGATGGCCTTACTTTAATTGTGTGATTTCCTCCTGTTCCATTTATGGGAGTTCCTAGATCCACTGGAAGATTGCAAAAATCCAAACTGGAATCTTGGGCTTTAGCAAGCGGGGCTAGGAATAAGAAGTAGAGGGGAACCTGCATCTTAGATGGAACCATGGAATGGCGACTGAGGAGACGGTCACGGCTCGTCGATTACAGCGCCAATTGGTGTAAGAAGTCAGCGAACAATGCGTTCAGGCGATGTTTCTTCAAAAACACACGCAGTCTAAGCGAAATTGGTCAGTTTGTCGAGAAACAGTAAATTGATCATTGACATGGTTCCCCTCAGTAGAAGAAAACGAATCTTTGGTGAATCGTTTTCTTTATATATGCATTGTCAGTGTTATCACGGAATGAGTAATTGGAACAGTATCATCAACTTGTGATCGCTTACGTATTGTTTGAACTGTTCTTGACTGTCCACGCGGCCAGCTGTCAGTGGTAAATGTGACTCATTCAAAACAATTTGGCATAGTTTCATAAAACCCTCAGCGGAACTAAGTTTCGAATGGTCTGAATCATATTTCATAGTGAACTTGGCATCTGCGCTGGGTTATTCTCTCTTCCTTTTCAAGAAGTTCCTAACGAGCCAGTCAACTGGGCTAGAAAAGCTTTTGTAAAGCAACTTTGCTCTTATTTGGTAAAGGAACACTTAGGGACCTCTTTTCGACCTGTTTTCATCTATTGCGTTCATTACTATATGCGGTGGGACTACCCTTACCGCCGATATCGTACGGGTGTGAAAATGACAACGCTACCATGTCCGACAACCAAAGTTTTATGCGTCTTTTCAAGTAGGAATATTAAACATTCGAAATTGGCTGTCAAAAAGTCAACAAACCAATAGATTTTACGGACGCGTAAACACAGTGCACTTAGTACGTTAAAATGCAGGTTATCCACTGCTGCAGTTGCCAGGAATGGCAAAATATTGCATTTTGGTTGCAGATTGCTTAGAAACTACGAAATTAAACAACTGTTATTTCTCTACTCGAATTACTTTTAAAGCTCTTCAATCTGAGATAAAGATAAAAAAGGTCCTTGACGGTCTCATTAAGATAAAAAATTAAACCATGAAAATTAAAAAAATTGTTTGGGGTTTTTATTCAGATATAAACTCAAACATGCAGTTGCACGTTCTGCTCGTCCTGGGTTTACGCGAATAAAATGCGAATAGGCTTTGATGTTTTCTCTGAATAGTTTTTTTTCGGATTACGTTATTACTTTTTAAACCATTTCAACTTGCGTTATCTGCTGGCGGCGTTCACCCGTAGGATATCGGCGGTTTTACCAAATGGGCTCAAGCAGCGTCATTTTGCCACTTTGGTGAACCTGCCATTGAACATATTAAAGAAACAGTGTCCAGCTCACTTTGTCAAACTAAAGGTTGCTTAAGTTTGCTGAGTTTATACAATGACGTAAAAAATCTTAGAGGGAACAGTTGGTCAGCCTTGCTATTTTCTTCCGTAAATTCCAGATGTCTGCAATCTCGTGAGCCCAAACCCTGGAGAACGTCTAAATCGCTTCAACACTGTTCCACGTCGCTGCTGCAGTAGTGGGTGTTTGACTACTCAAATGATTTCTTAGCGGTCGCTAGTGTTTGGGCGGGAGTCTTCTATTTGTCGTTTCAGTGAACTCTGCCGCGAAACTCCGAAGTGTCAAGTAATCTCACCTACCGGCAGCGCAACTCAAACAACAGCTATTTACCGTGACTCACAACTTGTATCCTATATAAACAGTTGAAGCGGCAGTCTTCCGATCCACAGCTGCCATGAAAACTACATTCCTTCTTTCTCTAGTCGTCCTCACCTGCCAACAACAGTGTAAGTTTTACATAATTAATTTTACTACATTTTCACAATAAAGACTCAATAAATAGCTCGCAAAATATTTAAAATTGTATCACAAAAGTCTCGAAGCATTTGCAAAAGGCATATTTGAGGCAGTGGATTCGATTTTCGATTTAATTGTGTTTCAACGATGTGGGAGCGCAACTTATTTTATAATTTTAATTATAAACAATAATTTGATTTCGCTAAGATTTTATGAAACGAAAAACATTTTCAAATTATTTTTTTCAGATAAAAAATTTCGAATAAGGATGAATTTTTTTAAAATAGTTTAAAAACAGTTTGGTTCAACGTTTTGTATATTTTGTTCAATTATTTATTTTAAAAAACTTAAACGAGTGCTGTATATTCAAAGCCAACAGGACGACACATCAATATTAAGTCTTTTAATGAAAACTAATTTTCTTCAATTTTTTAAAACATAAACAATAAGTAACTTATCAATAAATTAAGCTTTTTCGAGGTTTCAACACAGTAAAGTTTTTAAGCTTCAAAATTAATTGTATTTTTTCTAAAACAACGAATACAATACTGATGAAATTTTTTATTAATGTTTGGTGGCGCAATTTGAACGTCTTTGAAGCGCGGAACATCCATCTCTACCGCGGATCTTGTAAGCACTGAGTGGCACGGCATCTCCAATGAATCAATTTTGACAAACACCTTGGAGTGTCGTGGAAAACTGAGTCAATAGAAAAATCAGAACAAACAACTGTCAGAATGTGTGCTCGAGATCTGTCACAAACTCCACCAAAGTTTCGAGTTTTAGTTGCAGACGGACAGAATAGCAACGGGCAGTTCGTGCAGCAGTCCCAGTACTACTCTTCTTCCAATAGCCAGGCAGCATCGTCTTTCAACAGTGGCACTTATGGTCAGCCGAACCAGAATCAGGGACAGAACTACAACGGAAATGTTCTGAGGGATCAGCCTCAGGGTGGATCCACCGTTGGTCAATACGGGCAGTTCCCCAGTAGCACAACCCCTATGCCATATGGGCAACAAGGACAGCAACAGGGACAATATGGACAGCAGCAGGATCAGAACCAGTTCAACCAACAGAATCAGTATGGCCAACAGAACCAGAATGGTCAACAGAACCAGCAATTCGACCAATATGGACAGCCAGTACAGCAGAACCAAAATCCGTTCAATCAGCAGCAGAATCAGCAAAATGGGCAGAATCAGTTTGGTCAGCAGAATCAGTACGGACAGCAGCAGAACCAATTTGGAAACCAACAACAGCAAAACCAGTTTGGAAACCAGCAGCAACAAAATGGAAATCAGATGTATGATGCCAATGGAAACCAACAAGGAGGTAGACAATACTAAAGTTAAGGTCTAAAGGCAGTTTTCAGGTTTGACAACTTACCAGAACAGTGGATCCAATACTGGGAACTCAGCTTACTCCAATCAGGCGGTTGGAAACGGAAACACATCCGTCGAAATCAATCAATACTCTTTCAACAATGGAAACTGCCAGTATCAGGTAAATCAAGGGTGGTCAAAGAGGGCCTGGCTGCAACGGGTTGCAGATTTCTGTGGGGTCCTTCTTGGCCAGGACCACCAATGTGCGAAAGTTTTCAAGAGTAGTTTGTTTTTCAGGATGGCTACGTAATCGAAAATGGTCAGCGTCGTCAGGCTACAGACGAGGAGCTTTCTCAAATCTCCCAATACAAACAGCAGATGACTGATTACATGAAGCAGTTCAATGGATACGTAAGATTCTTTTTATTTTAACAAATGACGTTATTTTCAGATGGGAAACTGGATGAACAACCTTTTCCAAGCCCTTCCTTTCAGCGCTGGTCAGCAATTCCCTACGATCCCTACTATGCCAACCATGCCTGAGGTAGGGTTTGACGCAATTTTTTCCGTTTTCGCTAGTTTTGCAGACTCAAAGATTTCAAAACTGTTTCAACATAATTTTTCAGGCTCCTTGCCTCTGCAGTCCTCAGAACTGTGGTCAACCTGGATCCACCCAGCCTGGCACCAATCCTCAGATGGACTACCCTGGACAGCAATATCCCCCTCAGCAGTATCCTCAAAACCAGCAGATGTACCAGAATTCTCCCCAATACAACCAGCCTCCGCAACAACAGCAATTCAACCAACAATATCAACAGGTTAGAAACGTTTTGAGCAGACACGACATTCATTTGTAGCCCTACCAGCAACAACAGCAGTTCAACAATGGAAAGAAGTGAATACATCAAATACAAAATATGCAAAATATAAATATACTTTACCTAGTCGTTGAATTTATTACAAGAATTTGGTCTACAGCATTTGGCTCTGCCGCGGCGTTTCAATTGCAAAAGCGCTGTTCCTGATGGGTTCTTCTCCTCGGACCTGAAAAATTGAATAGTTTTTTTTTAAATTTTCGATAACCCCTTTTTTGTGCAAACGGAATAACCAAAAAGTTAACTGTTTGTGTTGCTTAATAGATTTAGCGTAGTGTATGATCAAACAAAAACTATAGACTACAAACTACACGGTTGTTCAAACGTAACTAGTTTTAAACGCTCAGTTTTGTGTGCTACGCGATTAGAAGTTTATAACAGTTTGAGGTTAAAATTATTTTGCCATTCCACGCCGTGCCCAGCATTTTAAAAAACTACGTGCACGGTGTTTACGCATCCGTCCAATCTATGGATTTATTGACTTTTTGATTGGCTTCTTACTGGGAATCCTGACATAAACTGCCAGGAACTTCTTTTCGACTTGTATTTGCCTCTGTTTCTCAGTATTCCATGAGACGTTACAACCCTTGCCGAAATCACCGATCTCGTACGGGTGGGAAACTCTCGGCGCAACGATGTCAGACAACCAGAGTTATCTGCGTCATTTCAGGCAGAAACATTGAAAATTTGAACGTAACGACAGAAAAGTCGATAAACCGATTGATTGGACGGTCGCCTAAACACCGTACATGTAGTTTGGTAAAATGTTGGTTATCCACAGGTGCCTGTAGCCTGGAACAACCAGAAATTGATTCCTCCCAGGATTGTTCCATTCCCTTAGTTCCCACTAAGTAATCCAATTACTCCTCACCTGTTTCTCCTGCGTGACCTTGGTGACATGGAAATAATTTCCAGGAGCAGCTCCTTCAGGCCTAACCACAAGATCAGCCGTCGATCGTGCCTAGAATAAAACAATAAGTTTTGTCTTTATTTCCGTTACCTCTCCAGCAAGGTTCTCCGCCAAGCACGTAAATTGTCCACTATCAGCAGTTTCAACCCTAACAATCACTAGCGAATGTACTCCATTTCCTTCCTAAACCGATTGCATTTATACATTTGTCAAAACTTTTCTTTACCTCAACAAGTTGAATTTCATCGCAGTTGGGAATTACAACTCCATCTCTCAACCAAGTGACCTTGGGCATGGGATCACCAGTGACTCGGACAGTCCATTTGAGTGAATGACCTTCCAAAACCTCCTCGCTGATCAGGCGCTGCACAAAGTCGGGGGCAATTGTCTTAGCTAAAAGGTTTGTTAAATCTAAGAATTTAAGGCAACTCACGTCGTACCACAAGTTGAGCACTGCTGGTGGCCATGCCGGAATTGTTCTTAGCCGTGCACATGTATTTTCCAGAGTGTTCAACGCCACATGTCTAGAAGATTTGGCTTGAATTTGAAATTCTATTATTTTACCTGGAAAACAAGGACCACCCTGCCTCCGACATTGCTCATTTGCATTTCTCGAAGTTCTCCCATTTCCAATTTGGTTCCATCTTTGGTCCATTCGATTTCTGGGGCGGGCCAACCTAAAATCAGCAATTGTGAAAAACTTTATGAACGTTTTAAACTTAATATAAGGTCTATTCATCTTGACAGCACAGTAACGTTCTTTATTTATTTAGGGCATTCTTCGATATATCCACCACTAGAACACCGTCGTTTTGTTTTTTTGGCGGCGCATGCCATTAGCGGCATCGACGATTTTGTATGGGTTTGAATCTCACGGTCACTTCTAGAAGCACTGCCGCTACACGGGTAAATGTGACATTATTGATTTTTTCTCGTTTAAGACATAAAATAAATGATAGTACAGTACGATACAAGGCCGCCTATGGAAAGTCCAGAATTTACATTTACAGTGCAAATACCTATAAACGAAAATGCGACATGAAATACCAAAAAAAAACTTTTGTTTTTAAGATTTCAAGTCAAAATAAGTCTCTGGTGGTACCTTCAAAGCTTTATGTTTAGCAACAAATGACACGTTCCTAATATTGTTTTGTAATATTGCATGTATCTCGCTAATATTATGTTTTGAGGTTTTTTTATTTCAATTATGAATCGCGATATTTGAAGGTTCCTACCTGTGACAATTCCTTCAAATCTTGCGGTTTCTCCTTCAGCAGCCACTGCAGAAACCAAAGTCTGTGTGAAATGAGGGGGATGTCCGGAAGACCTCTTCTCATCCAATTCATATCGTTCCAAATGCTCTTCATCCCTAGTGTGAGCCTGCTGTAGTCTCTTTGCCGGAGGAGGGGTAACAAGTCTGCTTGTTTCGTGCTTCTGTGGTCGCCTCTGTTCGTATTCAAACATAGCAAACTCCTCGCTGACCTAAAGAAATCCCTGTTTCCGTTATAAATTTCGACGTACTTGAGTATGTTCGGCAGTCTTGGGCTTAGGAGGGACATATTTTCCTAAAGAACGAGGACGAACATGGACTACGGTAAGAGATTCAGTGTAGCCGCGTTTGTTCTAAACATTTCATTTTACAATTCATATGCATTTCCTACCTCAGCCGTTATTTTATAGTAACCTGCTTGTTCCAACTTGGCGTTCTTGATGTGGAGCGCATAGGTATCATGAATAACAGAAAGCTAAAAACGTTTTGACTTGGAAATCAAGGTGGAACTACTTTGCAGTTTTCAGAATCTGTGCGGAGAAGATGATCATTGAAGTAGACGCGGACCTTTGGCCTTGGGTTGCCAACCAAGACGCATTCGATGATGATTTCACCTTCTTCCTCGACGGTGTACTCATTGTGGAACGTTCTGATGAATTCAGGTTCAGTTGATGTGCGAGACAGTCCTGGAATTACAAAATTTCTTTTTTCAGTTGGTGAAGCTAACCGATTTCTTGTCTTTGAAGAGAAGGAGGAGGTGTTGGGGATCCGGTGTAGGCACCATCAGTCCAGAATCCTTCAGCATCCGAGGCCTAAATGGCCCCAATTTTGCAAAATCACTCCACTGTTTTAAAGGAGATGTCAGGGATGCCTTTTTGACTTGTTTTTATTATGTGCCCATTAGTGTTTGCAGCGGGCCGCGGACGCCGATCTCGTACGGGTGTGAAACCCGCGGCGCTATCCTGTCCGACAACCACAGGTTTCTGCGTCTTTTCGGGCAGAAACATTGAAAATTCGAAAGTGATGATCAATTTACCAATGAATTTGACAGGCGCGTAAACACCGTGCAAGTAGTTCGTTAAAATGCCAGATTTCCCCAGGTGAATGGTCGAAATATGGCATTTCAGATTCAGATTCCTCCACAATGACGCAATTAAACCCCAAATTGTTATATATTTTCTTGAATGACTTTTCAAGTACTTTAATATGAGATAAAAACTTAGAAGGTTCCTGACAGTCCCTTTGATCTTTTAACTTAGAAGAAAGTCACTCACCAAAAGGAAACTATCACGCTGTCCTTTCGAAATTTCCGAATGAGCGTATCCCTCATCTGCGTAATACTGAGCCTGAGCCTTCTGAAACAATCTCAGTCTATCGAAATATCAAAAACAAAACCTGTCTGGCCTCCTCTTCCTCATTGTACTGACGGTATGATGTAGTCACAGGACGTCCCATTTCTTCGTGAACCTCACGAACCCATCCTTCACCAGAAGTAGTAGTTGTAGACACTGGCTCTCTTCTCATGGGAATCTTAGACGTCTTCTAAAACATAAATTTGATTGTTTTTACTAATGTCTAACCTGCTGCATGGCGTGAATAGAAGAATCGATTTCCTCCATTTTTCTGGTCGTGCTCTCGGAAGGCACTGTCTTGACAACAACGTTTTGCTAAAATATTCCTTCAGATCTGGAATACTTAAGACCTACTCTCTGCTGGGCACCTTCGGCCTCAGAATACTCTCGGAAAGTAGTGGTAACCGGCTTTCCGGCTTCTTCATGAATCTCCTTTACCCATCCTTCGCCAGAAGTTGTAGTCGAAGTCACAGGCTCCCTTCTTACTGGGATAGCGGTCTTCTACAAAAAAAACAAATTGTGAAATCTATCAATCAATCAATATCTACCTGTTGCTGTGCTTTCATTCTAGATTCCGTCTCTTCAACCGTCTTGGTTGTTGCCTCAGCAGGTACAGACTTGATCAGAATGTTATGCTGGTTCCTGGTGTCTTGTTCTTCTGTATACTGACGGAAAGTGGTAGTAACTGGCTTTTCAGCTTCTTCATGGAGCTCCGAGACCCATCCTTCCCCAGAAGTGGTAGTAGTGGTCACGGGTTCACGTCGCATAGGAATGCGAGAAACCTAAAGAGCGAAAAAATGTGAAAATTGATAACTTTCTCTAACCTGTTGAGCAGCCTTGTGCTGCTGCTCTTCAGAAGTTGTTTTAACCAAAGTGGCTGGTTTGCTTTCAACCGTTCTCTGAAACATACAATTTTAGTTTTAGTTATTCAAAAGATGCTACAATATCACGCTGGTCCTTCTGTTCCTCCTCCTGTTTGTAGGTCCTCATTGTGGTGGTAATAGGTTTTCCAGCTTCGTCATGAAGTTCCTGCACCCAGCCTTCTCCACTTTCTTTGGTGGTTGTTTTTGTCACCGGGATCATCCTTGGCTGAGGAACGATGGCTTGCTAAATAACATACAGTAACTGATTAGAAGTAGGCAAACCTTCTGCACAGCCTGGTCGACAACATTTTCAATTACGGTCTTGGTGCTCAGACTATCTAGACGTTGAGAAACCTAAGGCCGCTTTCTGTGCTAAAGACAAAGAAACTTACTGATTTCGCTTGGTGAGCTTCCGATTCTTCATCAATTTCAGTCCTTAGGGTAGTAGTTTGTTGGGGTTGGAAGAAGCTCTGCTGAGTGACAAATCCTTCTTCATCAATTCTCTGTTTCACGTCAACATCCGAATGACGAGGCTTCTGTTGCAAAACAACATTCTAAATAAAATTCAGCTTGACATTAAATTTCTCTCTTACGTCAACGCGATTGATCTTAGTTGTATCCACTTGTGTGCGGACCCTTTCTGGCTCAGCAACTGGAGTGTGAACTCTCTGAAACACTATGAATAGGTTGATGTGATATACAATACCGCAATGTTAGCGATCTTAGCTCCTTCGGTTGTACTAGCAACCTGAGTTTCAGGAACAGGGGCAGGCCGAATCTGAGCAACATTTCCGATCGCAGGAGCAGCTGAAGTGATAGATGACTGTTGAAGGGTCGGCACAGGAGATTGACGAATTGCGGCAACATTAGCGACAGATCTATCCGCAGGGATGATTTTCGCTTGGTAGCTCTCAGGAATAGGAGTTTGTTGGATAGCCTAAAGCATCATAAGTTACTAAATGTGGTTTTTCTTTCAACTTACCGCAATGTTTTCAACAGAACCGGCAGAAGTAAGAGTGGCTTGATAGGCTTCCGGCACAGGGGTCTTCCTCACAGTCTAAATTTAAGTTTAACTTTTTCACCATGGTTTTCAGACCGCCGCATGTTCAGTGACAGCTCCCTGGGTAGTTGTAGCGGTACCAGTTTCAGGCTGAGGAGACATTCTGACGGTCTAAATTTTTTCAATATTTTAACATGGTTTTCTACTAACAGCAATGTTGAACATCTTGCTCGATGGAGTTGTGGTCGACCTGCGGACATCAGGTTGAGGGGCCTCGTGGATGGCCTAAAATGGGAAAATCTCTAGTTTCAAAGTTATCCTACTGGAACATATTCCTTCTGCTGGGTGGTGGTAGTGACAGCCGCTTCTTGGATAGCCTGAGGAACCGTTGAGCTCATCAATTCATCAACCATCTGGGAGTTTCATAGAAATGGAATCATTTGCACTTACCCTCATATAAGTTTCAGCAGTTCGTTTTTCCTGCTCCACACGCTGCACAGGGGCTCCCATCAGTTCATCAATTTCCTAAACACGAAAGTTGAGAAATCTATGCCATTTATGATATACATCAACCCATCGGTGCTCAGTAACCGTTGTTTTCTTCTTCTGCTCAACAGGAATAGGGGACATTATTGGGGATGGTTGAGACAACTGCTCATCAATAATCTGAAATTTACTTTCAAGGCCGAGTGTAGAAGTGAACTTACATCAACCCATCTCTTCTCACTCTTGATGGATTCCCGATCAATCGATTCGGGGTAGGCGACCCTTTGGTATTCCTGAACTTCAAATTCGCTGCGTTTGGTGGTATCTACGGCTGTTTGCACAGGACGCGTGTTGACTTCTTCGTACATATCCTGAAAGAAGGTTATCAAGGAAAAAGGAAAACGGACGTGTTGGAGGTGATGTTCAGTTGTGGTTGTGGTTGAAGCGACGTGAAGGGTAGCACCAGTGGTAGTTTCTCCAGCCTCGTTTTCAGCCACGACTGTGTAGAGTCCGGCGTGTTCAGATAGAACGGGACTGATGATCAAGCTAGACCATCCATCGGCCTACAAATGGAATCTACAAATGGAAAACGAAAAAGGCTTAAGAAAAGTAGCATCTTTAGCTTCAAATATCTTGTCATTTTTTTGCCAATCAAGGCAACAGTCACATGCAACAAACTACGTGCTCGGTGTTTACGCGCCCTCCACCAATCAATCGGTTCACCGACTTTTTGGTCGTCATTTTCGAATTTTTAATGGTCGCGCTTGAAAAGACGCAAAACTATGGTGGACTGACTTAGTAACGCAGTGATTTTCACACCCGTACGGGATCGGCGACCGCGGCAGGGGTAGTCCCGCTGCAAACAGTAATGGGTACCATTGGTTAAAAATGCAAAACGTTTCTTGATGTTCCTTTTAAACAGTGATGGATCTACCTTCTCTTCCACATGAACATCTCGTGTCTCCACAACCGGAGCACCGTTGAACTTCCACTGCACCATTGGACGAGGTTCTCCTTGGGTAAACACCTAAAACACCCATTTACGGCAACAAGATTTGTAGTTTGTACCTGAAGAGTAGCGGTTGATCCCTCTTCCCAAGTGGTGTTTGTTAGGGCAGGCTGAATAGAGGGAGGGCGAGATGCCACAGAGGATGGTCGAGATATCGGCTTTGGAGGAGGCGGAGGAGGTTGCTTCTTCGGAGCAACCTTAACCTAACTTTACCACACGAAGGTTTCTTGGATACCTTAAGTTGGCAGAAGCTAGTCGCTTCACCATGAACGTTCCTAGCCCTAGTAGAGTAGAAGCCAGTGTCGGTAGCAATCGTGGGTGCGATTTCCAAAGCACAGCGGTCTCCAGAAAAGTCAAGACGTACTCTTTCATCCTCTTTGACAGTTTGTTCCTCCTTGTACCAAACCTAGAAAAATACTACTTGTTTTCTGAAGCTACTCACAACTTCCGGTTCCGGTCTTCCAACAATCACACATTCCATTCTTGCCTTTTCTCCTTCGGTGACACTGATGTTTCGCAGTTGCTGAGCGAACTTGGGTTTGTCCTCCTCGAAAAAGGATGAAGTAGCAGAGCGGGCTGAAAGCAAACTTTTGCAAAGTTTGTTAAAACCCCACATTTGACAGTGAGGCGAGCACTGCTCTCCACAACTCCTCCAGCGTTAGCTGCGCGGACAGTATAGGTGGCAGTGTCTTCGATGAAAGTTTCCTAAACGATGACTCTTTGTTGGTACAAGTGATTTTACCTCGATAACAAGAGAAGCCACTCCATTGACAAAATCTTGACGGTAGTCGATGTTGTTCTTCACGTCGATTCCATCCTTGAGCCAGCTATAAACTTGGTATTATAGAAATTTGAAAGGAAAGTAGGGTCACGTTTAAGAATATCCAGATAAAATGAGATTTTTACCTGATTCTAGGCTCAGGTTCTCCTTCAATCCTGGCTACAAATTCGAAACGGCTACCTTCATCGATCTTAAAAATTCAATTTATGTTTCAAGTTCAACTTTTGGCTTACCTGGGCATCTTGAAGAGTAGTCAAGATCTGAGGAGGATGGATCTTCTCAACTACCTCCTGTTGAGCAAACTCTTCCGTTGTGGTCACAATCTTCTGCTCCAATTCCTTGACCATTTCCTCAATCATCTTTTGCCTCATCTCCGCAAGTTCCATTCTCTGAACTTCTTCCTTGCCTAAAAATCGGCTTATAGATAGTTTTAAAACTTTGTACTCTTGGCTAGATGACCAACTCCGTTGAGCTTATCCGACTGCATTTCCATTGTCTGCTTGAATTCATCAACCCTGCGGCTGAGAGATTGAGCATCCTGAAACCAAAAATTCAAAACAATGGAAGTTTGAGTTTACCTGTTGGGAAGTAACAGCAGTTCCTTGCAGAAGACGAATGATTTCAATGGCTTCCTCCTGCCACATATGAACTTCCTCAATTGTGGTGGCAAGTTTTCTGATCTGAGCCTGTAAGCCGAATTTAAAGCAAACTTAAACTCCAGGTACCTTCTGCTCCTGCCAGTCGATCCATTTGCTGGTAACATAAGTTAGCCTGTGACCATGATCAGTGATAAAGTTGTTCACAGTTTGAATTGCATTCTCAGTTTTCAAGTAACCATCGGTCTTAGAAATCTGCTCAGCGGTAGAAATGAATTTCTCTCCTGGAAGTTGTTTTAAACCAGGTTATATTAAGTACTACCTTGCAGTTTCTCTTGAACTAATGTGTCCTTAATCATCTGGAAAACGTTGTGCATTTGCGAAGCTACACGTTCGTTTGTGAAGTCTCTATTGGTGTCTAGAAGTGACGTCAGCGCATCGAACGAAGATTCCAGATCTTTGGCAAATCGATGAACCTTTAAAGCATATATTTGGGGAGAAAACAGAAAAAAAACCTGTTCAAATGACTGTCCGAGTTGAATTCTATTCTCTAGGGCGTCTTTTGCTCGTTCATATTGGCGTTCGAACTGGACCAGCTCCTCTTGCTCTTCTTTAGTCATTTGGGACTTTTGGTTGAATGCAGCGGCTACAGAAGCATCGCGATTCTAAAAGCCAATTGTGAAAACTTATAGCTTCACTACTTACGACTACTTCAGCAGCAAAGTTCCGATGGACATCAGTAAATTGGATGGCTTCATCTTGCTTCGCACCCATGTCTCCATTTCGTTGAAGGAACTCCACCACAGTTTTCTCCATCCATTCTTTCAATTCCACAAGCTAAACAAACTTTGTCATATTTCTATTAGAATTGTTTACATGTTGGCTGACTTGGCGAGTTCCCGTATCTTTACGAGTCTTGGCCATTTCTTCAAGTTCCTTCAGAGCCATCTCCAACTCTTCGACTTTCAGCTTTACCAGTCGCTGTTCCTCGTGAGTCAACACTTCCTTTGCTGTAACAATAACTTAGTTTAACACTGGTGGAGCATACCGCTGATGTCTTTTCCTTCGTGAATCACACCGGAGGCTTTTTGGCGGGCGAGCGGCGCCAATTCGCCGGCGATCGCAGCATTTGCGTTTTCCATGTCCGAACGCATCATGGAAAGTTGGGAAAGCATCTGAAATACGCGTTTTTAGAAAAATAACATACAACATCGTCAGAATAAAAACTTAATCACATGCAGAAACAAACGTGTGTATGCTTGCATGGGTGTGTCAATGTGTGAGTGTGTACGTGTGTTCATGTGTATGTGTGCGTGTGTGCGTGTTTGTGAGTATGTGCGTGTGGGTGTATATAAGTTTGTGGGCGTGTATGTGTGCAAATGTGTGTATGTGTATATTTGTTTATGTGCATGTGTGTATGTGTGTTAGTGTGTATATGTGTGCGTGTATGTGTGTGTTTCACATCGGTTTTGTTTCGATTTTCTCTGAAAAAAAACATGCTTGTATCACTTGTTATTACATGCGCACACCATTCACATATAAAAACACACTTGGAGGGGTACATTTTATTGGATTGAACTCTAGTAATAACTACAGATAGTAGATAGAAGCCTAAATTGCACAAGGTTGTTACCAGTTAGAGGAAGTGAACATGGGATGTCAACGGGGAATGTAAAACACCGGTTATTTCAAGTGAAAACACAACATGCAGAGTTAGTCAAATTACTTTCTGTTATAAAGAGCAGCCAAAACCACAGCCAGAAAAATGAAAGGGCAGACCGCTTGAGCAGACTGGAAGAATGCCTGGATGCGCTGGGAGCGTCCAAGACGGGTCTTCATAAAGTGAGTGAACTCCTCGATTCGGCCAACAAGATGGGCAACACGGGCCCCATCGGCAACTCCAGAAGCACCCATCTCCAGGAGCTTAGCCTTGTGGGCCTAAAGGTTTTTATAGTAAGACCGACTGGGTAAAATTTACATTTCCTTCCTCAATAAGGCGTCGTTGACCGGTCTCGTTGAGAGCCTTAACTTTCTTCTCCGACAGGACCAACCATTCCTCAATCTAAGAGAAATGAACTTTTAGGTTACGGTGACCAAATACCAGCACAAAGATCTCGTCGGTAACTTCGGACTTGTCGGCGAACTTGTTGGAGCGCCAGGTGTGGTCAACCTTCTCGTACTCGTCAACAACCCTGAAAGAAAGAAAGTTAGCATTAAAATTATAAAGTAATCGGAAATAATTAATAACTTACTTCAACATTTCCTGTTCGATAATCAGACAGGAGGCAAGAATCTCATGGGGCCTCTCAGAATTGTCGTCCAACTGACCGAGCCCTCGAATCTGGGCAATCACAGAAGATCCAACATCGACAGCGGAAGCTGTGGTATCGATGATCTCTTAAAAAACTAACATTTCAAGAAATCGGTATAATTTACCGTCCATAGCCTGCTCAATCTTCCTAGCAACCTCTTCGCCTCCACTTCCCGCCATGGCGCGTCTCATGAGGTCCGAGAGAGAGGTGACCAACTAAGGTTTTTGTTTGTTTTAAAAGTTGATCTTGAGTGTACCTGCTGGTGGTGACGAACCATCCTGTAGAAAGTGAGGGCCTCCTTCAGCAAGTAACCACGCAGCATGAGCTGGCGGTTGAGCTCAGACCACGCCTAAATATAAATGGTAATGTAAAAGTTAAATAAAGTTTTGCATTTTTCAGTCTTGTGAGCCCAAAACAGTTGATTATCTGTTTTATAGATTAGGGGGTAAATTAGCTTATGACATTCATCTTTTCCTTGTTGCAAAGTATTTACAGTGATTGGTTATTGTATGCTTAAAGATATCATTATATGCAAACCCTGTCCAATATAATTTAGAGTTGGTTACATTACAGTTGGTTATAGAGAGGATACAATTGTTTTGTCCGAATCCGAACCCTCGATGTTTGTCTGGCAAGTGGCCTGGCCCGCCTTTCGGCCATTTTTGCGCCTACCTCTTAAGTTTTACGACCTCAAGCAGCGGTAATAGTGTTAAATTAAAAAGCAAACACATGTATAGTTATCGCTAATTATAGTTTTCCAGAAATTCGCAAATGTAACCCTAACGCAGTATTGCGTACGTATGTTTGAGCACAGATTTTTTGTACGTAATTTCGCGCTTGGTGTCATTTGAATGAAATTAGAACTGGCTTCGACTATGAAACATCACAAAAAAGTCTTTAAAAAGCACGATACTATAATAATATATTTCCCTTTGTTTGTGTTTCAATCTTGTGGCGTATCCTTGTTTTTCTCTGTTGCCAACGTGTTGTTTCAAGCGAAACATGCTCAGAAACACGTGTGGCGCTGAGAACAAGATTACACAAGCCATAATTAACACATGGCAAATGATTGGTAATGTGGTTAAAGAAACCCGCCTGGTGAAGGCTCTTGGCCATGGCATCATAGACAATAGCCTCGCTTGGATTGGTCTTTTCGGCTCCCAAGGCATCGGCACGGGTGAGAAGCGCCGCCACCTGATCTTCTTTGGACTGAAAATATCGAATAGCTTGGGGTATATCTTTGGAACAAACCCTGAGCCTGTCAAGGACGTCTTCGTGAATGGTGAGAAGCTGACTGGTCTCCTCAGCATGGGTTCCGATGGAGAGGAGACGGGGCTGCATCTCGTCGACTCGCAGTTGGACATAGCCATCGGACTAAAGAGTTAATTGTTGTACAATTGGGCACACTTATTACCTTACTGCAAATGGACTCACATTTTACTCATTTTAATAGTGATAGCAAGTATTGGATGTTTTTATATGTTTACGGAATTGTTGTTATCCAATGTGGGTGTCAGAAAGGCCCGTATTAGATTAGTTACAAAAATTTGTCTTACAAAAATATTTTTTGGACCCCATGTCGAAAATTCCTTGTTCTCGAGGTATTCATTCGCAAAGTCCTCAAAAACGGGCCTCTATCTAACCCTAGATAGATAAGCTAACGGCCTACGTGTCCGCTGTTTACGGAAATGGTGAAACAGTGTGTAAATGTAAGAGACGCAGATTGAAACATTGTAGTGAATTAACCATCAAAATGACCGTCCCTTTAATGCATTAAAAGGAAACATTTCAAAATTTACGTTTCGTTGACACAAAATAGAAAACTAAGTCAAAAACACTCGACGTCCGAAATTGGTATTTTTCGAGATATTGATTTTCAAAGTGGTGGCAATGACGCCACCAACCGCGGATGGACTTTTTACAGAAACGGCGAAATACCGAAGATTTAGGGATTTGGGACGGCTAGGCCCTAACAAAACTTAGTTGACAAAACTGTTTTTTTAAAATTTTTGTTTCCTTTTCTAGATCGGAACTTGGGTCCATAAATCACAACACATCATGGATCCCAGTCACTTGAAAGATGGATTTAAACAATCCGAATTGCTTTAAAATATTGAAAGTAGTTACCTTCAACAGGGCGATGACCATGAAGGCATGTTCTCCTGCACGAACCGCAATCGTCGAGACGGTGGTGGTGGACGGCGGGACCGCCGGTTGTGCCACCACCTCCGTTGGGGGCATGGTCTGAAACATCTCCCTTCGGAAGCGTTGAGAGGAAAATGGACGTAAAGCGGCGGCCGACACACTCTCGGCCATGACTGTGCGCCTCCGAAAAAAGAGGTTTGTGTGAAAGAACACCGTGACATTTGCAAAATGTTTTGACTAGGACGCCGCGATGGAGGGAAATCGTAATGGATCGACAGAAGGATGAGTCAGAACAGTCGAAAAAGGGGTTCACGTGACAATTTTCAGCTATTGTAAAAAGAAAAACCAAAGGAATGATGAAATCTCAAAACATGTGATTAATATTCAAAATAATGGCGAGATACGAGGGAAGGCGAACACTGGCAGCACGGATTACACCCGGAGAGCATCGGCGCTATCGATCTATCACGTCAGGCAGTTACTTCGTTAGATCGGAGAGGTAAAACTAGATTAATGAGGAATAATTTGGTTTAGGGGATGCTTTACAATGTTTTAAACATGTAAACAAAAAATGTTAAGATTTTAATGTGCGATTGACTGTTTTTCTCATCTTTGGGGGAGATATTTGGGAAGGGGGGCAACTTTTTCCTATAGGCTTTTTTGTTTAGAACAAAAATTATCATTAAGTTTTCCTTTAAGTTATTGTTTTATTTATTAACTTAAGCTAATGTTCTATTGTTTTGCCACACTAAGTCTTTAAACTTAAGATCACTTAAATTGTTTTTTTGTTTTTAGATCCCTATTTTGAGGATTTATTTATTACAGAAGTTTTCATCTAAGAAAAAATTTCTCTTTCAAACGATTGATATATCTTGGACCAACGATCTCTTTAAACAAAAACTACCTAACTATAAGGCAATTTGGGCTTAAGGTCTTAGTTAGGGTTTGATAAACTAGGTGTCCAAATTGAAAAACTCTAAAAGATGTTTTCAAAAACCAATTAGAAAAAGTGTTGAAAACCTGGCGAAAGAAAGAGAAACACGTGGACGCGTGTTGTTTAGCGGAGGAGCAACGGCACCATTGCACTGAGGGGGCGGCTGTAAAGCGAGGACCACTCGCACCTGTGCCGCTGACCACAGAAGCCCTCTGGCCGACCAGAAAGCGCAGGAGAATCGGCAGACGAACAAGAATTACAACGCCCGCTACTACGACAAGAATAAGTTTCTTCGCGCCCGTGCCTCACCAGATGTGAGACATTATTTGAACAAAGTCAGCGGCTGGAAAATCCCTGTTCAATCATTCGTAATTATTAGTGAAGTTTGTTTTGCTAGGTTTTGTCTCAGGAAAATGGTAAACAAACAAAAGCACGTGGGGACAAAATCCCAGCTCTGCGAATCTACTATTGTTTACCACGGCTGAATAAATAAATGACAATAATTCAGATACGACACGTTTCCATAGAAAACTGTCTTCGGACCATAAATATTGCTTTCAGTTGATGCGATCTCAGAACAATTGTTTCTGATTTAACAGGCAGAAGGCAATAGCAAATGGCAATTCGAAACCCGGTCAAGGCCGACCTGGGTTTCTAGATTCTTCGGTCCGGCTCGGTCGATACAGGATGATTCAGATTCGTCAAAACCACTTTTCCGCCGACTTGAAATAATGTAAATGACGATACAAACAGTTTAGTTTATCACGGTCTCAATTTAAGATTCCTTTTAAAGTGAGAGGTCCTTTTTTTGTGCTCCACCGCACAAGAAGACCAACCGCTTGGGATCGGCGTCTGGGGGTCATAGGGTAGTGCCGCTGATACTTTACGGGTGCCCGCAGAGATACATGCGTAGTTGACTACCCAAATCAAAACGATAAACGAAGGCAGACACAGGAAAACAAACTGAAAAATGAAATTGGTAAAACACATTACGATTAAATCATAAAGTCCCAACCATGTGTTCCGTTATCTCCAAAAGCCCATTTTGGCCCACTTCGAGATCTGATTTGAGAGACATTTTTATTCCAATAAATGCTTAAATAATCTACGTTGTGCGCTAAAACAAAGAGACAAACCTGCAGAGTTCGTGACGGTCCCTTTAAAAGAAAATAAGTTTCCTAAGTAGATTTTTTTCTAAAAGCAGATCACTTCAAATATCACGTTATGAAACTTATTAGATGGCATGCCTTCAAACGTTCCAGTGGAAACCCCATTTATGTGTATCAGAGACGAAAAAATTAGTTAATTTGAACATCTTTATTTTTTCAATAGACATTGTTGCAAATTCAGCACAAACCTCAACCATCTGTGTCATTTTTCTGATAATTTAGGATATAAATTCAGTTTCCATTTCTGTTGAAAGAGATAATACTAGTCTTTAAAGCAAACTATTCGCTAATGAAAACAGGTTGATTCTTAAAACAGCCCTTGATTTCATGAAAAGAATGGTTTGGTTTTGAAAAAAACTTCTTTGATATAATTTCATTCACAGCAATTCAACATATTACCGGAATCAAGGATGAATAGGCCAGAAAAGTATACTTGTTATAAAGCTTTCCTCTTTTTCACTGCTTTTTTCGATGCGTGGAAGTCCATTCAAACTACATTCTCCTTTGTTTCAGTTAGTGCAAACGATGGTCACGCGTTTAAATTAACACTTAACGAAAAAATAACTTTTATTCCCCTTTCACTTATGAATGAATACTTTTTCTTTTCCAGGAAAATCTGTCGTCTCACATGTATAATCAGCCTTCGTAGTTGATTCGTAGTCACGACATTTGTATTCGTGACCTAACTACAATCCGGTACATTTCAGCACACTGTCACAAAATCAATTTCAACGAAAATGTAACAAACAATGGAAAATCGACCCAGGCTTTTTTAACGTTTTCGGGTAGCCAGGACACGGCCTTAGCAACAGGGACCACATTTGCCATGGTGGCTTCAGCGTCCGCTTTCGTACTCGGCAACGTAGGCCATTTCCCTATCCTTCCTCTGGGTCTGATCATGTTTGGTAATCAAATTCAGGTGACTTTGTATAACATATTCAGCATTTGGCTGGACTGTCTTCATCATGGGAAGAATCAATGGCTGGGTGCTTATTGAAGACGCAGAAATCGCAGAAGAACTTCCCTCTCTTCTGAACGGAACTGATGAAACCACGACCATTCTCTCAACCTGGGCAATGACCGATCACACCCTCGCAATGTAACTTCTTTTTCTTTCCAGTAGAATAAACGTTATGCGTATTTCCTTCCTTGCCCTCAATACTCCAATCAGGGTCCCCCCTGAATGGCTGCGCACGGTGAGTGCGTAATTAGTTCCATTTCCTGCGGTCAACTGATATCCGTAGTTCCAGCCGGCAATTAGTGTACCTGCAGATATCCACCGCAGTACGAAAGCCTGGAAACTGATTGAGATCGCAGTCCAATTCCAGAAATAGCTTAGCTGGCACGGCGGTGGTTCTCACAGTGGCCGCAGTAATTACTGGTTGGGTCACGAGACACGACTAGTTGTGAAATATCCTTGTTCATGGGAATGTATCAATATAGTCAACTGACTATGATTGTCTTTAATTTATTCGAAAGTATGAAAAAGGAAGAGTGCATGTGAGACGCACAAAAGTTCACAACATCAAACAACTTGAGTATATGAAAATTTATATATTAAACACCTGGTTTGTAATGTAAAACGTTTTACTACGATTACTTTGAATTCGTTTTCTTTAAGATATAAAAATGTCCTACAAACTGAAAAATGCACCTGTTTACGAGAAGGGAGCGGAAGAAAAAAAAGAGAGAAGAGAGAAAGTGACCGACGGACAAAGGGACGGAGCAAGAGAGAGAGAAAGAGAGAGAGAGAGAGAGAGAGAGAGAGAGAGAGAGAGAAAGAGAGAGAGAGGGAGAAAGAGAGAGAGAGAGAGAGAGAGGAGACGACAGACAGAGACAGCAAAATGCAATTTTCCTTCGGACACCACCAACTGGAATTACTCTATTATTTGCCGATTAATGTGTTGGTCTGCAACTTTTCCCCATTGTGCTTCTGCTCGCATGAAATCCCTTGAAATCCCTCCTTTCCTCCGTCGGTGGTCGTTAGCCACCCAGGATTTATGAAATAGATGTTCAATCCCGTAATCAACGCGGCGTACCATGTCCATGGCAACGAAAGAAAGTCTGTTGATTAGATCCGCGTGACTAGCCGGGTGGTCAAAATCACCAGCGCGGTAATTGCTTTTTATGTTGCGAAACATTGGTCAATCTGTCGCAAACGATCAAATGAACGGAAAGGGCAAGTCGAGGAGTTATGAATAGTTCCGCAAAAACAGCGAAGCTTCCGGGAACTGGATACAATTTGCGTGCAGGAGTAACAGAGCAAACTACATTAGCGGCTACGTTCTCAAAAACAAGCATAAAACCGTTTCTTGAAATCATTTTTTAACTGACGCTTGTGTTTAATTATTAATGTTATAAAGAGTTTCGCAATCAGCTACAATGAAGTTCCTGCGAATTTCAATTTTTCTTTTCTGAAAGGTGAAATTATGAAGACTATGGCAAATCTTTGTAATATTGAAGAAACCATATCTCACCTATTTTATTTTCAGGGAACAGCTACAATACCAGACGAACGTTTCTACCATCGTCCTTTTCTTGAAATTAGAAAGCAATTAATAAATATCATATGTTTTTACACTGTTGTTTATGTAGTTTCTCCATTACAGCTGCATTATCACATGATCGTTCTATTTTTAATCAGGAAAACAGTGAACAGAATCAAACGCCTGTAATTACAAATCGAGACCACTGTTCTATTTTCCAGAGACAGCCTGGTGTCTGCATGTGGAAACGTATCATACACGTTATTTTAGAAACCTTGAGATAATAATAAAAAAGAGATTTTCTACTAAAATCAATTTTTTCCTTTACGGTGGATTTTAAAAAAAAATTCTATGACTTTCCGTCCTATAGAAACTACGCAAAATGGCAGATGCTTGAAACATTGTTTGTCCTTCAATGCAAACTACAGGGTCCGTCAGTTTTTAAAATGTAAATTTTAATTTACTAATTAGCCTCTTTATGAGCAACCGTTTCTTGGAGCGGTGTTGAAAAATAATATGCTAATATAATAATTTGGCCTATCTGAAAAAAAGAGGAGTAAAGGATGATGGTCCTTGTAAAGAAACCGTTTGGAATTTACGACAAAAAGAAGTATCTTGACCAGCGTGTGGTTGTCTCTATCTCTTTTTCTTTCTTTCTCTCTCCCTTTCTCTCTTTCTCTAAATACAGTCTATCTATAATAACAAAATTCCTAGTATTCCAGATATTTGTTTTCAAAATGATGAAAATGAGCTGACAATCCGCAAATATTGCGAAATGTTCGACCGCCTGCGTGCCCGCCGTTTACTGAAACAGCGAAGTGCGGAGCAGGTGTGAGAGACGCAGACAGAAACATTAAGTGTAGAAGTGATTAAAAAAGGTTCCTAAAACAAATAAAGCGTATCTTTGTTTCATGTGAATGTTTATGGGAGATTTCTAACGTTGATGTTCACAATCAAAAGTACCAAAAGCAACGCGTAACATAGTTTGTCCTGAACCTTACTTATTGTAAAAACCCTATTCTATTCGGCGTACCTTAACAACCCCTCTCCGACGATCATCTGGCTATGAAAACAACATTTTACAAGCAGTCTGATAAGTTCCTGTAATTATCAATCTAGCGAATGTTGAAATACTACCCCTGCCTGCCCTATGTGCCTGCTGTAATTGATTTTCCTCTGTTTTTCCCTGTGTTCTGGCTCATCCAGGCTCCGCCCAAGGCCCAGTCGACAGGCAGCCCTTCGACAGGCATGCGCCGTCTGTCATCCGATTACTGTAGCTTCCCAAAATCTTGACCTTCATATGCCACTTGGGTTGGTCTTAGTAACCCTGTCAGTCTAGCTATCAGACAAAACAGTGCACCACTAAGGCATCAAAAATCTAAACAAAACCCTGTTGAAAACGTATTTTGAGTAGGATTCTGTTTGCCAAGTCCTAAACAAAGTTACGAAGCTGAAAACAACAGCGAAACTTAATACTTTTCTACTGCCGTTTATGTTATTTACAGTGTCTAATCTAATGATATGGTCTATTAGCTCCCATTTCCAGCGCTTGTAGTTGGACAGTTGCCAATTATAGGCCTGACTTCTGATTTTCACAGTCCTTCGCCAGGCGCCAAATCAGTTGTTTTTCTCATCCTCTCAGACAGGTGAAAGGCTTCTGTAGGTGTTAGTTAGCTGTATTCAGTGATTTCCTGTTTCGCCATAGCAACGCCTTCTGTTTCCAGGAATTGGCACAATTCTTCGGTTCTTACAGTCCTCTTAGTTTTACCCACAATGTCTGTCATTACAGAATGCTGGCCCTTCGCATCTTGAGTCTAATCTTCTTTGTTTCCACCATCTACGCCCTTCGCTGTCATCAGGCGTCAGGACAGTCGGTTGATCTGCCGCCATCCACCACATCCACGGTTGGTGTTAGAACCTTTATCATACTATTTGTATTCAGTGACAAGAGAGACAACAAACAAGAGTAAAACTACAACGGATTAGCTTATATACGTCTATAAACGAATAATCTTTAAAAGAACACTAACACTTTCATCGAGCACAAATGAGCACCTTACGTAATCCCGCATCCAAAAATGGCCTGGAAGTTTCAGGGTTAGATCAGGGTACCGTTGGAACATTTACACAAAGTTTCAGCCAATTGGAAGATGTCAGGTTTTCCCCCTAAGACCTTAATCCTGGCTAATTTAACTTTTTGCTTTTTTTGTTTGTGTTTTTGGAACATGTTTTCCTGTTAGATCAAGACATGTATAATTGTTTGAATTAGTGGTTTACTTCCCAGAACCCGCTTGTAGCGTCGAGGACAATTTTCCGCCGCGCGGCCGATCCTCTACGGGTGTCAGCTGCGGCACTCTTTAACCCTGCAGACGACCAGGGTCGCATTGTTGAATGGGCAGACGCGGTGAGGGAACTGGGTCAAAATTGAATAGCATAAACGCAGGACGCATAGTTCGTAATTTCCGGCAGAAAGTGCAAACGACCGTCGCCAAGCAAGCAACCAGGCTATATAGTATAGATCTACGTTTTGACCTTGATATAATGATAAACTTTCAAATCCCTGACTGTCCCTTTGATAAAGTCTGGTTAATCATATATTCAATGCTCAAACTGGCCAATTATGGAGGTCGTCTTTAGATTTGGGCGTTTTTTTTTCAATTTTAGTGTCATGTGTTTATGAGTCATCCGTTTTAACGGGATTTCCTGCGTGTCTGCCATCCTTGACTACTAGGATTCGCGTCGTCTGCAGGGAACAGAGCAGAGCACAGCAAATGGCATCTGTAAACTATCGGCGTCGTCATGGAAAGGGTTCATCCGACCATTCGCAGCGGGGCCTAGGGAGTAAAACATGAAAAAACCTCGACTGGCGCTTTAAACTAGACTTCAAGTAAACATTATACCGTATTTTTTGCCAATAAATATTTTTAAAACACAAATGTATGCTAATATAAACCTTAATTCTTAAGGATTGCGTCCCTGGAAATGCCCTGACCTGTATGAAGACAGTCACTATGTTGACCCGTACCTACACAAAAACTTGTGGATACGCCAACTGCACTCACGTAAGTCTACACTCTCAGGTGCGGTAAGAACGGCCTGTTTTAGCCCAACGGTGGTGGCCAGACCAACCTACCCGCAACCTGCTTTAACACAAGTACTCCCGGCGCGGAAGCCTACACTTGCTGTTGCTACGGTGATGGGTAAGCTTTTCCGCAGAAGCTTGTTAATGGTTGGTTTAGCTGCAACTCCGCCCCTCGTTGGTCTATGTTCTTCGCCGGTGCCACGATTCTCTCCCTCGCGCTTTTCTAAGAACGAATCTTTCTCCTCAATCCAATACATCTTCGATCCTCAGACATGTCTTTCTCTTATATGGCATGTCACCTCCGTCTTCCTCAAATATCGATTTCATGTGTGTCATTGTTCTGTACAGTCTACTTGATGAACTTGTATTTTGGCAGATAAACTTGTGTTGTCCTCTTTTTCGGAACTTACAGTAGTTTTCCTGAAGTGTTTCAAGCTGAAATGAGTTTTAGATACGTCACACTGTGATTAAGAGGAAGTTCTTTGATTTCCGTTTTGGTTACTCATTTTGTCACGTTCTCAGGCGGAGCTTGTTCAGGTGAAAGTACGCCTTTCGGATCACATGCTTCCGAGGCCACAATCCTATTCTGTGTATCGGCGTTGAAGCCTCACGTTGCTGTGGTCTTTTGCCCTCAATTGTAGGGCTTCCGTTGCTTCATTGAGCCTGTCATCTGACATAAGTGGCTCTAACGAAGCCATACACCTGTAGTTCTGACTTGTGTCACCATTGATATAGATTCCTGGCGTACATTCCCCTTTCGAATTGAGCAACATCCATCCATCGTAATTACCCTCGGTAAATGAGGGTTCCGTGCGAGTGAAGACCGTGTCCATGACGACGCAGCTCAGGGATACAAGTGCAGTATACTAATTGGCCCTTTCGCGGCAACCATTACCTCCGCTCTGCCTCCCCCTGCCGCCCCTCTTTGTTGATAGTCTATCTTCACCGCCTATCTCAATCCTTCTGTAGCTGCTAAGAGTGTCATGGTTACGATTTGTTTCTAGACCACCTAGATAATAACTCTGCGTAATTGCCAATGGTTGCACAGGCATGGCAAAAATATTCCGTATATGAATGCTATGCAGCTTCGATTAAAAGCTTTAGGACACCTGCCCACTACAAAACGGTGCACACATGAGCAATTACGTGCGATAATCTCGAATCAATCAGCGACCCCACCTGACAAACTCATTTCCACTGCTGCCACCTCCTATGCAGGTGATATGTAGCGACGTTCAGATGATTTATTTTCTGAGTCTAGACCTTGTCAACTAAATAAAAAAAAGATTTAATATAAAGATCACTTCCTGTTGCTAATCAATTTTTGGAATTCTTTCCTGAGATCCCCTCCTAGTTCACCCTGACCTTAAACCCATTTATTGCATACCTGTTGTTATGTTCTTCAGTTTTATTGTAAAAGTCAGGTTAATCTATGTTTTCAGTGAAGGATGAACGTTGCCATCGCCGTTCTCTTGGTTCTGATCCCTGCAGTCGCAGCGCTAAAGTGTTACCAAGGACAAGAAACCATAAGAAATGGGACTACTAATATCCCAATCCCACTCGTTGTACTGTTTCACACCAAAATTCATTAATAATACATTTCCAGGAGTGCAACTACGGCTATCTTTCCTGTACGAAAAACCATGATACCGCCTCGGGACTATACAGTAAGGCATGCAATATGAACAACTGCACGATTGTGAGTTGTCTTCCCCACAATTGAGAAGTCCTAGTCGGTTGCCAAGGAAACCGTTTAGCGCAAAATTGTTTCACAGAAGAGCTGGGAAACAACAGATTTCTTCTTATGCGGGGGGCTGTGTTTTATGTAACGACTGAGGGGGCAAAGATAAATACAGTATAACATTTTTAGATAAATATTAACATTTTAGCCCAATCAACCCTACGTCAGTGGTC
The DNA here is from genome assembly GCA_022343465.1 of Oscheius sp. G VE-2021. Taxonomy (NCBI): domain Eukaryota; kingdom Metazoa; phylum Nematoda; class Chromadorea; order Rhabditida; family Rhabditidae; genus Oscheius; species Oscheius sp. G VE-2021. Next base: position 2,760,150 of record JAJQXH010000055.1, read on the forward strand.
CAGCCGTCTGCACTTCCAACCCTAGCAACATTGCAGGCATCACAGGCACTTCGAGTCAGTGCTGCTGCTACGGTGACGGGTATAGTACAAAATCCAAGAAAAGATAAAACAACCATTTAGATGCAACGCCGGTCGCGGTGAATCCTACATGATCGCTGCTGTTCTCTCCGTCGTCGCTGGCTTCCTCATGTTCTGATCTGTTCTTCATGTGTATGCGTCATATCCGCAATGTTCTAAGCTTTTCATGTATTTGTCGTTCGCCAAGTTTCTCATTAACCGATATCAGTTATTCTGTCCAATGTTGACCAATATATACTCCCAATAAACGTGATCGTGTCAATTTGTTGTTTTTAGCAGGTTTTTAATTATGCTCCTTTTAAGGAAACTTTCAAGGTCATTTGGTTGGAGAGTTTGCCAGGTCAAACTGAAAAATCTTCACGACTTACCTGAAGTAGTCTTCCCATTTCTAGACACATTTTCTTTTAATAAAAAGAAAATCGTCCGCGATTTGTATTAGAACCCAGAATGCAAAAAAAACAGAGCTTGAAAACCGTGTGACTAAGGACAAAAATTTGACTATCCTCAGTTTCGAAATGGCCGTTTCGAGGCTGTTTTTGTTAAGTTCTATGTTTTAATCTTAAATGGGAAGTTAAAACTAAAGTGTGCCAAAACAAAATAGGCAATTTTCCAGCAATGCTAATAATTTTTGTGATCATTTATCCTTTATGGTAAACACAAAGCATTTAGGAAAACTTCAACTTAGTGTTATGCAAGTTTCAAAAAACCAATTACATTCAAGTCGGCAGCTATCTACAAAAAGTGAGTAAGGAGGAAAATAAATGGGGTATTGAATTACCCCGGATATATTCAACGCAGAAAAACTTTTTTTAAATACAGATTTACAATATAGAAAAACCAGAAGAACATCAATGAATAACTTTTTTTAAAGAATCGCTATTCGTGACTCAAACTTGATTCATTACAACCACCAAAAACAAAAAGAAAAACATTAAAATTAATATAGCCGATCCCAAGATTCCGTATCTTGTTTATACAACAAGCTACATTTGTTTGTAATAAGACTGTATTTGAAACAATTGAAGCCACAAAATGGGTTGTTGTGATTGTTTTTGAAATTCAGTATTCAACCATTATCCATAGAGGAAAAGGCGTTTTCAACGAAATCCGCTTCTCTATAACAAATTTCAGTTAAGCATTCATTTATCTTCATTGAACCGGAATTTTCCTGTTATGAACCATTGTGTACTGATCGGCTGCGGTGTTTTCCTTAGTCTGCATGTGTGTCAAATTGGCATAGATCTTCTGCCCGGTGGAGGTAGGAATGAGTGACGTCGGGCTTCCCCAAACGTAGTCGTTGTTTTGGATCAAATCGTCAACTGAAAAGTGCTTGGGTATTTGGTGGAAACTACATTTTTACCGTTGCTCCAGGCAGAAAATACTTCAGAGCCTTCGGGATTCAGATCGTTGTTCAAGTCACTAAGATAGGAGGAGTAGGTCACCGAATTGCAAGGGAAGGAAAGAGGATGTACTCCACAGGTGTAGTGGTTGGCTCCACAGGAGTCACCAGGCCAGTATCCGTTCTAAAACATTGAAACAATTACTGGCAGATCTCTACAAAAAATTTGAACTTTTCAATCTTCGCATTTCTTTTCATAGTAAACATAGTTTGGTCACTCCCTCACCACAAAAGCGCTCTTAATGATAGGACCAACAATAAAGTCATTTACGAGAGTCATTTTTCACTTTTATTCCTCAAATGAATATTTATTAAGTCATGTCAAAAGGTTTCTTGGAAAGGTTGCATTAAATGTATATAAGACTTTCTTTTTTACTTTTTCGGTATCGATGGTTTGTGTTTCCTTCGATGGACTTCCCGTACGAGAAAAAAGCATTTAAAAATATAATAATCGAAAAGCAACAATTATACTAATCTAAAATCAGTATAAAGTTATTTTTATTTTGTAATGACAAAAATGATGTGTTCTTCAGCGGTATGGAGTAAAAGTTTCAAGAAAGCAACAACTAGATTCACATTTCTGACAAACGGAAAATTTATGAAAAAAAAACTTTTTTTGTACACACACAAACCTTTTTGTTACAAGTCTGTGCAAGAGTTGCCGCAATTCCAGAACAACTACACAATCCAAAGTTACCTCCAGCCAATCCAACAAAGACATCGACCTTAGTAGCCAAGGAAACACCAACATTACAAGTGCCTAAACATACTGTTCGTTTACAAGTCATAAAATTAACCATCATTGGCATTGATTTGGCCTCCTTTAATAGCTTTTCTCATCAGAGTCACCCCCATCGAATGGGTGACTAGAGATATCTTCCGTTGGTTTGTGTATGAAATAACAGCCAACACGAAGCGACGAAGTCTTTGAATGTCATGGCAGTTATGAGTTCTATATGAAGGGTTATTTACATTAACCTAAAGAAAAATAACAAACCTGGTGCCAGCATTGGCTGGCATGTTATCTCCCCAGGAAGTTGCGTAGAGTTCCGCTGACGTGTACCCTTTGGAAAGGAAGTACTAAATATGTGTATATAAAACAAAAACAAAATAAAACCGCAATACTGTTGTCCCATCCAGTAGCAATTGATGTTGTGTGAAGAGCCGTGTCAGAATTTCCATGTATGAATATCACCGGGGTTTTAGTAACCTAAAGGTTAAAAATACTATTTAAACTTTTAATAGTTTTACATTCAGAGATATGTCGTTTTTTCCTCCATAACTTCCTTTTGTCCCGTAGTCAGACCGCACAAAATTGTCAGAATTGTAAAAATTCCTGAAACAGATTCATGATGACAGGCAGTAAACCGATATCGCGCTCAGACTGTTCTCTGAAGTTCAAACACAGCATGGTTTGTTCAAGGGAGACACCAAAAGTTACCATCTAACGTTGACTTTATTTCATTATTTACGTTTGTTTTGCACAAAATGCTTGCAAGAGGATACTCACACTATATTTATTGAAAAAACATTTTTTTCCATATTTGTTATACTAATTACACGTTTTTAAAGTATTTTTTTCTAAAAAAAAAAAAAAAAAAGTACTTTCCAAAAACTTTAGCTCAGTCTAACCCTCATATCAGAAAAAGATCAAGGGTTTGGATCCTCTTCAAGTAAAATCTTTTATAGCTTTCACTAAAATACTTTAAATAGTTTTATGATTATACAAACACTTTAAAACATCATTATGTTACATTACAATTATTTATAACAATTTAAAAAATGTTTGCCCTGGGTTGGATTCGAACCCTCGATGATTTTCGGGTAAGAGGGCCGGGTGGCTGAGGGTTACCATTGTTTTAGCCACCCTTGGTTTAAAATGTGCCCCTGTTCTTACTGAAAATGAAGATTAGGAGAGTAAGAATTCCGAAAAGGCAGTTTACTATATCTTCTACTTTCTTTTATTTTATTTTGGCAGCAAAGCAAAATCTATCCAAAGAGATATGATACCGTAATAAAAAAAATTAAAAAAAGCAAAATCATTGATTTAGACAACTCAGCTTCTACTTTTACCTTTCATAAACAATTTACTCAGAGCCATTTTCGATACTTCATTAATTTTTTTATTAAAGGCGTACTTACTTTTCCAGCCAAGTCTGAAAATCAGTAGTAAGTGGACCATTGACTGTTCCAGAAGCTAACGTAGTGCAAATCAGTAAGCTTAAAATTCCAAGCATTTTCTAAATTATTAGATCATATAAATAGGCATGCTCTAGGGAAAAGGAAGATGTTGCGACCGAGACCATTAATGGGCAATGCTTATCTTTTGGAAGCAAATAGGCTGCTCCCACTGTTTTTAATGACAACATTGACAAGATAACATCTTGGCTCAGAGATTCAGACAAAAAGTCTGATGATCACTGTTCTAAGCACTAACTACACCGGGTTAATTGTTGCAAAACGGATGAAAACTCTTAAAGAAACAAGAATGAAGAAAGGTGAATAATACTAAATAGAACATCGCCAAATTTTAAAATACTCGCTCTAATAAGTTATAACAAAATTGTATAAAATGTATACACGTTTAAAAAAAACTCAAAATTTCAAAATTCAAAAAAGTTAAATTTAGAAACAAATGTTGTAATTACGTTTTTTTACATTCAAAAATCTTTTATAAATACAGTTTTTAACATCCTAATGATTGGATTGATCCTCAAAGTCGAGGCTCCAAGTACCGTCAGAGTCAATATTTGTTGGAGAAAAAACGGATACACAAGTCTTCAGCTTACTTTGACTCAGCTGCACTTTCCTCACTAAGTTAACATTACTCCACGGTCCTTTCAACTTTCTTTAAATTAAATTATTACAGTCGTTCCAGTTTTTTTATGAACCCGTAAACTTTCAGATGCTGTGGTGCTTGTTAATGCTTACTACAGTTTATGGCCTTATCTGCGTGGATTCTGATCATAATTCAACGATCGACTGTACTGGATCATGTATCAAAACAGCTCAAGTACTTGGACCTTTTGAAAACAACGGTAATTTTCCAAAGAACAGATTTTTCAAATATTAGGATTTCTCAAACAACGTGGGAAGTTAAGATTCTTACAAAATGTGTTTTTGAATTTGCAATTATATTGAAACTATTTTTTTAAAAATGTGAATGTCATTTAAAAAATATTTTAATCCAGGATGAATTTAGACATAAACTAATACGACATCCTTATTTTATGAAAACATGGCATTTATAGTTTTTATAGTTTATAGTTTAAACTTATGAAAAGCTGTTTATCAAGATGTGTTTTTTTAAAGGAACTTTTATATTGCTTTCTGCACTTGATTCTTTCAGTCTGCGTTTCTCATTTTAGCTCAGTTTTTTGTTGTTTTTGTAAACAGCGGACACCAATGCGTTTGACCCGTCTGCTGAATCTGCAGACGGTCGGCTCATTTTCAATACTTTGAGGAAGAAAATCTGGAAAAAAAAACCAATTTCCGGCGAAGAGTGTTTTTAGTTTTTTGCACAGCTGATTTTTTCTTTTTTTATATAAGCCAACCACCATGTAAAAGGTCCCTGACGGCTCCTTTAAAATGAGGGATTGATCTTATCTCTCCCTCAGCATCTCATCATTTGGATGTTTGAACATTTTCATTGAGAATATGCGTGCCGTTTAAAAGGGGCTTTAAATCCAGGATAATAACACAAAAGGAAGTGATGGCAATAATGTCGAAATTTACGTCAAAAATTGAAAAGTGATTTTCCTTCTGTTTACGTGGATGATTATGCGCGTCCTTGCCGGATTGACCCTTCCACGTCATAATACCTGCCACACATGACGTTCTATGATCTAACAATGAAAGGCACTTTTATAAGCCCGAGGTATAATTAAAATTAGTGGTAATCAAGGATAGAGCGGGGCCTACCAGTTAATCACCCAGTTCGAATCCGACCTAGCTAAATATTTTTTCACGCTTTTGACATAATTGAATGCTAGCATTTTATTTAATTTTATTTTACAATTGTTTAAAAAACCAACAAAGTTTGTCTCAGACCGATCGGAACCCTCGATGTTTGACGCGTCAGCGCCAAAATGGGCAATGTTAAAACGGGCCAGACAGAGTCAGGTTATTAAATTTGGTCAGGGCGGCTCGTTTTCTTAACCTTGTATCTAAAAAACAAATTGAAATTGAGTTTTCAAAACAATTTAATTTTTAATACTTGTACAACAAATACTGCTCGCCCATCGAGCTTGGTAGGAGATTAAACCTTCATGCGAATCTAATTGAAAAGACGTGATTGCGTCTTCGTCGTCCGTCATTTTCTGCGCGACGCGAGTTTTGAATAAAAATTTTAAAATATTTTTTCTTGGCGTTTTAAAAAATCTATTTTTGTGCTTCTTGATTTAAAAAGTCACTTGTTGATGTAGAACATCTTTAAAATTTATATTACGTTAAACGCTTTCCTTTAATCATTTAATAGGAGACATTGAATAATTTTAAAAAAGACCTATTTTGTCTTAATAAACCGTACTTTTAAGTCGAACACCTGTTGCACGTAATACAAATAAGATGATAAAGGTAAGAAAAGGTCTAACTTCCGTTTTCGCTTCTGAAATAAGCTGCAACCTGATTTCGCTATTCAAAATTCTCCGTTCGTGTACTGTAACCGGTTGTTCGCTCTGTCACTTAAGGGAAGCTTGTTGGGCGATGAGTATCCTAGTACGTCTACTGCCTGCCTTATCAATTTTAAAGTGACAAAAAACTATGTGCTCCGACCGGGATCGAACACTGGTCTCGTATCTGGCAGTTTTCAGTTAGTGTTCCAGGTAGACGGTTCGAAACGGGCAAAGTCCGGTCTTGACGAAGATTGTTTTCAAGTCGGTATGGTCGGTATGCCCAAACCGCGTTTGGACCTCCCTAGGTGGTAATAAAAAAAGTTAAGAAATTTAATTTTTTTTAAAATTAATGAATCATAGCTAAACAAATGAAAAAATACAATTCTATAGAAAAGCAAAGTTTGTAATGTAATCTTTCAGTTTATTAGACAAAGAACGGCTTGTTTATCGAGTTTAAATACTGAATTTCCCTTGTTTACAATCTTATTTTCCAGCCACGATCGTTGTTTTGTATCGAGGTTGTTTTTTGGCCTCTCCACCCAACAATCAGAAGTTGTGCACGATAAGCGACTCTGCGAACGAACGACGTCCTCCCGGTCCCGTACTCCTTCGCTGCTTCTGTTCCGACGATTTGTGCAATTTCTGAAATCACTGTTATTTTCACATTGTTTGCCCTTTTGTTTATACCAAATGCAATATACTTACCTTGTCTATTAACCATGTGCCAATTTCCTATCTTCCCAGAACTGCAGAATTAATTTCTGCTCCTTTGCAGAGTGGTCTCGGTGTCCTCGCGCCGTTTGCAGCGTGTCGCGTCTACATCTCATTCAGTCTGCATAATTGAAAGTGCTAGCTACCACCTATTTGCATCTTTATTAATGAAGATTGCTCTAGTGGACTCAGTTCAATTCTTCTCTTCCTACTGAGCGGTCCACCTTAAAGGACTGCAGACCTCTAGGTCAGTACAATTTGGCTTGTTTCGCACAATGGAATAATAAATTATAAATCTATTTTCGGTGTTTATAAATATATTTTATATACACTTCATTATAATAGCGTTGGTTAACTAGTAACCAACACACTTTTCACGTTTGGTTCCTAATGCCTGACATTTTCGATGGTAAAATCAGATTGCCCAATGACGTTGTGAGAACGTAACAAAACTACAACTCTACTTCAATTGTGAAAATAATATTTCTAAATAAAAAGTTTTTATGCGAACTTTTCAACCTTCATTTGCACAGACTACATTTCAAAGCACGTCAACAGCGTTTCCAAGGTGGCGACCTAGATTATCGCAAATGTACGTGCTAAAAAGCTCCCACAATTAAAAGTTGCAAAGAATTATGTTTAATAAATATTCTATAATAATCAATCTCGTTTTAGATTGAATGTGTATTCAAGCATTATGAAATCACCGTGTTTGAGTTGTATTTAACCCCCAGAGTGGTTAAAAAAATAAAGTAAATGAAACCACAGTTACCATAGTTTTTATAAATTCAGTTAAATTTAACGAACTGAAGCTTGAAAATTAATCTGATTTTACTCCAATTACTTTTTAAGGTATTTATTGTATTTGCAAATTATATAATATTTCAAAGCTTCAAATTTAGTTTTTATTTAAAAAATGTATTTTATTTCTGCGTTTCCAAGGTAGATTATCTTAAATTCAATAACGGACACAATTATACCAGTTTATATTTAAAAAGAATTTATGAGTTTAAATTTTTTTGACTTTTCCAATTTAGTTGAATTTTTAAGTCATTTACCTTATTTTACTTTCAAATATCCAAATTGAAATTTTCATTCAGAGTGGTTCAAGGAATACATTCAATTAAAACATAGTTACAATAGTTTTTAAAGTTTAGTTACATTTACCGAACGAAACTTGATTATTGCTTGATTGTTAACTTTGTATTCTTAACTTAAAAACTCCATTTACGCATATTTTTGTTACGTATTTCGAAATTCTTAATTAGTGCGTGGGAAATTGTATATCGTATAGTAGACCTCCCATAATGAAGTGGTCGTCATTGGGTTGATAAGATCAAGAGTTTGCTAGCTTTCAAAGGAATTACACGTGATGTCAGCGAATATTTGCCATGTTTACCCCGCCAATGCAAGAAAAGCGGAAACGATCCCCAGTTAATCCAGTCTGCCACTAATTTTGCATATAATCTTTTCTAGCCTTGACTATTCATATCCTTCCTTCTTCAGAAATGAGGCAGCTGGTGCTTGTTTTCGCAGTTACTTCTGCCCTGGAAATTCTCGTATATCAGCCTTTACTAATGCCAAGTCATGTGAAATTCATGGCTCGATTAATGGATGTACTTGTGGACCACGGGCATAATGTTATTGTACTTGTCAGTGTTCATAGACCTGATGTGGCTCATGGTTGCGATAGAGCAAAAGAAGTTATTTCCTTTGTTTCTGACGAAAAAACGGTTGCAAATGTGAAACCCGACTTTGGTTGGGTTACAATCGCTACTCCTGCATCTCAGTGGCAGGTACTTAAAAGTTAATGTTTCCTTAATAATTTAAAAATTTCAGGCTATGAAACCTTTAGGGGTTCCCTTAGGAAAACAATGCAAATCCTTATTGAATTCCGAAGTCCTTCTTCAACTCCGTGGCCGTCACTTTGACGTATTAATTCATGAAGTGTTCGACATGTGTGGTCTAGGTAGGAAGTTGTTACCAATCCACTCCCAAATGGGATTTCTACCTCATCTCCTGAAATAAAATCGACTTTCAGCCATAATGTTATCCCTTAATCTCGAAAAACATGTGATTGTGTCGTCAACACGACAAATGGACACAGTGGGCTACGAACTAGGATTACTCTCGCCGATGCGGGACGCAGGTGGAAAACAGCCAACTCACCGATAGTTCTGCATTTTCAGCGATTCTCTCGGACTACGGCAGTCAAGTGCATTGGTCAGCGGTCTTTCGAAATGCTGGTTTCATTAGGAGTTATATCAAATTTACTGATATTCAACAGGAGTTTTATAAGAAGGAATTACGATTTCTCAATTTCACTCGCAATTTGAATGTAAGAAATGTTTTAACTATTTTAAATAGTTTAAAAACGTCTTTAGACATTAATCAGAGGAGCCTCGGCAGTTTTCCTGAATACACACCCCCTGGCTGACACCTGGCGCCCTTCACTTCGGAACGTATACGACATCGGAGGAATAGGATTACAGCACCCAATGCCGCTGAATAGTGTTCGTTTATTTCACAATTATAAACAAAAGCTTCCATCAAAAACACTGATATTGATTGATTCTGCACAAAAAAAAAGATTATTTTAACAAGAATCTTCCAGTTTGCAGAGGGAAGGTTATACGACTCAGCTTGACTTTCATAAATAGCAAGTCATAATCTCCTGTTTTGTAGGATTTGACATCTTTCCTCGCCAAATGGAAGAAAATAGTGTTGATTTCATTTGGTACCGTCGTTCCATCTGCCTATATGCCAGTTTCTTGGAAGAACAACCTTCGAAATGTCATCCGAAATCTACCAGATGTCCTTTTTCTTTGGAAATACGAAGAAACAGACGAATTCTTTTCTGAGTCTGAGGACAACATTCTATTTTCTCCATTCTTTCCGCAGAATGATCTACTAGGTAGGAGTGATGAGTCAAAACTACATTGTAGTTTGTAGGCAGTGGCTATATCAAACTCTTCATAACCCATGGAGGCCAGAATAGTGTTCTTGAAGCGGCCAATGCAGGCGTTCCAATGCTAGTAGTTCCGCAATTCGGAGACCAGTTTAGGTGAGTGTGATGAAGACTTTGATAAAAAGATGTTCAGGAATGCAAAAGCTGTGGAAGAAAGGAAATTGGGAAAAGTGTTTGACAAAGCGGACCTGAGCAATTTCAATGCAATCAAAAAGGCTGTAACTGAAATGTTGTTTCAATGGAGTTTTCACAAAAGTAAAGTAAGTTTTCAGAATTTGAAATTCTACCGTTTTCTTAATAATTAGGATTTTAAAAATAAGGCGTTTGAAAACTATCACAATTTACTTTCAAATTTTGACCGGGTCAGTCACCCTAACAGAAATATTTTGAGGGTTCGAATCCGACCCTGGAAACATGTTTGTTTGCTTTGTAAATGCTTGTAATCGAAAATTATAATGTTTTGTTATTTTAAGTATTTTCTTCTTTTTAATTACCAGGATTTTAACCAGTCCTCTTACCAGAAAATCATCGAGAGTTCGAATCCGACCCGGGGAAAACATTGTTTTTTTACTTTAAAAATAATTGTAATGTAATATTACACTACTCTAAAGTGATGTAATTAAAGTGCAGAACAATTTTCTTGTGCGAATCCGAACTCTCGATGTTTATCTGTTAGGACCACCCCGCCGGTTCGAAAAACATTTGTAGAGCAATCTCAATGCATGATAGCGACTGGATTGTTTTCAATATTAAATTGAGTTTTTTAGTTAAATTGAAAATTATTAGATATAACTAAAAAAATACATTTGTCAAGCGGCCGAATCGTTTAAATACGGTTTTAAACGCATGAAATTTTTTTGACGTACTTTTAGTTGTACGACAATTTTAAGTTTCGCAAAATCATTGTCAATTTTAAAAAGTTTTGCTGAAAGAATAGGGTAAAACAACGTTGTTTATGTAGACGCGTCGTTTTTGGCAGCTAATAATGTCTATGTTTCGTTCCATTCACCCCTACTACTCTTGTAGTATTCGGTATTCGATCCGAAGATGGTAACCAGCGAAAACAAGTCTCCGTGGAGACAGCACATTCCACTATCCGTCCTTGACTATGGCCGTGCTGAGAGAAGAATTGCAGGTGGCGGGCGCGATCTGTGTCGAGGCGGCGTCGCGGGAATTTCTATCTCGCCTAGAGGAATCCGTCCGTTTCCCTCTCACATTCGAAGAAGGTCCGGCGCCAAGCGACGTGCTGGCTCTGTTTGACTGCGGTTGGATGGTTGTGTGCGCTGCTTCCGCCATCACAGTCGCGTCCTTCTCAATCTCGGTGGTCTACAACACTCTCCAGCGCAGGCATCTGTCGCAAGAAAAAGCACATCAATCCTAGCCAATAAAGACTGAAGTTCACGAAGAAGTTGAGCCAAAGTTTCCAGAGGTTCCTCGATTTCAGATACAGCTGGCATTCGACAGCCCCTCTTCAAACTTCGGCTTCTCACAAAAACTCAGCCACGGGGCGCTCGCGAAAGAGCAATGAGGGACACGTAAATCACGTAGATGTCTCTTTGTTGCGCAACCATCATACCATACGCAACCAGACAATTGCCATCTGCGGAAAGTAGATTTCTTAACCCCAGACAAAACTAGACCAGTGTTCAAAAATTACACTGAAGTTTCAAAAAATTTAGTTCTTTCAAGGGTGCACAAGAACGAAGTTTCTGAGCTATTGAAAAGTGAAGTCTTCGTTGGATCACGATTTTTGGCAAAGTGGCATCTGTCTATGTTCAGTGAGTTCTGTCCCCCACACGACGCCACCCGCAATGACTCCCTTTGTGTGTCTTTCGAGGTTAGAGGCAGTTGGTCGGCGGCGATCGGCCGCCACGATCGATGACGGCACGGACGCCTCGTCTGAACGACCGCCCATATTCCTCCGATTCCTGGACTCCTCTGTAAAAAATAGCCAATCAGATCACCCCCAATTTGACACTTTGGACGATGGAAACAACAGTGCCCGCGATGGTGGAGGTCCTGTGAGACCCTTAGGTCTTAGATGTGGCGTATGTGAGGCGCGAATCTTGGGAAATTACCGTACACCTGGGAGAATGCGGTGGGTCATCCTTTGTGCCCCGTTATTATGACCCGGGGTCAGAACTGCAGACGTGAGAAAGCGTAGTCCGCTGTCTGACGTCGGTCTCCGATCGATCGATAATGAGTCTTCCTCCGAGGCTTCATCAGAATCCCTACAGATGTGCGCCGACTTTTGTTGATTCGGGGCCACACGGTGTGTCTCTGCGGCTCTGAACTTCTCGCGCACTCTCCCTGCGGTGCGCATTCTCTGATCTCTCCGTTCCCATTGCACTCTCTAGCGTCAGCCGTCATTCAGACTCCGAGCCTCTCACAACCTACGCCAAATCCGACGACCACAAGACAAAAGGTCGGACAGGAAAAGGAGAAACAGGGAGGTCCCTTTGCAGTGGGGAAGCGTCGGCGGTGGGAGAGCGCAGCCACGTTGTTGTCAATCGGGGGTCTCGCGGAACTCATTTGTAGCCAGTAATCCGCTCGGAAACTCTTTATGATAGTGAATTCTTCCGGTAAATTACATTAAATGAAGTCTCACAATCTAATTGTAACCTTCCCAGATTATCCAAATCTTATATGAAAGCCAATCCACAATAAAAGAGCAATTTGTGAACTTTCTGGCTTCAACGGCTCTCATATCGTTCATATGCACACATACAAGCCCATTTTACTATTTTTCTATAGTTCACATTGCATTTTACGTTTGTAATCGAAAATAGGAGACCTAAAACTACCCAAAATGAAGTCAGGCCTAGAAACGCTTCCAAGCGTAAAGAATTGTAAGTTTGTGATTACACACCCAATTTTTATGATTTAATTTAACTATAACTTTTCCACACATTTCTTACAGTATTCAAACTTTTACCCCTCAAAACGCATTTCTCCTGCGATTTTATGTCATCACAGAAGAGTTGGTGTTAAAGGACAATCTTTGTTTTGCAAGAGTTTTCAATGATTGAAACTAAAAAGTTTGAACAACTTTGTAAACTCATGTTGTTTCTTGTTCAAGAGGCAATTATCTGTCTTAATCTATCAACATGTGTTGTAAAATCTCTGATTCAATCTACCCTTAGAAATCAAATCAACCAGAGCCAACTGCCCGTTTCCCGCCAGTTCTTTGCCCTCACTATCCTATGCTCTGCACCTAGCCGATTCGCGTCGGAGACAGCAATCAGAAGGGGTCGGAAGAGAACGCTGTGCAGTGCAAACACACGGCCGTTGACGCATGTGTGGAGAAGCGCCGTGCGCACACCCTCTACCCGAGGTGCTCAGGTAACCACCCTTCTTACAGTCTTCCGATCAATCGAAGACCGCATTCGGTAGATTTAACCCCAGGGGTTTCTAACTATTAACATTATTTACCTGTATACTTTTGTATACTGATTTCTGTACACTTACGGCTATCATCTTCCCATTAAACGTAATACTGTTTATTAGCACTCATCAGCGCCCAATTTAAACTAACGCTGCCAAATCTTTGATGTCCGCTGGAGGGATCATTTCTTTTGACCGGCCACGACGCGAGCCCTCCACTTTACTGCGCTCCGAAGCTCCCCGCCGCTGTTGTGTCTCCTGTGGCTCTTCGCTCTCTGTTGACTGTTTTCTTTGCGCCCAAGCACTCCCGACGTCAAGTCTTCTTACCAACAAAAAGCGTGGTCAGTGCCTTCGCTCTGCCAAAATCGACAAGACTGGAGAACCTGTAGGAACGCAGCTGGAGATGTGTCACCTAGCGGGGCGGCCTTGCGACGCGTCGGGTCAGTCTTCGTTGACTGTCTCTGTGTGTGCTATCGATACTTGACCCAAGTCGGATGCCGCCGTTGGTGCCGGATTAGACGTGTTACTATCGTAGATTAGTCTCCCCTACCTCTACTTTTACGACCGTCTTGTTTTAGTCGTTCGATTCCCTTGTGGCGACCTCGCCAGATAGTTCCCGCGCGATCCTCATTACGTGTTTCGGCGGCCAGCGGTGACGTCTACTCTGGAGTCTCGGATCGATCGAGGTTGCCTTCTTCCTCGTCTTCGTGGAGCTTCCGTAGCGTCCCCCCGATTAGAATCACCTGTGTCCGCTGTGTATGCCCCCGGCGATAAACATCAGAAAGCACGTCCCCCCGTCCTGTGGGCGCAGGCGTGCGCCGGACAGCAACCCCGATCGCGGCGTGGCGTCGGACGTCAGGGAATAGTTGAATCAACGCTGTGTGGAGCTTCGCTTATCACAGGACCCCTATCGCTAGCCGATGAAACGACAGCGCTGCTGCCGTGTTTTCGTCGGCTCGCGACTGTCAGCAACCAGATTCGTCCTATGTCCCAGCATTCTATTATCGCGTTTCGCCCTCCGACCATTATCGTTCACTCCTACCAGCCACTCTCTCGAGACTTCATGTCCGCCTCACTGCGACAAATTCCTCCGTCCTTTGTCCTTACATTCGGCTAGCGCGCAGCGACTCTCTGAAACCCTCCCCGCAATTTCCGGCAGTCTTTGCGACGTCGCAGATCCTCTCGATTGTTCTCTACCGGGTCAGATTGAAGCCGAAGTTTCGCAACGGTGTCCCATCAGTGCTCTATTTTCCAACTACGCGGACGGCCCCTGTGCATTTCTTCCCCGGCGCCATCTGTTTCCGTCGCCCAAACAACTGCGTCGTCCGGTTCTCTCACGCAGAATTGGTGTGTCCCTCACGAATAGAGGAATTCCCACGCTTACTAGCTTCCCCGCCCGACCCTCAAGCAAACTTCGTAGGTTTCTTCCTCTCTCCCCCCCCCCTTCTCCGTGGAGGCTTCACCGAACGGCGCTCATTTATCACTCACTGCGTTGCACACGCTCTTCGCTCTGCACTGTTTTCGTCGCATAGACGAGTTTCCGAGGCAAAGTGCCTCGCTCCAAGGTGAGAAGAGTGTTTTCTTCACTAAGGAAACGGTTGAACAACAGTCGCCGAAAAGGATAGCTAGACATGTTTCTGAAGACATTGATAAGTTCCCGAAGTGTTGTCCCAAACACCTAGTTAAACTTTTAAGACGTTCTATTGTAGTTAAAAGGAAATCAGGCAAAAAGTAAGTACCACAAACTGCTACAGAATAGAATCCACAAATCAATTCTGAATGCCTCGTTCTTTTGTTTTGCGTTATCTAATCATCTGAGAGAACTGCTATAGCTCCTAGAAACCCAACAGCAGTTGTAAGGATTTTCCAATCAAACTAATGATATCGATTGAAGTATATCATGTTTACCTTAACTGTAACCCTAGTTTTTTCGAAAACCAAAAACACCAAACTCCTTTCTACGGAAGTACTCTTTTTTATAAACTTGGATTGGCAAGGGCCCTTTAAATGAAGAGAATTAAAAACTTCTGAAACTTCTGGAAACTTTGCAATAACTCGTAGTTAAATTGGCTTTTCACTTGTGATTGAGAAACGGCTTTGTTTTCCGCTTTTGATTGAAATTCTCACTTTGTAGCTTTCTTAAGAATCCTTTCTTGATTTTTTTTCAAAAGTTTACTAAATTAACTTCTAGAAATCTAGAATTTCTTAGTTTTGCATGGATTTGCCTTTTGAAAGCTATTCAAGAAGACTTGTTTTGGTTGTTCTGTAGAGGCATGGAATGGTGTCCCAAACTGCAAGCTCAGGAAGAAAACAGTACCGGCGTCGTCAGTTGGCAGCTCTTATCGGCCTCCACTTTCACCGACGCCGTTGCCGTGTCTACCGAAACGGCGGACAACGGCGGGTACCTGCATAATTCAGGTGCGGACCTTGATGTGCGTAGCGACAACGTCGCGCACCTTCGTCCTTGACAGAGTCAGTCAGGCGGCCGTGCATTGATTGACTGTCGGGCGGTCACCTCGCTCCGCCGCTCCGACCTCCCATCTCAACGGAATCCCCCACGCACCTTCACAACAGCTGTCGGCGCGCCTCTCTCTTTCGCAGGATGGCCAGCCCGCTGGTCGTCGGGTGTTACAAGTCAGCCTCGGCACGTTACATCTCACCTGCACCCCGATTTCTCTCGATCGGGTATTTCTACACTTCTGACTCATAGTCCCCGACTGTGCCTTCTTTCTCTCTCTCCCGACGATGGAGATGGTCTCTAATCGCACGCAATTTTCTTCCATTGCGAATATGAAGGCGCTCAGTAGTGGAGTGTGTCCCGCCGCCGCACCGACACATTGACGTTGAGCAAACGAATACCCTCAGAGAACTGCGCTCCGTCGAGCGCCGGCGTCTTCCAACCAAGAGTACCTCGTACTTTCTGCTATGTTGCTTCAGTTGACCCTGCCCCCCCCCCTCCCCTCCTAAAAAGGCTGTAAGCCCATCGCCCCCCCCCTGCGTTGAAGACAACCGTTTGGCATTCTTCAGTTAGACTCAAAAAGCTCCCACGACTTTAGTTTCTAGGTTAATTATAACAAAGCAACACTAAATATGGTTTGCCTGCGTGAATGACCTCGGTTATTAATTGCCCTAACAGGCGATAATAGGTGGACTCTCCCATGCGGCTGCCAATGTCTCAATCCCATTTTCTCCATTCCAAGTTTGCCCATCAGGATGGTTGCCTCAATCGATGAATGCAGTGAAGTCATCTGGTCCCTCCGAACGAATATGCGCCGGAGTCACTCTTACCTTCAGAACAACTGTTCGCGTCCTTGCGGCTCCGCCGAGACTCATCACGTCCACGTAGTGATAAAAAGCGATCTTGAATCGGCGTATCTGCTGCCGTCTCCCCGGGTTATATTCACAAGGCATTGTGTCTAATCTTCCGTTTCTATTGCTGTGTTCTTGACGTTACCGTCGTATCAGGTCATCGATCTGACCTTACATTCGCCGCGGCAGTCCAGAGCGGTGCTGCGTGATTCAGATGACCGCCATCATTTTCCCTAGCTTCCCCCCAGTTTTCAGTATTCTGTCGATGTACGCCTCTCTGATTTCCTTTTTTGAATGGTTTTCTTGGTCTCTGCTAAAGTTTCGTTCCTCTTTGGCGGCATCAAGGTGATGTACGTCTCAAGGTCTTCGGCGCTGTTTGTGGCGCTTCGCCGACCTCAGCGTCCATTGGCCGCGCGTCAGGCAATTCCTGACTCAGAGTTGTTGCCAACATCTGTCGTGTTGATTCAGCAGCACAGCCCGCGTCGTCGGCGCCGTTCACCCCCCTTTCTCATTCTCTGCAAACCTCGCGATGTTTTGTTTCCGGCCCGATACTTCTGCAACCACTTGGCTCTTCGTTTGCGCAATAGGAGCCTCCATGGAAACGCTGAGACGCCAATCCTCTTTTGGTTCTGACATTTCGTCATCGGCGGTTCCATTGGGCGCCGTAGTGGCGCTTCGGCCAATGATTGCAAGTTGGAAGGGGGCACTCCGAGGAGGCGAAGCACCGCATTCATTCACACGCGCATCGCTCGTCGCAATCTGGGGCCGGCGCGCACAGCTCTCTCGCAGTAGAAACCAGTTCCATCGACGTTCGTCCGCGATTCGACGCGTTCCATCCATCTATTCATCCTTCCATCCACCCCCTACTGTGACGCTCCCTCGCTTCTCACCGACCATCTTGCTCATGACGACCCTCTCCCGCTATCTGACTCGTCAACGGCGTTTTCTCTGGGTCAACATGTGCCAATTGCTATGTGTCATCGCGACTATTTCCGCACTCTTATAAATCTTGCCCTCGCGGTTGTGCAAAAATTCAGCTGTTACAGATAGCTGTTGATGTTCTGAATGGTAGTCTCGTCACCACCGAAGATGCAGGCTGTTAGTGTTAATCCGCACCAAACGATGGTTCATCGCCTGCTGGCCGGAAACGTTTCCACTACGCCCCTCTCGTCACAGGTTTGTTTGCCTCCAATCCACAGATAACTAAAACATGGCTGTTTGCCTTAAAGACCTTTCAAGCTCTTTTTGAACAAACTCTTTTCAAGCAAACTATTCCTCTACAATTGACCCTAGATTTAACTAGACTAAAATTCCAGCTAGAAATTAGCATAATCTTTGAAACCAAATTGTTCTCATCATTCCGATGTTTCAAAAATTTCTAAGCAAGCAGTTGCGAAATACCAAAGTTGAGATATTTCTTGTTATCAAACAAACATTGGAAAAAAGTTTTGCGAAACACCCATTCATTTACCAAAATTTCAGAATCGGTCATCTGCAATTGAAGACATTGCACACCGCCTCTCCTACAAACAACAGAATGGAGATAGTCACTACAATGTAAGCAAAAATAGTTTAAAAAAAATTAAAATGTTATTAAGGATGATGCAATTCATAGCCACAATTCATCAACAGAAGAGGTCTTCGTCAGCAACAATACCCCCTCAATGAGTCTGACCTGTGGAGATTGCGGAATTGTGAAAACAAATTCTGAGGATATGGAGGTTTAAAAATTAACCTATTCAACTAATTTTGTTTTTAAGATCCACATAAAAATGGAGCATTTACAATGGCTTCCATTCCAATGCCCCATTTGCCTACAAGACAGAGCTTCTGATGCCCAAATGAGGGAACATCTTCACTCAGCCCATAAAAAGAACATGAATAAGGTAGAGATTTTAAATTTAATAACAAAGAATTATTGGTTTAGTTCATCTATGTTGACGATATGGCTGCGAAGCGGAAGTTGCAAATCATGATGGACAGTGCCATCCATGCGTCTGTCACGAGGACCGCCCGCAGTAACTCTTCCCCCTACCCTTCCAGCCGCGAATCTGGCAAAGAGGAGGTGGGCGTTTAATTTGTAATTTAACTATTTTGGCTTACTTCAGAATTACAAACGTATTTCCCCTGCTCATGTGTCTGAATCACCTCCGGCTGAGCCTTCCCCTGGAATTACTGCCACCATCGTGCCGAAAAAGAGAAACGTCTCGATTGAAATCGCCACAGGAGATACAAACACAGACGCTTTGTTGGCTAGCATCAGCCGGGCCACCAACTGTGGAACTGAGCCTTTAACTGAAGAGAGTTTGGCAAACATGTTCTTCGGAAACTACAAGAATCTGAAGAGTGACACTGATGGAGCCTTCGAAACTGAGGAAGGATTGGAAAATGAGAATGAGGACAGTGTTCTGGACAACATTGTTAATCCAATGTAAGTAGAAAACAATTATAAAACATATTTAAAAGTTAAAACTTTTGATTAAAATTTGCATTTACATGAAATTTACATGATTAAAATTGTTAAAAAAAATTGCATTTAAATATAAAACTTTTCAAATTTTTAAGAAATAAGAACTTTTTTTTAAACTTTTTTTGTTTCAGTGCTGTTCTTGATGACGTAGCCGCTCTTTTCTCCAACAATGCCGACAGCCGCATTGAAGATAGCTTCACTTCCACTCACGACAGGAAACCACCCAGTGCGAAGGTTGTCAGCAACCAGTGAGTTTAATCATTCTTTATTAAATTAACCTTCATTGTAGGGTCTCTAAGAAGAGGGTTTTGGGAGAATGCAGCAAATGCAACAAGCCAGTGACAGCCGGTGCTCGTCAGATGCACATGTTCTATCACTTGGCAAAGGATCACAAGGTAAGGGGTGACTCATCCTGCGATCAGTTCTAATGGACTGAAGAGCAAACAGCAAAACACACTTGAAGAGGAAATAAGCCAAAGTTGTTTAGCCATCTGAAAAAGGAAAACAATCATTTTAACCTAAACATTTGTTTGATCAATTTAAATTTTTAAAAATCAAATCCAGATTACTGTACTTTTAAAGTTAACATTTTTCAGACCTACCGTTTCCGCTGCCTCTTCGACAACTGCTCAATTGAGCACTACCGCAAGGACCAGATGGAGAACCACCAGTCGAAAGTTCACGGAAAAATCGACCTCGACATGATGGAAGACCGCTCCCTGGAACTCTTCTCCCGCTGCCAGGTAAACATTTCCTCCTATTCCTCTAAAAATTTCAAAAATGGAATGTTTGTATTTGTGAAAAGTGGTGTTCGGATCGAACTGTCGTGGTGTAGTGGCCTTTTTCAGGAGTTAAATCACGAGCTATTCGTGGCCAATCGCTCCATGATCACTCACATGCAGTCACAGGTTGGTTCTCAGGCACTGTTTTAACATTTTGTCCGATTGTGTACCCGTCACTAACATCTCAAAGTGTGAACTAACCGTCTCGTGACAATGCCTGGGAACTAACCCCGTGTTGCTAAAAATTATGCTTATCTTTTTTCCTTTTCAAAGTAACCCTTGTTTTAATACGCTGTTTAGGACCTTTCTATGGAGCTGCTTGGGACCAAAAGTGGAGCTACTCCCGGACCCACTGCTGCCAAGGCGGAGTTGAGCTATCAAACTGCTCAGAACAACAAGGATAAGGTGATTTTAAAACTTTAATTAAATTTAAAAAAACTTTTTCAGAAGGTTGTTAACAAAGACACCGTAACCCCAAGAATGGTCCCAGATGAAGAACATCCCCTTGAGTGCCAACTCTGCCACAAGACTATGCAAAACAGGGTGAGTACTTAAAAAACATTTTGCTTGACAACAAAGTTCATAAAAACTAAAACTATAAAACGATAGAAGAAGCAAAGTTCAAAGTACAGTATGCTTTCAGATCCGCGGTTTCCACATCCTGTGGCATCTTGCCAAAGACATGGGAATCATGCGCTACATCTGCAAAATTTGTGGATTTGCCCATGACCGTTCTCAGTCTGTCCAGACCCACGGAAAGAAGGAACACGGAGCTGATGATGTAGTCTTGGATAAGATCAAGGTAACCTTGAAACAAAAACGTAAAACTGAAAAAATTTTTAGGAGTACGACGCTGAAGTCAACATGATGTCTAAGAAGTGCTTTGGCTTTGTCTCTTCCTTTTCTCAGGATAACAAACGCCGCAGCAAGATTCCAGTGATCATTCCCACATCGAGCAGCGTAAGAATCCCAGAAGAAATCGTGTAATCTGAATTTAGATGGCTAAAAAGAGAAAACTTGAAGTGGAAGAAGAAGTGGAGCCAATCGCCACCAGTGATTCTGGCGAAGTCAAGATGGAAGAAGATTCTCCAGATGAAATTGATGATGGCAGCGTAGATCACGAAGGCGATGAAGATGAGGTAGATTAGACTAAACTGCATGCCAACGCTTCAATAGCACGAAAAGTTGAAAAGCACTTTTAATTAACCTTTCAGTACCTTGTTTGATTGCCTTTTTCCTAACAATATCAAATTTTAGCTATGGCACTTGCCTACGGCTTCCATCAAAACGGTATGGATACTGTTGTGTTTCGTGCTTAGAGTGTGGCAGTTGTTAAAATCAGCATGTGGCACTTACTAATGTCTTTTTTCCTAGGAGTCGAAGCCTGTTCGTAAGCGGAAAACCATTCGATCAGCTCGATTCGGCACAAGACGACCTGCTTCCAAAAGCAAGCGTGTTGAGATGTTGAGATTGAGGGAGGTGTGTGAGCCCTTTTAACTCTATTTGTTGCCTGTCACTACACTTTCCCATCGCTTGCTAATTTTATCAATTTCAGATCAGCATGCTGATTGGAGGTGCCCAATATTACAAGAAGAAGAGCAGTGAGACCGCCGTTTGCGAGGTAAAAAAACTTGGACTTCAAAAAATTGAAAGTTTTCAGACTTGCGGAAAGTTCACAAACTCTCGTCTCACTGAGCATGCCTATACCCACTTGAAGGATCTTCTCTTCTCCTGCCCTCTCTGTGATTTTGTAAGTTTTGTTAAAAAAGAAAATAGATAAATTCGTGTTTTAGGGAAGTCAAGCAAGAGATGTTGTCCTAAAGCACTGTTCCGAGAGACACCATGGAACTGATGCTAAGCCAGTTGATAACAGGCTGAAGTACGCCAAGGAGATTAAGGAAGCCGTGCGGACATGCTACTCTACCTTCTTTGTCGACGCTCCTATTCCAACTGTTGCTGATATCGAGAAACTTCAACAAGGAACTGATCACATCGCAGGAGTAGCTGAAGAAGCTGAGCATGTAAGTTCGCATTTACAATGCAAAAACCTCAAGAATGGTAGATATCAAACAACACAAAAACTCAAATAGCACTTTAAGGGGGGTGAGGGTGTGCATTATGCAATTTTCACAAAATTGAGCCCGCCTCACAAAGTGCATTTTTAAAAGCAAGACGCCAAAAAGTCCCATTTTCAAGACTGCACGTTCTTGTTTGTTCCAAACTCAAAAATGTCTCACTCTGTGACCTACGACAAAAAAAATCTAACTTTTGATTTTATAAACATCTCAAAAACCGCAGTTTTTCTTAAAACCAAAAAAAAAAACAAGAATTCTTTAAAAAAAAGAAGCAACAAATCAAAAAAGTCCCATTTTTCGTGACAAAAAATCTACCTATTCAATTTTGCATTTCAGAAACTATAGTTTTTTGTCTTTAAAACACAATTCGAAATGCAATACAATTGCCAAAAAGTCCCACTTTCGTGAAAACTACTTTATAAGCTTTCCAAAATTCGTTTTTGTACAACTTAAAGTTTTTAAATGCTTAGTTGGATTTACATGAAGCATTACTTTCTGGAGTCACTTTATTTTGTTTAAATAGGTAAAAACAAAAGTGTAGAATTTTTTTTAAGAGTTTACTTTTTTTTAAATTTCTTGATAAAAATTTAATTTAGAAAAATTAAAGGAACGTTTACAGTTTTAGTTTTACAGTTTTAGTGATTTGAATTTCTAAATTGTTTTAGTAAACATTTAATTTTTTAAAAAATCATTTTATTTTTTTTACTAAGTTTTTTTTAGGAAAGCGATGAGCCAGGAGAGGAAGAAATCCCAGAAGTCAAATGCGACGCCGAGGAAGACCTAGATGACGATGACAGAGAAGGAGGTCTCGAGATGGAGGAAGAAGAAGACGAGGCGGAAGAAGACGAGGAGGTGGCTGAGTAAACCCCACAAGCCCTTTACGATTCAAACGTGTATTATTAGATCTTCGTAGTTCTCATTTTAGCAATTTTCCAGATTCTCACTGCGTCCCAGATATATTTAAGGGTGCTTTTAATATCTTAATTCCGTGTACGATTATATACTCAATTCTTATCTGCTTTACATTTAATAATCCGGTTACCTATGGCCCAGAACCAATTGAACCTCAGCGATTGTCACATATGTTTGTCATAGAAATTATAGTTTGTCCCTGATTCGAACGTTCTGTGAGTAATTCGATGCCTTCTGCAATACTGGATCCCTCTTTAAAACGTGTACTCGGTCATAAATTGTTATATATTTGTAATCTGTTTTTATGGTTCTAAAGGAAGGAAGATTGGGCAAACAGACAAAACCAACTTTAAACAAGAAACTTTTTCACTTTCGGATAAAAACATTAACCATTGCGATTTTAATTAATTTTCAAATTTTTATTTCTAAAACACTTTTGTTTTTTGAAATTTGAATAAACAAATGAGAAATTCTTTCAAGGACATAAAATGTATAAAAACACACATTCTCAATCATGAAGCGTGCCGCGGGGAGTCGACAAAGCGGCCTGAGGTTGATTTTTTTCTATTCTGAGCAGAATCATTAAGCTTTACACATTGTTTATTAAACACAAATTTAAACCTATTAAGTTTCATTTTGTTTTTGTTTTGTTTTAAAACCTTTCCCAAGGCGGGCTGAGAATTTTGTGTATCGGGTGAACCCCTGTCTACCAAACTTGTCAAAAAAGCCACCGGACCAAAACACCTCCCTTCAACCTAGCTTCACAGGGCTAAAGTTCTATTGTGGACCAACAACCTTCCGGCTTTGTCTCAAGTTTATTAATTATTTGCGTATATGGGCTTACAAACTTCTTAGTTCTAAACTTTTCTAAAACCTGAACTTAAAAGCTTGCCTAGGTTGTTTATGGACACTAACTTATGGTCGTTGATGCTTGAGAAACGCATTTTGAAGTACAATGTCTACTTTGGTGATTCTGCCTTTAGCAAAAAGAGGTGTTCTTACGTGAAAATTTGCATTTTATATAACTCTTCAGTCCATTCTTGTTTGTTAAAGTTATTAATGTATTAAGGCCTGTATTAATTTAATGTAAAGTTTAATGTCAAGAGATTGACTGTGAATTCGAAATGCTTAGTTCTCCAATTTGTTTGAAGAAAAGCCTTCAAGGGCGGATTTGTGGAAAACCGAAAAAAATCCAAAACAATTTATAAAAATACAACTGTTAACATTCGTAATGATAATTTATCTTTGGTTTTGAAAGGTTGCGATTTGTCATGTTATCTTATAGAACAACTGTTTCTGACAACTTGTCTTAAACTGACGAGTTTGTCTGCGGTTTGACTTCTTTACTTGTTGTTTGTATACCCGCTGATCTCATGAGACTGCTTATCATACTATATTTTATGTAGCAGAACATTTTTAGCAGTAAATTTTTGGTCTCAATACGAACCGGCAAATAACTCCTGCTAAGCAATAAATTTAAGTCTTATGAACTAATGAATTTGACCTGAGGCAATAATTGGTTTTCACGACCAAGAATCTTGCCTGCTATTAAGATTTTGTCCATGCCAAACTTTGAAATATGTTTATGATTCAGTAATTTAATAAAAAAAGATTGAAAAACTTGATACACTTCGATTATTTTTATGAAAAGTGTTATGTCATATAAATGTCATTTAGTGATAACTCGGTGAAGTTATTTTTTTTAAATGCATACCATGAATGGTCAGTGTTTAAATGTTTTTTTAGAAATAGTTACTATTGATAAATTAATTATTTCATTTTACCAAAATCGTAGTTTTTCGACACCAACATCAAAATATATATGATCCTTATTACTGGAGGCGCGACTATTCCTTCCGCTACCGCCGATCCCATACGGGTGGGAAAATTACGGCGCTACCATGCTACAATGTTAGACAACCAGAGTTTTCTGCGAAAAATTAAAAATTAAAAATTAAAAACCACAAAATCGATAAACCCATGAATTGGAAGGGCGCGTAAACATCGTACACGTATTTGTTACAATACCGACAAAAATGAATTTTAGATTTAGATACAGGTGTTTTTATAATAACGCATTTAAACCCGTTATATAAATTCTTAAATCACTTTTCAACCTTTTTAAAATGAGATAAAGTCAAAAAGGTTTGGTTTACAGCGAAAAGTTTTTTTTTAAACTTTGGTCCACCCATGAAAACTATTCTGCTAAATTTGACTAATTTTGTTGACTTTGTGGAAAACTGAGCTCGTCTGCTTAACCCGTGGAAAGTATATCAGTTGAAAAAAGTGCTCTATTAGTATGACAACAAAGAAAAGTCAAAGTTCATAGCCGTGAGGAAGTGCTCGTAACGGAGGTAGTAAACGCAGAAATAGGTGGAAGGCGAGCGCCCGTTTAAATTGCTGTCTATGGTTGTTCATTAGTGTGCTCGTCTTCCTCCAATTCGCCCTGGTCTTTCCTAATCACTTATGTCACTCCCGTTCAAATTCTTCCTAAATGTAGCCAAATTTGGCCGTGACGACCCCAAACGAACCTAACCAGATTCCCTGTTTAGGAGTTGATGCGGACTAGTTTCGCACGGTCGACTCCTGGGTTGTTGCTCGGGGTTTGAGGAATGAGGCGCCCACGGACCCTGATTTGTCTAATCCACCCGCGCCAGTGAACTTCTCACTTTACGCAACCTCCCAATTAGCCAAGCCTAAAAACTACCCCTGCGATCCGCTCTCAAAGCGATTATTAGCTTTTTTATTATGTTTTTATAACGTCAGTTTTTATTCCTGGATGACCTCTCAGAGATCATTAATATACGTTTATTCTACGTCATGTCAACATATTTGCATGTTTTCGCATCCAACATCCCACTTACTCAGAAGAGACACCTCTTTTTGATTCCGGGTCTAAGAAAAGTTTAAGTGCTTAAAATCTTGTGAAAATGTTTTTTTTCTACTGGAAATGACCTTCCTTCTGAAACCTAACTTTGACTTTCCTTGTAAAACTTTGACTGCCAAATTGAGTGCTTGAACTAAATGTTGTTTTCTATTTTTCCTAAAAGGGTTTGTTGCCCTTTTCACGAACGAAACACACTAGGATCAGTACTTTCAAAGTATTTCGGCTGTACATGTTCGTTTGCTTAATTTGAAGCTGTTCAGACGTGCGAATAAAATCCGAAATTCAAAAGCTAAACGTTTTTTATTTTTGGTTCAAAACATCGTTAGTGAAATTGAGATTACTGAACGTTCTTACTTGATGAACTCGTTATTGTGTTTTTACGTAAAAACAACATACCTTAATTTGTTTCAAGCCCTTTTATATCAAAGAAGTCGTT
Organism: Oscheius sp. G VE-2021; assembly: GCA_022343465.1. Classification (NCBI taxonomy): domain Eukaryota; kingdom Metazoa; phylum Nematoda; class Chromadorea; order Rhabditida; family Rhabditidae; genus Oscheius; species Oscheius sp. G VE-2021. The sequence goes on from JAJQXH010000055.1 coordinate 2,786,174, forward strand.
TTAAATGTTCCCTTTCTGAAGGTTGTCTCCTTTTTTGCCCAATTGTGAGTGTGTCTTTTAAATTATACGCAAAATAAAGTTCTATTAAGTACATTTTTCGGCGAATTTTGCTGAACCTTTGTTTTCTAAAACAACTATGTTTTGGTCTCCTTATTGTTCTGTGAAAGCGTGGGTTGGATAATCAGAATGTTTGTGTTTTGGTTGTTTCTTCCTTTTCAAATAACAACATCATCAGCATCCACGACCATAGAATTTAAAAAAAAAATAAATACACGATGCGGCAAAAAAAACTTAAAGTCGCTGTGCGGCTAGAAAGCGGTTCTTTTTTATGATTTTGAGTGCGTAAAGACATTGTTAACATTCTAAATTGTTTTGAAAAATAACATAAAGCTATTTTCATTTGTTTTTTTTTTTAACATTTTGAGCGCAATTTAAAAAACCTGATTAAACTAAACGAATAGTTCTAAAGTTGGTATTAATTCTAAGAAAGTAATGTAAATTATAAACAATACAACTCTCAAATGATAGAAACAGTTGATCTTCTATAAGTTTGCACTGGGGATGATCCAAACCTTCCATGTTTGTCTGGTAATAGGGCCGGCCCGGTCCTGGAATTTTTCTGCCCTTGTAGGCAATCGGGCGGTTTTTCGACTAGTGTCAGTCTCCACCTAAGACTACGCTTGTTAAAAGATATGAAAAATAACTGTTGAACCGAAAAATTTAAAGGAACCGTCAGGTACCTCTTGTCGACTTGTATTTGCCTTTGGAGCTCATTATTGTTTGCTGTGGAACTACCCTTGCCGTGGCGGCCGATCGCGTACGGGTTTGAAACTCTCTTTTGCCAAGGAGACACATCTACAATAGTTCAAATGCTCCTTAACCGGATATGTTTTAAATGTTGTTTTAACAAAAAATAAACAAAAAACTATTGAGTTCAAAATGTATTTACAAATAATTTTTCCCACAAAACACTTCTTGCATTTCGATCTTCCTGGCATAAAACACAGATGCTTCTTTTTTTTCGTTTCTCGTGTTTTTACTGAGGTCCCATGTTATCATAAACATTGTCATGTTAATCCATCTTCGACGTTTCCGTCTTAAGCTGTTTAAAGTTGTCCAGAAACGTGGTCGTTGATTTTCTGGCGTGACAACAGCTCTGCAATTTCGTTAGCTTGGTTAGGCCCACAATTTTTATGTTGTTCATTGGAATATATGATTGTTTTGAACAGAAAATTGCATATATTCCATAATAGTCAATTGGTTTTGGAAGTGTTTCCCAACGCCTCTGCAGTAAATGGTGAGCACTAATTACACTGCTCCTGGAATTGGTCATAATATTACGCTATTTTGCACGACGGTGGGCGGCACATGACGAATTTTCTTTTTCTCAAGAGAACGTGTATTTTAAAATATTTAGATTGACCATAGTATAAACATAGTATTTTCATTTAATTTTAAATATCTGACCCTAAACTAGTTTACAAATTTTCTTAAATGTTTTTTTAATAAATGGGGAAGCACTGTTTGGATATATAGTGGACGCTATTTATATTCATTTTTAGGCCTTATCGCTTTTCAACTAACATCACACGCGATATTGCGTACACAAATTTTGTGTTCAAGCTACGTACGTAATATTGCGTCACGGTTATATTTGTGAATTGTTGAAAAGCTGGGATTCACGACGAATGTTTTTCTAATTTGTAATAAATTACTGAAACAAAGAATAATAATTTATAAACCCGCATATAAAGGCACACGAAAATAATTTGTGCTATTATTTTTGTAAAGATAAATTGTTTAAACGAGCTTAGTGAGGAGAATATAAACTAAGTTATCCAACGATACCTGAAAATGCTACCATTGAGGCAAAATAAAAGTAAAATGTATAAAAAAAGCCAGTTTTGTGAAGTTTGCTGCTGAACTAATGTTATTTACTAATTGTTTTTCCATTCCTTTGTAAAACTGAATAATACAGAAATCACCTGCTTTTACAAGAAGCATTAGAAAAAGGCCATTGGTCACAAACCTTCCTTGAATCTAAGCTAGAAACAGAAGGTATCAAATTGCCATCGTCCGGCTGACTTAGTCTTGACTTGGCTAGTTGTTGTCTACTCAATTCACACTCTCTGTGCTGCTTCTAGCAAAACACACAATTATCCGTTTAGTCCTTTGTTACCACAAATCTAAGAAACCTTAAACTCAACTAAACATTCACTTTGGAAAAGTGGTTCTAAGGATTCCCCTTTCGCGATCTTTTCAATGACTTGGGGTGACAAGCCATAATCTTTTGCAATATTCAAATCGCTGTCTTTCCTTTTAACCTTGCAAGTATAAATAACATTAGGACAAGGACACCTCTTTTGCTAAAAAAAATTAAGTGTTGGCCTTAACTTGTCCTCTGCTGCACTTTTGCTTGTCCTGAAAAACTTCCGGTGACCATTCAACTGCCGTGTTATGTTCCACCCACGTATGTCATTTGAACACAATGTTTTGGCTCGTTTTGCATAACTGTATTGGTTTTATGATATGTGGCCTGCATCTGAGCTCGTGCAGCCCCGTCGAGAAGCCTGTGTAATGTCGTCTTTCCATGTCATTTGCAAATCATAAAATTCGCTAGCTATAATCCGATATCATTGGTTTCGCTCGGACTGGTTCATCCAGTTCAGTCTAAAATTAGAATTTACTTTTGAACTAAAGCTGTCATTTCAGGTGACTCGCTTACGTAATTAATCGTTTCTTCACTAGCTTGATGTAAACGTGAGAATCGTACCTTAGGAAGGTGGTACTTTTTGGGTTATGCCTTAAACATTGACGTATTTATTAAAAAATATTAGTATATTAGAATGTAATTTTTGTACAATTGACAACTTCAAACGTGGCTTTTTTTAAAATGTAAGTAGGTAAACGCCCAGTTTTTTGCAAAAACTTTGGCTTTCGAGGGGACCGAACCACGAACTGTCAGTGTGATATCAGCACACTAACCACTCCACTATGTGGGCCGTGTTTTTTGTTACGCGCAGCTCATTAGCTACGCGTATCTCATTAGCGAACAGTCGGAGTCCAATGTGTGAAAAACGTAATTTTCAGCCCGTTTCAAAAAATATTTTAAGTGTCGTGTTAAAATAACTTATTTTATAACATTCATTTATCAGTTGAAATGTAAGATCATGTTTAATTGTATACATTGAATGAATCAAAATTTCAAATATTTTGTTTTCAACTTCCATATTCAGTACGTTAAATTTTGCATCATCTCAGCGTGTGACGTGACATTTGGAAGCATTTCAATTCGTAGGCTAATGCGCATCGTGCCGAACTTCCGCAGTTGATATGCGTAGTCAACGTAGTAAAATCCGGCATTAGCTGCGTTTGATTTGCACTACTTAGCCTGATTAACCCGCAGCTAATTCTTGCGTGTATATTCCAGGTACGCACATCGCAAGACACGCTTCTTGCTTTGTGAAGGATCATCAACCATATTTTACAAGTTCATTTTAAACAAATGATTTAATGTTTCATATTTAATGCTTCCTATAAAAAGCATTCCATTTATTTCAAATAATTCTGAAATATGTTATTCAAACATAAATTCACAAAAAGTTTTTTAACTGCCTTCAAATTTTGCCGACTTTTAGTCATTTGGGGCGCGTAGCAGTCGAAACAATATAGCGTAGTGGTAAGTGAACCGGTTCCGCAAACTAATGGTTCTTGGTTCGATTCCCCTCCTGAGCCATGAATTTTGCAGAAAACTGGGAGTGTTCCTAAAGAGAGTCGTAAATTTGTATGATGTAGTTTTTGTTTATAATCGTGAAAAGGAGGCTGGTGGAGTACATAAAGAACATAATAAAGTTTTGTAAAAACCAGAAAAAAAGTTTTACGCGATTGCAACTTATACGTTTTGTTAGTTATGTGTGTAATCGCATCCACGGCATTATTGTCACTAATTGTGGCCTGACGCAGCTTCTAAGTGCCTTCATTTCGTGCTGCTGCACCTAGGACCCACGTACATGTCACTGTTATGTCTGCAACCCATTTCAACCGCTACTTTTTGATTTTCAAACTATAGATTCTTATGCTCAGGGTTCTTTGTCGCCCGAAAGTCGTCTATTTTGCATACCCGTCGTGTTTCGCAGTGAAAAAGTTCGCGGTGGTCGTCTTAAGAACAGCCGTAGGCGAGATCTGAACGCCAGTCTAACGCTTTTGCACTCGACGACAGCAGTCCTCTCACCGTCAATTTTGGTGACAAGACATCCGAAATTGAAGCAGACCCTCCCCCTCAACGCGTCAAGTGTTGGCCGAGGGGTCGCCGTCCATCATTTAGAAACAACATTTGTTTCGTGTGTACGCCTGGTCATTCGTCTTAATAGTTTGTCCAGCAGAAGCCATTTACACCTGGTGATCTCGTTTGAAAACTTGCAGGAAAAGATGAATCTTTTGAATTTCATTTAAATTAATCTGATATCTCAGCAAGAATGCGGATGTGGTGACGTTTTTAATCAACTGATCTGCAAATCCGTCTCAGTCGCAAAGGAGATTCATTTCAAGATAAAGTGATTGCTAAGAGAAGACCTTTACTTGTTTGTCTGTGTTTCGCAGATGCCGAGAAAATTATTAAAATGATCACTTTTTGTACCCTACATGCCCTAACCACCCTAAAAGTTTGAAGAAGACATTTCCCATTTTTCTAATTTATGAATTTTGCTTTGTGTTTCACAATATGTTTCACTATTTGAAAACAAAACCAGACTTCCTCAAAAAGTTAATAAACATAGAAGTGTTTCTTCTTGGCGTTGAAGTAGACAACACAAAACTCTTGTAAGAAATCGTTTAGCCAACCACGAAGCATGTAAAAAGTGTTTCCAAAGAAAATTTGCATTCACAAAAATCAAAAGTTATAATTAAAGTCCTACTTAAAAAAACACAACCATAAATGTTATGCAGTTTCTGCGTCTTTGCTTGCGATATTTCTCGCACACAACACACACACGAAGATCCTTTAAGGAATATTGATTTCAGATTAAATTTTAAAGTGCAAGGAGGAAAACTCTTCATTATGTTTTTTTTGAGTTTTGTTTTTTTAGAACAACAATGATCATCGTTTTTTCATGGTTGGTCGGTCAGCGAATTATTTATTTTCCATTCCCATTTTAAATCACTTTTAATTTAATATGTTTTGTTTTGTCCAACAATCGCAACAGAATTTTTGTCACTATGTTTTCACCTTCCATCCAACGAATCATCTTAAAACGCGATTCGAAGGTTTGAATCACGTTAATGTTAAATAGAAAATAGTAATTGTTTGACAATTCCTTGTTTTTATTGTTTTCATGTTCTTTCAAATCATCTCCTTAACTACTTTTCTGCTTTTGCTTCCGTTTGTTTATTTTTCCTGGTGAGTTTACTTTAGGCAATTTCCAAACTTCTCCATTTTTAACAAAAACAAAAAGAACTTGTAGCTTCAGGCGCTCTCAATCGGCCAAAGGAAGTAAGTTCCCACAATTTCTTGAATAATTCGTATTCTAATAATAACCACGCATCGCGGGCCTAATTCTCTTTTGAGGGTCCTTTAACCGACTTGATCCAGGCGGTCAAAAATTGCCTGAATCTCCCCCTCTTAATCCTAAAATTTCCATCGCAGACGGAACGTGGCCCTTTACTTTTTCTCAAATTGAAAAACACTATTTCTGAAAAGATAGGCGTTTTCAGCCGGCTTGAATTGATGTGGGTCATAGATCATCGGAAGGCGTTGTTAGAGAAGAATTGGATTTTATTTGCCAACACATTTATCCTCTTAATGTGATGCCATGCAAATCCTGTAGCGGATTACACCTCAAGCATTGACATTCATCATTTTACATTCAATCAAATGAAAACAGTGCAGAGATTAGACGCTTTCAGTAAAAAAAATTATTGAAAGACTGAGATTATCCGAGTAAGATCTGCTTCGTTGAAAATATTTGCCCATGTTACCCTTTTTCAAAAAATATGCACTCTTCAGTTTCTTGTTTATTACCGAAATTTATGAATGAAATCATGCGAACTTTGTAGGTTTTAGGTTCATTTTCATTACAATCAAGGGTTTTTCCTGACCAAAGTAGGTTAGCCCAACAAGCAAAAAAAAGTTTTGGAACGACCGCACCCAGGATCATCGAACATCGCGCGGTCGGATAAATTTGTGCACTTGCAGTTTTTAAATGCTAATATCTCTTAAAGGAACCATCAGGGACATCTTTATGGCATTTATTTTCCTATGGTGCTGCTGGACTACCCTTGCCGCGGCCACTCGTCTCGTACGGGTGTGAAACTCGCGGCGCTACCATGGCAGACAACCAGAGGTTTCTGCGTCTTTTCAGGCGGGAACATTGAAAATACGAAAATTACGACTAAAATAAACCCATGGATTGACCGGACGCGTAAGCACAGTGCACGTAGTTGTAAACTTGCCTGTAATTCACAGGTGCCCGTCGCCTGAACTTGCAAAAAATGACATTTCAGATGCAGATTTCTCCAAAACTACTAATTTATTCCCCAAACTGTTGAATATTTAAAAACAAAACTTTTACAACTCTTTAATTTGAGAGAATGTCAAAAAGGTCTCCGACACGGTATCTTTAATAGATTATATTACTTGAAAAATAAATACATAAAGATAGCAAAAAAGTTTGATCCGGGGCGGATCCGAACTTTCTGTGTTAGCCTTAGCGGATCCGCCCGACGCGAGCACTAATCCTGCCCCCCCCCCTTTATAAAGATATCTTGTGTTGGCCCTAAATTGTGACAGTTTCCTCTCTTCAATTCCCTTTTCACTATTGTTGTGGCTTAGGGTTGCAGAATCAACGGAATTGTTTTCATCTTATAGTCTAGAGGGAAGACCGCAAATAAATATATCGCATTACGATTGAACCTTCATCGTTTTTCTAAAACTTTGCGTAGACATTTGAATCTTACCAACTTTTCTAAACTGCCCATCCTGAACTTAATCTTTCCTCAACTGGACAAAAAGCTTAAATAAGATCAATTTTATTCTTAATTGGCCGGATGAATTTTTCTTTATTTTTCTTTTCTCTTATAGCCTTATTTGTATCTCTTATTTTTGAGTGAGGGCTTTAAAACAATCGCTTTTGTTTCCATTGAGCGAACTTTGAGAAATGCGCGAAATGAAAAATATCCTGGGAAGATTTAATCTTTCCAAATCTTCCTATTCACTTTAAACTGAGGGAAGTCAACAACCCGGAGACGAATGGCTCTGTCTCAAAAACTGCTTCAGCTTTTTGTAAGTTAAAGTTTCTTATCTCAGATTAATTTTTTTTATATTATGTTTCCTTCGTAAAAATTGATGCTCATCCGAATACCACAAAAATAGAAAACAAATTACAACTACAAAGTGATCAGCTTACGATCTAATTGAAATTTGTTAAAATTTTGAAAGGTACGTTCAAGTAAGTCCTTGAAAACTGATGACTAGAGCCAGACACCTGTCAAACTCAGTCAGTGATTCATATTAGCTGGTTGTTTTCAATTAAACTCTTTTTCGTCGTTGGTTTCCAATTTTTTGAGAACACAGAAGAAATGTTTTGCTATTTTTTATGCTACACTTCTCGCTTATCAAATTTGGTACGAGATTAGGTTTTCATGCGGATCGAACTGATAATACGTGATTGCGTACTCGTAGCAATACATTTTTGACTCGACGCACTTTTATGAGGTGGTTTTTAAACTATATTTTTGTGGTTCTTGTTCTTAAAGATTCCGTGTTAAAAAAACCAATTAAGTTACATTTTCATGAATAACTCCCCATAAGCATTTAATAGGTGGAATTTCAGTTTAAGGTACCAGATTTCAATGAGCAACTTATTTTAACGCATTACACCTTTATTGAGGAGGTGAAAATTTTGTAAACAAAGTAAATTTTCCTTTTTGTAATCTTAAATAAGCTGTAATTCCTATTCTGCTTGCGTAGTTATTTGAAAAGTATTTCGAAATCTTGGTTCATAAAATAGAATGGTGCATCGGTTAAGGACCCGTATAGAGTAGAACTCTTCCTGATACAAAACAGAAACTGCCTTAGCCAAATAAAATTATTGTTATATGGTTTTTTGATTATTTCTGTCGCCTGCAGTTGATTGAGAACAAAGCAATTCCTGTGAAAATCACCTCATAGCGAGACATCATTTTCCCTCTTTACGATCTGTCCGAATTTTTACGCTTTGTACTAGGTACCCAGATGCCACATGTGTCAATTAACATACCAGTCGTTCCAACCGAATCCCTCAATTTTAAAAATTATACCTGTCTCAATCCTTTTTGATGACAGCCTGTGTATTGCAGCCTATTTTGCTTCCACTGTCGAAGAGCTATGCATCAGAAATTTCGAAGACATCAGAAGCCATCTCAATGAGTCTAATTTATGTCCATCACATATGGTTTCAATAGTTAAGACGAGCTGCTTTCCGTTTTTCTCCTGCGTGCCGAACCTCAAAAATGTGTTATTTGTCTCGTGTGTCCGAGGATCCTTCCGCCTCAGAAGTCTAGAGAATGTATGACAACATCAGGCAGAAGAGTTTATCCATTCCGTATGTTTACGAGCGGATAAATAAATCCATCTCCCCGTTCGTTGACGAACCAGCCGGGAGGATTTGCCTTCATGTGTGCCAAAAAGCGGCTAACGATTAAGCTGCCTCGTTTTCCTCGGCTCTACCTTGGCTCTCAACCTGCAATCTGCCGGATTCTGATGTCACCCCATCGAAGACGGCTGTCACCAGTCGGCTGTCCGTAAAGTTCGCGCAGTGTCTTGGTTGTTTTTGGCAGAGGGCGAAATTCATTGCGTCCCTGTCCCGCGAGAGGAATCGCTTCCATCCATTGCCAAGGCGGTCATTCATCCGCTGTTCGCCCTTGTAGAGAACCAGTGCTCGAGATTCATTTCGATTCCCAGAAAACTTGGGAACAGTGATTTCAGCTGTCTCGGTGACATTTTGTAAACCACAGATGAAGTGCCCGATTATGCACGCCTACATCAATCACGGAACAATCTCAGTTGAATTACTTGATTCAATTAAGCAAATAAAGAACTTTCAATTGTTATACCCACAAAAATTCTTCTTTTAAGATGTGTAAAGACGGTTTTTTCTGTCTTTCTCTCTCTCTCTCTCTCTCTCTCTGTCTCTTTGTCTGTTTTCTTTTCTCTCTATGTTTAACTCTCTCCTCTCTTTCTCTGGTTCTCTCTCTCTTTCTCTCTTTCTCTATCTCTCTCTGTTTTCCGTTTTCTCTGTCTCTTTGTCTGTTTTCCTTTCTCTCTATTTTTCTCTCTCTCCTCTCTTTCTCTGGTTCTCTCTCTCTCTTTCTCTCTCACACATAATGTCTCTCAACGCCTCTTGAAAGATTTCACTTTATAAAACAAAGAAGAAAAAAAAATGAAATACCTTAAAATAAACCAAAATACTTTTGTTTTTCGTACATCTCCGAATCCTCTGCATTTCCTTAAACATTTTCTATAATATCACATTCTCGTGTGTAATCCTTTCACCTTTTTGAACTCTTTTTTTCGCTCCTTGCTTCTTTAAGCCTAGATGCCAACCGGAGATTCTGAAGTTTGTTGTGTGATCCCTTTGATTTTCCCAAGATCACCTATTCTGTCACATCTTTTCAAAAACTTCGCCTCTCTTTGTCGACAGCTAGAAATAATCCATAAGCACCTTGACACATTGGCTGTAAACATGCTCCACCCTCAAAGTCTATGTCATTCTCGAGTTGCTAGACAAGTTTGAAATGTGTTTTGTGTTTTGCTTTCTCTGAGTCTTGTGTTGTGATTTGAAGTGCACCTGGACCTGAATCCCGGAGGGGTCCTCAGACTTTTTTAACGGTTTATGCGGGCATTGCGCAGGTCTTCGAAGAGATTGAAAGCACTTCATTTCGCTAAGAGCAAGGACAGCGGAAATGAAACGGCCCTCACCCGGGGGTCATCGTTGTTTCCGACGACCGACTTATGCCACCCGCATGACTTATAGCCCTCCCTCAGAAGACTAGGTAGTCGCCGGTGGAATAAATACCCGGAAATTCAGAAATTCAGGCTCACCCAACAGTTTAGGATTTAGTGAGAGCCCATTGCCCGAATGCAATTAGACCGACGTGACGCCCGTAGTGTGTCCGAACAGGGAACATTCCGCAAATGGCCCATTTTCACTTGATTGCGCCACATGGTTCGTCCTCCTCAGTCAGTTTACCCCACGGCCATGTGGACGGCGTCACCAGCCAAAACTCTGCCATCCCCCATTGCACGTTCCCAGAATCATGCCTCCCTTATCAAATCAGATTAATTTGCTGAATCACTGAAATCCCTCAAACATCCCTGATTACAGATGGCGTTGTCGAACGAAACTCTTGGCTTTGAAGACTACGACAACCCACAATGCGCCGAGGTAGGTCCAATCCATTTTTAACATTTATCTTAAATCTTCAGTATGAAACCTACACTTTGATACGTTTCATTCTCATCGTCATGGCCACCCTGATCGCCGTCCTAGGAACCGCTGCAAACAGCCTTCTCGTTTACATTTTCTGCACAAAAAAGGTAAAATTTCATCAAATTCTTTAACAAACTTGTTCTAGCAAACTGTTGGAACTCCTGCCACTCTATATCCTACTTGCCTTGCCTTTCTTGATTTCGCCATCTGCCTTGAGTATATCCTTCTGTTTGGTGTCGATGCAATCGTGAGCTATGTCCAAGTAGAGGTATTTTTTCATTCAAACTTAAAACATAGAAAATTAAGTATTTGTTCATTCTCTACTACATTTACATTATCCCTACTTACGTCGTAAGTAGAATAACCCAACTCGCCATTCCTTACATGTTGGTTTTCGCCACATTGGAGAGACTTGTCTGGACCTACGGGAGCATGTGGGTTTTTGATCCTAGACTAATCAGAATTTCCTTCAGTCGTTCCCCTTTCCTCCGATCGCTGTACTCCGAATCTGGACGCTACTGGACCATGATAATCTGTTTGACTGCATGTGTCCTTCTCAGGATCTCCACTGCTTTTGCAATGGAAGTAGGGCAGTACCCCTTGTGTGAGGATTTCTTTAGGACTATGACCACAGAGCCACGGTAAAGAAACTGATAAAAACGAAAACATTAATTGGGTTTTAGTCAATGGGCTCGAGAAAGCCACGCCTATTATGTTTTCGACTTTCATCTGATGACGATTGCTCAGACTTTGGTCCCCTTTGTTCTTCTAGTTTTCCTTAATATGGTATTCACCCATTTTAACCAAAAATTTAGTTATTTTAGGTAATTGTTAGAAAAATGGGTCAAGAAGGTGGCAAAAAAGATGAACTCTGCCGCCCTACTACTCCAAGCCCATCTCCTAGTAAAATCATCCTTGGGGACGAAACCTCTCCAAAAACCAGTTAGTTTTAAGTTTTTTTTCCGAATTGCTTGGCTTTATGTGTTTAGTTGCTTTTGGTTATTTTCGGTTACTCAGTTCAATAGTAAGCAATTATGTTGCTGACCGGAACTTAAAATAACGCTTTGCTTTGTGCTTACTGAACCTTGCTTCTAACAGGGAAGATCTCAGCGCTGGGTCTATCGCTTCAACCTTTGAAAGGCATGTCTGCCAGCGTCCGAAGCGCCGTCTACACCATGACAGCCATCGTCACCTCCTACTTGATATCCAACACTCTTCATCTGATTCTAACTGTCTTGGAGAGGTAAGGCTTACCTTAACCTAAAGCAAAGATGGCTTAGATCTAAACACCCCTGGCTTGTTTCTGAAGAAGACCCTATGATGTCATCAACCTTTCACACTTTCTTCTCCGACATGGTGTCCTTCGTGTACATGTTCACCTCCGCCATCCGTCTAGCCATCTACTATGGATGTAACCCAACAATCCGCAAAGATATCAGAGCAGTGCTTTGCACTCCCAAAGAAACTGAGATTTATCTCTAAAAGGCCAAACATTTCCTGTCTTCTGTGCTTGAGTAGATTTGAGTTGCTCACGATTTCCACGTGTGTTTAAGTCCGCGCGGGTTTACCCAGTCTGTGTGCAGAATTTGGTGTCATTTGTCAATTTCCTATTGAATGCTTTGAATAAATGTTCTATGCCAAGTGTAAAAAATACTGATTTAAAAATGAGAAGCCTTCGCAAAATTTATTTTTCCTGTTCTTTGCTTCAAACGACGGAATAGGTAAGGTGTTGTTGGGTTGTGGGTTTTTTCACAAAAAAGTTCATCAGATCTTTGTTTAGATGTTAACGAGTTTAACCTCTATTATGCAGCCACTGATGACGGTTTTGAAACAGGTAAAAGAGGTAAAAGGGCGAGTTTCAAAAAAATCTACCTTGCAAAACATGCCGCATTTAGGAAAAAAAAACTTGAGATTTGCCAAAAACGACCGGTTTGGCCAAGTGGCGCAGCGGGCCGGCCCGCTTTTGCAGTTTTAACAATAAAACATCTAGAGTTCGGATCCGCCCCAAGTATCAATTTTTAAAATAATCTAAATGTTAATAAAAACCCATATATGCATGATTACATCTGTTCACCAAGAAAGCAGTAAACCTTATCCACATCCTTTTTTTGGTAATAGTCTTGCTGAACCATCGCAATTTCCGCAAATGGCCCCCTAAAATTAATGGTTTTGAGACTCATTATCTAAACTTAGAATATTTTCCGGCAAGCTACCCAAAAGAATTCTGTGTAAAACGGAACATTATATTTACAGCTCTTTATGTAAAACTAAGTTGCAAAACTTTTTTTGTAATCTGTTTTGTTATTGTATGACTTTTGACATTCTAAGGCGCGGCTTGCGTACGATGGGCATGGGCGAAAACTAGCTAAGGCACTTTTTGTTTCTAATCTTCTATAATCGTACGCTTAATGTGCGACACGCGCGTTTCTCTTTGATCTACGCTTTTTCATGAAAAACATGAAACTCGCCGTCGTTTAGCTTATTTCCTATCTGAAACATGAAATTTCCATTAGTTCTGCGCCGGTAGGAGTTCGTTTGTACCTAAAACCTCCTAGTTTTGCTCGATGCAAACTATTTTTGTTTGATTTTTTTGTTAAACAAATTTATCGTTGGGTTTTTAAAAGCTGTTGATTACCAAATGTATTAACAGGTGCATTGGCAGTACGCTAACATTAACCAAGACAGATTCAATGCTGCTGAACAAAACAACCTTTTTTAAATCTCAATTTTAAAAGACAAAAAAAACTGATCAAACGATTTTCCCTACTATCTATTCAAGACCGCATCATTCAGCAAAAGCCATGTGTCAGCAATATCAATCCTGTAGCCCACTTGACGCCCGGTCGCCCTAGATATCAAGGGTCTTCCAAAGGTTTTCCAATGAGCTGGTTAGCGTTATGCCAAAGGGCAAGTAGGATGTTTCATGTGATTCACTAAAACTAATGCCTGTATTTTTGATACAGCTATGATTTGAATAGTTTGAAATTAGGAATTCCGGTTTTTTACTAAGGTTTGTTTAAAGGAGGGTTAAAATGAGAAAAACCCTTTTTTTGTAAAGGCTTGACTACAACTTTGAATGTCTAATTGTTTGTTGGGCCCTCTGCGTCTAAACAGACACCGCGCTGTCCGATTTCTCGACCGCCAGTTGACCCCTCTCAGCGGGGGTGCCCGCGATTGACGGAAAATTCATCCGACTGCGTTCTTCCTATGCAGATGCTGATGCGGCGCTGTCTGTTCCGTGGGCGGCGCCGCGAACCCGTTCCGCCGCCACCGTCCCCGGCGGCCATTCTCGCCTAGGATGATCCTTGTGTTGACCCTTGCTGCTCTGCCATCCCTCGCCAATGCCTTCTTCAACATGGGAGGAGGTAACCAAAACCATGTCTTAAAGCTAGCACTGACTTATATAGGTTGCGGCTGCGCCCAGCCGGCATGCCCACCCCCACCGGCTCCCGTTTGTGCTCCTCCACCTCAGCCTGTCTGCCCTCCTCCTAGCCCTTGCGGTGGAGTAGCCGTTGCCAGGGGAGCCAAAACTCATGAAGTATCACCCGTCGGACTTCCGGATGAGCTGGAGATGGTGGGTGAAACCAGACAGATTCTAAATTCTGACATGCAATGTCTGGAGAATAATTTAAACCCTTTTCATATCCTGATGAAGGCCCACGTTTGGGGGGGGGGGGGGGGTTGAAAAAACAACAAACCACTTGCTAATCATTTAATATTGAATTTTAAAGATTAAAAGGCTATTTGTTACATAATTCAGGCTGTTTTTCAAAGAACATGGTCCTCAAAAAATCATTTGATTTCTCATTTTATTATGCACCATTTTAAGCAAGTCCTAATGTCCATTAAACACCTAAAATCTATTTATTATTATATGTTATAAAATCGGTGAAAAAATGGGGTTCTGGATTTTCAGTTCAATGGATTTTCAGGTTGTTAAAAAACAAAAAAAATTAATTTTCAAATTTTAGGGGTTCTCAAATTTTACTACTGAAAAAATAAAACTTATTGAGTATTCTATGTTTTAGTTGTCATCGCATTATCATCCGCAGACTGTCGTAAATCACACGCACATTTGTCCTAGCACGTGCAATACTTGTTCTCCCATCCAGCCTGTCAGCTGTTGAACTTTTCCATATCGCCGTTATCCACTCCATTGTTTCAATCATCGTGCCGCTGATTTGCGCCACTTTTTCCTTTCATCGGGCGCGTCAGGTGCGGCCACCTTCACTTTCGCGTGTATGAATAGAGAAAAGTGCCGCCTAGGAAGCCCTTATGGACCTGTTTAGTCCTTAGGACAAGCAGTCGTTTTCATTCGGCAATGCCATGCGCTTTAATTGGGGCAAGTTTACCCATATAAATCTTGGAGAAACTTTCTCGAAAAGCTTGTTTCAGCGCGCAGCTGCTTTCGGTGTTCCTTTGAACGGACCCAAGCATTCTCCATCGAACATCGATCAACTGGAGAGACTGGTCAACCGATATGAGCCTTCTGAACTTCCCCAGGCTGCCGATCTTCCTCTTCTCCCTGAGCCCGCCCTTACAGTAATACCATCAAAAAGAAGCCAAGAAATTTTAATTTCAGCACGATGACACTGATTTGATGCACGCTGGGCTTAGGCGAGGAGCTGAAATCAGAAGAGCTCCCACTGTTGTCATCCACCAGGTTTGGAACCAAGTATGGTATGTCACCATGGCGTACTTCAGGAGGATGTGGCCACCACCACCGTTGAGGCTGCCACAATCGAAGCTGCCACCACAGCTCCTTCTGAGTCAAGCACTGTGAAGGAAGAACAACTGGCTCAAAACAAGTGCAACAGCCAAGTCCTCCACAAGCTCATGCTTGATGTAACATCCCAGAAAAGATCATTTCTCATTTTCGTTTACAGAACATGACCGACAACTCTTCCGAATCCAAGAGAAAGGTTAACGAGGCAGCTGAGGAGAAGTTTGGAGGAAACGTTGATGTCATCTGCTCTAGGGGACACTTCTCTTATGTTTTCTCCTCCAACCTTTATTGTGAAGCTACCAAGGGACTCACCACCTGCATTGCCTTCCGCCAAGCGGCTTAATTCACAAAATTTAATATTTGTACTTACAAAGGAAACCACTAATAAATATTTATGGATTATTACTTGTTTTTTTAATTTTTACAGTACTCTCTAGCTTTGAGTCAATTTGAGTCAAACGGTTCTTTCAATCTTTTGAG
Organism: Oscheius sp. G VE-2021; assembly: GCA_022343465.1. Classification (NCBI taxonomy): domain Eukaryota; kingdom Metazoa; phylum Nematoda; class Chromadorea; order Rhabditida; family Rhabditidae; genus Oscheius; species Oscheius sp. G VE-2021. The sequence continues at coordinate 2,801,843 of JAJQXH010000055.1, forward strand.
TTTTATCCACTTTAACTACAAAAAATTAGTTTTCGGCTTCAGTTTCATGTATGAATTTCCAATTTAAAACATGTAACCATAAATACATTCTACTGAAATTGAAATTAAAATTGAAATAAAATTTCGAAATTATAAGGGAAAAGGATCCAAAAAGCTGAATTGAAGGTTATAAAAGCACTTGAAAGCGAAGTGATTTTAAATAGATTTGTTATTCAAAAAACTGGTTAAACAAATCTTTTTAAAAATCGATTAAAGATTTGCAAAAATCGGTATTGGAGAAACATAAAAGCAGAATGTGGTAATGTATTCATTGAAACAGATTAGTATAAATTCTGGAACCCTGAAAACGCTATGATTTATATTTGTCTTAGGGACCTCAGGATTATATTTTTTATAAGTGAAAAAACCCGAAAGAGAAAAAAGAAACTGTATTGGTGAAAACCTTAACTTTTTCGCAAAGATTTATTGTTAATTGCTAAAAAAAACCCTTCCTTATAATCTGGTGCGAATTTGATTTATAACATCAGTTGGACAAAACATCGGTCAGGGTCGTGAAATCAATTGAACACATTGAACTATTCGATTTCTAAACTGTTTTTCTGTTCGTTTCGTCTTTTAAAACAATGCTCTTTTTTATGCTAATGAATACTGAATACAAAAGGGCTGGTCCGTTCATACAGCCATTTTCTGTGTTTTGTGTCTCCCTCAAGTGCCGTGTGAACGGGCCATCTGCATGGTTCGCGTGCATTATCTGTGAATGGGAATTGCCAGAGCAGGCGGTATGCATTGCTGAAGAGCCTCGGCTGTCACATCTCCACAAGCACTCTTCGTTACGACCTCTGCCTATTCTTCCGAGAACAGCAGCAGCACTTTTGTTTTCAGCATTCCAGCTTTCAAAATTATTTTTGTTGTTTCTTGATTTTATCAGATGAAAACACAATTTTTTAAAAAAAACTAAAAAGTTAGCTTTTCCTGTTCAGATCCAATGTGGGTAATACTAACAACTCTAACTGCCGTTGCGGCCTTCGGCAATGAGAAGGCCTGGTACGCCTCGTCTTCCAGGACCTTTCTTTCAACAGATCCTGCCGTTTTCGTTGCCAACACTGCAATTGACTTATGCACGGTATGAATCACATCCTTCTGGAATTCTGAAAGTTTTTTCAGTTGCCGCCGGACACAGGAGGATGTACGAAAGAACTCATACGCTACTATTACGATCGAGCCACGGATGACTGCAAACGATTCACATTTTCGTAAGGCAGAAGTGCATTACGAAATACTCAAGCTGTTTAGGGGTTGCGGAGGAAATTCAAACAGATTCATGCGACGAACGCATTGCAGGAGCCGGTGTGTTCGGAACAGGCACTCTCTTCATTCCCTTCATGAACCAACGTATCTGGGAGCTTCTGGAGCCAATCACAGGGTTGGTTTATTACTCTTGAAAAAGTTGCATCCCTGCTATTTTCTAAAAGGCAACGTTTAAAAGGGGAAATCAATAAAACATTTTTGACGTTTCAAAAATGAACATGACGCGCAACCTTCGATTTGCTAAAAATCTCTTAAAATTGTTGAATGTCTCTATTCTGGGTCTATTTCATTGTAACAAAGGCGCTCTAAATTTCACAAACACCAAGACTCGTTTAAAAAACAAGTATGTAGATTAGTTTAGAGAGCTATTTAATATTTTAAATCAATTAACTTTTTTTGGGAGACCTCTGGGGTTCTCTGATTTTTGATATGGAAACTGCCCACGTTTCACCGGCGAAGGCGCCAACCGCGAAACATAATAGAAGACAAAACACATAAATTAACACATCGTATTGAAAACGGATAAATTGTTTTTTTTTAAATATTTGATAATTGGTAAAATTGCGTAATTAAAAAAAGTTTGTCCTATATTAATTGCAATAAAAAAGGGCTAAGACAAGAATTTTCGGCAACTTGGATCTTCTCTTTGTTGAGAAAAACATTTTTTAATTTTGAAATCAATTAACAATTTTGTTGTAAAGAAATAATCTGTTTCTAATATATGGTGTTTAAATAGGTTAAAGTGCGCGAAAAATACTTTTTATTGAAAGTAATCCGAACCCTGGAAGTTTGACTGGTAGGACCAGTGTTCGCCCGAAGCCACCCTTGATATGAAAACCACAAAGTCTAAGTACAATTAAAAGAAAACAGTTACACAATGATTTAATAAACATTACGTCTTAACTTAAAGGAGCCAAAGCATCGACGAATGTTAACAACAACTACTCCCTCAACGACGACCACGAGTACAACTGCTAGTACTACATCCACTACCACACGCGCTCCTCCAGTTACTCCCGAAGTGAAGAAAATCGAAAAAGTGGCGGTTTGTTTGATTTTTTATTTGTTTGAAATCCAATTGCTCCAGATCTCCCCTTCAATCCAGCAATGCCCTCATTGTGACCCGCTCTTCGGTGTCTGTGTCGACGGAGAATGCGGCTGCATGCGCGGCTTCAAGAAACTCGGCCGCATCTGTATCGGTACGTTGTTCTTTGGCGCGAACATCGGAGATGCATTCTCATCCGACATGCATTGCGCTGCAAACCGAATGAAAAGGGCATCCCGGGTATCGGGCGGCGGATCGGTTCCGATTGACAAGGAAGTGCGAAGAATGAGCAATGTTCAGATATTAACGAGTGCGATGATGCATCAATCTGCCCTTCGAACTCCCGTTGTACTAATACTATTGGGTCGTACAGGTGTGACTGTGATGCAGGATTCGATGATGGAGGAGAATGTAAAATTACAGCAGGTAAGAGAACAAAATTAGAAGATTACATTAAAAGGGACCATCAGCTTCGTTTTCATCATTTTTGAAACTAACGACATCATACAATCTTATAATTATCGTAAACACCCTAGTATTCAGCAAACAAATTTAGCGTACAAGGGGAATCAAGAACTGTAAGTTTGTTAAACCAGCTCACTAACCACTAGACTAGACAGGCTATGCCCAAAGAATGCTAACATTAACCACCTCTTTTAACTTACTAATATTATTGGACAAAGTAAAAAAAAACGTAATTTGAATCCCATTAGATAAACTGGGGGATTCATTTTAAATAATTTTTTTCACAATACTCTGAATAAAAACTGATTAGTTTTTTTTTAATTCGAAAAACAAAATGGATTTTTTTTAATCCCCCAAATGATTTAAATCAATACCATTCTTTAAATTTAAAAAAAACATAAAAAAGCACGGCTGCCAGACAAACATCGAAAGTTCGGATCCGAACCAACTCAAAACAACTTTTACTCCCATTATAAAAGCGTTTGATGCCTTTTTATACATGTTGCAAAATGTACCTAAAACCTGTACCTCCGGAGGTCTACTGTAAAAATAGTACATACACATTGATATTGTTGAAATTGGTCATTATTTAATCTTGGTCACTTGAAAAATTCAGTTAGAAGGCATAATTCTACAAAACCATCTATTATGATGGAAACACAGAGAATTTACTCTCCAGAGTCGTGCGATGACGTCTTCGATATCCTTCTGACGGAAGAAGATTGTAATAATGGTGAACAAGCAATCAGGTACCAAGAAAACATTGATTATATGCACTCTTGTCTTAGATACTACTACGACCATGAAACCTCCTCCTGTCGTCAATTCTTCTACGGTGGTTGCAAATCCTCTTCTCGCAACATCTTCAATGACCTCCAGGTATTATTGTTTCACTAGTTTGTAGTTTGATCTTTAGACATGTGAAACACTGTGTCAAGGAAGGCATGTAAAAAGTCCGGACCAGGAGCCTCGTGAGATAACCATCCCGCAAAAACTGAATCTTGACCTGAACTCACCTACCACAACCCCAACGGCGGAAGAGAAAAAACTGGAAGCAACAAAGATTGTGAAGATTATGACCCACATCAACCCTAATGACAGTGGGGGACCAACAAGTTACAATCAATAATTGATTTTAGATCGATGCGCTAGGTCATTTGATGAAGATCTTCGGGTTGAGTGCGTTAATGCTGAATGGGCGGAGAGGTTCTTCTGGAACCCTCTTGTGAGGGAATGTGAACCCTTCTGGTACGACTCCAGTTGTGATGTTAGGGACACTGCTGGCAAAAACTTCTTCGAAACTTTGGAACACTGTCGATCTGAATGTGGAGAAGAACTGGCTGGGCCAGCTGAAACCAAAGAAGACGAGGTTCGACTGTTTTATAATTTTAATATTTTAATGTAAAACACATTGTGTTAAAGAAAACTGAAGCTCAAACCTCAGTTGCAGTTCCTTTTTTGGAACCAAAAATGGAAATTTTGGAACTTAAAGTTTGATTTTGATATTCTTTAACAAAGTTTGACTGAAAATTCAATTTCACATGCAATTTGAAAATTGAAAGCCTAAAGCTTAGTTTTTAAACAAAACCGTTTTTAAAGTATTTTACTTATTTTGAATCTAGGAAGAAAAACAAAATAGGGTATACATATGTTTTCGAAGTGCAAAAACTTATCTAATCTTCACTTATTGTTCTAGACTTTTTCTTCTTGAAAACAAAACAAAAACTAATTTCCGTTAGTTTGTTTTTCTTTTCTTTTTTAAAAAGAAAAGGATCGATACTTTTGAATTTTGAATTTTGGTTTTCTTTTCACACTTCCAGCTACATTATTTAAACAAGTTATCTGTTTTCAACAGAAAATAAATTTAAAAGCATTGAATAGCATGTTAAAGTATATTGTACATCTAAAATTAACTGCGTTCATTTAAATTTCAATTATTTCATTATCAGAAAGGAAAGATTTATCAGTTTCTTTTCAGAACACCAAAACTCAACCGGTCGTCGAAGAGTTTGACATGAAGTTGGAAGAAAATTCTATTCAAGAAGAAACCAAGAAAGAAGAAACCGATGCAGTTGTAGAAGAACTTGAGGAACAAATTGAGATCGATCCTTTAAAGCTGATTACCACAACAGGTTTCAATTTTAGAAAATTACACAAACAATTGTTTATAGAATCTACTACTTTACCCCCAACCGCACCTTCTACATCAGAGGAAGAGTCAAGCAACTTCGCTGCAAAAACTCCAATTGTTAAATTCGACCGCGCCAAGTACATGGAAGAATTCCTCAAGAAACTCAATTCCCTTCCTGCTTCTTCGAAGACGCTCACTTTGGATCTATCAACTTTCTCTACGAAGAGGCCTCCCTTCACCCTAAATCCTTCTTTATTCGGTTCTGATGACAAAGGAGCCAAAGAGGAAAGGCTTGCTGCACCTGTGGACTCTACCTTGTTCAAGGAAGTTACCCCAATTCCAGCCAAGATGCCAGATGCATTTGGAATTGTGTCCACAACTGCCGATCCATTCGATTTGTCTAAGTTTGTGACGAAGAAGGCGCCTTTCACCCTAAACCCAGCTATTTTTGGAGAACTGCTGGATACAAGTGTGACTGGAGAAGGACAACCTGTGAAGAAAGTCACAACTGTTTCTTCTCTTCTGACGACCACAGTGGACCCCCTTGATTTGTCAAAGTTTGTGACGAAACGGCCTCCCTTCCGACTCTACATTGAAGACACAGTTGACACAAAGCTTAAGGAGGTCCAGGAAAGTACCACTACTACCACTCGTAAACCACTCAAACTTCTGAAAGAGGGGGAACCCACCCACGATCCCTTGGATCTCTCCAAATTTGTGACCAAACGGCCTCCCTTCACTTTAAACCCTGCCCTCTTTAATATATTCGATGAGGAAGAAACTACAACTGCCCCTATTTCTACACAGAAGAAGGATCAGGATCGCTACGATCTCCAAGGGATGGGTACCCTTCCTGTCCATGACATCATCCCCATTCGAAAGGATGCAGGCGACCACAAAACAACGACTACAGTTCCAACTTCCACCTCTTTCCAAGACTTTGTAACCTCAGAAAAACAAAAGGTAGGTGTTGCAATTGAAAATAAATGAGCTGAAATTAAGATTGAAAATCTTCTGGATGAATTAAACAAACCTATTGATCTTTGTGAAGAGCCCCTTCATCCAAGTTTGGAAGAAGATTGTAGTAATGAACAATGGGTAAGTACCCATTTTTCTTTCTTTAGCTTGATTTTCAGGTTCTTCGATGGTACTTTAACTCTGACCGTGGCTCCTGCAAGACCTTCTGGTATGGAGGGTGCCCTCCTACAGAGGCTCGCAATTTCTTTGCTTCTTATGCGGTGAACTTACTTAAGGGGGAAAGTAAAATAAAGATTTTTTCAGCTTTGTCGAGCAACTTGCGCCCATAAAATGCCTGCGGAGGATGGATTCAAGCCGAAATATGTGGTCAGGCCGGAAACTACAACTAAAACTACGCGAAAGACGATTTCCACAACGTCTATTCCCGCAATTGAAAGGAGCATTAAAAGTGGGTTAATGAAGACGCTTCCCCCTTTTTCGCTTTTTTCGAAAATTTTGTCGTTTACGACACTTGTCTATTGCCATTTCAAAAAAGGTTTAAACAATAGTATTCATTGTAAATTGTCTTAAAGAAATCGTGAGGAACCTCTTTTCAACGTGGTTAGGGGGGGGGGACTATCCTTGCCGTGGCGGCCGATCTCGTACGGGTTTGAAACTCTCGGCGCTAACATGCCAGACAATAAGAGTTTTCAGCGTCTTTTCAAGCAGGAACATTGAAATCTCCGCATTTCGGATGCAGATTTCCCTAAAAAGACGCATTTAAACCCCAAAAACTTTTATAAGGCTCTTTAATCTAAGAAAAGTCAAGAAATGTCCCTAACGATCCTTTTAACTGAAATATATTTCAGGTAAATCCTTGGAACTCGGAGAAGAAGTTGTTGTTTCAAAAGAATCAGTGGAACAAGATGAAGAAAAGGAGAAGAAACAACGAGATCTCACCACAACTTCTGCTCCTGTAACCGCACCACTAGCTCCAGTCGCCAAGGACTTTGAATCAAAAGGTTTCGGTCAAATTTGAGCAAGTTAATTGTTTGTTAGAAGGTCACGTCACAGGAAGTGATGCCTGTTCTGCCGGTTACGACGAGAAATGGGATGCTGACTGTTCTGGTGATAATTGGCAGGTGCGATCCTACTTTGATGTCAACTCAAAGAGCTGCAAAAGGTATTTTCAGCAGATGGAAACGTTAAATGAAGGTTCTAGGTTCTGGTGGGGTGGATGCTCTACAGACAACCTTAACATTTGGAAAGATCAACAGGTATGCACCTTCTCATAAGAAGAATATTAGCCAAAGTACAGCAGTCTTTTTGAAAATTGCGTATGGACGGTACTTTTAATGCATAAAGATGTTGACAGAGTCTTCATTTTAAAGAAAATCACGGTTTCATTTCTTTTACTATTCGATTAAAAAATTATACAAAACTTTATTAGTTAGATACCAAAGCTCAAGGTGACCGAAAACGGCGTGTGAATTTGACGGACATTTACAGTATACTTACGATCTTAGCATCCCGCGTTTACGCATTTCAAATTGAGTAGGGTTTTTCGGCATGTCTGAAGACTAATGCGACCTCGGTCGTCTGTATTTTGACACTGAGCGCGGCGGCGTTCACCCGTAAGCAATTGGCGGCGCTGCCTTTAGGGCCAAAAAAGCGGTCTTCTGCGGCCTGAGGCTGTAGAAGAAGTTTTTGCGACCTTATGCTGTAAAAACCTTCCCCTTTTTTGCGACCTTATGCTGTAAAAGTTTTATTCGGCCTTTGCTACACAAAATGCTCTCCTTTGCTGTCAGAAGCGGTCTTCTGGTGCTTTATGGCGTGAAAAACGGTGTTATGCGGCCTTACGTTGTAAAATGCGGCTTTATTCTGCTTGCGCTGTGAAAAGCGGTCTTTGATTGTTATGATTAACTTTTTCAGACTTGTCTCACCGCCTGCGCCCATAAACTTCCCAAGGAGAGGATCCACACAACAGCTGTTCCTTTGACAATAGACGGTACTTCAGATGGCCCCTCAAACATGGTTCTCCACCCCGCGATTTTCGAATTACCCCAAGCTAGTGCCCTAGTCGGTGATGCTTTTCTTAACGAGGATCCCCTTCCTCCAATCCCTAAAAAATCCCGAAAAAACAGGCACAAATTCGACCTCAGGTGGAATGTAGTGCAAACCACTTACGAAGTGGCAAAAGCCCCCTCCAGGTCCCATTGGGGATTACAAAATGATGCTCCAGTGCCCGACGAAGCTGAGCCCGCCTTCGCCACAAAGGAGCACTTCGAAGTGGACCTCCAACATCAATTGGCGAACAAAAAGCGAGAGCACGAAGCTCGAGCGGACCTCGCCTACAGCTCGGCTGTACAACATCCCGTTACTGTTGCTTGTATGTTGATTTTCCAGCTAATTGTGTGTTTGTTCGCTTGGTGAACAGGCGGAAGACGACCGATTTCTTACTTTTTTCGTCTTTCGTCTTTTTGCCAGAGGGGATCCGCTATGCCACGTTATGCTCAAATAGTTGTTTGGCGCCTAATAAATGGTATCCATATTGTTGCATTTCGGTGTTAGCCGGTCCCCTCTTGCTTCTTGCATGTTTTCACTTGAATGCAGGGGACCGGATAGTTTATTTGTTTGTTTTGAACTCCTACGAAAAAAAACCAAACTTTGGCAATTATTTTGATTTTTTTTTACAACTCAGAATTTTCCAAAGATCTTTCCCTCAAAAGGCGACATGGCAATTTCACTCTCTGAAAAACTCAGGATCTGTTCCTGACCTAAATTAGGCAAAATTTTTTGTTTTCACTTTTGAATCATAAAAAAGAAGGCATTCTGCAAGAAGGTTGTTGAGAAAATAGCTATAAATTGTTAGTGGTTCTAAGTTTAACAATAGATTGTCACCCTGAGAACGATTTTGGGTAATCTTTAACCTGATATAACCTTAAGAACTTAACGGTTTTAACTAAGCTTGATTCTAACAAATAAGGTAAATTGTTGTCTCTTTTGCATCTAAAACATATTTTCTAAATTTACAATTTATCTGTTGGCGCAGATATCAGAAATCATAAAATTGGTCTTAAATCGGTGAGTTCAATTAATTCATAAATGTAATTCATACCGTTTAAACAAATAATGTTATTATGATAAGGCAGGTCAATTAAAAGGGTTTTTTTAAATTTAGCTTGCTAAGATATGATTTTAAAACTGGTCTCAGCCCTACCTTTATTGCTTTTGCACGAATTGCTTAAAGTTTTTTCTTGCTTATTTTTGAAAACAGTTAGATCGCAAATTACTTTAGCGGAGTGTTTGGACGACTTTGACAAATTCTTAGCTAAGCCTTGTAATAACGGTTCGGTTTGGAAAAATAGGTAATGTTTTAACAAAAAAACAAGTATTAATATGTTTAGATACTTTTATGATCGAGACCTCCGTGTATGCCGTATGTTCTGGAGCGACGGCTGTTTTTCAACCTCTCGGAACAATTTTCCCGATATGGAAACTTGTGAATGGAAATGTGCGGGTAGACATCCAGAGCCGGAAAGAGCTAGTACGTGAAACATGAAACTAAAGGTTTGTCTTGTTTAGGAGCCTGTCTTGATAAATTTGATATCAATTACCTTGAAGACTGTCGTCATGGAGAGTATGGAAATAGGTTCTACTTTGACCATGATAGGTTACTTATATAAAACACTTTTATCTAAGGTGGCTTTTAGAAAGAGGTGCACAGCTTTTCATTGGGGAGGCTGCCGATCGGACAGCATGAACTTTTTCGTTGACTTGGGTGATTGCCAAGAGCTTTGTGAACGACCACCCAGGCATTTAACACGTAATGACTCGTCAATATGCTTGATAAGCAACAAAAATATTTTAGAATCATGCCTGGAACCGTTTGATGAGTCATATCGCGATGCATGTTCGGCCAATGGTAGATTCCTACAGTACTACTATTTTGATCATGCCACTCACACCTGCAAACTCTTCTGGTAAGTGATACAATTGTATGGGAACCGTAAGGAACCTTTTTGGGGTTTTTTTTGTATGCGAAGGACTACCTTGACGCGGTCGCCGATCGCGTACGGATGTTTTTTTTTCAGGCGGTAAAATGAAAATTCGAACATGAAGACCAAAAACGTCGATAAACCGATGGATTGGAAAGACGCGTAAACACCGTGCACATAGTTCGTTAAAATGCCGCTTGTCCACAAGTGCCTGTCACCTGGAATAACCAAAAATGGGATTTCAGGTGCAGAAATCTCCAAAAAAATCAAACTACAAACTGTTACACATTTTCTTGAATAATACTTCAAGCTCTTTAATTTAAAATAATTTTAAATAAGGTCACTGACAGTCTCTTCAAAGTTTGACTTAATCGACAAAAAAAAGGAAAAAAATTCCTTTAGCTTAGGACAAATTGAAAACAGCGAAAACAAAAATTCACCTATCCAATTATAAATCTCACAAGCCGGCCCGACGTGTAAAATCATTTTTCCTGGAATCGCATTCTGACCGGGCCTACCAATTCACGCCCCGTTTTGGACAGGCCCGGTATGTGAGAAAGATAGTTAAACTAGATATACATCTATTTAATACAACTCGAAAAGTTTGTTCTCCAAGTTTGAAACAAAACACGTTTAGGTACGGTAACTGTCGAGGAGAAGGTCAGAACATCTATCCCTCTCTCGAAACCTGCCAATGGATTTGTGAGCGACATAGGGAAGAACGAGCACCTGGATATTGTTCTGATGCATTTGATCCAGCTTACACAGGCTCGTGTGGCGGAGGCCGATGGATAGAAAAGTGGCATTTTAACGTAAGAAATTTGCCAAAAACAGTAAGGCAAATGTTTTTAGCAAAAGACAGGTGACTGTCAATCCTTCTGGTGGGATGGTTGCATTTCACCCTCTCAAAACATCTTCAGCGATGAGAAGACCTGCACTATGCATTGTGTTTATCCAGGTTATCCTAATCCACAATGTTACATAACAAAACTTAAGGTCACATTGTTGAATCTAGATTACCTGAACCTGATACCAAATACAGATGTCTTGAACCACTTGAAATTGGAACTTGCCGAGAAACGTAAGTTATAGTTAAAGTGACAAAAAAATGCCATAATTTTAGGTACCCCGCTTATTACTATGACAAACAAACAAAAGAGTGCAAGGCATTTGCTTATTCCGGATGTGGTGGGAATGAAAATCGTTTCTTAACTCAGACGCAATGCCAGGGCCTCTGCTCTGCTTTTGAAGACATAAGCGGTATTTTCAAAGCATTTAAAATTATCATCAACAATGTAGAGCCAGAAATGGATTGTCATCTTCCGTTGCACTTTGGATATGCAAACAATGATCAACAGTGCTTGGAAGCTGCTGGATATAGATTCTATTTTGATAGAGACTATGGTACTTTTTATGCTTTAAAACTAAAGTTTCATATAGGTCGTTGTTCTCAATTTTGGTTCTTGGGATGTGGTGGAAACGCAAATAACTTCTATTCGTATGATGTATGTATGAGAACATGCAGAGTGGAAAGGAGGCGATTGGAGAGACGTCCGCGGGCGAGCAGTACGGGTAGGTAGTCGAAAAGATGTTATTTTGGTAGTAGAATAACTAAAATATTAGTAAAGAAAAAGTAAAAAATTGTTCTTTAGCAAAAATTTGTTTGACTTTATTGGCGACTTTTTACAAACATTTCAATCATAAGAGAGTTTAGATTGAAAATCAGCTAAAACTTCAATAGAGGAGAAAATGGTTAGAAACAAAATCTAAACTAGGGTGCCCTCGGAGCGGCCCGGTTTGGCCATTATGAACTAAAAATCACAAAACAAACTATAAAGAGTTCGGTTCCACTCGGGGACACTTATTTGGTAAATGTTTAAGAGTTAGACACATTTTAACTACATTAATCCCGTTAAGGTTTTCAGAGTCAGTTTCAAAAAAAAAATTACTTTTTCCAACTGGTCCAAACTAGCCGTTTATAAATTTTTGTCCTGCCCTTTTTTGCCCGTTTGTACTAAAATCTGTCAAACTTTCTAAATAATTTGACAAACCAAATTTTAAGGTTGAGATACATAAACCCAAAATAGCGAAATGTTATCACATTGAATTTATTTCGCCTTTTAAAAGTAAAAACAATTCAATAAGTTAACATTTAAATGACTAAAATTTTCAGCTTGTTTCAAACCCTCAGCTTTGTCTGGAAAGTGCCCTTCTAAACTCAACAAGGCTATTCAACGTTGGACTTACCATAATGGAAGATGCACAACTTTCAGCTACAGCGGCTGCGGAGGAAGTGAAAATAGGTAGTCTCTCTTCAAATTTCAACATCTGTTCAGGTACCCAACTCAAAAAGACTGTGAAGATACTTGTGCCAACCGGAAACCCAGCGCTGACGCTTGTAGGCAAACGCTGCAGATGAAAACAAACAAATTTCAGCAATTTGCACTTTTGACCCTGATGTTGGTCCTTGCAACCAACTTCGTTACATGTGGTTTTACAATCAAACTAGAGGAACGTGTGATCAATTTTTGTTTGGAGGTAAAATTTCTTAAAATTAAAAAAAAACTGAATGCAGGTTGTGATGGAAATCCAAACCGATTTGAAAGCTTCGAAGTGTGTCAAAAGAAATGTGAAGTTTCTGGAGTAGGTAAGAAATATATTGAAACCGGGTCAAAAGAAATCATTTAGACCCTTGTATGGAATCTCTAGATCGAGGAAACTGGTGTGAAGCCATGTCCAATAGATACTACTTTAACAAGAAATCCAAACAATGCCGTGGTTTCCACTACACTGGATGTGGAAAAAGCGGAAATAACTTCTTGACGGCAGAAGAGTGCCACACCAAGTGTGAATTAAGATACCCGAAGAAAAGAGCTGCTCCGAGAAAGAAACAACCCATCAAGTCTTCTGGATGTAGGAATGGACTAAACAAAACTATTCTCCGTTTCAGATTCCGGGGTGAAGCCAATCCCCAAAACAGCTATGTTGAGACACATTGTATTGAATGGAGCCAACAAGACGTACTACAAATCGGAGCCTGAATGGATTGATTACGCCCTTTGTTTAGGATACAGGTTTTATTTGAAAGTATGTGATTCTTAAGAAATATGTTGAAGATACAACGTTTCTGGAAGAGATACGGTACTAAATGTCCATCTTTGTGCTCATGAAGGAGACGCTACATGTTTGAGTGAAGTAAGGACATTTATGAAACTTTGAGAGAGAGAGAGAGCGAGAGAGAGAGCGAGCGAGAGACTGTGTGTGAGAGAGAGTGAAAGAGAGCGAGAGAGTGTATGTCTGTGAGAGTGTGCGTGTGTGAGTGTGTGTGTGTGTGTGTGTGTTATATGTACACATTTTCTGTCAGGTTCTAAAACCAACCGAAGGAGAAGAATTCTGCCAAGTTTTGAGACCATTCATGCGAGGAACTCATCTCTATTCCTGGTATTTCGGAATAGACGTCAAAATGCCTCCTTACTCCGGTAAGCGCATTTTAATTCAAACGGCATTTTTCTTTAGGAACTGGAGAGACCGGAAGAGTTCAAAGAGATTCAGAAACTACCGCAGTCATTCTACAACTCAAGGCGAACCACTGCCATGATATTTGTTAGGATAAGGAAATAATATAGGAAATAGGGTAAAATTCATTTACTTCAATAAAAGTGATACTAGTAAGCCTTCGGTGCCTTTGTGGTCATTTCCTGCTCCCAGTTCTGTCCATCAAAATAGGTGTACTCGATGTTCTCAATCGTTGGGGTATCGATGCAATGGGGAGCTACTCCTAAAAACGAAGCTTTACCTACACCCAAGGAAAGATTTTACCAATGTCTCCTGGGTTAGACCTTGGGTAGTAAAAGCCTTGGACACCACACTTCTTGCAGAAGGTGTGGCGAGCCACGTGGGTGTTAAAAGTGTAGATCTCTAGCATTTCTTCGCCTTGAAGGAGAGTGAAACGATCCTTAGAAACGATAAAATGATCATTCTGCTTCTTTTTGCAGATAGAGCAACTTAATATATATATAAACTACTAATATGATTTTTAAAAAACCTACTTGCACTTGAAGCATTTAAGAACAGCCGGCGCTATAACCTTCCATTGTACAGCACCACAGTGACAGGATCCCTTGTGTTCAACGTCCGTCATAACTATTTCTGAAAAATTAAATTTAGAAAAATTTATTTAATTAAAATATTATAATTTAAATAATAGAAAAAAACAGTTTAGAGACAGGAAAGTTGTACAAAAAGCTGAAGACAATGGGAGAAAGCCAAAGCGGTGGCATTCGTTATGCTGACAAAAGCGTTATCGATCGCGGAGTGCAAATGATCAACGTGTTCGCTTTAGCAGAAAGGCCGCGGTCACTGAATGACGATTGCGCCGGCGATATCAGACCAGAGATGGCACCCGGCCACGTGGTTAATTGAAAGAACACTCTAGTTTCATGATAATTTGTAAATAGTCACAAAATTTGGAACAATTTCAGCACAAAATTTGAAGCTAAGCAGAATATCTGTTTTTTGTTGTTGTGGACTACATTATATGGAGTGTTTTATCGCTTGCGAATCACTGACCTAGTCATCTGGTAAATACAATGTATGCTAGTTCAACATGACTCAAATTTTTACTTACGCAACATTTTGTCAGTAGAAGGCGAGAAAAAGTGCGTTATATGGTAGATTAAACTAATACAAAAACACATGTTATATAGAAAAAATATGTTGGTTCATGACGATTTTTGCGAATAATCACAAAATGTAGAACACTCACCTCCATAATGGTACGAAACAGAAGTTTGTTTATAAAATCATTCTATAGTGGTGCCAACAACTAATAGTCCTTTCATTTCGTAGAAATTCAAATGGCGGTTTGTTGTAAAACCCATAAGCAACCTTAGAACCGTTAAACATGGGTATTTGGTGGGTTGGACATAAAATAGGATTGACAGCTGCCATCTGGGTCAATCCACTTTGTATGCGGCGGGACTACCCTTGCCGCGATCGCCGATCTCGTACGGGTGTGAAACGTGCGGCGTTAGCATGGCAGATAACCGGGGTTTTATGTGTCTTTTCAAGTGAGAACATTGAAAATTGGATTTTCCTTTTGAAGTTTTTATAAATCCTTAATTTTACAACTTCCCTTCTGCTTAAAATCGGGTTTCATGGTGTGGTAATGGAAATAATAAACTATATCCTTGTTTCCTTCCAATAAACTCTGCAAAAGTAGTTCATTTTGTTTTCTCTTCTTCAACAGTCAGTGTACACCATGACACACCAATGCACCATGACCATGTCGTAGCTTATTGTAGGCGTAGCTATTCTAAGCAAAGTGTTTGCCGGCGCACAATGGCCGGACAACGCATTTTCCTTTACGGGCAGTCGCCGTGTGCTCATGGCCGATGGTATGAAGCCCTCTGGCGCCCTAGCCAGAATGCTTAGTCGAATATTTCAAAGGTTAGTTATGTTCTTCTCAGAAACCCTTACGAAGCGTCCTTCACGGACACTTGTGAACAAGATTTGCGGAACTTTACACTTATGATTTATAGTTACTGCTGGATTGTGGTTGGGCATCCTGTTATTCTAATTATTTCTACTCTTCTGATCTCGATTACTTTGTCAGCAATTGGAATTGTTTTACACTACAATGTTATCGACTGTGATCCAAAGAAGGTTGTTTTTTATTTTAGTTAATTAAAGAAAAATAAAAACTCATTATTCCACTATTTTCTCTTTTTTCTCAACAATTTTGGCTACTCAGGGCTTCGAAACAAGAGGAACCCCCCTGTCCGAAGGAAAACTGATATTGGATTCCATTGCTGAATCTGTTGCAACTCCTATGGAAATCTATCGTCACAGTTTTCTAAAAGAAAAACGCGGGAAAAGGTAATCAAAAATTCAAAATAAAAACTTTTTTTGTAGATCTTCAGACTACGAAGAAGATTTTGCAATTGAGCTGTTGAATAAGACAGAGGAAGCTCTGATAGCGGCTTTGGATTACATCCAAGAGTATGATTTTGAATTTGAAATTTGTTTTATCGAATTTTCAGAACGAATTCAACCACCTTAGAGCCAATTTCAATAAACTACGAAGACTATGGAGTCGATTCAGATCCCAATATCAATGATTTAAGCGACCCCTGTACTCAGGATTTAGCAATGGGAAACAAGATACCTTATGATGCTTTTGACATCCTGGCAAAGATTATTGTTGAAACAAGACCTGGAAAGGTGGGTTTTTATTTTATAAAAAAACACTATTTTTATAGTTGTTTACTCTTGAGACATTCAAAAGTCTTTGTGAAGTGGACAACCTAGTGAAGAAAGTACTGAAAGAGAATGGACAACTGAAATTGGCCATTTCTCAACTGGAACATTCATTTAATCTTCCCTTGATTTCAACTTGTTTGAATCTGAAGAGCAGAAAAACTTGCGCAGATTTGAATCAAAAAGGGTAAGTCTATACATAATTTAATTTAAACTTTCTTGTTTAACACGGGCCGGCCCGCATTCTTACAAAATTAGTGTCCAATCAAAAATGTTGCGTTTTTAAACGAATGTTTCATTAAGAATTATTGCTGAAAATCAATGTTTTCATTATGTTACCACCTAGCTAAAATACCCTTTCCTTTTGTGTATTTAATAAACGGCATAATTTCTTCTATTTCAGTATTGATTTTCTACAACAACAAATTGAAGACTGTAAGAATCCAAAACATTCTCAAGAAAGTAAAGAAGACAAATGCAGTCTTCCAATGATACAACAGGTATTATCGTTTAACACCAAACTACAAACACCAAACTATTAGGCAATTCACTACCTTCTTCCTCAAGATTCCTCAACACTACCTAACCAAGCTGCTATAGTTTTGAATATTCAACGCTCCTCAGATCCAAATTCTACCGTAGTTTTTGACAAAATACTGGCAACTTTAAAGAATCACTTTAAACAAAGTGTCATAGAACTAAAAGGAGTTGACTTTGGAAACAAAGCCGTGAAATTTCAATCAGCTCTGTTTTTTGATTCTTTGTTGTCTTTGGTTTCAGGTAAACTATTTAAAAAAAATTAAATTCAAATTAATCTTAGCATCTTGTGTTCTATGTCTCTTTTTTGTTTACACACGAAGTTTCTTTTTTTCCGGAATTATTCTTCTCCTAATTGTTTTGTCAATGACACTTGCTTTCTTCACCTACACCGTAAGTACCAAATTGCCTTTAAGTGATATAGAAGTTAAGGTAATTTTGGGAATTAACTTCTTCCCATTTATCAACCTTTTGGTAATTGTGCTTATGACATCAGTAGGAGCTGATGATGCGTTTCTGCTTCTATCGTATTATCGGAATGAAAAACAGGTTTGTATTTAAAGTTTTAAATATTTAAAAAAAATTATTTTAGAAGTTTTCAACACCTTGGAAGCCTGGGGATGTCTATCTACCGCCTGATTCTCTGCATATCAGATGTCTTCAAAAATCAATCCGTCATTCTCTGATCAGCATGTTTATTACTTCAGCCACCACTGCTGTTGCTTTTTTGTCTAATCTAAGTAGCGAAATTATTGTCCTCAGGTAATCAATATATATAAAAAACAAGTTTGAAAATCTATTTCCATTCATGGAATGCAGACGTTTTTTTTATGAAAAGTGGCTAAATCCGAGCCGTAAAATTCGAAAATGGTGTTTAAAATTGAAAAACTGTTTTTTACCAAAATATGTATTTCTCAAAATTGTAAACCACATAAACCCATTAACTACTATATCAAATTGGCACGCCGCGGGACAGGTTTTGAGCCACCATTTTTCCTGAAAAAAAAATTTAAATTACAAACTTTGAAAAATCCTATAAAATACAGTACTTCTTTATTGTTTTCTCTTTAAACTAAGCATTTCCAGATGCTTTGGAATTTACGCCTGCCTCACTGTCGCTTTCAACTACCTGTTGGTTGTTTTTGTCCTTCCAAGTGTGATAATGATCACTCAGTCAGGTACTTTTTGTTAGAAACTTTTTCAAGTTTTCAAGTTTTTTTTTAGATTCTTCATTGATTAAACTTCCAGTAGAATCAATCGTTAATGGGATAATTTGGTTAATTCATAAACTTCGATTTCTTATTGTTATTATTGGAGTGCTGCTTACTTGTATTTCTATTTATGCAGTTTTCTGGAAACCAGGTCTTCGAACTCCTATGTACAACCCAACAACGGTGAATCCATTAAATTCTTTGGATTGAAAATGCTTTAGCTATTGGTTGAATCTAGTCCTTATGAATGGTTCGACAACAATGCGCATTTTTATGATTTTGAATGGAATAGGACATTCAAAATTCAAAAATACTTTATTTTTGGGGATATTTCCGCAAGGTAAGTTTTTTTGTTTCGAATATGACTCAAGTTGTTATAATGTAAAATCCACATTTACAAGTAACATTTCAGTGGAATCAGCATGTTGTCCCCAAAAAAGTCAGAAAAGACGAATTTTCACAAACTTATGTTAAACCAGGACAAGCTGGATCATCTCCAGGTATCAGAACTCAAAAATTTAAGTGCCTTCATTTTACAGACTGCTATTTCAACACTTCTCGACTCTTCGAAATTCGATTCTGGCAATTCGTGGATTCATGACTTTCAGAATTTTTCCTGTGCTGAGGTTACAATTCGCTAGTTCTCAGTTATTATATCCTTCTTTTTAGCCTATTTCGAATTGCTTACTGAATTTTTCGTCAGAACGACTGCCTTCAACGTTTCCTGATGATTTTTCCAAGTTTCCAATTGATGGACCTCTCTTTGATAAGAAGTTAGATCTAATTGGGTAGCTTTAAACACTCGACATAAAAGTTGCATTTAAGGTACTTTGCGGGAATTCCTTCAAATATTACACTAACGGCTACAGCTGACAAATTAATAGAAGCGTTTGCGCAAACTCAGAAAGATTGCTCCAAAATTAAAGCAACAACAGGTTTGTTCATCAAGAATTTTTTTAAACTTTTTGTAGACATACCTGTTTTGTGTTTGTCCTCTTCTGATATAACCAGCTACTATGACATCATCCACCGCCTTTGGCCTTCAACTATGTCTTCAGTTGGCATATCCATTGCTGTTTCTCTGGTTGTCGTAATTCTTTGCACTAGAAAATTAGTTCTTTCTCTGATTACGGTAGCCGTCATTATCGCTGTTGTGATTTGGACTACGGCAGTTTTAGTTGCCCTTGGTATGCTAAATTTAGAAATTAACTGAAACTTCAGGTTGGCAAATGAGTGTGGTTGAATCAACAATCATTGTACTGACAATTGGATTGAGTTTCGATTTTTCGTTGCATATTGCGGCTAGTGTCAAAGATTCACGAGAACCTACAATGGTAGAAAAACTAAGGTTTGTAGTAATGTTTTCTTGGAGTTACGTTCATATGGAGTTTTGGGTTTTATCTTAATTAACTTTCATTTAAAAAACCTCGTTTGTTCCGGACATAATAACCTTATTTCGGCAGTTTAGTTTTTGATTGTGTAATTTTTGTTTTTTTCTGGGGGAGTCAAAAATTGAAATTCACAGTTTACCGTGTAAATCTGACTTTGGAAATTACTCTATTAAATTCTATCGTTTTAAATTAACTTGAAAATAATTAAAATTAATAAAACAATTTTAGAAAGCTTCATAATTAAGTATCGCAATTCTGTGCGTAGCAGCGATAAATTTAGTGTGCGATAAATTTTTGGCTTTTTTAAAGTTTCAAAATATAAAAGCCAGTCAATTGAAAATGTAATTTACAGAAACTTTTATGAATGTCCTAATCTAGAAATTCAATCAGGGAAATTGTTAATACCCTAATTTCAAATGCTTGTCTACAAAACTTCTCTTTGTATAACTTTAAATTTTAAAAGCGCGGGCGGCCTTTTGTCGGAGTAAAAATAAAGTCAACATCAAAAATTGAAAAAAAGTAATTTTTATTTAGTTCCGGTCAAAAATTGCTTGAAAGTCGAAAAATACAAATCGTAATTGAAGGCATAGAATCCGAAATGTTTGTTTGACAGAAGTTAAACGAATTTTCGCAAGGCGGGTTGGGGTCGTGTTACTTGCAAACAAGGGCGATACCACCTCGCTACGTTGTCAATATGGCTAATGAACATCCTGTGACTATTTGGCTGGGTCCTCGCTTGTGCCACCCTCAGTTAAATCCCGCCTCGAGAAAAACATGTTGTATCTGTTCCTTTAAAACTAAATAATTACCGTGGCAAAGTCAAGTGCAATTCAACCCCAGGCATAGTCAGTATGAGGGTACCCCTTTAAAAAATCGGGAAAAGTGCGGCAGGAGTGCCACAACGCTTTTTCAATTTGGGAGTGAATAATCCTAGTTTAAGGTCCTCTTTGCGATCTGCAGGAACAGCCTGTTCTCTAGCTGCCTTGTCTTCAATAATCTGTGGACTACCCTTGCTTTTTGCCAGAACCGCAGCCTTTTATCAGGTAAACGTCTGTTCATTGCATGTGATTTATTTGTTTTTCAGGTTGGGACTATGCTTGTGACACTTGGTTTTACTTCCCTTTTCGGTGCTGTTCTAATGTTACCAGCAATCCTTTTATGTGTTAGTAATGACCGACAAAAACGGGAGGTTGCAAAATTTTAACACAATTATTTAATAAAACTTTATTCATCTCTTCTAATAAACAAAATATTTGCATACTTTTGAGATTGTCAATACTTAATTGCTATGAAACAACTCTAATGCTGCAAAAGCATATACACGGCGGCGAAGATGCTGGCGAGCATGGTCGACACTCCAGAAGCACTGCCCTTAGGTGGTGCGGGGTAGATGGAATCCAGACCAGTGCAAGTGTTAGTGTTACAACAGCATCCGGTCACTCCGGGGAGGGAGTCAAGGGTGTTGCAGTTGTTGTTCAAGCCCATGGAGCTACAGACAGCAATCGGGTCGCAAGTGTAGAGGGTGAGGCTGTGAGACTGTCCGCCAGAGATAGTGGTGTTCAGCTGGACGGCGGCGCAGTTTCCGTAGCAAGCAACCGGGGCAGGCTTGCCCTGAGCCTTGCCGTTAACGTACAGGGCGCTCCAGCAAGAGATCAGCGGTCCGGTGAACTAAAAAAGAGAATCACATTAGCTAGCTCAAACGCTTACAGTAGTGTTGATGGGGTTCTGGAGGACAGGGTCGTTGGCAGCAACATTGCAGTTGTTTCCATTGTCGCAGACGCAGGCGGTGATTTCACGATCAGTCTGGACCTTTGTGCAATCGTTGTCGATGTGAAGGGCCTCAGCCTGGGCGCTGGTGATGCACTGGAACAGCTTGACGCGGTTGTTGTTGATGGTGGTCTCCAGGGAAGCACACTTTCCGTCACATGGGGCCTAAAATACAAATTAAAGCAGGGATGAAGAAGTTGCTTACATCAGCTCCAACGTTGTAGTTGTTCAAAGGAGAGTAAGCTCCAATGTAGCAGGTGAGCTTGTTTCCAACATTCTAAATTCTCGATTATTTAAATCACATGAATGTTCTTACTCTGTTCTTCGTGGGATCGATGCAGGTGTCAGAATCGCAACAGCAACCAGTAACACCGGGCGAGGGGGTGTTGCAGCTGTTGGTAAGGTCTAAAACACTTGTATTCTCAACACAGAATTTGAAACTTACTGAGCTGTCCGCAGACGGAGGAAGGATCGCACATGTAGATGGTAGCAGACTGGTTCTTTCCTTGGAACTGGGTGGCAATGCTGACAGAAGAGCAGAGTCCCTGGCAGGCAACGTACTTCGAGGTGGAGGCAAGGGCTCCGTTGACCCAGAGTCCGGTATAGCAAGCGATGGCGGGCTCAGTTTGGTTCCTTACAGCAGGAGGGTTGATGGTAGTTCCCTTAGTGGTACAGAAATCAGAGTCAGCGCAGCAGCATCCAGTGATAGCGTTGTCTCCAGGAACAGTGGCGCACTTGGTGTTTCCGTCAAGTCCGAGAGCAGAGCAGACACTCTTGTCAACGCACTGGTAGGCAGTGACATTGTATCCAGAGACAGTTCCGGAAAGGGAAGAGCAACGTCCGGCGCAGTTAACGGAAGCTCCAGCGTACAGGTTGTTGTAGGTGGAAACAACTCCGACGAAGCACTTGGTGGTTCCAGTCTTGGGGTAGATGGAGGTGCTGTCCATGCATCCGTCAGTGTCGCAGCAGCAACCAACAAGACCAGGGATGTTGTCCATGGTGCCGCACTTGTTGTTCATTCCCATGGCGGCACAGGCAGCAGCAGGGTCGCAGGTGTAGAGGGTGAGGTTGTTGGTGACTCCACTGATGCTAGTGGAGTACTGAATGGCGGCACATTCTCCCTTGCAGCTGCCCCACCTGAAAAAGAGGTTTCAGTTTGAATAAATAATTGTATTACTGTGTAGCTCCGAGAGCGTTTCCGTTGACGTAGAGTCCAGACCAGCAGGCAATAGGGATTCCGGTGTACTAAATAAAACAGTGAGATTAGTCTGACTTTGAAACTAACGTTCTTGACAACAGGGTTCTGGGCAACTGGCTCTCCCTTGACGTTACAGTAGTTCTTGTTGTCGCAAATGCATGCAGTGATATCAGCATCGCCGGGGACAGGGTAGCAATTGTTGTCAATGGAAAGACCCTGTAAATCTCTACTGCCTGTCGTACACAAAACAAGATACCTCGACAATGTTGTTGGGGACGCAGTGGAAGGACTTGACCTTCTGTCCGTTGAACTTGGTCTCCAGGGAGGCGCACTTTCCGTCGCAATTGGTCTGAAAACACGAATGTGTTTCAATCTGTCGAGTTAGGTACGTCAGCTCCAGCGCTATAGTTGTTGTAGGCAGCGTAAAGACCGACGTAGCAGAGGAGGTTACGTCCAGGGAACTGAAACAAGATTGCGTCTTTGTTAAACATTTTGTTCAACGTACCCTGTTCTTGGTGGGTTCAATGCAAGTGTCAGTGTCGCAGCAGCAGCCCTGGACACCAGGAGCAGGGGTGTTGCAGGTGTTGGTCAGATCTGCAACAAAAAGTTGATTCTTTGCAATATTGTATTACTTACTGAGTTGATTACAGACGGAAGAGGGATCGCACATGTAGATGGTAGCAGACTGGTTCTTTCCTTGGAACTGGGTGGCAATGCCAACAGAAGCGCAGTGTCCCTGGCAGGCCACGTACTTCGAGGTGGAAGCAAGGGCTCCGTTAACCCAGAGTCCGGTATAGCAAGCGATGGCGGGCTCAGAAGCGTTCTTCACAGGAGGAGGGTTGATGGTAGTTCCCTTAGTGGTACAGAAGTCAGAATCGGCACAGCAGCATCCGGTGACAGAATTGTCTCCAGGAACGGTGGCGCACTTGGTGTTTCCGTCAAGTCCGAGAGCAGAGCAGACACTCTTGTCGACGCACTGGTAGGCGGTGGTCTGGTATCCAGCGACGGTTCCAGAAATAGAAGAGCAACGACCAGCGCAGTTAACGGAAGCTCCAGCGTACAGGTTGTTGTAGGTGGAAACAACTCCGACGAAGCACTTGGTGGTTCCAGTCTTGGGGTAGATGGAGGTGCTGTCCATGCATCCGTCAGTGTCGCAGCAGCATCCAACAAGGCCAGGGATGTTGTCCATGGTTCCGCACTTGTTGTTCATTCCCATGGCAGAGCAGGCAGCAGCAGGGTCACAGGTGTAGAGGGTTAGGTTGTTTTGAACTCCGGTGAGGTTGGTAGAGTACTGAATGGCAGCGCACTCTCCGTTACAGCTGTTCCAGCTAAAAAAAGGTTAATTTCGTAAATAGTCTTTTATTTACCCAGTGGATCCCATAGCCTTTCCGTTGACGTAAAGACCAGACCAGCAGGCAATAGGAATTCCGGTGAACTAAAAATTTGTTTTAAATTGTACAAACTTTGAAATTACGTTTTGAACAATGGGGTTCTGGTTCACAGGTTCTCCCTTGACGTTACAGTAGTTCGAATCGTCGCAGATGCATCCAGTGATGTCACTGTCGGTGTAGAGAGGAGCACATCCGTTGTCAACGTGAAGGCTCTGAGAAAATGTGCTCAAGCGTATCACTTTAAGAATTTACCTCAACAATGTTGTTGGGAACACAGTGGTAAGACTTGACCATTTGCCCATTGTATGTGGTCTGCAGAGAAGCACAACGTCCGCCGGTGCAATCGGTCTATAATCATCAACTTGTAAACTCTTTTGGTTCACTCACGTCAGCTCCAGCGCTATAGTTGTTGTAAGCAGCGTAGAGTCCAACATAGCAGTAAAGTTTCTTTCCAGGGAACTAAAACAAAAATTAATTTTGTAGCTGTTGGTAGAAATACTCTGTTCTTAGTGGGGTCGACGCAGGCGTCGCTGTCGCAGCAGCATCCGGTCACGCTGGGTTCAGGAGAAGCACAAGCGTTGGTAAGGTCTGCAAAATAAGAAAGGTTGGTTTGGTTATTGGAAGAAAAGTAAGGTATGCTGTTATTTTTGCGTGAAACCTACTGAGTTGATTGCAGACAGAAGAGGGGTCGCACATGTAGACGGTAGCAGTGTGGACCAGGTTGACGATCTGGGTCTTGAGTGAGACGGACGAGCAGAGGCCAGAGCAGGCTTGGTACTTAGACTTGGAAACCAAGGCTCCGTTAAGCCAGAGTCCGGTGTAGCAAGCGATGGTAGGTTCGGTCACATTGGACTTGGGGGGAGGAGTAAGCTAAATGAAAATTGGTTAATGTAAAATTCCAATTTCTTACGTTGGTTCCCTTGATGTTACAGAAGTCAGAGTCGGAGCAGCAGCATCCCTTGATTTCGTTGTCTCCAGGCACACTGTTGCAGCTGTTGTCAGCTCCAAGATAACTAAATTGTATTGTAAACAAACGAGAAATCTTAAAAACTTACGTGCAGACGCTCTTGTCGACGCATTGGTAGGTAGAAACGTTGAATCCTCCGACAACTCCGCTGAGAGAAGCGCACTGTCCGTTGCAAGTAACACGTCCAACAGCTTGGAATCCTCCGTTGTAGTTGGAGACAACTCCGACGAAGCACTCAGTAGTTCCGGTCTTGGGGACAATAGACTTGGAGTCCATGCAACCATCGCTGTCACAGCAACATCCAGTCACTCCAGGAAGGGAGTCAATGCTGTTGCAGTTGTTGTTAAGTCCCAATGAAGAGCAGACAGCAGCAGGATCACAAGTGTAAAGGGTCAGGCTGTGGTTACGAGCAAGATTCGAGCTAGTTGTGTTCAGTTGAATGGCGGCACATTCTCCATTGCATCCGTTCCATCCAACACTTCCGACGGCTTGTCCGTTGACATAAAGTCCGTTCCAGCAGGCAATAGGGACTCCGGTGTACTAAATTAATATCATTGTAATTTAACAGTACATGATACTTACGTTGTTGAAGATAGGGTTCTGGAGGACAGGGTCATTGGCGGCCACGTTACAGTTATTTGAGTTGTCGCAAACACATCCAGTAATTTCACGATCGGTTCGCACAGACTGGCAATCATTGTCAAGTCCAAAGCTCTCAGCCTGAGTGTTGGAGATGCAGTGGAAGGACTTGACCCTGTTGTTGTTGAACATAGTCTCCAGGGAAGCGCATTTTCCGTTGCAGATGGTCTGCAGAAATAATCAGATTTATCTAAAGAACAACATACATCAGCTCCAGCGCTGTAGCCATTGTAAGCGGCGTAAATTCCGACGTAGCAAGTGAGCTGGTTTCCAGGATACTAAAAAAGAGCGTTTTATCTTTAAGCATGCGGAACGGACTCTGTTCTTAGTAGGATCAATGCAGGAATCTGAGTTACAGCAGCATCCTTGCACATTAGGTTCGATGAAATCGCATTTGTTGGTAATGTCTGGAAATCAATTAGTTTCTTAATTGTTAGGTGCAGAACTTACTCAGCTGTGCGCAAACAGAAGAAGGATCGCACATGTAAATGGCAGCCGACTGATTCTTTCCTTGGAACTGGGTGGCAATGCTGACAGAAGAGCAGAGTCCCTGGCAGGCAACGTACTTCGAGGTGGAGGCAAGGGCTCCGTTGACCCAGAGTCCGGTATAGCAAGCGATGGCGGGCTCAGTTTGGTTCCTTACAGCAGGAGGGTTGATGGTAGTTCCCTTAGTGGTACAGAAATCAGAGTCAGCGCAGCAGCATCCGGTGATGGAATTGTCTCCAGGAACAGTGGCGCACTTGGTGTTTCCGTCAAGTCCGAGAGCAGAGCAGACACTCTTGTCAACGCACTGGTAGGCAGTGACATTGTATCCAGAGACAGTTCCGGAAAGAGAAGAGCAACGTCCAGTGCAGTTAACGGAAGCTCCAGCGTACAGGTTGTTGTAGGTGGAAACAACTCCGACGAAGCACTTGGTGGTTCCAGTCTTGGGGTAGATGGAGGTGCTGTCCATGCATCCGTCACTGTCGCAGCAGCATCCAACAAGACCAGGGATGTTGTCCATGGTTCCGCACTTGTTGTTCATTCCCATGGCGGCACAGGCAGCTGCAGGGTCGCAGGTGTAGAGGGTGAGGTTGTTGGTTACTCCGGTGAGGCTAGTGGAGTACTGAATGGCGGCACACTCTCCGTTACAGCTGTTCCATCTGAAATGGAGGTTACAGTTTAAATTAATAGTTTGTTTAACCCAGTAGCTCCAAGTGCGTTTCCATTGATGTAAAGACCAGACCAGCAAGCGACGGGAATTCCAGTGAACTAAACCAAGCAGTTAGATGAGTCTAATTTTGCAACTAACGTTCTTGACAATGGGGTTCTGGGCAACCGGCTCTCCCTTGACGTTACAGTAGTTAGCGTTATCGCAAATGCAAGCAGTGATATCGACATCATTGGGGGCAGGGTAGCATCCGTTGTCAATGGAAAGACCCTGTAAATCTCTACTGCCTGTCGTACACAAAACAAGATACCTCGACAATGTTGTTGGGGACGCAGTGGAAGGACTTGACCTTCTGTCCGTTGAACTTGGTCTCCAGGGAGGCGCATCTTCCATTGCAAATGGTCTAAACATACATTATTGAATTTCTAGAAAAAAGAAAACATACGTCAGCTCCAGCACTGTAGTTGTTGTATTGGGCGTAGACTCCAACGTAGCAAAGAAGCTGACGTCCAGGGAACTGAAAACAAATCACTGAGCGTTTTTAAACAGGACGGGGAATTACCCTGTTCTTGGTAGGATCAATGCAAGAGTCAGTGTCGCAGCAGCAGCCCTGGACACCAGGAGCAGGAGTGTTGCAAGTGTTGGTAAGGTCTGAAATTGAAGTTCTGCTGGTTGTCTAGTAGGGGTCTTACTCAGCTGGTTGCAGACGGAGGAGGGGTCACACATGTAAATGGAGGCCGATTGGTTCAGTCCTTGGAACAAGGTGGCGATAGTGACAGAAGCGCAGTGTCCTTGGCAGGCAACATACTTCGAGTTAGAAGCAAGTTGGTTGTTGACGTACAGACCAGAATAGCAGGCAATCGCGGGCTCAGTGGCGTTCCTCACAGGAGGAATAGAAATGCCAGATCCCTTGGTGGTACAGTAGTCAGAATCGGCACAGCAGCATCCGGTGATAGCGTTGTCTCCAGGAACGGTGGCGCACTTGGTGTTTCCGTCAAGTCCGAGAGCAGTGCAGACACTCTTGTCGACGCACTGGTAGGCGGTAGTCAGGAAGCCATTGACGGTTCCAGAAATGGAAGAGCAACGTCCAGTGCAGTTAACGGAAGCTCCAGCGTACAGGTTGTTGTAGGTGGAAACAACTCCGACGAAGCACTTGGTGGTTCCAGTCTTGGGGTAGATGGAGGTGCTGTCCATGCATCCGTCAGTGTCGCAGCAGCAACCAACGAGTCCAGTGATGTTGTCCATGGTGCCGCACTTGTTGTTCATTCCCATGGCGGCACAGGCAGCAGCAGGGTCGCAGGTGTAGAGGGTGAGGTTGTTGGTGACTCCGGTAAGGCTAGTGGAGTACTGAATGGCGGCACACTCTCCGTTACAGCTGTTCCATCTAAAAATTAAGGTTAAAATTCTAAATAGTATTTGTTTTACCCAGTGGTTCCCATGGCATTTCCGTTGACGTAGAGACCAGACCAGCAAGCGATGGGCACTCCGGTGAACTTAAGTTCAAAAGTAAATGGGAAAATGTCGGAAATTACGTTCTGGACAATAGGGTTCTGGTTCACAGGCTCTCCCTTGACGTTACAGTAGTTCGAATCGTCACAGATGCATCCAGTGATGTCACGGTCGGTCTTGACAGTAGTACATCCGTTGTCAACATGAAGACTCTGAATCAACATGTTGAAACCTGTCTCTATCTAGAAAATACCTCGACAATGTTGGGGGGAACACAGTGGTAAGACTTGACCATTTGGCCATTGAAGGTGGTCTGCAGAGAAGCGCACTTTCCAGTGCAAACAGTCTGAAAACATCAGAGGTAAAACATTTGTCGCAGTGCTTACATCAGCTCCAGCACTGTAGTTATTGTAGGCAGCGTAGACTCCGACGTGGCAGAAAAGCTGGCGTCCAGGAATCTACAAAGTTAATGTTTAAACGTCATTTCCTTCCTATGCTCACTCTGTTCTTGGTGGGGTCAATGCAGGCGTCGCTGTCGCAGCAGCAACCGGTCACGCTGGGTTCAGGAGAGGCACATGCGTTGGTGAGGTCTGCAAAATGAGCAAGATTAATTTAATTTCTGGAAACAAGAAAGCAATGCTGTTTTTTATGAGTAAAACCTACTGAGTTGATTGCAGACAGAAGAGGGATCGCACATGTAGACGGTAGCAGTGTGGACCAGGTTGACGATCTGGGTCTTGAGTGAGACGGACGAGCAGAGGCCAGAGCAGGCTTGGTACTTAGACTTGGAAACCAAATATCCATTGATCCACAGTCCGGTGTAGCAAGCGATGGTGGGCTCAGTCACATTGGACTTGGGAGGAGGAACAATCTAAATGCACTTTGTTATGTGTTACAATTGCAATTTCTTACGGTGGTTCCCTTGATGTTACAGAAGTCAGAATCAGAGCAGCAGCATCCGTTGATTTCGTTGTCTCCAGGAACATTGTTGCAGCTGTTGTCAGCTCCGAGAGCACTATAATATTCATCAAACTGGAAGCGGAATAACACTTACGTGCAGACACTCTTGTCGACACACTGGTAAGTAGCAACATTGAATCCTCCGACAACTCCGCTAAGGGAAGCGCACTGTCCATTGCAAGTGACACGTCCAACAGCTTGGAATCCTCCATTGTAGTTGGAGACGACTCCGACGAAGCATTCGGTGGTTCCGGTCTTGGGGACAATAGACTTGGAGTCCATGCATCCATCGCTGTCGCAGCAGCATCCGGTAATTCCAGGGAGGGCATCGATGCTGTTGCAGTTGTTGTTAAGTCCCAATGCGGAACAAGCAGCAGCGGGGTCGCAAGTGTACATTACAAGACTGTGGCTCTGTGTGTTAAGGGTGGTGTTCAGCTGGATGGCGGCACACTGTCCGGCACATCCGTTCCATCCAACGCTTCCGAAGGCTTGTCCGTTGACGTAAAGACCATTCCAGCAGGCAATCGGGACTCCAGTGTACTAAAGACAATAGGATTAGACGTAGCTAAATTGCTTACGTTGTTGTAGATGGGGTTCTGGAGGACGGGCTCGTTGATAACATTGCAGTTGTTGGAGTTGTCGCAAACACATCCGGTAATTTCGCGATCTGTCTGGATTGTGTTGCATCCGTTGTCAACTCCCAAGCTCTCGGCCTGGGCCTTTGAGATACAGTGGAAGGACTTGACCCTCTGTCCGTTGACCGTGGTCTCTAGGGAAGCGCACTTTCCAGAACAAACGGTCTAAATATACATTATTGATTTTCTAGAAAAAAGGAAACATACGTCAGCTCCAGCGCTGTAGTTATTGTAGGCAGCGTAGACTCCGACGTAGCAGGTAAGAACGGGGTTGCCAGGAGACCTGTTGGCAGTAGGGTCGATGCAAGCATCCGAGTCGCAGCAGCATCCCTGAACTCCGGGTTCGGGAGAGGCGCAGGTGTTGGCCATGTTCAGTTGACGGCAGACAGAGGAGGGATCGCAGGTGTAGAGGGTAGCGGAGTGTTGCTGGTTGGCGATGGTCGTGTTGATGCTGATCGAAGCGCACATTCCACGGCAAGCGCTGTAGCTGACGGCAGTCAGGGGCAATCCATTGACGTACATGCCGCTAAAGCAAGCAATAGGGGGTTCGCTGAAGGAAGGAGGGCTTGGGGCGACAATCTGAAATTAGCATAAGCTTTTTGTGTTTGTTTACTCTTACTCCTGTGTTCTTGATGTTACAGTAGTCAGAGTCTCCGCAGCAGCATCCGGTGATTTCACGATCGTTGGGGATTTGATTGCAAGTTCCATCAGCTCCAAGGATCTGGCAGACGTAGGTGTCAATGCACTGGTAAGCGGTGACCTTGTACCCAGCGACGATTCCGGTAAGGGAAGCGCAACGACCTTGGCATTTGACCTATATGAAAAACTATATAAACATTGTAAAATTCTTTTACAGTAGCTCCGACGGAGATGTTGTTGTAAGCAGAGACAAGTCCAGCATAGCAGTTGAGGTTCTGGTTCTTAGGAATGATGGAATTTCCGTCCATGCAGGCATCAGATCCACAGCAGCATCCAGTGATTCCAGGGAGAGCATCGATGGATGAGCATGTGTTGAGAACGCCTAAATAGGATCTAAGCATTTCAAGGAAGTGAACTATACCGAGAGACTGGCAGACAGTGTAAGGATCGCAGGTGTAGAGGGTGAGGGTGTTGGGGGTTCCAGAAATGTTGGTGTTCATCTGAATTGCGGCACAGTCTCCCTGGCATCCAGTCCAGGTAGGCTTTGAGACAGCAGCTCCGTTTACATAGAGTCCGGTCCAGCAGGCGATGGGGGTTCCAGTTTGGTTAACAATAGGAGGGTTCTGGAAAACCGGGTCTCCAGCGGAGTTACAGTTGTCCTGGCCATCGCAACAGCAAGCAGTCACATCAGCGTCTCCAGTGGGCAAGTTAGCGGTAGCGCATCCATTGTTAGTGTTCACAACCGCAGCGCAGATGGAAGGATCAACGCACTGGTAGGCCTTCACGACGTTTCCGTTGACCTTTGTTCCGATGGAGAGGCACTTTCCGTTGCAGACAACATCAGCTCCCACGTTGAAGCTGTTGTAAGCGGCGTAGACTCCGACGTAGCAAAGAAGCTGTCCATTTGCGGCGTTTCCACTAAATTAATTGATCATCGCTAAAGCGTAGTCTCTGTCCCCTTTTATGACCCAACCTCGTTATCTTCATTAGTGCTCGTTTTACGACTACTAAATGCACCGCTAGTGATGATAAGACTACTGAAGCTACCGGATATACAATGTCGCTTACGTGGTGACGTCAAGGGCTGCAGGCTTCTGCAGATTCTCCTCGGCATTCCAGTCGGAGCAGCGATCTTGGGAACAGAGGCATTCGGTCAGGTATTTGGAGGAGCAAGTGGCGGTAATCTTCTCGGACAGGTCAATCTGAATGTTTGGGTATTTGAGTTTCAATGAAAAGTAAACGAAAAACATTTTCTATTTCAACAAGTTACAAATTCATAAAACTTGGTATTACAGTGAACTTCAAACGACCAAAAAAGTGAAATTTAAGAAAGTGGGAAACAAAAGTTTCAGTTTTATTTCTCTTGAAAAATTCTCTTTTGAAAGGTTTTGATAAGTTTCAAACATTTATCGATCCAAGTACAAGGTCAAGTGCTAACATTTTTTAACATTTTAACATCTAACATTTTTATAGCATGATTACGGTTGCACCTCTTGTTATCTTAAGCACACCGTTGGTGTTAATCTCCTAAGCGCAGAATTAGTAACATAAGCCGTTTTATTGGAATTGAGCCAGGGCGCTTGAAAACATCCGAAAAAATGGATTGAAACCAAATTCTATATGATTACTACAAAGGGGGTACCGCTTTATATTCTACTTTTCAGCTACTAACTTGGTCATGGAAAATAACCCAAAACTGAAATTGCACTTTTTAGTTTGGGAATGCACCGAACGGGAAGTAGACATTCCGACAGTTTTTTGTTTGGCTACTGTCAAGATAGGGCGATATGAGCGTTTGATCAGAATGAAACTAGCGTGTTGTTTCTATTCTGTCACGGAGGGTGGCTTACCTCGTTTTCCTCGCAAGAGAGGTAGACGACGGAAAGATCGGCGTTGTTGAGGACGGATCTCGAGCATTGGCCAGCGCATTGCCGAAGAGCCGTGTTTTTGTTGATGATCAAACCGTCTTGGAGGATTAGCTTTCCCACATTGCACTCAAGTGCGACACTGGTGGCCACAAGGGCCAGGAATAAACCCAAGCGCATCTGAAAAGAAGGCTTTGTTTGAAAGTGAAACTGGAAGAAGAAAAAGAAGAAGAAGAAGAAGCTTTGTTGAGCTTCTAGTTTGGGAAAGACGCTTGAGTTGAGAGTCAAGCATTGGAAGCCCCGAGAGAGCTAGGCAGAGCAACTGAGCCCCTGGCCCGGGTACTGTGGGAGGGCTCACCAGCACCCGGTAGTGGACGACAACGAATGCTGTTGGAGATATGAGGGTTGCCATCGCGTTAATTTAGATAAGAGTTTGTGGCGCCTTAGGACTAAAGGCCAGGTGGCGATAAGCACGGAATTTACATTTACGGTAGGTACCGGGTTTGAATTACTGCACAATGAGTGTTCTTCTAATCTCTCGCAGTGGGACAACGGCCGCTTCCTACAATGTACACAAGATTGCAACTGCAGAAAAACCTGTCCTTAGCAATTTCGTCTTTAAAGCGATACAGTATATCTTAAAAAGGTAACGTTTAGTTTAAGTTTATGCTGAGTTTGCGATATATGGAGTTTTTCTATTTTTAAATTTAAATATAGTAAACAAAATCTAGAAATACATGATTGGAACATGAGAAACTTGTAAGACTGTTTGTTTAACCAAATCATTTTTGTAAACGTGGTGGTTCTGTTACATTTTTAGTCAAATGCTCAAAATTTCTTCGTATTCTTACAACACTTAATTTTTTGTGATTAAAAACAAAAACTCTCTAGAGGTAAAGACACAAAGCTAATTCTTGGTTGAGTTGGTGTGGTGTTATTGAAAACGCACTAAAGAAGCAAAACATTTAAAGCAAACGTTTTTTTAAAGTCTTCTTGAAAATTTTGTTTATCGTTCCTTTTCTTAGTTTTGGTGAAAAGTATGA
Source organism: Oscheius sp. G VE-2021 (assembly GCA_022343465.1). Taxonomy (NCBI): domain Eukaryota; kingdom Metazoa; phylum Nematoda; class Chromadorea; order Rhabditida; family Rhabditidae; genus Oscheius; species Oscheius sp. G VE-2021. Next base: position 2,834,847 of record JAJQXH010000055.1, read on the forward strand.
TTGGGTGCACAAGTGCACATTCTTTGGAGGAAATCTAATGATGTGATTATATGGCAGCCCATATTCATAAAATTTAGGGTGTCGTCCTGTGACGCTAGAACCGATTAGTCATATAGACTTGTGATGATTTCTAACTTTCATTAAAGGTGGGATTCGTCTGCTGAAATCAATACATTAGTTTTCATTTGTTTGGGTAGTAAACCATGCAATAATTAGGAAAAGTATCCAAAAATATGGAACTTTTGTGTTAGGAATGAAGTTATCGTCTAATTTGCATAAAAATATTAGAGCCGCTTTAATTCCTTATAAATGCTCCCAGCTTGCAACCGATTTCTTAAATCGGGTTATTGCGGCAGCACCAAAATTACGGTAACGGGCCTTAAATTTAAGTTACTGTATTATTTCCATGGCTATTTTGGCATGGTCAAATTGTAGATTTCAAAAAAAAACTTTAACTAATTCCGAAATTGTGACAGAAAATGTCGGTTTTTCACTGTAAATTACATGTTAAAATCCAATTTTATGTTTTAAAAAAATCAAAATAGACGTCTTCTTCTTCTTCTAAAAAAATCAAAATAGACGTCTAACTCCATTTCTATTTTATGTGTTGCTCGAAATACCAACTCTATATTTACCTTCACATTTACAAAACGCTAAATAAAAAGAAAAATATATATAAATTCCGTCATATGTTTAGTTTACTCGAATGTATTCACAGTTGTCACTGTACAGTTGCATCCTTTTACGGCAAAGCGTAATGTGTTGAAATTTTAGTGCCATGTTGATTACGCTCGATAAGCCCTTTTTATATCCTTAGCCACCGTTTTAGTAGGAAGGCATTTGAGATAGACTACTTGATCAAATTACACGGCGATTCTAATGATTTTTGATGTTTCTAGCTTTTTTTAAAGAATAAAAATATCAATGGTAAGATAGTCTACTCTTTGAAACAGTATTTAGTCAAACTATTTTGTAATTGGAACAACGAAATTTATTTTTTCCATTTCCAAATCTCTTACTAACCTATGTTGAGAAAAGAAGAGGTTTTGAGCCATATGGTGATGGTAGTAGGTAATCGATCTAGTACCTGCTAGATGTGGATGGCTATCTGCTGACATAAAATGGCAAACAACTCTTTTTTTCGTGCAGCGGTTAAGAAAAACCCCATACATACTAGTTCCCCTAAACAGTGATGTCTTCCTGGGGGAGATAGAGACAACGGCGACAGCGACGACGATGATGATGACAATTCCTTCATTGACATGAAAGCGGCCTCAGAAAAGTTCTCACTTCGAGAGTTAGAGCCAAATTCTCCTGAAACGTCTGAGTAAATGTCTGCCGACATCAATAAGGCTGAAAATGATGGAATCACAGTAACCCATAATGACGGTTCTTGTACACCAACCAAAGAGATGGTAGAAATACCGAGAGCTAGGAAGTTAAATTTCTTAAAAGATAAATGAGACCAGGGAAAAAATTACTTTTTTAGAGTAGAGAGATGACTTTTTTTAGAGTAGAGAGACTTTGAGGTGCCATCTGTGTACAAATCCTTATGTTTTCATCTGTGATACACCGTTTTTTGCTTTGTCTCATCTTATCCACAGAGATGGATCTATATGAACTTACAACTATGAAAAGTTTCAGTTAACAGATTTGAAGCGCCGGCTTTTGCACATAATCAAAATGGTCAATTAGTGGTTCCTTTAGCAATTCATATTTTCCAACATTTGCTTACTGAAACCGATTGTACGCTTTGTCACTTAAAGAAAGCTCGAAGGCGGATGACTATACAGAATGATCTCAAATATAGAGTTGCCCAAGGTCTATCAAGGATACGATCGGTAATTGATCTATGAAATTTATAACTTTTCAAACGTCCGACAAAATTAACCTTCTGAGGCAAGTGGGCACACAGATTTTAAGTCAACCGCCACCTTACCATTCCGGGTGTTGAAAGGATCGGAAGTCGGGCAGAAATGCGCGTCGTTCGAGAAAGTTAAATCTAAAAGAGAAGGTAGAAAGTTAAGCACTTTTAAATATCATTGTTAAATTGCTTATTTGATGCTTGATCGACTGGTAGATCTCAAGCAGAATGTCAACCGGAACCATGTGCAATTTTTGCTAGTAAAGAATCGAACTTAAATGGATAGTCAGGGAACTTATTTGCATTTAAATTTAAAAGTTTGAAAAGTTATTTTAGAGGTCGTTGTTTGGAATTTAAATGCGATGTTTCGAAGAAATCTGCATTAGAAATGCTAATCCTTGGCCATTTTATGAGACAGGCGCCTGTGAATAACCGGCAGTTTAACGAACTACGGTGTTTACGCGTCTATTCAAGTCTTTGATTTATCTTCGCCATTTAAAAAAAGGGTGACCCAGTAGGCGTTTTTGCGTCCCTCGACCCCAGGCGCCTTACAGTTGTAAACAATGTACCGTCAAGTTACACAGAATTCCATAAGTACCTTCATAAAGACTAATGGTTTTTTAAAAAGGTAATTGTCAATTCAGAATGAGAGACAATCGTCGCTCCGGCATCCATGTAATCTTCTTCAATCCACAGTTTTCTTTTAATGGACAACTTCTCTAGCCTAGCGTTGAAAGTGCCGCTCTCCATTGGGGTGCGACTGTGTGAAACTTCCATGGTTCATTTTCTTAGATCATAACACTTTCTTTTCTCAAAGTTTGACAACGGGTGATCCAGACCCAAAAGGAAGCTACATGATAATACTATTGAGGATGATATTGTTTATTAAACATTAGCAGAATAAAACAATGCATAGGAATACAAACCAATTTGCACAAAAGCTAATTTTCTACTTTTGCTGGATTTTCAAAAACAGTCGATGGAATCAAATCAGCTTTTGTGATCGGTGGCCCCCCCCACTTTTCATAGATAGGACGTTCAAAAATTAAAACAAGGTTATTTCCGACTACCCTAATCACAGCGGCTGATGTTCTACGAGTGCGAGCGCCCAGCCGCTGTCTGCTCTCTCCATACTTGAAAACACTATTTCCCTCAAACTAGCGCTTGTTCCAGCAAGAGAGTGCATTCCAGTGGAGAGCGCAGACAGCGGCTGGTCGCCCGCACCCATATCACATCAGCCGCTGCGATTAGGGTAGTCGGAAATAACCTTGTTTTAATTTTTGAAGGACCTATCTATGAAAAGTGGGGGGGCTACCGATAAAAAAAACTGTAAATTGGTTTGTAGTCCTGTGCATTTTTGTTTCTTCTTGTTTTTGTTTGTCTTTGAGACTACCCACTGCTACAACTCTATAAGACATAAATCTTTATTTCTCTTCTCATCAACAAAATATTTGCATACTCATGAGATTTCTGTTAATTATTGACTATTAAACAACTCTAATGTTGCAACAGAATATATACAGCGGCGAAGATGGCGACAATCATGGTCGACACTCCAGAAGCACTGCCTCCCTGAGGCTTGGGGGTGGCGGGGACCTTCGGGAGGATCGAGGTCAAACCAGTGCAAGTGTCGGTGTTACAACAGCATCCGGTCACTCCAGGCAGAGCATCGATGGTTCCGCAGTTGTTGTTGAGTCCCATCTGGGTGCACACAGTGACGGGGTCGCAAGTGTAGAGGGTGAGGCTGTGAGACTGTCCGCCTTGAATGGTGGTGTTCAATTGGACGGCAGCGCAGTTTCCGTTGCACATGCTCACTCCAGCCTTGCCCTGGGCAACACCGTTAATGTAGAGAGCGTTGAAGCAGGCAATAGGAGTTCCGGTGAACTAAAACAATCGGTTAGATCGATCCCTGGGAAACACTTACGTTGGCCAAGACGGGGTTCTGGGCAACGGGGTCGTTGGCAGCAACGTTGCAGTTGTTAGAGTTGTCGCAGACGCAAGCCATGACTTCGCGATCAGTCTGGACCCTCTGGCATCCATTGTCGATGTGAAGAGCCTCAGCCTGGGCACTGGTGATGCACTGGAACAGCTTGACGCGGTTGTTGTTAACAGTGGTCTCCAGAGAGGCACACTTTCCATCGCAGGCGACCTAAAATTATAAATGAATTAGGTTTTTAGAACACTCTCACATCAACTCCAACGCTGTAGTTGTTGAAAGGAGAGTAGGCTCCAACGTAGCAGGTGAGACTGTTTCCAGGGCCCTGAAGATACCATATACTTACTGTGCTCAATAGTGCGTTACCCTGTTCTTTGTGGGATCGATGCAGGTGTCGGAGTCGCAGCAGCAGCCAGTAACACCAGGAGCGGGAGAAGTGCAAGTGTTAGTGAGGTCTGAAAATTGTGAATACGTGTTGTACGTTTTCTCGAACTCACTCAGCTGAGCGCAGACGGAGGAAGGATCGCACATGTAGATGGTAGCAGACTGGTTCTTTCCTTGGAGGGGAGTGGCAATGCTGATGGAAGAGCAGAGTCCCTGGCAGGCAACGTACTTCGAGGTGGAGGCAAGGGCACCGTTGACCCAGAGTCCAGTGTAGCAAGCGATGGCGGGCTCAGAAGCGTTCTTCACAGCAGGGGGGTTGATGATGACTCCCTTGCTGGTACAGTAGTCAGAATCGGCACAGCAGCATCCGGTGACAGCGTTGTCTCCAGGAACACTGGCGCACTTGGTGTTTCCGTCAAGACCCAGAGCAGAGCAGACGCTCTTGTCGACGCACTGGTAGGCGGTGGTCTTGTTTCCAGCGACGGTTCCACTGAGGGAAGAGCAACGTCCAGCGCAGTTAACGGAAGCTCCAGCGTACAGGTTGTTGTAGGTGGAAACAACTCCGACGAAGCACTTGGTGGTTCCAGTCTTGGGGTAGATGGAGGTGCTGTCCATGCATCCGTCAGTGTCGCAGCAGCAACCAACAAGTCCAGGGATGTTGTCCATGGTTCCGCACTTGTTGTTCATTCCCATAGCAGAGCAGGCAGCAGCAGGGTCACAGGTGTAGAGGGTTAGGTTGTTTTGAACTCCGGTGAGGTTGGTGGAGTACTGAATGGCAGCGCACTCTCCGTTACAGCTGTTCCAGCTAAAAACAAAGGTTAAAATCCCAAATAGTATTTGTTTTACCCAGTGGATCCCATGGCATTTCCGTTGACGTAGAGACCAGACCAGCAAGCGATGGGCACTCCGGTGAACTTAAGTTCAAATGTAAATGGAAAACGTTAGAAGTTACGTTCTGGACAATGGGGTTCTGGGCAACAGGCTCTCCCTTGACGGTACAGTAGTTGGAGTCGTCGCAGACGCATCCAGTGATGTCACGGTCGGTCTTGACAGTAGTGCATCCGTTGTCAACGTGGAGACTCTGAATCAATGCGTTTGTACTGGATTCAATCTAGAACGTACCTCAACGATGTTTCTAGGAACGCAGTGGAAGGACTTGACCTTCTGTCCATTGAATGTGGTCTCGAGAGAAGCGCACATTTTGCCAGTGCAATCGGTCTGTAAACATCACTGTTACCAAATTCTTTACTCTGCTTACATCAGCTCCAGCACTGTAGTTGTTGTAAGCAGCGTAGAGTCCAACATAGCAGAGAAGTTTCTTTCCAGGGTACTAAAAAGAAAATTAGTTTTGTAGCTTTTGGTATCAATACTCTGTTCTTAGTAGGGTCGATGCAAGCGTCGCTGTCGCAGCAGCATCCAGACACTCCAGGTTCTAGGTTGTGACAGGCGTTGGTGAGGTCTAAAACAGAAGTTTGTGCCGCCACAAACTGCTAGCTTACTGAGTTGTCCACATACGGAAGAGGGATCGCACATGTACATGGTGGCAGTGTGCTTCAAGTTGGCAATCTGGGTCTTGAGAGTGACTGAAGAGCAGAGGCCAGAGCAGGCGGAGTACTTAGACTTGGAAACCAAGTATCCGTTAAGCCAGAGTCCAGTGTAGCAAGCGATGGTAGGCTCAGTCACATTGGGCTTGGCAGGAGGAACAATCTAAATGAACTTTGTTATGTGTTACAATTGCAATTTCTTACGGTGGTTCCCTTGATGTTACAGAAGTCAGAGTCGGAGCAGCAGCATCCCTTGATTTCGTTGTCTCCAGGCACACTGTTGCAGCTGTTGTCAGCTCCAAGATAACTAAAATATTATGTAAACAAACGAGAAATCTTAGAAACTTACGTGCAGACGCTCTTGTCAACGCATTGGTAGGTAGCAACATTGTATCCTCCGACAACTCCGCTGAGAGAAGCGCACTGTCCGTTGCAAGTGACACGTCCAGCAGCTTGGAATCCTCCGTTGAAGTTAGAGACGACTCCGACGAAGCATTCGGTTGTTCCGGTCTTGGGAACAATAGACTTTCCATCCATGCATCCATCGCTATCACAGCAGCATCCGGTCACTCCAGGAAGGGCATCGATGTTTCCGCAGTTGTTGTTAAGTCCCATGGCGGAACAGACAGCAGAAGGGTCACACGTGTAGAGGGTGAGGCTGTGGCTCTGAGTGTTAGCGGTGGTGTTCAGCTGAATGGCGGCGCACTGTCCGGCACATCCGTTCCATCCAACGCTTCCGAATGGTTGTCCGTTGACGTAAAGTCCATTCCAGCAGGCAATCGGGACTCCAGTGTACTAAATGCAATACAATTAAACACAGGTAAGTCTCTTACGTTGTTGTAGATGGGGTTTTGGAGGACGGGCTCGTTCATGACGTTACAGTTGTTGCGGTTGTCGCAGACGCATCCCTCGATCTCGCGGTCGGTCTGGATTGACCTGCATCCGTTGTCAACTCCCAAACTCTCGGCCTGAGCCTTGGTGATGCAGTGGAAGGACTTGACCTTGTTGTTATTTATCATGGTTTGGATGGAAGCACACTTTCCATTGCAGACGGTCTAAACACAATTTGTTATTTGTTATTTGTTCCCAACTCACATCAACTCCAGCGCTGTAGTTATTGTAGGCAGCGTAGACTCCGACGTAGCAGGTAAGAACGGGGTTGCCAGGAGACCTGTTGGCAGTAGGGTCGATGCAAGCATCCGAGTCGCAGCAGCATCCCTGAACTCCGGGTTCGGGAGAGGCACAGCTGTTGGTCATGTTGAGCTGACGGCAAACAGTTGAAGGATCGCAAGTGTAGAGAGTAGCGCTGTGCCTCTGGTTGTTGATGGTCGTGTTCATGCTGATGGAGGCGCACTGTCCACGGCAAGCGGCGTAGTTGATTCCAGTCAGAGGGACGTTGTTAACATACATTCCACTGAAGCAGGCAATGACGGGTTCGTTGTAGTGGGGAGGGTTGGGTTGAGGAATCTGAAAAGAAAACATATGTTTCACTAAACTCCTAACTTACTCCTGTGTTCTTGATGTTACAGTAGTCAGAGTCTCCGCAGCAGCATCCGCTGATTTCACGATCGTTGGGAATGGTCTGGCAAGTTCCATCAGCTCCGAGGGTTTGGCAGATCTTGGTGTCAATGCACTGGTAAGCGGTGACCTTGTATCCACCAACGATGCCGGTGAGAGAAGAGCAGCGTCCCTGGCATTTCACCTAAATTCACAATAAGCTTTGTACAAAACTGTATCTTACAGAAGCTCCGACAGAGATGTTGTTGTAAGCGGAGACAAGTCCAGCGTAGCAGTTCATGACCTGGTTCTTGGGGACGATGGAGTTTCCGTCCATGCAACCATCAGAACTGCAGCAGCATCCAGTGACTCCAGGAAGGCGGTCAATGTTGGCGCACCTGTTGACAATGCCTGAAACAAGGGATTAGAAAGGTTGTTTGGCTTTAATTTACCCAATCCTTGGCAAACGGCGACAGGGTCACAAGTGTAGAGAGTCATGCTGTTGATGTTTCCATTAAGAGTGGTGTTCAACTGGATAGCGGAGCAGTCACCCTGGCAGCTGACCCATTTAGGAACCGAGGAGCCAACGGGATTGCCGTTCACGTAAAGTCCGGACCAGCAGGCAATGGGGGTGCTGCTGCTATTGACAAGAGGAGGATTGCTGGCGACCGGGTCTCCGAAAGAATTGCAGTTGTTGAGTCCGTCGCAGCAGCAAGCGGTGACAGCATTGTCTCCAGCAATGTGAGATTTGCATCCGGTGTCCATGTTCAAAGCAGCCGTGCAAATGTCAGTGGACACGCACTGGTAGGCCTTGACCATTTGTCCGTTGATGGTGGTGGCAAGAGAGAGGCACTTTCCGGTGCACACAACATCGTCTCCAACACTGTAGTTGTTGTAGGCGGCGTAGACTCCAACGTAGCAGATGAGCTTGTTGGCAGGAGACCTGTTCTTGTTGGGGTCAATGCAAGCGTCATCAGGGCAGCAGCATCCGCTCATTCCGGTCTGGATCTGGGCACAGCCATTGGACACGTTCAAGGACTGGCAAACAGAAGCAGGGTCGCAGGTGTAGAGAGTGGCAGAGTGTTGCTGGTTGTTAAATGTGGTGTTCATGGTAACAGAAGCGCATTCTCCCTGGCAAGCCTGGTAGCTTCCAGTGGTGATGTTCTTGCCGTTGAGCCAGATTCCAGAGTAGCAGGCGATGTAGTCATTGTTGGATGGGCGGACGGGAGGAGGAGAGATCTAAAATTGTGTTAGTTTACGGCTCAATGTTTGTCTTACCAAAGCTCCAGCCTGAGCAATGTTGCAAGTAGGTCCGTTGTCACAACAGCAACCCTGGACTTCATAGTCTCCGGGAAGGCTGGCGCAGGCGTTGTCGAGCTCAAGGTACTTGCAGATGCTGGTGTCAACACAGTGGAAGGTGGTGGTGTTGTATCCACCGACAACTCCCTGGAGGGAAGAGCACTTTCCGTTACAGAAGACCTAAACAATAGCCTAAGTATGTGATTGATGAGTGAACATACGGTAGCTCCAACGTTCAGGTTGTTGAAGTTAGACTTGACTCCAACGTAGCAAGTGAGAGGGTTGGCGGGGCTCTTGTTGCGCATGGGGTTGATGCATCCGTCAGTGTCGCAGCAGCAAGCCTGCACTCCGGGCTCAACAACGGTGCAAGTGTTCCTGGTCTCTGAAAAGGTTGCCTATGAAAACTTTCTAAGTGGCTACTCACTGAGGGCAGAGCAAACAGAGGTAGGGTCGCAGGTGTAGATGGTAGCAGAGTGCTGCTGTCCGTTTTGGAGGGTGGTGTTCAAGGTGACGGAGGCGCAGTCTCCGTTGCACACCTGCCATCTAGCAGAGGTCAGAGCCTTGCCGTTAAGGTAGATTCCGCTCCAGCAGCTGATGGGGAATTCGGTGTTGGGGTTGGCAGCGGGAGCGATGAGCTGAAAAAGATATTCAAAATAGTTCAAGTTAGTTTCTAACCGTGGTGTTGGCGATGTTGCAGAAGTTGAGGTTGTCGCAGCAGCAAGCGTTGATTTCCTTGTCTCCAGGAAGACCGGCGCAAGTGTCATCAAGGTTCAGGTTACGGCAGATAGCACCATCAACGCAAGAGTAGGACGTAACGTAGTTTCCACCAACGTATCCGGACAGGGAAGCGCACTTTCCGTTGCACTGAACGCTGGCTCCAACGCTCAGGTTCTGGTAAGTAGACTGGAATCCAACGTAGCACATGAGAGGGTTTCCGGGCTTCTTGGGAGGGTTCTTGGTGGGGTCAAGGCAACCGTTCCATGAGCAGCAGCATCCGTCAAGTCCGGTCTCAATGTTAGAGCAGTTGTTGTAGACGTTCAGTCCCTTGCACACGCTGGTGGGGTCGCAAGTGTAGAGCTCAGCGGTGATGGCAGTTCCGTTGTTGAGGGTAGATGTCAGGGTAAGACTGGCACAGTCTCCGTTGCAAGTCTGCCAGCTGCCAGGGGTGATGAGCTGCCTGTTGACGAAGATTCCAGAGTAGCAGGAGATGGGGTACTCGGGCGGGCTGATGGGGCGAGTGGTGTTGATGGTGGGGTCAAAGACGTTGCAGTTGCTTCCAGTGTCACAGCACATGGCGGTCAGAAAACGGTCTCCAGGAAGGTGTCTCTGGACATTGTTCAGTTCGAGAGACTTGCAAATGGCAACAGGGGCACAGAGGTAGGTAGTGACGTTGATTCCTCCGACAAGTCCGTGAACATTGGCGCACATTCCGTTGCACATAACCTCGGATCCGACATCGATACCGGCAGAAGTCTTGACTCCAACGTAGCAGGCAAGAGGTCCGGGCCTCTTGGGGGGCATGACGGTGGGGTCAAGGCAGGCGTTAGTGTCACAGCAGCATCCAGCGACTCCAGGCTCTACAGTAGCACAGTTGTTGATGAGGTTTAGCTGATGGCAGACGGTGGAAGGATCGCAGGTGTAGTAGTCAGCACTGTACCTCTGTCCGTTATAGGTGGTGTTAATGGATACAAGAGCGCAATCTCCGGTACAGGCGCTCCATCCAGAAAGGGCGATTCCGCGGCCGTTGACAATGAGACCCTGATAGCAGACAACGGGGTACTCGTGGTAGTCAACCCTGGTGTTGTTGATAGTAACGGGGAATCCAACAGTGTTGCAGTTATCGGCATTGTCGCAGCAGCATCCAGTAAGAGACTTGTCTCCTTGGACAGTGGTGCAGTCGTCGTAGAGGCCAAGCTGACTGCAGACCTGTTTGGGGGCACAGACGAAGGCAGTGAAGTTGTTTCCGTAAACAGTGGCGCTGAGGGATGCGCAAGATCCGAAGCACTCAGACTCGGCTCCAACGCTGAGATTGTTGTAGGTGGAGATCATTCCAACCCAGCAGGTCAGAGGTTTGTAGTGAGGGAGCTTAGGAGGGGTCTTGGTGGGGTCAATGCATCCAGAAGTAGAGCAGCAGCATCCAGACACTCCGGGCTCGAGGTTGTGGCAGCGGTTGTTCATGTCTAAACATTGATTAGTTTAGTTCCCTAAGTTTTACCTACCAAGGGCAGTGCAGACGGTGGTAGGGTCGCAGGTGTAGAGGCTGGCAGGGATGATTTGGCCGTTGACGGTGGTGTTGATGGTAACGGACATGCAGTCACCCTGGCAGGCTTGCCACTTGTTTCCAGCAAGCCAGGTTCCATTGACGTTGATTCCAGAGAAGCAGGCAATAGGGGCCTCAGGAGGGCTGGCGGGGATGGAGCCGTTAATGTTGGTTCCCATGATGTTGCAGTTGACATCAGTGTCGCAGCAGCAGCCAGAGATAACCTTGGATCCAGTGATGAGGGTGTTGCAAGAGTTATCCAAAGAAAGGGCACTGAAACAGTTCAATTAGTTTGGAATGTATTCAAAAACTAACCGGCAGTTAGCTTTAGGCATGCAGTGGTAGGAAGTGAAAGGCATCTGTCCGACGATGGTGGTCATGTTGGCGCACTTTCCGTCGCAAGCGACTTCAGCTCCAGCGGAGATCCTCTGACTCACAACTCCAACATAGCAGCTGAGCTTGTTGTCAGGGCTGCGGTTGACAGTGGGGTCGATGCAAGCGTCAGAGTCGCAGCAGCAGGAGTAGACGGTTCCGTCAGTGGATCCGCAACCGTTGCGGAGTCCCATGGCACCGCAGGCCGAGGAAGAATCGCAAGTGTACAGGGTGGTAGTAACAACAGATCCGTTCTTCAGCTGGTCTCCCATCGTCATAGACACGCACTCTCCGTTACAGATGCGGTACTGTCCGTATCCCTGGACCTGTCCGTTGATGTGGATGGCTTCGTAGCAGACAATAGGGGCCTCATTGCGGGGCTTGATGGCGGTAACATTGGGGAGAAGGAAGGTAGGGATGTTGCAGTTGTCGTTCTCAGAGCAGCAGCACCCAGCCAGGGTGTTGGCAGTTCCAGAAATGGAGTTGCAGTTGTTGTCTCCTCCCATTCCCAGAGCCAGCTGACGGCAAGTCCTGACGGGGGCGCACCAGTAGGTGGTGGAGTTCTTGTTGTTAACGGTGGTGGAAAGGCTGGCGCACCATCCGTCGCAGAGCATCTCTCCTCCGGCGAGGAAGTTGTCCTCCTTGATGTAGACTCCAGTGTAGCAGGTCATCTTTCCATGGTAGGTGCGGGTAGGGTCCATGCAGGTGTCGCTGTCGCAGCAGCAAGCGTTGACTCCAGGGACTCCAGGGATGGGTCCACAGCTGTTGGAAAGACCAGTCTGCTTGCACATGGTAACAGGGTCGCAGGTGTAGAGGGTAGTGTTGTGTTGCTAAAAAAGAGGTTATTTTGCCATTAAACTTAATGTTTCTTACCTGTCCAAAGACGGTGGTGGCGAAGGTGGCCATGGCACACTCTCCGTTGCACATAGAGTAAGTTCCAGTGGTCATGGGGACACCGTTGAGATGCAGACCTCCATAGCAGAGGATGGGGTAGTTGATGGTGGGAACGATGGAAGGATCGGGGTTGATGAGAGACTGATCATAAGGGTTGATGTTGCAGTTGTCCTTAGAGCTGCAGCATGTCATCGAGACTTCCTCTTCCATGGGAGGGTTGGTGGTCTGGTCTCCGTCTCCAATTCCGAGTCCTTGGCAGATGGGGTAGGGAGTGCAAGAGTGGTACTTGACGATCATTCCGTTGATGGGGACCTCGAGGCGACCGCACTTTCCGGCGCAGACCATCTCAGCTCCAACGCTGTAGTTTCCGGCGAGAATACCAGTGTAGCACTTGAGCTGCTTCTGAGGATAGACCGGGGGCTGGGAAGTGGGGTCAATGCAGAGATCGGAGTCGCAGCAGCAACCACGGAGAACGGAGTTAGTTCCGCTCACAACGATGTTTCCACAGCTGTTCTTGAGGTTGACCTGGCCGCAGACAGCAGCAGGGTCGCAGGTGAACATCTCGAGGTACTGAGCCTGACGGTTCTTTCCGGATCCAGTGTAGGTCTTGATGTGGACGGAGCTGCAGCTTCCCTGGCAAGGAAGAGTGACGATCTGACCGAAAGGCTGGTAGTTGAGCTGGACTCCCTGCTTGCACTGGATGGTCTTGTTACCACTGATGACGGTGGTAGGGACCTGGATGTCAGGGTTGACTTTGGCAATTCTGGTGCAGTCAGCATCACTACAGCAAGTCATCTGCACATTGTCTCCGGCGATGGTGGCAGTTCCGTTGGTGGTTCCAATAGCGGCGTTACAGGCGGCCTGGGTGGTGCACATGTAAGCCTCGATGGCGGTGTTTCCGACGGCTCCGACGATCCTGGAGCAAGCCTGTCCAGCTCCGCAGTTCACGGTAGCTCCGGAGTTGAGGATGATTCCAGCGGGTCCGGTGGTTCCGTTGTTGGCATAGTATCCAACGTAGCAGAGAGGAGTCCTAGAAATCAAATATCATATCCGAGTAGCCGCATTTAGACGCCGTCTCCTGATATCTACACAAGTGCTTGTTTTACGACTGGTAAAGTGCCGCGAACTGTGATGATAAGACTACTGCGTCTACTGAATATTGAAACGAGCTTACGTTAAAGCGTCAACGGAGACAGGGTGGAGGCTCTCCTGAGCATTCCAGGCGTTGCACTTGTTCTCGGAACAGAAGCACTGCTCGGTCAGCTCGGTGGCGGAACACTCGGAAATTCCCTTCTTCTCAGCCATGAACAGGGCAATCTAAGAAACAAATAAATAGAAAAAAAGGTATTTAGACTAACCTCGTTTTCCTCGCAGGCTAGGAAGACGACCTGACGATCGGGGTGGTTCATGAGGGTTCTGGTGCACTTTCCAGCGCAAGAGCGGAGCTCAGTAGCCTTGGTGGTGATCACACCACCCTCGAGGATGAGGTTTCCCACATTACATTCGAGCGCGAAGCTCGTGGCCACAAGGGCCAGGAATACTCCCAAGCGCATCTGGAAGAAGACCTTTAGTGAATAACAGAACGTGATAAAGAACAAGCACTAGAGGGGTACGGTAGGGGTAGGGCCTATAAGCACCTGATAGTGAGAGACAACGCTTACTGGAGATATGGGTGTTGCCATCAGGGAAATTTAAGATAAGAGGTTGCCGCGCCTTGGGACCAAAAGTCAGACACCGCTATCAACATAAATTAAGTTTAACGACAGGTTGCGGCTTTATCACTAAAAGCGTTAGAAATAGGGTCTGTCTTCTGCTTAAGGTAGGAGAGTATTCAAAAGTAAATAAGGTAAGGTTGTAAGGAAACATCTTTACAAAGTTTTGTTGCCTTATTGAAACGCTCAGAGTGATAGTTTTGCAAAATTATAGAAATGAAATAGAAAAGATTTTTTTCAGAAATGTTCCGAAAAGAAGATGTTTTTTAGTTTTTGCAAAATTTTGTATTAATGAAAAATTTAAAAACCTATACAAAATCGAAGTTTCCCATTTTTAGGGCAGGAATATTAAGTTCTTCCAGAGTACTGTAAACGATAAGAGAAAGGTGCTGCTGAGCGGACTAAGCCGGGAGCCGCCACTACCGACTGTCATGCCGATAAGGGGGGCCTCCAATTATATAGGCAGTGGCTGTAAATTGCGAGCAACGCCACGTATAGAGCACAGACTTTGAACCACGTTGGATCCGGCTGCCACCACTGCGCTACGCGCAACGCTGCGCTTAGCTTTTTCAAGTCACAGCAAATTTAAACAAAATCTTCTTTCGAAAAGTTTCAAAATTTAGTTAAAATTACTTTCAAAAGGGAGATTAATCGTGCATTCCAAATTGTCACTCTCCTCTTTTTGATGCGTAGAAAAAGTTATTTTTACAACAAAGAGTTTTTATATAATGCACTTTTTTGTTATCATTGGTAATTTTTCAAAAGAAAAATGTTTTTCACTGGCTGCTCCAAAATTTATTAATTCAATTTTTTTAAAACTTTTTTATTAAACTGAAAGATTCGATCTGCAAATTGTGGTTAAAACTGTAGACTAGTTGCTTTAAAAAACTTTAAACAAATTAAAAATCAAAAATTTTATTAATTTAAGAAAACTTATAAACATTTTTAAACACTAAAACCTAAAACAACGAACAGAAATTTATTTACACTAAATTTTACAATTTATCAGAACATTTTTGAAAACAATGAGAACTTTAAATATGTCACAAATTCTTTTCTCTTTAGTCATCATTTACCAATTTCATGGAAAATGAAGTTTTTGTAAAACGTGATTTTTATGCAATTTTGCTAGAAATAGAATAGAAAAAAAAAGAAAAAACTAGGAAAAAAATCGATTATAATCTGCGCCATTATTAGTTCTTGGTTGGAAATTCTAATGTCGATTTTATAATTTTGCCACAAACTGGCCTTTTTTAGAATCTACGACTTTAGGACTCAAGAATAAAATAAGTACTATTTCTTCGATGTAGAGCATATTCTTATAAATTTTGCAAATTCAACAAAATGATCAAAGAAGTTTTAAAAAATCTATTCCAACATTTTGAATTATCTCAATACTATAATGTCTGCATTACACGTTTTTCCCAGTTTAATAAATCAATTGCTAAATTTGTTTTCCATCAGCAAACATTGAATTCCATATCATTTGATACTGCGACAAAAAGATTTCTTTCTCTTTGAATAAAAAAACCAATTTTCCCTCGTTTTCTCTCTTTAAAGGTCAAGGAGACCATAGCCCGTATAATTTCTGCAAAGTTGTTTGCCGTCTTGCGGCTTATATCACTCCGTGTTGTCGTAGGAGAGTCCGAAGATTCAATCTCAGATCAGAAACACCAAAACAAAGTTTTTGGTCACAAAATTAACTAAATTAATAAATTTCTATAGTATTCTAAATTGAATAATGTATAAATGAATTTTCATTAAATGTTTCAGGCCAATTTCTCTACAAAGTTTCGGACCATTTCACCTTCTACCACTTTTTCGAAGACCATCATGATTTTTTGACACATCCTAAAATCTTTATTATTCAGTTGATTCTTTTTTCTGATTTGAAAAGTAGTTTGTTGGATTCAGTGTAGTTCCAATGAATAATTTTATCACTTGTTGTAAATTGTTTATCGTTCCATCATTTTGAGCAGTCATCGCTTTCAACATCTAGTTCGGGTACTTTTGGTCGCCGGTCGAAGGTTCCTTGTTGGCATCCGCGTTGTGACCGATAACAGATTCCTTTGTAAGATACATTTCTTTTTACAATCTCGTTATCTTATGTCGGCAGCTGCTTTCAAGAAAAAAGGTGTCCGACGTTCTTCGACTGCAGCCAGACTGAAAAAAAACGCCCATAAAATTCCACAAAACATCATTGAAATGGATTTTTTGTTTAAGTATAATCAATGGGTTCGCTTTTTTCCTTTATCCAATTATGTTAAAAATTAGTTTGCTCCATTCTTTTAAATATTTAAAGCCTTAAAGCCTTTAAACTCGAAAATATGCCCTATATTTAAAGATACTCTATCAACTTGGCAGTCAATACTTGGTCAATTTCGTTTGGAGCCGGTTTTTTTGCCTTATCTTGAAAATTTTTAAGCAAACGTTTCTTAAAGTTTTTCTTGTTTTTATCTTACGGCGGTTTTCATGTATCAAACTGACCCGTTTCCATTCGGGTGCCGAATTGTTTGATTGCTCTGTGGCAATCATTGATAAAAGGATCGTATGGAATTATGACGCGCTTACGTGCCGATCAGTGATGCTTCCATTCATTAAGCCGCTTAGAAATGTACAGTGCAACAGAAGCACATTCTAGAACATTTTGGATAACAGCGACCTTTTTCGTAATATGTGAGATAAAAAGTATTGATTACAATCAGAAGATCAGGTCAGACGCAGACTGTCTTAGTGAAACCACTGAAAAGAAATTCAAACTCAAAACCAACACAATCAACATCAAAACATTGCCTGAACAAAGCAGGCATACGTAAGTGGTTTTGGTTCAACAATTTCACCACAACGGAAAAATAAATGTTTTTTGGTTGACCGGTTTAATGAAAACTGGGTGACTTTTGTCTAGAAAACCAACACTTTGGTGCAAAGTTTCACTTGTCTTAACCAAATGTTAGGTTCAGAAATTATATTGGCTTATAATTTAGTTTTTAAAATGTTCGTCAAATTCTTTAAAACACAGTGTAGTATAAATGTCACTGGTCTTTCTACTGTTGAAAAGCCACTGGTCTTTGTCATGGTCGTTCCGAGATAAAGACGAACTTTCTTTGCAACGCTTCTCCCAAGAAGCGGTGATAAATCAATTTTCGAACATGCTGTTTGTGCAGCTAAGAACAAAGAGCCTTTGTTCCATTCTATTGACCCGAATTGGTCAGATAGATTGCAACAGCGTTGAAACACACATCAAAGAGTTCAACTTCACTAAGTCATAATTTGCTTTGAGCAAGCATAACTTCAAAACTTTATATAGATGTGAATGATGCGAAAAAAGAAATTCCGCTTTGAAGGAAACTTAAAAGAACCTTAACCTTAATTTCCTTATTTTCGTCATTTCGGGGAAAAAGTCTGCAACTCAGAAAAACTTTGTCAAAACGTGAATGGCAATGCGTCCTGCGTTTACCGGAAAAAACCAGGTGTTTTACTGTGACCGGAAAAGATTCAAAAAACCCTTTTTTCATTAGCCTAATTTGCTTTCCTGAAAAAGAAAATAAATTCATATGTGAGGCCCACTGGGGTGAAAGCATCGATGTCCTGAACGGTCAACCTGTCCTGCGTTTAGCGGCATTGAAACTCGATGGGTTTTATTATAAAAACGGAAAAAATAGGATTGTAAAGAGAAGAATTTACTTTTTTCAATAGCCACAAATGATACCGTAGACCAGGAAAATGAGTTGTTTTGAGGAGGTCTGTGACGGTCCCTTTAACATAACGACGACAACAAAACTATATTAACGTAAAGGTTCTAAAAACTAGGGTAAAAAGCGGCAAACATGAGATATTCGGAACAAAAATCAAAATTTTCAATTCCGTAAAAGGCCTCATTTCGGTGTTTCAATCGGACTCTTCAATTCTGCACGTCTCTCCTGCTATCTGTTTCTGTCCGTTTGTGTTTCCGTCGCCGTCGTTACGACCATCGGTAGCATGGGCGACGCCGTCGTTGATAGTGCTTTGCACTTGGCTGCTTATCGCCTCCACACCCATAAAAGTCAAAGTAGCCAGTTTTATGGACGAATTATGGCTGTTAGGGGGAACTGAAACTGCGAAATAGCCGTACCCGATGTCCAGACGGCCACCTGTAATGAAAAATAAACCAAGATGAGCTACCCAAATAACGGATGAAAATGAAAACATCAATTTGTAAATTCAGCTTATTTTACACCACAGCTCATACTTAATCTTATGTTTGTTATCAGTAATATTATATCTAGGATGGTTCCCAGGTAATTAAATTGAGGCCATCGGTGAGCTTCTGAAGTGGCTTATCATACTCAGCCACGTGTTTATTTCGGTTTGCTTGCTTCTTGTTCTGATTATGGTACTCCCCACGTGGGAATCGACCCAATCGTCCTTTCTGCATCGAAGATCAAAATCGGAAAGTTAAAGTTCTGCATTAAACATTTGATTGTGCCCAAAAGAAAAAGACGTGCAGAATATGAGATTTCTCTGACTTGGAGAATCGGGAACGCCTGTAAAAATATCATCAAAACAGAGTGGTCCCGGATTTGTTAGTCACTTTAAAATTTGATATCAGCTGAGTTATCATCAGAAAACGGATCTTTCTGATGTTTCAGAAACAGCTGACTAGGAAACACAGTGACTGGAAACCGTGCAGATATTTGAAAAGAGTTTAGTTTTCGGTGGAAAACACTAGTTTATTAACTAAGAAAATTATAGTTTCTTTTTTTCAGAAATTCTTTGATGGAGATGTGTGTGCAAACATGGGCACATAGTGTGGTCACAGGCGTTCTTCGAATTAGCCATTGATAAATTTTAGACAAATTCGTAAAAGGGATTTAACGTTTCAAGTTTTTTTTTAAAATTTATGGTTTTTAAATTGTGGAAAAATTCCAAGTCGAATTTTCAAGTTAGGCGAACGGCCTGACCTGGCCTTCTAATCGGCATTTCAGTGTTGTTCGGTCTGTGATAGACCACAACTCTTTGATTCTTGGAAAAAGCAGGTTCAATTGATTTAAAAAAAAAATTTTTCTATTGCATTGTTTTTACAAACAAAACAAGGTCATGGCAAAACTTCAGAGGAAGGGGTCCTTTATTAAAATTATTTTAACAAAAGTCGTTTTTTTAATTGCAAATTAAATTTTACAAAACAAATATGTTTGATACTCTTTTAATTAATGGTACAGAACATATGTTTCATTGGGGATTCGAAATTTCGACTTATATTTTTGAAATACAGAATGGCGCAGTGTGTTCAGTTGAATTACGGGTTAAAATAATTCAAAGGTTCTATCCCCAGGCAAAACTTTTTTTCTACTAATGAAATTATTATTGCTATTGTTTTATAAGATTTCGGTGCAGTCAAAAACAAAAAAAATTAAATTTCAAAATGTTAATAAAATATCTGCCCTGAGCCATTTTTGTTTCAAATGATAAAAAAGCCTGTCAAGGGACAGGCTGAAGATACGGCTTGACTTTAATTATCCCACTTTCCCGCCGGAATCGCTCGATTAATAAAGATTTAGAGCACCTATAAACAAAAACGAAGCCCACTGATAGGCTAGTCACAACAACAGTACGGCCTTTAGTGCCTTCTGATCGCTAGATCCTGTTGGCTTCTTGTGTTCTACGTGATTCACGTAGATTTACGACACCCTGCTAATCTAATCGCGTTCAGGTGCAGGACGGCCGCGTTGCTTTTCGGAGTCTTCATTAGTCTTCTGAAATCACAAAAGAAGTGGACGCCAAGAAAAGAAAAATTCTAATTGATTCGTGATCATCAGGAAGCATTCAAACGGTTCATTCTACGAATTTTCGATTATCAGTGGCTCCGGTAGCAAACTAAGAGGATTATCCCGCTTATCGGCACCATCGCAACGTGCTCAACTATCAGAAAGGAACTGCAGACTAGAAATTTCTATGGAGAACCTCAAAGGGATCATAATTCTATATTTTTTTTAATTAGGTTAGATTCCCCGCAAAATTTGCCCTCGGCCGAGAGCCGTTCCTAAAGCGACAAGGGACTGATAAGCCGACTTTTAAAAGACCCCTCGTTTCTTGGGGAAAAAGTTTTTTTAGTTCAAGTATTTATCGAGCAGCAAGGGGACAATTTGGAAATCGTGACATTCGGAACTTTAAAATTTCAAAACTATCTTTTTATTAAAAAACGATAATCAAGAAAAAAGATTTTATTCAAATTTAAATAGTCGAAAGTCATTTAGAAAAAGTGTTTTTCAACATTTATTCTCTTTCATGGAAATTATAAAGCGTTTAAAAAAAATTAATCTCTTATTAATTTTAGAAACTCATTGAAATGTGAATTTCAAGTCGGTGAAAATGAGGAAGAGAAAATGAAACTGAATTTTTTTATCAAAACGTTGTTTTGAACCCTAATTTGTTAATTTAAGTATGGGAATAATTTCTTTTGTATTTTGGTATTCTAAAATATTTTTGACCATTTTCTGCTACAATTAACAATGTGAGCGGGTGTCTGAGTTGTGCAATTTTACGTGTTGAGATATGATTTATGTCAGCCAGGTCCCCCGCAGGTCGTAAACAACGAACTTGTGGCGTATTCCCGTTTTCACTGTTGTTCCTGCTGCCCCTTGCTATCATTTACAACTGATAACCACTTCAACCCACCTCACACTGCAGTGAAACTTTGGAATTGGCGTTCGATTGTCTATGGTGCTTTGGGACTTCAATTACACTTGTTAACAGAAATGGTGCAACTTTCATCTAAAAGAATGGCAAAACTTAATTTTAACTGAGAGCTCGTCCTGAGCAACTGAAAAAAGAAAAACTCTCTGATTGTCGAAAAAGTTAAAGATTGAATTTCAAAGAGGGAACTGAATTTCAACAAAAAAAAATAACTAAATCATCAGAAGTACGTTAAACTGTGCACTTGGAACCCCAATGCCTTCAAAGAACAACGACTGTTCCAGACTAATCTCGGCGCCGGAACTAGGGAAAACACGAAATTGGTCATTGAAGATGTGATAAAATGTCAATGATAATTTTTGAAAACGTACTATAAAAATTAAGAATGGACCGAACTAGGAAATAAAATTGATGTAGTTAACCATTTTCTTGAAGGGTTTTTTTCTTCGTAAAGTTAAAAAAATTCACTTTATAACTTTTACAAAATTAAATTAAGATTGTCAAGGAGAGTGTATTAAAGAAATTTTAATAAAGTTGTTTTTAAACCAGCACATCTCCGCAAACACAAAAACCGTCGTAAATTGTGGAATCACAATTGCGCCAACCTGATGAAATGAAGTCGAGATCCTCAAACGGATAAAGGACAACAGTTTGCATCATATTACGAGGGAATTTGTAAAAAAAACTGTTAAAAAATGAATATTGAACTTTCGTTAAAAAGGGAAGGAAAAAGTCGAAAAGGAGCGAGTACAACCATTTTTAGCATTTTAAGTTATTAGAACAGTTTAACTGGAAGATATAAATGTTAGATTTTTAGTTTTTGGTTGCCATCATCTATTTAGAGGAACCGCCAAGACTTGCATTTGCCTGTTTTGCTCATTATTGTATGTGCGGGACTACCTGCGCCGCGGCCGCCGCTCTCGTACGGGTGTGAAACTCCTGGCGCTACCTTATGACAAAGACAACCAGAGTTTTCTGCGTCTTTTCAGCCGGAAACATTAAAACATCGAGCATTACGACCAAAAAAAAGTTGATCAACAAATGGAGTAGACGGAAGCGTAAACGCAGTGCACAAAGTTCGTAAAAACTGTTGCCTGTCGCCTGGAATGGGCACCAAAATGGAAGTTCAGATGAAGATTTCTCCGAAACCGCATTTATACCCCAAGATCTAATATCTTTTCAAGTTCTTCATAAAGTCAAAAAAGGTCCATGACGGTCTAAAACGATAATTTTAATCAAACCCCCCAGGGTCCTACATAGGCCCCAACACATATCTTTCTTTTTGATTCTTATTTCACTGAAACCACAACTTGTTCAAAACTTACAAAGTTGAAGCTATAAATACCCTAGACATTCCTGCCAGTCTGCCACCGGAGATCTTTTCTCCGGCCAAATAGGGACCGGTCTTCGTCCTGCGCCGTCCGCCGTAATCCGGCAGTCGGGTCAAACAGCCGGTCACGAACCGGCATGTCTCGACTCGTCTTAGCTTTGTTCTTACCAGGTTTGCAATTAATACCACTCTTTATGAAAATAATTTAAGTCGTTTATGGTTCCCCAGACTTCTGCCCTCTACACAAAATCTATGCTAAACCTCCATCCGACGACTGTGAAATTGCTTCCGATCCAAACAATCTTCCATCTTCACCACTGGAAAAATGGTTCACTGAAGAAATGTTTAATGTAAATCTTTGTAAAAATAAAAAAAAACAATGTTTCAGGATTTATTTCCAAAAGCTAATATAGGTTATGGTCCCCATGAATGCTTCCCCTATTCATATCAATCGTTTGTAATTGCGGCTCGTTACTTTCCGGAATTTGGATCTGAACATGCAAGTAAGGTCTGCGTTTGAATAGAAAATGTAGTCAAGGTTTCTGTAATTCTTTTTAGAACTTCAAGCCAGCTGAGCATTTTCGAAGGGATGTAGCTGCATTCTTTGCTCATGTTTTGCAAGAAACAGGAGAAAATGATATATCTCTTTACAAGTGAGTTCACTGATTTTGCATACTTTTTTAAATGAAAAACCAGATTTTTTAAAATGAATTCTACTTTTTAAACTTGATTTACCTTTTTTATTTTATTTTAGAAATTCAAATCTGACGGATGAACAAAAAGCCGATTGCTTCTATCGCGGAGGCTTCTATAACTGGTTCGAGGGAGGGCCGGTCAGCCGTTATTTACTGCCAGCATTCCCAGGGCTAAATCCAGTTGATGGAAAAAGGTAAACATTTCACTTTTTAAATTGAATCTAGCTATTTAGATGTGTTGAAGCCGCCAGATACTGTAAAACTGGGCCTGTAATCGACTTTTGGTCTCGGTGCAACGGCGAAACAGAAGTTCACGCGAATGTTACCTATTTTAAAGGATGTTACTTCGGCAGAGGAGCCTTGCAGGTAAAACAAAAAGTTTAAAAAATGAAAAAAAGTTTAGTTGTCCTGGAATTATAACTACGCCCTATTCCAGCAATTTCTTCTTTCCAAAGACATCGAAGTTGATCTTGTCAACAACCCAAATTTGGTATTCTGGCGAAAAAGTTTACCAAGTTTACTGATTCTAGGTTATGACGACGATGAATCCACCACTTGCTATGCTAGCGTCTCTTTGGTTTTATATGACTCCTCAGCCCCCGAAGCCATCCATGCACAGCATAGTCATTGGAGATTGGAAGCAGTCAACAAGGAATAGGAGGGCTGGATTTACTGGAGCCATTTTTGGACCTACTAGTTTGATTATTAACAACGAATGTGGAGGAGAAGATGAGAAAGAACCAGGTGTGTAAATTGAAACAAAAAAGATATTTGGGAAAGTGAAAAACGTTTCAAAGCATCTAACAGAATATTTTGTATCAAAACAGATGTTTTGAGAATTTGTTTAATATAACCTCAACACAAGTTAGATATCTTTTAAAAACACTTCTTTGATTGTTGTGGAAATTTTTTTTATAATTCATATTTATTGAGAGCTAGAGAGTCATTATAAAAACTGTTTAAATGTAAATATTTACGGTTTACAACAAAAACAGCGTTAAAAATATTCTTGTTTCCACTTTAAATTCGACGTCAAAGTTAGCCTAACCATGATTTTTCGATGAAAAAACCAAATGTGAGAGTCACATGCTTTTTCTTTTGTTTTTCATAAAAGTAAAACAATGATTATAAATGTGTGTTTCTATTATCACAGAAAATCTTAACGATTTGGTAGTTTGTAGTCTGAATTTTACAAAACGTTTACTTTGGGCGCATCGTAGTTTGATTTGCAGGACCACAACCCGGGCTCGGCTGAGAATTTAGGGGACGCTGGTCCGTCGCCATTCTTGATATCGCACTTTTAGCTTTACTTAATTACACCTTAAATTTCATAAACCTTGCAATTAAACCTGAATCATATTTACGAATAACATGTTTTCATGTGGCGGAGGAGAGTCGAGGCGCATAAAAGCCTTCAAATGGCTATGCAAGTATTTCAAAGTACCAGTTGGCCCTGAAAGAACTCTTACATGTCGAGGTAAACATATTACTTAATGAAAACTAAAAACAAATCTCAGGAATGCTCGACAATTTTGATGCAGTCCCTCATGAATACTCATGGCACCCAGATTGGGGTAACATGTGGAGGGCAAAGCCTTGTGATTGCGTTCCTGCACCATATGGAGGTAAATAAATCGCCATTTCTTCAGTTCACTTAATATTAAGGTCCTTTACCTTACTACGCACCTAAACTATACCCCTCCCAATTTGTAAAGGAGAATGAGAGAAATCGCCTTCGCTGTGTTTACAGTATATACGAAGACCCAGATATTTTTCGCATTGATGAAGGTAAGGTGAATACATTTAGAGTTTAATAAAAAGTTTTAGGCAATTCACCTTGTCTTAAGCACAAACCAAAGATTCGTCTTTCAAAGACAGGCCTTAGAAGCACAACGCAAGGATAACTCTCAGGAATCACTTAATAAATATTTATTTCACTTAAAGACATTTGTCTTCTTCTCCTTGGATGATAACAAAAACATAGTGGATCAGAAACATCAAGAATATAACTGGGTAGACAACCTGAACAAAACGACTTGAATAAAATGAGAAAGGGGGTACCTTGCAAAAAGTGTCGCAATTCCTTGCACATCTGTGGAAAAAGCGGCTGCTCTTTTTCATAGCCGATATTTTGTATGGGCCGTAGAATTCGAGTTGTTCCTCACATTTGGTTTTCTGAAGAAATTGTTTAAAAATGAAAACCTTATTAAACCTACAAGGATCATACTATTATATTCCAAACCAATTACAAGTAGGGCTTGAAGCATTGTCATAAAGACGAAGAATGAGGTAAAACCGAACCAAATGTCAATTGCCTAAAATAAACGTTTACGCAACTAAAATAAAATCAAACCTTGACATAGGAAACCTTCGGAAGTTCTTCCTTAGCAGCATTACTTTCAGCACTGAGTGTCAAGAAGACAGTAAGGGAAACGAAGATTCGTCCTGAAAAAAAAAGATTGGTAAGTATAAAAGAGATGAAGACCAAAATCAGAACTTTTAATGTTTCGAATTTTAATAGGAATCAATTAAATTAAAGAAAACGATACAAAATATTTCTCATTTTTCCAATTATTTTTTTCACACTATTTTAAACTGAATTTGGAGTTGTCTGTGCAAATTGTTGAAAGGCTTCAAATTAAATTTTTGTTGTTTTCAATATTATGTACAAAGATACCAAAGCGTAAATGTGTTCTTCTTCTGAGGGGCTTAAATCCGTATCGCCAAATAAATGCTTTACCCTTCAGAAACATAAAGAATTAATTTTTAGCCGATTCAAAACGAACTACATTTGAATGTCCACTTTATACAGGCAGCGATTTTCATATTACCTTTTTTAATAATTATCTGGAATTAAAAACTAGTACTTAAAAAAATGTTGTTATTCTCCTTTTTACAATTCCATTTGGCTTACAAATGAAAGTCTCTCTAATCGGCACGAAAATGCGTCGTAATTCGACATAATCCTCTTATCACTCACTGGCAACAGATCATTCAAACATTTCCGCAATTTAATTAAGACTGATAAGCGCCTTCAAGACAGCGACTCCAAGGTCACTAGCATTGACTCTAGTTTATACTAATGTAAGAAAGTTCAAGAACTTGGCAATTTATTTTAAGCAAAAATAGAGAAAAGATACACGATTAAAAATTTTCTCAATCATTTTACACTTGTGAAAAAGCTAATTTACACCATTCAACTTAAAGTATTTTCGGCAATTCACCCCGAACAATCAAACATTACCAAGTAAAACACAACTTTTTGTAGGTAAAAGCTAAATGTTCTTCTTTTTTTTTAACATTCCGCCAATGTTTTCAGTGCCCAGTCACCAAAAAGTATGTTTCAAAGTTACAAGTTACGAGTCATAACATAAAAGCCGTGGACTGTCTGAACTGATTAACAGGATTTGTAAAATGTGTAATTTTTGATTAGATGTGTTTGGGGACAAAGTTTACTAATACTTGCCTTCAATAAACTCTTCTGGCAGCCAGACGGACACCATTGAGAAAAGAACACAAATAGCTGTTGGAATATAGGTATGAGCAATATGGAATCCAACTTCTCGTTTAAGGAAAAATCGTGCTTCAACACAGGAATAGTTTCCTGAACTAAATGTTTTAATCAATTATATGCTAACCTGATTTCCGTTGACCATCGCAGACTCCTGGCTCAACCCTTTGTAGAACCAAATGAGGAATTTGTAAATCCTTGTTGAGTTGAATTGCATTATGTGAAAACCACTCAAATTTCATTGTTTCGTGGCTAACTCCAACTAAAACAAAACTTGAGAGAAACATGAAATTGACTTACAAGAACTAATTTTCAATGCGGTTGCAGGAGAATCATGAGGGTATTTACAAAGTACGATTTGTGAAGCAGTCGGTTTTAAGAAAACCCTCAGGTCCATGAAAACTTCTCCCCGTGGGAAAATCAACATGTAGAAGTTTAGGAAAGTTACCTAAAACGTCTTTTTCAATGATTTTTGTTAACTGACTTTGTGAAATGTCGCCTCCTTTGTGTTTGTGAAAACTGGATCAGGCCTCCATATTTTCCTTAGGAAGGTGTAGTCATTGACTAGAATTGGACGACTGTAGCTGTGACGTAGACGAGGGTCTCTCCAGGCCATTCTCAGCCACCCATCCAAATCGTAGTCCTACATAAAGAATCGGGTTTTTTTAAATAATAAAACGTATTATAACTATAAAAATTAAGACAAACCATTGTCGATAATTCGAAATTTCCCAAAGATTGAATCAATAACCCTGTTTTAACAGTTACAACATCGTCGGCAAATAAAGCTGGTGGTGTCCTGAAGGAAAAATTGGATTTTAAAATAAAGAAACCCGATTTCAAAACTCGAATTCATACCTTGCATCGTATTTTACTTTTTTCAACCAGGGTATTATTTGTGTCGCCGGAAGTGGCCGAAGGTTTTCCAAGTTCATATTATCAAACAGTCTGAAAAAAAGAGAGAAAAAATTAAGATTTTGGGGAAAATAAAAACTAACCTTTGAAAATTGTCAAGTTTGTAGAAATCGTGAACTTCGTCGAATAAAACTTGGAGAGGGACATCGATAGCACTGATATCGAATGAAAGGCGTCCGTATTGTTCTAAAATGTAAAATTAATAAAAACATATTAGTAAATAAATATGGATAGCCCAAACCAGGGTCAGCCATGGCCAAACATTTGCCGAATCAGGGCAGCCCGAATAGAGTCCATTACGAAACAAACTTTGATGATACGGATCCACTCGGGGGTAAACTTTTTTGTTTTGTATAAAATACTTATAAAGTAATAAAAATATGATTTTAAATGAATTATATTTGCAGAGGCACTGGTTACTGTGGTTCTATTCAAAGTAAGTGGAAGATGGGGAATCTCAAAATTTTAAATCGACCAATTTCAAAATGTGAGATTTCCATGCCCAATAACCGCAAATTTCTAATGTCATTACTATAGTAACCTGCACATCTAACATTTAAATTCTTGCTCAAAGCGGGTCGACAAAAAGTGCCGCTGAGAAATCTTACTCTGCGCGTACAAAACCAATCTTTACAACAACAAAAAATTAAAATTAAAACGAAAGAAAAACATTGAAACTTAGAATTTGGTGAAACTAAAAATTAACATAATCAAACCTTCAAAATCCAGAAGATCGCTGGTAGAGCTATTTTTATTACAAATATTCTTAATTATAAGTTCCACCGCCTGGTGTTTTTGTAATAGTGGCTGGACGACCCCCATATTTGAAAGTGCTGATGTATCATTAATCCAAACACTTTCCTAAAAACTTGCATATTATAGTATAATTTTGTAAAATCACCAGTTCCAATCCATTTCCTTCCTCAGCCATGGTCGTTTCTCTAAAAAATACAAAGGTCTAGTTTCAGTTCAAACTTACACAGATGAACAAAGGGACGAAGAGTCGATTCCAATGCGTTTGGCTGCTTTGGCCGATGCTATTTTTAAAATTCGTGGGTGAAAAGAACAAGTCTCCAAGAAATTGACCCTAACTTTCTGAAAAAAAAATTAAATGTAAAATATATTGCATAAAATATCTACTGTGTATTTTTCTAGGAGATCTGCAGGAATTCCATATTTTTTGGCTTCTTCTGAATTCTGAATCTGAACAATTGCTCTTCGTCTGGCTAGGATATCAATTTCATCACTGCTGAAATCTACTGCCGTTTCCTTAAATCTCAATAAATTTTGAATTCAGAAGTAAAAACTTTTGTCTTTCTCCACAATTTCCAAGCGGCGCATTGCGGGTTTGTTTCAAGGTTAATACCCGCATCTTCCGCTTGATAAGTAGTTGTGATAACAAGTTCTTCTGAAATGACAGGTAAACATTTCTTACACAACAATTAATTTTACCTGCGAGACAGCCTACAAGCGCCAGTGAAAAGACAGTGACAGATAGCATTAAAACATTCTCATGCGGCCGCAAATTGTGAGTTGACGCGAAGAACCGGATTCCTTTTGCCGGTTAGAAAAAGATCGGCAATTTGCAGGAGATTTGAAAAAAGGTTAAGATACAAATTGCATTCCCGGAAATGTTTTCGGTGCATTTAAGAATTCTAGTACTACTTATCCAATTACCCTTTCAAACATAATTTTATACATCAAATTAATTTTTGCTAAATTTTTTTGTAATTATTGAATACTTTTGCTCAGTTATTACCTAATAAAAAATTCGCTTAAGCTTGATTTTTATAACGTAAAGCTTCCCCATCTCAGCTTATCGTAGTACGGCTTGCGGCTGAAAATAGAGGCTTCACCAACTGGGGGTATCTTTTTATCAGCTGATAAAACTAACAAAGAAATTCAATATGGATTTAACCAAAAAAAGAGCAATTGTTTTTAAACGAAACGAAAATAGATTAAATTCTAAAAACAATTGCTTTTTTTTAAGTGATTTATATTAATTTCTAAGAATAGTGTATTATTTTTTCAACGCAACAAGCGTATGATTGCAAAAAGGCTAGGTATTTAGGAAACATACGCATTGTTGCGTCATTCCATAGAACATCGAAGGTTCGGGATTCCACACGTAAAATATTGTGCTAACTGGAAAAAAAATTCGACAAACAGCAAAAAATAGACAACAAAAACCGTAATTCATCATTGCAGATATTTTTGAGATCATTGCCGGTATTTTTGGCAAAAAACATTACCCCGTGACGGAACCGAACCCTCGATGTTTGCGGTACAGTTCATGGCGATTCGCCGCCTTTGGGTCCCCAATGCTTACAATATTCTCCCGGTTTCTGCATTTGAAAACTTGATTGAAAAAACTATTTTGGTATTTTAAAAATTTTTGAAGAGGAATTATATGTCTCATGTTTTCATACTATTCCGTGATATTCTATTCGTTTGGGCTTGCGGCCTAAAACAATCGTTTCCTTCAAATGTGTTTATGCCTTTCAAACTAATCAGCTCCATTGTTTTTGTCTGCTTAATAAAAAAATTACTTTACCATGTTCCACCGTGTGTCACCTGTATGAGCGTGTGCGTCTGTGTTTGTGTGTTTCCGTGTCCTTCAGCAACTCAAATAAACCATTTCCTTTTTAAGAGGACTTCTTTGTTGTTTCCAGTTTTATTCCCATAAGTCACTTCTCATTTCTTAAACCTTGTACCCGGTTATTTTGGTATTGTAAAAAGTTTTAGCTGTGTAACATAGTTCACGTTATTTTTTTCTTTCACATTTAATAGATCGCATGGCTTAAACAGTGTAAACGCTCGCTGACTCAGCCCCGTTTCTCCGCCGCTATGCCCTACTTTGTTGTCTTTCGTTGCATATTTGTATATACAGTTGTGCATATACAACGTCCTTGTAAAATCGCCGATATTTATGCAAATATGGTAATTTTGCTATATTCCTTTCCTCTCTCTCTTTTCTATCTAACTAGAATAATTACTTTGATTTTTAATTACTTTGGTACAAACACATATGAATATATACAAAAACAAGTTTCGTTCTCAAAGCTAGAACTAAAGAAGCAACGAAAAAAATGAGATTACAAGCCCAGCCTAACCTTTTTTTTGGGAAATCCTGATAAAACAGGTACACTCAAAATTTTGTTGCACAGTTGTCCGTTTTGTTTCTCGTACCGGGTCTTTGCATTTTACATGTTATTGATGTGCAAATTTGACAAAATCTCAAATTTGCAACTGTATTTAATTTGCAATGACGTAAAATTATCATATTTTGTAAACTGAACAATTAAACATTTTTAAAGACTCTTTTAGAATTCTGATATCAAAACATCCTTAACCTTGTCTCTTTTGTCACATTTGTCCGTTTCTACACTTTTGGAGCCATTTCGATGATGTTTCGGACAAGCCAGACATGATGAAAAGGGAATTCTAGACGAGGTTCGTTTTGGGCCGGCAAGACTAACTTAGAGCTTTGGTACCCTTGCCCAATACTCTTCTAATCAATATTATCCTTTTCGATTTTTTTTAAATTTCAAGGCTTTCGTAATTGATGGCCTGTGAAACGATCGGTTGACTCACAATCTGTCAACAAATCCAGACATTCGTGGAAATATTCTTTTCAGCCTACCCAGCGTTCAATATTGTCTGTTATCTACCCAGATAAGGCAATTCTCCGCCTTGGCCCACTCACAGTTGCATTTTTCTGTCACTTCATTGATTAACCTAAACATTTTACTCTTACGTGGTTATTTACAACTTCGAGTTGTATCTTTTTCTCACCGGAACAGTAACTGGTTCTTGTCCAATGATCACCCAATCGATGTTGAACGACCAAATGTTGCGTTCCCTCTTTTAATAGGAATTTCCCTTGACATCCACGATGTAATCAAAGAGATTTGTCTCGATTTACGTCTTCCTTGGCAAATCTTCTTAGAAGTATTGACCCACTCGGCTTCTTCGTTTCTTTTCCTGTGCAAAACAGCTATGAACTATCTTCAGAGTCTCAAATTCAAGCCAAAGATGTCCGGGCGACCAGAAGGTGAGTCATCTACACAGCGGGGGTTTCGCGTATTTCTCGCTTCCATTCAAGGCCAGACGTATAAAAGGGTTTCGCAACATCGCCGTAATCGTACTCTGGGCATTCAATTACGAAAGATTTGAAGTGAAAATTGATTCTGGGAAATACATTGCCCGAGTGTCATAGCAACCATTTTTTAGAACAGCTCCTTTCCCATCCATCTGCCCCGCCGCCCGGCTCTCAACCACCAGGCTACCAGAACGGTGAGTTTGCGATAGCACGGGATCTTATCTCCTAGACAAACAGTGATAAATTTGAAATGCAAAATGCAACTAAGTAAACTAACTAAAAAAGGGCTTTAAGAAAAACAATGATAACATCCTTAAAAGTGCAAACATGACGTCAAAAACTTAGGTGAGGGTCACAATGTGACGGATGCCTTGCATAAGGTCATATTTTCCGCGCGGCAACTCGCGTTTCGCAACCAGCTCCATTGACAATCCGCCGCGCATCGATTGTTTTCGCGTCGACAGCATCGGTCTCCCTCGCGTTGCCATGAGGGCCGCCCCTTGACCGGTCGCTTTCACGCGGGAACGGTTTAGCCCACCTGACCTCAGAATGCCCGCCTAGCATTCCCCATGAAAATCTTATTCTTCCAATATCCGAAAGAGATAAATTTGGCCAATAAACAAGAAACAGCTGATAGGATTGACCTTCTCAAATTTTGTTGTTTTCAACCCAATCGAGATGAGAAATTGGAAAAATCAGCTCATTTTCACATTTTGTAATCCTGTGTTTTCAAAGAATTCCTTTCCACCTGCGTGGGTAGTAATGGATTCTCATTTCTCATATTGAGCCTCACGTCATCTGCACTTACGCTTATGATCCTCGGCCAGCTACCGTAATTTCTCATTCTTTTTATTCAAAAACACGGCTGTTTCTATGGTAACCAAGGCTATTTTGCAATTCCAATTATGGTGTTGCCGTTTGGTTACAAACTCATTGCGACCAGACAATCAGTTCAGTTTCAGCTGTTACACAATTGGCCATAGGTTGGCTTGTTAAATTGCTTTGGTGCCGCTTTCGCACTTAAAATTTCACTAACAACATTTGGCATTTATCAGAAATTGATT
Source organism: Oscheius sp. G VE-2021 (assembly GCA_022343465.1). Lineage (NCBI taxonomy): Eukaryota > Metazoa > Nematoda > Chromadorea > Rhabditida > Rhabditidae > Oscheius > Oscheius sp. G VE-2021. The sequence goes on from JAJQXH010000055.1 coordinate 2,866,898, forward strand.
TTTTGGCTTTTTGGATTTTAAAAAACCTTTAAAAATGCATTTTATGAAACGTCTACATCCGCAATTTAATTTTTGAACGACAACTTTCAGTTTCTTTAATTAAAGTGTTTTTCCTATTTCCGTGCCAACTTCCAGTTTGGATTTTCAATCAAAATAGAATTTCAATTTTTTCAATTTATACAATGCCAAACATTCCAGTCGTCAGAAACGAACAGTGAAAGGAACCACGAAATGTATCGATCACGTCGATCGCCGCCAAAACACCCGTGACTAAGCGCTGTTTTCAGTTTACATTGCGCCGTTGACCCTAAACACCACGCCATTTTGCTCATTTCACTCATTTAATTTGACTTCCAGCCTGAAACTACTTCCTTTCCCGTTTCACCAGCTAAATTTCAGTTATGTCTGGACCTTACGGCCAACCCGGCTACAACCCACAGTACCAGAATCCTCCTTATGGAGCCAATGCCCCTCCCCCTGCTGGATGGGCTCAGGGTGGTCAGCAACAGCGTAAGTAACACTTAAAATTAATTTATACTAGTGAATTTTTAGAGTTCGTCCCCCCTCCTCACCCTGGAATGATGATGGGAGGTGCTGCTCCCGCTTACGCCGAGGAAGGCCAAGCCGGAGACAAATACAACCTTCAGTTCACGTTTGTTTCAACATTTATTATCCTTATTTTGTTTCTTTAGCGACCGTACCATTCGTGCTGCTTTCATCCGCAAAGTCTTCGCCCTGGTAACTGTGATGCTCCTGGTTGTGGCTGTCATGACCGCTATTCCCTTTATGAACCAAGACACCAAACTCTTCGTCCGCAGGAACATGGGAATGTACTGGGCTGCTTAGTAAGTATCATCCATTTCATCTTGAACCTTCTTTCAGTGGAGTCTTCTTCGTTGTCTACTTGGCCCTTATGTGCTGTGAATCCGTTCGCCGATCTTTCCCCGCTAACCTGATCCTCACCGCCATTTTCGTAAGCTTCACTTTCCTTGTCTACTAAGTTAAGCAATTTTAGACTCTCGCTGTTGGCTACATGACTATGATGATTACCGCCCACCACGACATCACAACAGTGCTCCTGGCCTTGATCATCTGCACAGTCTGCTGTGCCAGCGTGGTCATCTTTGCCAGTCAGACAAAGTATGACTTAACTAAGTAAGGCCTTTTCTCAAACTTTGCATATCATCATCCTTTCAGCATGATGGGAATCATGTTCATCCTGTCCATGTGTCTTCTGGTCTTCGGTATCGTAGCTGCAATTTCTGTAGCCGTCTTCCAAGTGAAGTTCCTTTACACCATCTACGCCCTCTTGGCGTCGATTCTCTTCATGGTGTACCTTGCCATCGACGTCCAGGTACCTACTAAGCCATGTTTTAGGAGACTTTTTCATTCAGATGCTGATGGGAGGACGTAAATACGAAATCTCTCCTGAGGATCACATCTTCGCCGCCGTCCAGATCTTCCTGGACATTGTCTACATCTTCTGGATGTTGCTGTCCCTCTTTGGTTCCAGCAAGTGAGCAGCTTATTCTATCATTTGCGTAGTCTACATCGCCTATTTTGTTTTGCTATTTGTATCCGCTGAGCTCTTCTGTTCCTGTTTGAGTTGGAGGAGAAGCCTCTGAATCGGTGCGTTTTCAGGAACTGAAGCACTCCTGTGCGTCCAGTACATGTTTAACACATTGACTGTCCCCGTGTAAGTATGGTAACTTCCTCACATGCTAGTCAATGGGATGACGGCACGGTTCTAAACACAGTCATTTGCTTACCGAAATCCTAATTAAACGCTGTCATCTTCCAAAATGAAAACCTTTATTACATATATAATTTTCTTTTTTCAGCAATTGATCGACTCTTCTTGGTTCTACTTCTCTGCGATTCGCATCTGTACTTAAGCGGTTTCTCCATGTGTCTGTTCCGAACTGGTTTTCAAATAGTAGTTTTGTCCAAGCTTGCCTCCGTAATAAGTTCAGCCCATGTAGTTTTAAATGAACTTGGTTCTTACGGAGTAGAGTTGCATGACAATTCAAGTAGTGTATATTCACCCTTCTCAGTAAACCCCCTGTAGTGCTGGTACGTAGTGATTCAATAAAGATTATCTGTCCATTGGCCCAGTTCTTGCGTTTGTTTTTCTGTCTGATGGAAGCCATTCGGGGGTTGAAGTACCGGGCAAAACAGATGTCACTTGTTTTCAAACTTCGAATCGAGGGGTTTTCGTTTCAATCTTTTGAAGATTCAAACTCTTTTTATTCGTTTTAACTACAAAAAAGCCGCTGAGGATTGAGGGAAAGTGAAAGCACAACAAAATAGAAACTGTTTTAGAATTTATATACCCACATTCCGCCAAATCAGTATGAGCTATAAATATAATATAGGAAGTGGGAAAAGCAGATCAGACACCGTTTTTGGAGATTTATCTGGGTACTCCTTATTTTGCGTGTTCTGTGCGGGAGCAAATCAGCATGATATAGCAAAAGTAAAAGTGAAAAATTGGGGGAAAAAGTTTGTTTAGGAGGCTTTCTCCAATTAAACAACTTTGAAGGAAATTGCCACCCCCGTTCTATTTTCGGGAGAGAATGCTCAATCAGCAACCAAACAACCTAATGGGTTAGGCGCAAAATGCCGATGGTAATGGACGGAATTTCTAGGTTCCAGACGGAGAGATAAAAAGGAAAATTGAAAAGAATGTTAAAGAAAACCTGACTTTTTAAAATTAAAGGTTGTGAAATGTAGGGAGGGATGAAAGTGAGTGGTAGATTCCGCGTCTCTTTAGCGAAAGCGCGTTTGTAGTTGAGCATTAGTTGTTTATGACCAAAGTACAAACTGCTGGTACGGCGTTTACATCTCTCATGATAAACTTAGACAGTTGAGAGAGAGAAAGAGAGGGAGGGAGAGAGAGAGAAAAGAGAAATACGAGTCGAACCGTGAGCTATCTTATTGTATGAATTCTAATGATAACCCGCCAAACAAAGTACAAAATATTCATTTCAACTAAATGCCCATGAGCTAAAAATACCAAATGTTCAACAAACATGTATTTCCTATTCCAATTCGTCATATTCATCCAAATCCGAGAAAATCTCCCCTTCATCCATACCAACTTGATGGTGATCATCGAGCGGTCCCACGTCATACAAGCCAGCAGCTTGAAGATCATCCTGAATTAAGATTAGGCTATCAAACAACTAAAGAGGGTTACCTCTCCTTGTTTCTTGTATTCAATCAATTGGGCAAGTACGTACTCCATTATTCTCTTTGGACCTCGATCATCAGATGCAAGGGAAGAGCTAACTCCGAGAATTTCCCCGGCTTCTTTGACGAAGTAGGCAATGTCTGATTCATTACCTAAGAAGTGAAATATGAGAGCGGATACTAAGCACAACTGACATCGATTAGCCAATTGGGCTAGCCGAACTTCTGAAGTGCTTAGCATCTCATCGAGATCAAATAGTTCCAGTTGAGGAGGTGGGAGTTCGCAAAATATAGGAGGGAAAACCTGAAAGAAAAAGTGTGTGTGTACGTGTGTGTGCGTGTACGTGTATATGTGGTAGGCAAATTGCTTTCTCCCAACCAAACAAAAACACAAACCGCTGGCTGAAGAGGAGGTAGAGGTATCTCAAATGAAGGAACTATCAGGCTGAGTGGTTCATGTTTCACTCCCAATTGATCGAATGTTCTGAATCAAGGTTTAGAAAACTTTCTTCCTTTGGTCTACCTCATGACTACTGGCCATTGAGCAATATCGAAGGAGCAAAGAGAAATTTGAAAAGTCTTCATGACGTCAAGATTAAATGTACTATCAATGTCTCCCTCTTGCATGCAAGCCTAAAATTAGTTTTGTTTTGATTTTCACAAAAGCCTTCGGGTTACCTTTATCTGTTCTGACATAAATATATGATCAGGTATCATGTGATAATCATTCAATTCTGGTTCAGTGGCATCGATTTTGTTTAGTTCAACATTTCCCAAAAGGAATTCTATGATGACGTCCTAAAATTTTGCTGAAAACCTATTTTGTAGTCATTCACCAAAATTTTTCCGTTCTCTTCCTTGTCGAGATACTGATCGGAGAACATAGAAACTGAACCGCAGACAGCCAATCGACCATTCTAAAACGACCACGATTTGGAAGCTGAAGGTTTTCACCTCACCTGATTGTCATGAAAAGCTAAAACAGGACGAGAACTTGGAAAGCAGGCACTTCCGGTCGACAGAATAGGAACACATTGCTTATTCACACTTAGAGTAGCACCAAACGGGTAGACAAATGTTAAGGTCCTTAAGGAAACCTCAACAATTAAGGGATAAAAAACTTACTGGGAGTTGTTGTGCTGATCGTTTCCAACCAATTTACCAGCTGAAGCCGAAGCTGCTCTGTTCAACACCCCGTTTGAGATTAGAGCTTCCTTAGGATTGAAGTATTTATAGAAAACTGTTCGAATCACAGCGTCTAAAATTTAAGGTTTTGTTTAGGTATGTTTATTTTTTTAATCCAACCTGCGTTTACGCTTATTCCAAATTCCTCCAGGAGAAAGTTAATATTTGTGAAGGAGGCAGGTTCACCGCCTTCTCCCATGAGAACGAAAATGCCTCCTCCACCTTGAAGGAAGTTTTTAAGTGATTCAATCTAAAAACGTTTTTTGTTTGAGTGTTTTAGTGTTTCAAACCTCTCCTAAGTTGAATTTTGCTCTAGGCTGAGGGAAAATGATAACACGCACATCCTGCAGAATACCATCGCTGATTTCTAAGGTGTTTCTACAAAACAAAGCATTTTAAATTATGAAAATCACTTACTGTTCAACGATCCAGGCATTTTTCAATTTTCGGTGTAAATTTCGAAGTCCTGTGTGAATTGTCAATTGTTCCTTTTTCGATTGGTCGATTAATATTTTGTTTCCACGGTTTATCGGTTTTGCCTTGATTTTGTTTATATTACGTAGAAGAAAAAAATTCACCTGTTCATTGGAATCTCTCCTGTTTCGAGAATCGTAAATAGGAGGCATGGTAAATGAAGGACTGCGCGCAAAACAACTGGCGCCCAATTGCCATGGCAACGCACCCCAACAACCCACAATCCGTACCCAATTAGTGAAACAAGCATGAAACACAATTGGAATAATACGTATGAAAAACCAAGGTAGACATACTGCCTGATTCTCAGTAACCTGGTCTGCGCGGGCCAGCCCGCTCAGAGCTTTTTTCAATTAAAAAGCGCTTTGCGCGGGCAGCAGCACAAAGCGCTTTTTAATTGAAAAAAGCAGGTAACCGGTTCATGGCAAAAAAGGGGATGTTAATTGCCAAAACGCGTTAATTGCCAAGACGCGGCTGTTCATTGCCAACACGAGTGTTGCGGCGGACGGTGACTGATGAGAGCCCTCACGCACAATGGTGACAGCGCGCCGGTAGCTCAGTGGTTAGAGTAGCAGACTGCAGTTGTGAAGGTCCGGGGTTCGAGTCCTGCCTGGTGCAAGTACTTTTGCGAGTACCTCTACTGCCAATCGCGTTAAGGACAACTTGATTCGTGGCTGTTAATTGCCAAAACACGTTAATAACCAAAACTAGGTTATTAATTGGCAAAAAGCTGCTGTTAACTGCAAAAGTGCGTTAATTGCCAAAACACGGCTGTCATATGCCAAAAAGAGTTAATTGCCGAAATGAGGCTGGTAATTGCCAAAACGCGGCTGTCATTTGACAAAAAGAGTTAATTGCCAAAATGAGGCTGGTAATTGCCAAAACACGGCTGCCATATGCCAAAAAGAGTTAACTGCCAAAATTAGGCTGGTAATTGCCAAAACACGTTAATTGCCAAAACGCGGCTGGCATTTGCCAAAAAGCATTTTGGTAAACCACGGCGGTCAATTGCCAAAACGCGGCTTTTATGAACCAAATTTAAAAAAAAAACCTTATTCCTGGTATCCTGGTAGGTTTAACCATCATTTCATAAATTGTATTTAGTTCAAGGGTTTCAGGGGATGTAGAGATGCACGATTGTGAGTCTAATTCTTCCTGAACTGAAAATGATAAACATCAATTCAAATGACGTCTTAAATAATATTTATTCTCATACCTCAATAACAGGAATGTGGGGTAATTAAGCGGCAATACATATACCAGTGACGGGTAAAAGCCTATATCAGTATCACAGACAGCAAATCGTCCAATGCAAACAAAACATACCCACATGGCCAGGGAAAGAAAGTAAGCCATAAATAATACAAATCACAGAGGTAATCATTACCATGAACAGAGAAACCCAAACCAAAACGACTAGATCAGTACAAATTCAAAACTGCATGATGACACTACCACGTTACTTTAACCGTGCGGACCTGCTGGGGCTCGACACTAACATCGGGGAGATCCTTGGCATCTTCGTAGAGAAGAGTGAGCGACCCAGAATGGGCTTTCGTTGTCAACGGGAGCAAATCGTGGATGGCAACCTGGAAATATAAAAATTGATGATGCAAGAAATAAAAGACTAACCGATGAAGGCACATTGGCGCACTCATTCGTCAGCTTCAACTTGCTCCTGCAGTCAGGTAGGGTCCTATGAAGAATCAAAGCAGCCTCTTTCAACGGGGAAACCTTCGCCGGTGACTGGCTATAATCCGTAGCCTGAGCAGAGGTTCTAAAAATACGAAATAAAGCAGGAGCTTACAACAATACCTTAGAGATACCACATGTAGATCACATGGCAAAGCACCGCCAAGGCCCTTGACGGTCTTTCCAGGAATACTCTCTGCAAACAAAAGATGGAGGTTTACTTGCAATGGTTAACCTTCTGTGGACATCCGAATCCATGGGTAATGAAGTTCCAGGGATGAAGAGTGGGCCACAGTAGATAGGAAACCAACTCTAGCTTCAGAAACTTCGACTGGACCGGAAAGGGGCTCCAGAAGCAGGCGAAAGCGAGATACGGTACGCTTGTTATCCAGAACTCCCTAAAATATAAGTTCCGGTAAGAAAACTGAAGCTAAACCTGGAAAAGACCACGGCCGTCGTCTTGATTCAATCTTCTGTCTAGCATAACTTCCATTTGGCCTGAATCACAACCCTCTTAAATTATTTGGTACCCAACAAACCTTCCTTCAGACTAGCCACGCCAAGCGCCTGGGCTCCGAGCAAATTGAATCGGAAGCGGTCGTCCTGAATCAATCATTTGCTTGCCTTTCTGAATATTAATGGGGTACCTCGATGTAAGCACTTCCTGGCATCGGATAGAAATGAGCCTGCATCGGCAGCTTGTCAAGCATCCTAATTCGTCTAATCATTTGCATTCCGTTCAAATCGGTGTACAAGTCGTCACCGCTCTTGACCACAGTATCGAACCTCATGGCTAGTTCATAATTGGACTTGCCCCTTAAAAACACTTGAATGAGATAAAAACTAGTATTTCAACCTGATATCAACTTCAGTCTCAATTTCAACATCGTATTGGTCCTTGAAAAGAGAGTACTTCTGAAGGAGGTGGACATCCTTGTGGGCTGCAACGTAAACCCTCTTCACCAGGGGCCCATCAACCACCTAAATATAGGAAATAGCTGGAGAAATAAAACTTGGTTCTTTCCACTACATGATGACTCTCAATCGGCAAGTTGGTCGCCTCTCCGTCGGGTAGGAACAAATACGCGCCGGACAGGTCATCACCTCCTCCGTTGTTCACTGAAAAATAGTCAAAAAATAGGATAAATAAGTTATTTTAGGTAACACATTAAGCACTCCATGTACTACAGAAAACTTACAAAATCTATCTTCAAATGTTCCTTAAAATTAAATTTGTAAACTTCTTTATGGATACTAACGAAACTTACTTCTCTTGTGTCCTCGAGCACCGTACTTCACAAACTTCAGATTCAGTTCCACATTTTCCGACTTCGCAGTGGCAACCGTCTTGATGAATCCAGAATTAACGTCAAACACGGCCCTTGTGAAGCCATTGTCGATAACAACATCTTCGGTGACTTTAGATGCCTCGAAGTCCCTAAAAGAAAAACTAAAACTGCGATCAGGTAAGATTCACCTCAGTTTGATGGCAGTATTAGTCGTTATTGTGCTCTTCTCGACAGAGATAGATTCCGCTTCTTTCAGGAGGAAGGTTTCAACAGCGAATGCGCCGACAGGTTGTACAAAGCATAGCTGAAACATCACTTTGACATGGTAGGAGGTGCCAAAAACAGAGGCCCTACAGGGGGTCTAAACCCAAACAAATAACGCTTCGCAGCAGTTGAGCGGCCCACGGCTGCCAAAAAAGGTCTTTGGTTATGTGAAAAGCAGTTCAGGCGGCCATTATTTTCCATGAAGCCGTTTTCAAATGCGAAAAGTGTCTTCCATTGTCACAAGGTAGGCCAAGAACCCAATGGTTGCCAGAATGCGGCTTTTATTTGCCAAAACGCGGCTGTTAATTGCCAAGACGCGGCTTTTAATAGCAAAAAAGCTGCAAAAAAGCGATATTCGCATTCAAAAATTATAGTATCCCTCCCCATCTCCTGGTGAGCGTATGGGGTCAAAATAAAAATACCTACCTCATACATATCTGCCGACTCCATGAGCGCCCCGTTGTTCAGCACCAGAACTGGGGAAATTTGTTGCGTCACCTAAACCAGAATTTAAAGTACCAAATATTACTGAATAAATGTACCTCACTATCTATGTGGGTTTTTGGTGAAGAAACTGTGATGCAAATAGGCTCATTCCTGGGACGCTGGAGTGTGTTGAAAACAACAACCGTTCTAAAAAAAAGCTGGGTTTCAAAGACTGGATATAATCTCACTGTCCAGCCTTGTAGACCACACTTTGTGGTAGAACGTCGTGCTCGGTTCTTTTCTCGTGCATGTTGAATTTCCCTCCTTTCGCGCCCACTAACGACTGCATCGAGGCAGAGAGAACCTCCTTGCATGCTTCAAGTGCCGATATCATCCTAGAAAATAAAAGATTGAAACAAAATTAAAGTTTCTCACTTTTGGCCATAGTCAACAACTACGTGGTCCTTGGCAGTTCCAGTTACTCCATCGTGGTGCTGGAAAATGGAGTGCGCGCGTCTAGCCGACACCAACGCAGAATAGACCTACGAATTCGAAAATCAATTTACGAAGCATGGAACGACAAACCTGATCATTTTTAAATCCGCTCATAGATGCCAGACTGAAGGCGATTTCGGCAGATCGAAGGTAGTGCTGGAGAACACGGTCCAGTTGTTTGTAAAACGGACGAGAGGTGAAATAACCTGAAGAAAAACCTTCTCTCAACAAATAATGATATAACTAACCGCTCCAATAGTGATCGTCACGATCAGCATAAGTGAAGAAATCACCAGTCAAAACTGGTAGTTTCGCCTCTTTGGCGGCAAGCTCCTCTCCGAGAAGTTTGAAGTAATCAGCCAATGTTCCAAAGCGAGCCTAAAAAATGAATTAACGTAAGTATTCATAAGTAAACTTACTTTTACATTCCATTCACTCTTGGAATTCATGTACTTGAACAGTTTCTTGTAGTTGTCATACTGCGCGTTCCACTCGAAGTCTCCATCGTAGCGGAAATCGTCTCCCAGAGGAATCAACAAGACGTTGGTACTGTAGAGCTGACTCTTCTTACGGTACTGATCGTAAATCATGTGGGCTCTAAAAAAACAAAAAAAAATAACTAAAAGGAACTCTTAAAGTGTACCTCCTTCCAACATTGGAGTCATTGATTTCCTCAGGTGGGATATTCCATGGACACGAATGACCACCACCGGGGAGACGCCTACAAAGAAATTTAAAATTGATTTCTAACAATTTCTAACCTGAAGTCAAACTGACAGCAAACTGCCGGTTCAGGCCCACAAGTGTGTGGAATATCGTAAGAATAGAACGGAAACACGTGTGCCCTCATATCGGCTTCCCCATGGGATCCCCACATCTGTCGCCACATGAATTCCAGCTGTTTGTTCTTAGCCAGGTGTTTCTTAATGGAATAGTGAACCCTTAAAAAAGAAATAATATTTGAAAGCCGTTCGAATTACCTCTGGAATGCTCCATTCGTGATATTAGAAGCAGACATGAGAAGAGGAAGGGAAGGCGAAAGACCGAAAGGATCGATGGACCAGTGAGAAGTCGGACGGAAGTCTAAAAATAAATTGAAAATTAAAAATAGCCTAAATACCTAAGTGATTCTTAACGAATTCGTGACCCTCGAAGAGTTCAGCAATAATCGAAAAGTAGTGCGAATTGGCCTCGTCAGTCATAACCCAGCCGCCAGTGACAATCTCGAACTGCCCTGATTTTAGGTACCTTAAACCACAATTGAAAAAGGTAAAATCTCGTACATACTTTTTGACTTTCTCCCTAGTTTCATCGGTTTGTTGCTTCCACCACAGCTCAAAAAACGACATTTCAGCGTAGATGAACTTCATTCCGTCCTGAACAACTAAGTTTAAAGACTGATTATGAATTAATACCTTTTCTCCAAGGTGCTTGGCCATTCCATCCAAGATATGCTTCGTTTGGTCCTCGTAGTACTGCTCAAATGTTTTGATCCAACCTAAAATTCGTAATTAAACTTTTTTTGTAAACTTTAAAAAGTATTACTAACCTGGATCACAGTGAGAATGGGGAATAACGATGACTTGAAGCTCTTTCTCCTTGGCTACAACCCGCTCGTCGTACTTCAACTCCCATCCCTGCTTCCAAACACCGCCGTCCTTGTTGTCGAAAACCAAGGTTTTGTAAACATCTACCATCTAAATCAGCCAAATTTGAAAAAAAAGGATTAAAAACAAACCTGAATGTCAGAATCGGTGCGACTGTAGTTCTGCCTCATGGAACACATCTTGTCGAGGTTCAGGGCTGGAGTCGTTTTTCGGAGCATTTTGTTCACAACAGCTACTTTGTTTCCCGAAAGTTCTGCCGGATTGGGACGAGCACCGGCGTGACCATCTTTTAAAAAAATTAATAAAAAATGAAGTGAAATGATACTACCTTCTTCTTCAACAGCTTTATGGTCCGCATCGCCCTTGAGATTACCGATGTTCTGTTTCTGGGCGACATCTGCCTCGGCCTTCTCATCATAAATATCGTTTTCCTTATCTGAAATTCAATTATAAAAACAAAAAAATATAAAAGGGTACCTATGTTCTTGTGCTCCTTCAGTTCCTGTGCCTCCTTCTCCAGGGCGGTCTTCATCTTTTCCATCTCATCTCTATTTCTCTTGAGCTGGTTTGACAAATCCGACACTACCCTCTTTAGGTTATCTACCTCAGCCTGAAAAAGGCAAATTTAACTATTAACTGTCAAAATAAAGAACCAACCACTCTGTTCAATCCAATCTCTGATGACCTCGCTCCGGACTCGAGGTTAGTGTAAAGAAAAAGGCTGATGAGGGCAAATGTCGCTAGCAGAAGGCCAAACATGAAATTTTTCCGAGATCGAGCCATTATTGAAAGAAATCACAGGCCCTTAAGGCCCTCTTCTCAATTATACGAAGGAATCCAATATTAGAGATGGACTATCTCCAGCAACCTGGAATTTAGAAATAAAATTATTAAGTTTTCAAAAGAATACACAAATTAGGAATAAAAGTCGGATAATGAAATAGGGTCAAATAATTGTCCAAGTAATTTTTAATTAAATAAAAGAATTGGTTTAAAACAATTTAAATTCACTTAAATTAAAATTTTTAAAATATAAACGGAATGAAAATGCAAAAATAAGCGTGGAAAAACACTTTCCAAACAAATATCAATAACAAACAACAACACGACTTCTCGAGGAAGTCATCGGCCGAAAAACTGCCGAATACGTGGCCATGGTGCCCTTTCTCGCCTTACGTATCTATTTCGAGGAATGCGCCTAATCAACCTGAAGGATCTATTAATCTTAAACTTCTGAACAAAACGAACGACCAAAATATTTTTAAAATATTGAACGTTTAATTTTTTAAAGTTTGAAAATCTGCAACTAAAATTTGGAAAATATATTGTGAGAATTTAAAAAAAACTTGTTTTGTTTCCTCACGAACAAGTTTCCGATATCTTTGCTCTTCTTTCACTAAAAGTTATTCTTAAAACATTAATAAATTGGGTGTTGCTATTATTAAATATTGATTATTTGATTAAAAAGCGAAAACAAGCGTGGCATTCGAAATCGATAAAGAATAGAGTGAGGAAGCGGCTGATTGGTTTCTTTCATAGGTTTCGCTTTACAACGGGGGAGCCAAGGGATTCCTGGGATTAAAAGACGGTGTGACAGCTTTCGGCTGTTTCTGGGGTGCCACGTTCTGAAACGCCGCCGGGCCTTTAATAAATTCCGCGGCTTCGGAAATGAACTTAGGATGGCTAAGACCTTGTCTGACAATCGAATTATGAATGAAACAAAAAAAACAAAGACTATTTTAAAGCATTATGTGGACGTCATTTTCGTTCGTTTCAAGTAGAAATGTGATTACTATTGAACGCAAAGCACTTTGGTGACAAATCTTATCGTTGGCATATCAGCGGCCATATAGTTCTGAATGGGGACAAGATTTCTTTAATCAGAATCTTCTGGGTAATTTTGTTTGAACATTTTATGAAAATCGTTATGCGAATTAACTGCATAAACCTAGTGGAGATACGATATGATCATACCTTTTAGTATTCGGGTATGACATGAAAGTTGATTAACGACATTAGGTGGTTAAGATCAATAGATCATACACATGATAATGAATATTTACATTAAATGAGCAAATATTTGAGGTGAGAATGAGATAAATGTTTCAGTCGTTTCCGTTTCGGTTTCCGTGAGAAATATTCGTGTTCCAGTGGTACATTGGATTGATCGATCGACGGTGGGCTGATATAGAACTTAATCCAAATTATTCGAAAGTTTTCCGGAATGGGCCTTATTTGTATTTTAACACAGCTACATTTCACAGGTTTTCTTCATAAATTTTTATTTAAAGCGGTATACAGATTTTTCTAAATTTGGCGGTTTCGTTTCCGCGTCAGTCCCATGGATTACGAATTGTCTTCGCCAGCTTTGTCGTCCAACTTGTCTACCCCATCTCTGTCGTCGTCTGCTCTCTCTCTCTCTCTCTCTCTCTCTCTCTTTATTGGGGCCAATTGAAGCACCCATTCAGTGTTTTTCCTCCAGATCATTTCGTTGAAGTATGTCAGTCCAGTTCACCTTCTAACGGTGTCCACATAGAGTCTGCCCACCAATGTCCCTCGAACCATTGGTTGGGTAGTTGCGTCAGATTCCGCATTTGTAGGTGAGGTTGGGGATATCATACTGGTTTTAGAAGTTTATCATGTCTCTAGGTACGTTTCTTGTAAGAATGAAATAAGGATGTGGAATTTGTGTTTTGATCGATCATGGGAAACGGTATATCATTTGAAAAACGTTTAATCTTAGATGAACCATACTGATTACGCTGAACAACACATAATGAACACCACAGCTCCGAATACGACAATCAAAAGCACCCGTCATATAGCAGCCGACAGCGCCGCCATAGCTCAGTTGGTTAGATCGTGGGTCTAATAAGCCCAAGGTCGCAGGTTCGACCCCTGCTGGCGGCAAATATTTTTGCAGACAAGAAAAAAACAAAAAAGCAGTTGAAAAACTATCACGTAAGTTTGGCGATCAACTAGTCTGAAAATTGATCATAGCCTTGGTCAATCTTGGTCAATTCTTCTAATTAACTACCAATTCGATTAATTTTTGCACTTCTTTCAGGTACTGTAAGAATTCCCATAATTAACCCGACTGAAATGCTCTGATAGTTCAACCTGGGCACACTTGATCCTACAATTCATGCATTCTCTTAAATAGTTGGACCGTTTGAGCCTTGCGCTTTTAAGCTTTAATATTTTTCGGAATCCCTAAAAGGGCCAGACCGGAAATCTTACAGTCATCGTTTGTTTTATGTCGATAAAAGCGATCATACACTTTAATATCATGTTCGCAACACATTCAATCAACGAACGTGCGTTTTGCGAACAAAACATTACAGTTTTCGCCCACGTGGTCGAATGGAATCTCGTTTCAAATGGCGGCGAAGAAAGTGATTTGTTGTCACCACTTCTGCTTTTCGCTCGTGGTATCATCTGCAAGGAGTGATCCAAAAATCATGGTCATTGCGCAATGCATGCAAAAAGAGTGCCTAAAATGATATGACGAAAGTTTGAAAAGGTTAAAGAATCCTTGAGCAAATGGTATACTGTAGTTTTGCAAAACAAGTTGTTGATTGGGCACGTGAAAGTAGTAAATATCAATCATCCGCCGGCAAGTTTACATGAGTATGGTATGTTTTAGTTTGTTTTTTACTAACTTAACGGTAATCAACTGCACCACAGTGAAGCAAATTCACGGTGGGGAAGGTTATCACTTTGCGCACCCTACAAGGGCACATCTTGGTTTCTTCGGGATCGAAAGAGAAAGTTTGAGATACGTGACGATTGCAAAATAAAGTTTAATGATGACTGAAGACGTAAATTTGAAAATTGAGAGAGACAGAGAGAGCACGGAAGAGATTGAGAAAGAGAAAGAGATAGAGAAAGAGAGAGAGAGAAAGAGAGAGAGAGAGAGAGAGAGAGAGAGAGAGAGAGAGAGAGAGCGGTAAAGCCAGTGAGATAGAGATAATGCCAGAGAGAGAGAGAGAGAGACAGAGTGATACAGAGACAGAGAGTAAGTGAGAGAGATACAGAAATACATAGATATACAGTGTGAGAGAGAAAGGGGGGGAGAGAGAAAAAGAGAGTAATAAAGAAAAAAATAGTGAGTGATCTTGAGAGAGAGAGAGAGAGAGGGAGAGAGAGAGAGAAAGATAGAGGGTTAGAGTGTTTTGTTGGTGTCATTATCTTTTGACTTTTGAACGAAAGTTTCGAAATGTTTTCATTGGTACTCTTTTATTTCGATTTTCAACGTGGAAACGGCTAAGTTTAACGGTATTCAGACATCATTTCTCAAGATTTCGAAATTGATTGGTGGATAGTTTTCAACGAAAACAGTAAACCTGAAATGGATTTCAAAGAATCTTTTATCTTCTTCACTTAAAGACACCATCTAATTTTGCCTTTATTTGTTGATTCCAAAATGCGAATGAGTATTTTACACATGCCTTCTTTTTCAAATCTCCTTCAAAAAAAGTAAAACTTACCATTACCTTAGCAGTGCCTTAAGGTTGCAGCTTTAGGCTTTTCTAGGTAACATATGTATGTATTTAAAGGTTTTTTTAATACCATCATGGTTTCAAGAAATAAAACATGGGACGAAAACATGGTTTCTCGGCAGATTTTATATGTCTCCGATGTCTTCCTGTTTTCTAGGCTTACTGTAAGTTTTCCATCAAATAAGCCAATATCTGTTGAACCGTTGATCTCCATCATCCACCAGACATCTAATCTGCCTTTTTATGACATCGAACCATGGCTGGATCGAACATTTCCCACGAAATAGAGAGAATTGTGTGATCATGCGCAGTCAAGGCTGCAGGCGTTTCGTCGCCGTCGCCATCGCCGCCCCTTCCTGCTCGCGTCGGACCAACCAGTGCAGCCGCACTCAACGTTCTGTCTACGTAGCTTCCTTCTAATGGCTTTACAGTAGCCCCCGCCTCCATCCCCATCCCCATTCCCTTTACTTTTTCATTTTGTCTTCTGTCTACAGGAGAAACGGCTAGTAGCATCCTTCTCTATTCCCAATTCTTCTATCTCTTCTATCTACAAGACAAACTGTCTTCTTCAGATGAGCGCTGTGAGCCGATCTTCTACTAGGGCCGTCAGGCTTTTGGCCACCGCCGAAGGCAATGTCTCCAAGAGAAACTACTCGCCTCTCCCGGTGGGTACATTCTGAAGGTTATGGGTTACGGTAGCTGATCAAATATTGCTTATATCGTTACAGCTTATTGTCTATCTCGCTGCTTATCAATTGCTTTAGGTTGATCCGCTTGCCCGATTCAAGCAGATCGCTGAGTCTACCCAGACCAAGCCTCGCGTTCTGATCACCGGCTCCTTGGGCCAACTGGGCCGTGGTCTCAACTCCGTTTACAAGTAAGTCCAATAGATCAGCTATTTCTGATCATTGATAAAGCTGGGTGCATTCAAGGGTTTAGGTACATGTACGGCGGAGATTGTGTAACAATGACAGACATCGTGAAAGTTCCCGCCGACGCAACCGACGTCTGTAAGAATCAAACAATAGACGTTGAGACAGAAAACTTTACAGCTAACTACCAGTACCTCGACATTCTGAACCAGGGAGCTATTGAGCAGACCGTTGTGGACAACAGGATCGACACCATTATTCATTTCTCTGCTTTGCTCAGGTGTGTTTTACGGAGCATCCGAAAAACGGTAGAATTTTTAGTGCCGTTGGTGAGCAGAACGTGCCTCTCGCACTCCAGGTCAACTGCCGAGGAGTGGAGAACGTCCTCGAAGTAGCCAAGTAAGTCGACAATTTCGCAACCACGTGGACAATGAGAACAACGACGGTTTTTGTCAGCACGTGTGGTTGGTTGATTGGTGACGTCGGCGTTATTCCATCATCAAATCATGATTAGGCTGGTTCGCACACGTGCGCCGACCTGATGTGTGTCTGTCCACGAAAGACATCCCGGGAATTGGGATGGCGATGAAAAAGACGAAAGACGTCGGTTTCATAGGAAGTGATTTTTTGATGAGCGTTGAAGGACAAGGTGGTCTTCAAAGGGGAAGGCAAAGCGATTGGACAAGGTGGTCTGCAGAAGGTTACGGTAGCACAACTGTAAACGACCTTTTCGGGATTGTACTTTCCAAATAACTTTTGATTTTGTTTTGTAGTAAACTAAAGGGTAAGAGAACTTAACGTTCTTTTTTGGTGTAATCACAATTGAAAAAGAGAACTTTTGGTCTTAATTACTGTATCACGTGGCGTCAAAAAAGGTACCATACCAAAGTAGTTCTTTTCATAAGACCTGTCAAAAAAAGACATTTCATATCGAATCATGATTCATTTTGTCAGTCTAGACTGTTGATCTATGCTTGTCTAATCTTTGATTGCAACAGGTTTTTCAGTCTCTGTGTCATGGCTAGGAATTAGCGAATAAGGAGATCAAAACTCAATGATGTGGTCGTTTCGTAACAGAATGCGAACCCCTGACATCACGGGTGTTTATAACCTGTATTACACCAGAAAAAGTAAAACATTTTTGGGGTTATTTTCACAACGGCGGAAAAAACGTTATGTTTAAATTGAAACGGCAAACATATTTCAGCTTGTAAAGGGATAAGGGGTACCTGGTCTCACAGCGATAGCCATTGGTCTTAAACCACAGAATAGGCTAACAGCGGGCGGAAAAGAAATGAGCGTCAAAAAGAACCTTTACTTTTTAACGGGACCTTTTAAACACAGGAATCATAATTTGGAAAATAACACTTAAAAGGTGGTCTGGATTTTAAGTTTTCTAAAATCACCTCAAGTTTTAGCATTTTCTAAACAAGCCTGACTATCTTTTTTCTTGGAGAAAAATTGTTGGACGTCCCAGAAGCAACACAGTTTTACTATGAAAAAAGGCAGTATATACGATTATTTTTCTTCAAATGAATCCCGAAAACTTCTTCAAATGAATCCCCATAAATTTTCTTTCAGAAAACACCGCCTCCAGGTGTTCATTCCTTCTACCATCGGTGCCTTCGGACCAACCACCCCGAGGGACGACACCCCCGACCTTACCATCCAGGTCCCTACCACCATTTATGGAGTTTCCAAGGTAACCATCAATTTCAAGCCCATACTGACTTTAATTTTAGGTTTATGCTGAGCGCCTCGGAGAGTATTACAACAAAAAGTTCGGAGTTGATTTCCGTTGCCTGCGATTCCCGGGTATCATTTCGGCGACAAAGCCCGGTGGTGGCACTACTGGTAGGTGCAATTGTTAAAACACTCAATTTGCTGACAACAAAATTTTGTCATCAATTTGATTGAACTTTTTAGATTACGCCATCCAGATTTTCTACGATGCCTTGGAAAAGGGACGTCATACTTGCTACCTTCGTCCGGATACCAGGCTTCCGATGATGTATGATACTGACTGTATGTCTTCTGTCATTCAGGTAAGAGAGGGGATTTGAAGAAATCGACAAAGCAGACAACAAAATGTCATGAAATGTTTAAAAGTTGTCGGCTACGAAAAATACTACTTAACGACCCGGGTAGGCAAGACCACCCAGCTGTCTACAGGTTATTTCACGTCCGGAGTCCGGACCACCCAGCTAATTACTACGGGGTGGTCCGGGTAGCCCAGAAACCCCAGTAGTATAAATGCCATCCCGTACGGACCACCCAGCTTATTACTACTGGGTGGTCCTCCCAGTAGTAAACAAAATATTCTACCCTAAAAGTTAAATAGCTGCTGTATAATTTACTTGGAGTTGTTTGAATTAGTTTAGCCAAATCTGAAAATCACTAAAATCGATACTAGCTGCCAAAACAGGTTTCATTAACAAATGTTTCGGAAAAACCTTTTGGTTTAAATCATTTTTCATTCTTTCTTTTTTGTTGAACGAAATTGTCCGACTGATCATTTTGCCTTTTTGATAGCTTCTGGCTTTTGACCAAAACAATTAAAGTTAATATTTTTACATTTAGTGCCTCGCTGCTCCTGCTGAAGCCCTTTCCCAGCGAACCTACAACGTCACTGGATTCTCCTTTACTCCTGAGGAAATCGCGGCGGAGATCCGCAAAATTATGCCCCACTTTGAGATCGACTACCAGATCTGCCCTGTGAGGCAAGCCATCGGTAGGCCATTCCTGTTTATTCTCCGATAAGATGTTTAGCTGACTCTTGGCCTCGTTCTTTGAACGACTCCATCGCCAGAAAGGACTGGGGATGGAACGCCGAGTACGGATTGGAGGAGACCGCTCAGGTTTGTTGAAAACCGTTTTTTAAAAGAAAAATGATGTTTTAGGTCATGTTCGCCCTTCTGCAGAGGGATCTCAACAACACTACGGCTAACCCTACCGCCGCCTCTGCCTAAACAAAGAACAAAACTTTTTTTCTTCGGTCAAATTACTTTAAACGAATGCATAATAAATACACGATCACATTAGAGCGTTTTGGCACTTTGGTCCCGTCTAGCACTTGGAGAGCATCTTCTGAGCCTCCTTGTTGAGCTCCTTCTCGGCGTCATCCTGAGGATCGATCTTCAGACCTTCCTCCAGGAACTTCTTAGCGTTGGCCTAAACAAGGAGAAAATTTGATCAACAACTTGAATCTTACTTTATCGCTCTTCTGAACGTAGCACCTGGCGATGTAGACAATGTTCTCGAGCCAATCGGGCTGGTTCTCGTGGGCGGCGAGGAAATCCGCCAAGGCCTCCTCGTAGGTGGCGGTAGGGGGAGTGGCGTAGAAGACGGAAGCAGCCTAAAAGTAGATTGAAATGATGAAGGAGAGAAAAATCAAGTTACCTTGCGCTCGAGCCAGGACAGACCGGCGACGGAGAAGGCATAGCGACCGCGCATGTGGAGCAGAGAGTTTTCCTTGCCGTCGATGCCGAGCGCCTGATCGAGGTACTCCTGAATTTGTAAGCTTTAATATTTTAATACATTTAACAACCCAAAAGGGCGATAAAGAAAAACCCGAATTTAAGGCGAAAAAAGGTGTATTTCTCGCTTTGTGGATATTCGGTTATTATAAAAATGACTAATCGTTGCGTTTCATAAATGCGCTCGTCGAATGACGTATTTATCGGTTTTTGGTAGTAAATTTTGAATTTCCATTGTTCCCGCCTGAAAAGAAAATTCTGGTTGCCTACGACATCGGAGGTCGCTGCAAAGGTAGTCTGTAAATAGTAATGTGCACCTTAGGTAAATACAAATCGGATAGAGAACTTTTTAAAAGTTAAGTTTTTAAAATTATAAAAACAAATTATGTGTAAAAAACGAACCTTGAACTTGTATCCCTGCTCAATCTTTTCCTTGGTTCCCAAGAAATCAGTCAGACGACCGGTCATGACAGCAGCCCATTTGGCAGCAAAGAAGTTGTTGGGGTCGATGGCATAAGCCTCCAGAGCAAACTTCTGGCCTGAACAATTTTGTAAAACTAAACTGTTTTGACTACAAACCCTCGGCGATCAATTCCTGAACCTTCTTGTTGTCAGTGGTGCGGGAAGACTTCTCCCTGCAGAACTTGGCCAACCTCCAGAGGACATCGATCGTGCGCTCTCCAGCGTCGTAACGCTGAAAGAAAAGCAGTCTTCCTAATTCAATTGGTTAATTTACCTTCTTGAGCTCATCGTAGCCCTTGGCGACGTCGTCGGTTCCGAAGTACTTGTCAATATCCTCGAAAGACTGAAAGAGAGAAAAACTTAAAAGGTGAGATTTTGAACTTGCCATGTTGTTAGTAGTTGCACCCGCTGGAAAAGAAAAGAAAGAACTGAAGAGCTGCTGAAGAAGCTCTGAAATGGCACTTTATATGTGGCAGGAGCGGAAAAAGAGCTATGGTTAGGAGTGTTATCAGGAGAGTTGCAGCAAGCTAGACAACACTGTCCAGGGGTCAGAGAACAGAGTCCGCCAGAGGTGGGACAAACAAAGGGCGAACAGCCTGCGGCGATCAATTCAAGAATTGGAGGATATCTCCGCCTGGGAGAGAGAAGGAAGTGCGCGGAAGAGACTAAAGTAGACAAGTAAGCAATGGTCAAAGGTATATAACATGGAGTCTAGGCTTGGAAACATCGACTGATAGAGGCCGAACGGCACTAATGAGATAAGAGACCCAAATACTGAAAGCTACACCACAATCAATTCAAGAAAACATATTCAAACTATCTAAAAAAAATTCGTTAAAAGGGCATGGAATGTGCCCTTAAGTTTAATGGAAAATAGATTTGATCACGGGACTTTGATGAGCGACAGGTTATATCTTTGAACAAAAAGGAGAGAAATTTTTCTGAAATGCGAAATTTGATTAAAAAAACATAATTAGAAAGTTTGAATACAACTGATGTGCTTCTTCACAAACAACTTTTTGTATTAATTTTATATGTAAATAAGTTTTATTAAAATATTAAAAATCGATCTTTTATCATTGAGGTCATGCCGAGAAGGGCCAAAAATTCTCACGGTCTGCCAGTTTATCGGATAAACATCGAGGGTTCGGATCCATCCCGAGGCAGACTTTTATGCATTTATTATAATTACTTAGAATGGTGTATTAACATTTGTTTTAATAATAAACACATTTTAAAAATGATTATAGTGTACGCAATAACGTTTTACATTGGGAGGATCCGAACCTTCGATGTTTGAGTGGTATTTCTGATGACGCGGGTCGGACCAGAATTGGACCACCTAGTAAAAATGTATTTTATGCATTCAGGACTACAAAATATCAGGCAAAAAGAAAATTAAGGATTTCAAAAAATTAAAACATTGCCACCTTTTCATGACTGTCCCTATCATGCTATCAAAAATAATTTAATCGTTTATCACTATCTAGATTTTAAAACACTTTGATTTCCCTGGAGAAATTTTCTCCCTTTTCTTTGAGTCCCATTGCAAAGTCCGATGTTTGCAATTGACGCGCGGTTGCGAAAGAATATTATTTCGAAAGTGACGTGGGCCGCTGAACGGGCCATCGAACGCGTGGCAAATATACACATTGGCTGAATATATGCGCCGCGGGGAAACTGTTATGTCTGCAACTACATAAAGAGGATTACGAATGGTCTGGGAATGCAAGAAAAATGTACGGACGTTTTAAAACATCGCCAGTCATCAGGAATCTCAATAAAATATGTGACTAAAAATGGGCTTTTTTATATATTTTTGTTCAATTGGGTACATAAAATTTTGAACGTTGTATGTTTTTAGTATTCAAAACAACACATTTCGCAAAAAATTATATATTATGGCTGCATTTTTGACTTTAAATTGTGAAACTAGAAAAATATGAAACTGGCAGCAGTTTCAAATTTAAATTTGATAGAAAATGTTATATTTAAACAAAGAGAGCAGTTTTAGGTTGTATTAAACAAAAACAATAATGCTCAAATTAGATAACAATTATTAAATAATGAAATTGGTTAAATAAAATCATTTTTAAAAGTTCATAAATGAAATATGTAAAGTATTGTATACATGGTACGTTTAAACAGCAAACAAAAATAGTTCATTTGTTTAAATTGCGGAATAAAATCTTTAATAAATTTATTATTATGTTTAAGTTGTTTTAAAATTTTAAAATTGTAAGAAAACAATTAAATGTAATTAAATTTAACATTTATAATTTATTTTTTGTACTGTGCATTACTTATAGAAAAAGTAAAACAATCCTTTCTTTTTTTATTGCTGACTTAATGGCTTAAATATAATTTTAGTTTGATATTTAAGTTATTTTAAAATTTAAATTATTAAATATTATATCATTGTAACAAATATTATTGGTTAAAATAATCTTATGAGGGAGAAAAGCACACTCGCAATTCAAATGCGCTTGTTTAGTTGGATTCAAATGCGTCAGCGGGGGCTTGGGTCCCGCCGCGAATGTCTGATACCGTATATTTGCACTGGCCGAAAGGGCGCGAGGACCGCCTCCTCTCTTTCATCACAAACCTCCCATTTCTTAGTTGACGACAGTATAATGGCTGTCGTTCAGTGCTAAGTTTGGAAACCGTTCATCGTTCTCAGCTGAAGTGAGTTGAACCAAACCATAAATAGTTTAATAAACATACAAAATTAGTACAAAACATTTGCATAATTAAGTTTGAGGTTAATTAGGCCTAAATAAGGATTTATTTTAACATGTTCTTGCTTAAGGCAAACAAAGATCACCTTTTTCTTTGGTTTATTGACTGACAGCTTCGGTTTTTGCGCGCTGTCTGTCCTTGAGGTTGCAAGCGGCTGCCGTAAAACTGTCTAGACGTCAGTGCAATTGACAGAAATCGAATCAATTAGCCGGATTATCAAAATAAACAAGTTTCTGATGATAGCGCTCACTTATCTCTTGCAGACAATGTCGTTCCCCAGCTCCGTTGCCGCACTACTCCTCCAAAATGTTAACAAGATTGACGAGATTAACCACGATGTCCTCCCATGTGGTGGGCGGCCTGTCCCATTATTGGGACGGCCAAACCGCTCCTAACGTCGCCAAGGTCTCCGAAAAAAGCCATCGTGGTATTTCCCACGACCATGGACACTACTGTGTCAATAGCCTTGCAGACACCCTAAGGTAACTTAGCGCCTTAAGAACCAACTCAAGTCATCTTTCAGTACCTCTCTAGTAACAGATGATCCTTTCTTTGGAGCCACTGCCTTAGAAGGACGTTTGGACTTGTGGGATATCCCTGACCGTAGCATCGTCAAAGACGAATTCCCCGAGGTCAAGGAGGAACTCGACCTGGGTGGTCGTTTCACCCCTGAAAGTGGAGTCCCCTGGTACGAGCGATTCGACGCCGCTAACGTCAGTTTTTTTATCTCATCATTTCGCTTTGCAAGAGCAGGGATGTAATCTGATCTTTAGATTCCCGACAGCCGCGATCTCCCTGCACGTTGGCCCCAGACAACTGACTTTTCACCCCCATCGGACACGCCGTTTGATAACAACGACCTTCAGGTGGAAGGAATCGATAACCTGTTTTTATCAAAATGTTTAGGCTGGAAGCTGGTCCTTCCCCGCCTTTAGCGACAATTTCGTAGGAAATGACCCGTTGTTGGGACCTCAAGAGCCCTGGGGAAAGATTGATTTCCGTCTTGATGACGAGCCTCAGAGACCTCCCAGTGAGCTGAGTGAGGACGACGGAAGATCAGACTCTTCTTCTCCTTCCCTTTCTACCTTCTCTCAGGTAACTTTTAAAAATCTTCCAAGTTTATAAAATGTTTCAGTCTCCCCCTCCGGGGCAATGTCCTCAGAAACGGCCCATCCAAAAGAAGAACCTGATGGATATCATGAAAGAGTCGTTGTCTGTCCCTGAAGCTCCAAGAACCAGAAGTCTGAGATCTAAAACTTCCCCGATGTCAGCTTATTTCGCAAGCGAATCGTCAAGGGTGGAGAAACCAAAGGTCCGCGGAATCGTTGTCAAGGTGGGCGCTTTGATCAATGGACCAACTTGTAATCCTTTCTTTCGTCTGATCTTATCAGGAAATCTCGTTTTGCGCAAAAGTCGACCTTTACCCTGCACTTTGCACGAGGGGAAGGCATCTCCCCGGAGACTTTAAGCAAACAGTCTTATTGATAAGAGTACGAAATCAAACAATGAGGTTCAGGGCTAATTTGTTTGTTTTAGCCGTACGTCGATGCTGCCACCTTCCGGCGGAGAGTGATGAACAGGGAGTCTGCAAGGAAATATAGAGCGAAGAAGAGGAAAGAAAAGATTAACGTTAAGAGGTACCCATTCCTAAGTGAACCCTTAATTACCCAAAATTCAGATACCTTCTCGACTTAGAAAAGAAGAATGTGGATTTGAAAGTTTCAGTCGTGGGCCTGGAAAAGGAAATCGCCTACATGAAGAAACAACTGAATAAGGTGTCGAAGGCCTAAGATCTCTTAATGTGTAATCAATCTTCTCTACAATTTAACTGCTGTATTTATTGATTTGTCGTTTAATAAACTTGCATACTTTTTGAAAGTTTTCCGAATCGAAATAAAAATATTGATTGAATTAATGGCTAGATCCTCAGAGTCAATGGCAAGTTGTAAGCCTTTAGGCATTATCATAAACGTAAGATTTAAAACATACTAATGAATAGAAACTTTATCTGTTAATTGCCTTAATTAGGAATTGGTTAAGGAAATCATGGCTGGTACCTTGGCCACTCAATAATTTACAGCGTTTTTTGAAGTTTATGAAATGACATCGACTTGCAATGATGATGTGATACGTGTATGTGAAAGTGTGCTTGTGTATGTGTGTGAGTGTGAAAATGTGTGTATGTGTGTTTGTACGTGTGTCTGTGTGTGAGTGTGTAAGCATCTATGTATATTTGTCTGTGTGCACGTCTAAAAGTGTGTATGTGTCTGTTTGCGTGATTATGTGTGTTTGTGTGTGAACGTGTGTGCAAATGTATAGCGTAATCAGTATAGGTATCTTTTTGTGTGTACATGTACATGTGTACATGTGTGTGTTTGTTGTATGTGTGTATTTTTCTGTGTGTGTGATAGTTGATGTGTGATGTGTGCATGTGTTTGGACCTGTGTTTTCCCTCTAAAACATTAGCTCTAATATTTATTGATTAAACAAAAAAATGCATTTTAAAACTATTCATTAAAAAGATGCAATATATGGCGCTATGAGAAGAGATCGAGTTGTTCCAGTCGGGTCTATATATCACGGGCCTTCACGGGGGAAGACTACGGGGGAAACAGGGGGAGGTGTTGACTAGGACACGTAAAGGTTTTTGGAGCATTAACTTGAACATTAAAGCAGCGGTTGGGGCAGATTTCACCAGACTTGGCACTTGTTGTCAGGGTTCATCGGACTGCCACGGGGACAGCTGAAGGCCTTTGCGAACTCATTGCGGTTCTAAATACAATTAGGTAAAAAATGAATAAAATAAACAGAATCTTACCCTCAAAGGAATGATGGCCCTGTACTTGCTGGGAGCGTGAACATCTGTCATGATTATCTGGACGTAGTGTTTAGCTCTCACCACGGAGCACCAATTCTGAAATCTCAGTTGTAGCTTTGGTTATCGTCTTCTATTCCCATTGTTACGTTAAACCAAACTACAAATTTTAAAATACGGGTTTAATATACTTTGAGAGGAAACCTTGCCCTTTTGCTTTCGTTGTTCCAGTTGCAATTTGCTTTTTTGGCTTCTAATTTGTCTGGTCGTTTTTTGCTTTTTTATCAATGTTACCAAAGAATCCTTGCCACAAAATAGGTGCTGACAGCACAGTTCCCTTTAAACATCACACATCACAGTGTTTTTTCTTCATCCTCTATTTTAGGTAATTGATCTTTTAGTTGATGTTTAAATAAAACACTTTTTTGAAATGAAAGGGCACCCAAACTGGATTAGCTTTCACCCAGTTGAGTTTTTTCATCTTCGGAACCGACGGACGAGGATAGTGTTTTCTCTGACATTCGTATCATTACAGTTTAACTTTTCTACCGGGTTGTTTGACGTAACCGCTAGCTTTGCAATGAAAAGAACAACGATTCTTATCGCTGCTGTGCTTGCAGACCAAAGGAGGTGTTCGATCAAGGAATTTCTGGCTTCTTTGAAACGAAGGTGTTTTGTTGGGGTCAGGGCAAAAAAGCCAAAATGGGGACCCAAAATAGAAATTTGAATTTTTGAAGTCGAATCAACTATGCCTGAAAAAATTTGGAGGGCGTATGGCATAAAATAGTTGCGCTACCAAATTGAAAATTGTTTCCATTGACCAAAACCACGTTTTAAATCTTTTTCCACAAAACTTACATTGGCATAAGCCAAGAAGAACATTTGTTCGCTTGTGTAATTCTGAAACCCTGGCAACGCCGGCTCCTCAACTGAAGTGTTGCTCCTCCAAGCTTTATATGCCTAAAAAACCTTTTTTTTAAGCACCAACAATATGTTTCTAACGTTAAAAGCCGTCTTCACTCCTCCATTGTCAGCGATATTTTCACCGAGACTTAGCTGTCCGTTGAGATTGATTCCTGCTTCTTCGACCTTCACTCCACTGTACTGCCGTACAAAGCATCTGAACAAGGTTATTTGTAAGGCAGTGATAAGGCACCCGGAAATATTTTTAAAACATTTTAATAAAGTTATATTTACAAGGCTTACAGCTTTACAAAAAAAACCTTTTTAAATTACCTTGTCTTTTCAGCGAATTTGTCAGCAGTCTCGGCGTCCCACCAATCGTTCAAGTTACCCAATTCGTCATACTGACCGCCTGAAAAAGCAGTTTTACTTTATTTAAAATTACGGTAATAAGTTTGAAAAAAAGCTTTCTTTCCAAAAATTGTAAGTTTTCTCTTGTTTTAGGATTACAAGCACTTTTTGCTTCATCAAAACTCCTCTCCCTTTATCTCTTTCTTTCAATGCATCTCTGTTTCAGTTACCTTGATCATCAAAGGCATGAGAAACCTCGTGGCCGATCACAGCGCCCACCATTCCAAATGTGACATAATTAGGAACTCCAAGTGTCAAGAATGGAAATTGCATTATTCCAGCAGGGAATACTGAAATTCCTTTTGAAATTGCATTTTTAAATTAACATACTCATTTCATTGTTGTTCGGCGCATAATAGGCATCAACTTGGGCTGGGCTCTGGTACCACATGGTTCTTGAAATTCTTGTTTTAATTAAAACTTGCGAATGTTTTACCTGTCAAGTGGCTGATCCAACCTCAGAAGTTCTTCTGTATATCTCACAAGTTTCAGACGAATTGTTAAGTGTAGTAGGTATTCATTAGGTAATATTTGCTAAAAAGAGTCAGGTTTGTTCAAAAATATTTTTGAAATACCATTCCCCAATGTTCATCCATCCATTGGTCATTGAATAAGACTTCAGGGAATCCGCTTTTGTACTCAATCATATTGGCCTGAAAAACTATCATTTAACAACAATCAGTTGGAACTACTTTGTTAATTGCTCTCTTCCTGGTATCTTCGTCCATCCAGTCAAGAACGTGTAGTTGTTTTATGAATTCGTCTTTGAGGTATCTGGTAAGTTCCCTCATCTGAACAAAAGCTTTGGTTAAGGTAAAGAAAGATGTGCTTACTTTGCTCATTGCTCTATATCGATCGAAGAAATGTTCAACAAACAGTTTTCCAACCGGCATATCCAGCATGATTACAGATAGGGTCACACAATCTTCCCACCTGAATATTAACAAAATTTGACAAAACCATTCATATTTATACTTTTTTTAGTTTTTCGCTTTTTTTCAAGGGATCGAACCCGCCAAGGGACAAATCTTTTCTCTCTCTTTATATATATTTTGAAAATAATAGGTTGCATTGATTGAAGTTTTTTTTATAATTTCAAATGTTTCAAGAGCGCGTACGCCATTTATTTTACCAGGACTACCAAGTCATCATTCTCAAACACGTGACCAAGGTTCGATTCCGACAGGTGCACTTTATTTTTTACTCAATTCCAAATTGATTTTATAGATCGTAAAATTCTCTCTAAGTATTTTGATATATAAAAAATAATCTGCTCTGGAAAATCAGTTTAAAAATATTTTAGTTCGAAGTTTTTAGTGATAGGTCGAAGACTGGCCCGGATTTTTAGAAGGATACATGTGGGGTTTTCGGCCTTAGGAACATCACAAATGAAAATATATACAGTCAAACAACTGCCCAAAAAGGACTTTTTTCAATTTTTGTCGCCTGTCTTAAAATTATTTGTCTGTGCTGCTCATAAACGACCAAAACTCTTTTGAGATTTTACCCAAGATGATTCGTATAAACTAAGTTTATTGTGAATCCCGAGAGCAGAATTCCAACATATTCATCTATGACGCCTTTCTTATGTGGGTGCCTCATAACAAATCATATTTCTGATATAGTTTATGTCGCTTTCTTATGCAGGTTTCAAACAGCTTACCTTTCAGGAGGTGGGCTGTTGAACATTCCTGTCTGATTTGCCTTGAATTGATAGAATGGTTCTCTTGCCGTTGGTGGCAAGAACGGTGAGAAGCCTTGGACTATCCTCCAAGCCACGTAATTGGCAACTACTCTTTTCGGTGTTGTTTTCAAAATGTGCTAAAATATCTTTGTTTTCAGCTGGTTTTTTAAACAAACCTGAATTCCAGTGAAGTAGTCAGTCTCCCTGATGATTACTGTATGATTCGGAGAAACATCGATCAACCCACGGAAAACTGTCTTCACGTAAGCGTCAAAGTTAATCTGAAAACAAATTTGCTTCTTCTTTTTAAAAGAAATAATACCTCAGGGAATTTGCTCTTCAGCTGCCATAGTTGATACCGATTGTTCCCTCTTTCTGGATCTCTTCTGACCATATCATCAGCGGAGAAGTTCACCAATTTGAGTTCTAACTCCATCGCGTCGTACATTTCCTTTTCAGCTGCTGCTGGATCGGCACCTAAGCATGACAGTCATTGTAGTTTAGTCTTTCTTAACAAACCGAGAGCAATAGCAGTGAGTGTCATAAGATTCGTGTAGTTTTTGATCATTGGATCGTCTGGACCCATAAGGTAAGGCCATCTTGACCCAACTCCCCATTTGGGTTGGTCGAGTTCAATTATGCTCTTGGTACTGTTTTGTGGGTCGTGGGTGACAGCCAATTCCAAAATGACTGCGTTCACTCCTGTCTTGTTCATAACAACAGCAAGGTGTTCTTCCCAGTTGTAGTCCCACTCAGTCCAGTTCTTTCCTGAAAAATGGTGTTCTGTAATGGCAAAAAGTGATTTTAAAAAAATGGGTTTTCTTAAAATTTCTCACTCTCTATATAGCTGTCTCTGTGTCTCTCTTCTTCTATCTCTGTCTGGTTCTCTTTCATTCTCCCCCTCTCTCTCTCCAGCTCTATTTTTCTTTCTTTTTCTCTCTCTCAGACTCTTTGGTGGGAATTTTCAAACATCACGTCGTGTGTCCTTATTAGGCGTTTCTTTGTTGTAGCAAAAAAGAGGCATTAATGGCAATTAAATTATTCTAGAAACTATCTTAAGCAAACAATATGGCGATAAAAACAAGATTAAATTTCAAATAATTTTTACAATCTACGCATCAGTTGAAAAACAATGTGAAATTTAAAAAAAAACACAGATTGTCACCGCTTTGACACCCCTACTGCAGTTTTGTACTTTGATGCCATCAGCTTCGTTCGACTTTTGGCGCGCTTATATTTAAAAAGTGTGGAATCGGTCTTTCCTCCCAACTATTCAACTCATCGCTTTCCTTCAATGTAAACCTTTTTTGTTGTTCTGTTTTTGTATAATTAGGTAAATATGTTTTTATTTTCATTATTTTCTTTTTTTTTGTTGAAATTTATCGGGTCTTTGCTGATAAAATCTACCAATTCTTAAATTACCCTTTTTTTCAATTTAGATAAGTAAGAATTCAATGAGTTCGATTTTCAGAAGGTATGGTGAATATAATAGACCAAGAAAGGAGAGGTCGTTTAATTCATATGAAGAATTGTGCCGAACCATGTATTTTGAGAATTTATATGAATATTAACCAACCCTGCACAACCGGCCATCCCCCAATCCAACCCAATGTTTTCAACACTGCATCGAAGCCCGACTTTTCCAATTCGTCTGAAAACAAAGAGTTATTCATAACATCAAAGGGGCTACCTTCATCTAAACATTTCTGATAATAGCCTTTGGCTAGACGATCCCACTTCGAGTCGGATTCAACGATCGAAGACTGAAAATTTGTTGTTTTAAAAGTAGAAAAACTGAATCACTTGTAATATACTTTTGACTTGTTTGTTCAACCGAGCTTGAACATCACTGATCGTATGTCGCAGTGGTTTACTAGCTGGTAGATTTCGGTTCAAACCGTAGTTTCCACACGCGAACTCATAGAAATCTTCACAAGGATCTACCTAAATAAGAACTTAGGCTTGCAACTGAAATTTTCACTTTGTCATTAAGGTTTTCGGCCAGAAATCCAGCCATCATAACACATTCCCTGGATGTACACACAACATTTCCGTGGTTTTTAGCCGATTTGTCGACACCAACGGAGAAATTATCAAAAGGAGAAGGGTACACCGGAAAACCTGAAAATCATTTTAATATTAAAATTATTTGTTCTTACCATTTGTAAATGTTTTATAACCATCAAGTATCAAAATCCAGCAGATGACTGCAGCAAGGAAAGAGAAAAGCAAAAGAAAGACAAGCAGCAGGAGACAAGCTTCGAGGCGGGATAACCGGCCTAGACAACGCCTGAAAGTGAAATTTAATCGTTTTGATTAAAAAAAATTTAATTGTTTTTAATTTTTGCTACCTTTTTGAGGAGTGCCACGCGGAGCCGTTTGGGACTTCTGTCTTCATGCTATCCGCCTATCATTTTATCTTCTAGTGCAGCTACCGAAAATCGGCTTTTGAGGATTTAATGCGAAAGAAGAGATAATCGAGCAATACGAACTACAAATGGAAATGGGCAGGTTGGGGTGAAACACGAACTGCGGTTCAAGTGTGGACTTTGTTTGGATGCGCCGAGGTGGGCACAAAAGACCAATATAGTGCAAAACGGGAGGAAGTGTAATTTTGGGCAGTAAGTTGGTAAAAAAGGGATTAATTAGAATGTAATTTTTCATATTTGTATTATTAATTTAAAATTTTAGTTTGATTATCTCCTAGTTTTAGAAACCTTTTTGTTGTTTATTGTATATCAATTTTGTAATTGCAGATCTTTGAAGTAAAAATTGATTTAAAACATCATATAAAGAGATCAGAAAAATAAAAAGAGATAGAGAGGGATAAAAGAGAGAGAGCGCGAGCGAGAGCAAGAGAGAGAGAGAGAGAGAGAGAGAGAGAGAGGAAAAGATAAAACAGAGAGGAAAGTAGAAACAGAGAATGAAAGAAAAGAGAGAAAAGACAGAGATAGTCTCATTTTTAAATGCTAGGTAAGGCGACATAGAGAGAAAGCGAGATATAGATAGAGAAAGAAAGAGAGAGAGAGAGAGAGAGAGAGAGAGAGAGAGAAAGCTATTTCAGTTTAAAAGTTTCATTTGTTTGATCAAACAGTTTCGTTATTTATTTTCTTGCCATTTTTTTGAACCGGGAAGTTTGCAGGTTTTTAGGGGCGGCAAAAACAAAAGAAGTTTGTTGGCCCTTTGGCCACCAATAACCTAAGATTCACTTCGTTGTCTTCAAACACGGAAACATTCACGTATTTTTTCTTGTTAAAAAGAAGAGGGCACAAAAACAGGGTCATTTACTTAGGACAGTGGTAAAACAACAAATCAGCCACCTTGAGCGGACTAATCCATCAAGTTTCCACAAAGTGGCCACCTTGATCTGACAGGATCCGACGCCTGAGGCCGCATTCCACCAAAGTTTTTTACAGAAGGGTGGGTAAAATGACTTTTATTGCAGAGATGAGACGGAGATCCATTCGGGGTATTGCTGTTTTTCGTGGAATGCAAAATTTCAGTGGCCATTATGTGTGGTCCGCAAAAGCAATATAGCGGTCCGAAATTCACGTGCAATTGATGCTTCGCGTCGTAAACTATGAGAACGACTACTTCTGGTAAGCAGAATGGAATTAATGCCTAAGCCGGAGGGCGCCAACAAAATAAAATTGAAGGTATTGGGACGCCACGCTGTTTTCAACAGGGCCCTTTCAAATTCAAGCGGCAAAACAACAGAAACCGGGGAAGGAACATATCGACGTGGGCTTCTTACGTGTTCTGGAGGACTTCAAGGTGGCGACGAGGATGTGGTTAGGTTATGTTGTAACATGGATCGAAGGGGATCCAAAGTGCTCTGCCACTCAAAGTGCACGAGGGTTGGAGCAACACGCTTTGGACGAAACACTGCGGAACATCACCCTTCTACAACTGTTACAAGAGGTTTCAAGGAACTATGACAATGGCGTTTTGACAGAATGCTAAAAAAATTGATAAATGACGACACTATGTGATGAATTCAAATTGAAAACAGAAAAGTGTTATTATTTCATGGGCCTATAAAATGACGTTTTTCGTTTTGTGAAGGTTTTAAAAACGTTTACGAACTTCTCAAAGCCAAATATTCGCTTTGCAAAATAAGAAAAAAATAAAAGAATGTGCAAGAAACAAATATTGGTAATCTAGTATAAGAGAGAACGAGATGGAGATAGAGAAAAGAGAGAGACAGAGACAGAGAGAACGAGAGGGAACTAAGGAGAGCGGGGAGAGAAAAGGAAAGAGTGAGGTCAAGAGAGAGAGTAAGCGACAGAGAAAGAAAGAGAGAGAGAGAAAGAGAGAGAGAGAGAGAGAGAGAAAGAGAAAGAGAAAGAGAAAGAGAAAGAGAAAGAGAAAGAGAAAGAGAAAGAGAAAGAAAGAAAGAAAGAGAGAGAAAGAGAGAGAGAGAGAGAGAAAGAAAGAGAGAGAGAGTGAGGGAGAGAGACGCAACAAGAGAAAAAGACAGAGATACCTAGAGAGAAAGAGAGGAAGATAGAAATAGAGTGGAAGAGAGGAAGAGAGAAAGACAGGAAAAACGATGTATATAAAACAAGATTCTGCAACAATTCCAAACTTCACAAAAAATTGTGTTTTACTTTTTCTAGTTAATTTCACTTCAAAGTGGCATTGCCTTCATTTGCTCATTGTTAACTGTGCAGTTTTTTAAATAATCTTAAAGCTCAATTTAAGTTGTTGTAAAACGGGAGTTTTCAAAATGAAACACTGCAATGTAACCCAATTTTGGGTGAATTTTAACAGTGTATGCACGTTTGGTAAGAAAATTTGAATGAATAAGAGCTTTAAAGCTTATAGAAAGAGTTTTGAGAAGTTGTGGTGTGTTCCACG
The DNA here is from genome assembly GCA_022343465.1 of Oscheius sp. G VE-2021. Taxonomy (NCBI): domain Eukaryota; kingdom Metazoa; phylum Nematoda; class Chromadorea; order Rhabditida; family Rhabditidae; genus Oscheius; species Oscheius sp. G VE-2021. The sequence goes on from JAJQXH010000055.1 coordinate 2,900,246, forward strand.
CGCAAAACCGTATTCTTTTTGCAAAATGAGAAGTGTCGATGGGTGTTTGATCAAAAATAGCCGGCCAATTAACGGAGATGTAGACGGGTGTCAGTGAATAGTAGTCACTCATCCGGCAGCTGTTTTGATCGTTCATCCTGTTAAACACGAGTCAGTGTTGTCGGCAGCGACACGTGACGCGTAGAAGCTCTTCCTCGCCTGCCACTTGTCGCTGTGAAACAACCAGTATCCATCATCTACGTGTTAACAAAGATTTAACACCCCGCTTGAAATTCTCCCAAATTTCGTAGGGATCAAATTCTTTGGTTTTTGAACAAGAGGGAAGTGGTCGTATCCCCTTGAGACTCGAAGAAATATGTTGTTGGAAAATGTTATTGTTGCCGGAAACGAAGAAGCGCAATGCTGGTCATCGAGCATAGCTGTTTGCCTCCTGCCCAAGGGCGCTAATAAGCGCGCAACAGACGCCACCGTCGTGGACGGCGACCTTGGGGCGTTATAGGTCAAGTTAGAAACAGTGGGCAAAACAAAGCCAGTTGAGAAATGTGCCTCTTTCCCTCAGCTAATTGCCTTCTCAGCACACAACACCACTGCCTTGCATGCCAAAAGCGCTCACCGAAGACTCACTTCTGATTGGGGACGGCGGAAGGAAAACAACGGAACATGGATAGCGGCTGGGCCAACGAAGAAGCCAGCGGAAGTGGAGGCGACAAGGGCAAATTACAAACAGAAGTTCAACCTCTAATGAGTTTGTCGAAGAAGGAAGCAAAGATAGAAGACTAGACTCCTCCGATGTTTAAAGTATTCTGTTTCTGTGATATCCAGATGAACTTAAAAGATGAATACCAAAATCTAAGCTAACATTTTAGTCGAAATAAAGGAGAAACCTGACTTTTGAAAAAGGTGGATTAGCATAACCATGGAATTAATTTGAAAAAAGGCTGCTAGTCCTTTAAAGGTTTATTTGAAATAAGTGAAATTGGAGAATTTAAAAATTAGGAAAAAAGAGTCTGTTTTTCATAACATTCTTTCTAACCACAAAGAAGTAAGAACTCTTTTTGTGCAACGTTGAACTTGAAAAAGTGGAAAGTGCAGACTTAACAAAGTTTGTTCAGTTTTTAAAATTTGATTCTCTTTTTTCATGATTCATAGACCGGGCAAGTATACTTTTACAACCTTTACATTTACGTCTGAAAGTTTTTGCGCATTCAAATATTTTGCTTATTTGTTTTCACCCATTCGAAAAATTTGCATGACTTTCTTTTAAAACTTTTAATCTATCTTAAAAGGACCCTTGCCAAAGTTTGGAAGATCAGAAAAGTAACAAGTTAAAACCAAAAAAGTGAAAGAAAAGATGAAACTGATTCTGTTAACGTTTTCTGTAATTTTCTGGATCCTTAAATTAGTGGGTCCCCCCCCCCCACTTGAGTGCCACGTTTGGACCCTAGATTAGACGTTTGTATTCTTAAGGTAGAAAACCCAAACTTCTTTTTCACCTAGGGGTCCATTTTGCTTAGGAAGGGTGGCTTGAAAACGAGCGATTTGTTGTAAATGTTCTTGAATTTTCATTTACTTACGTTTATCATTGTAAGGAAAGCCATGTTGTATACCAGAATTGGAAAAATCAATTTTTGTATTGGCATTTATATATTGAAAAGGTTGTAATTGTTTATCAAAAAATTAGGAAAAAAACTAGATTTTTGGGAATAAAATGTGCGTGGAAAGAGAAGCTTATCCTGTGGTAGCTTTGAACTGTGAACGTTGAGCGGGAAGTTGCGAATATGATGGATCGGTCGTGTGCCGACGCCAACTGTACGTGAAATTTTCGCGGGCTTTCGAAAATAGCTGGCAGTCGCCCAAGCAGAAAATAAAGACTATGGAGGGCCTCGGAGAAGCGACCGCCTCTAATGGAATTAGGTGAGTTCCACAAAGAGCCGCGAGGGCCGCAGGCTACTCAAGAAGCACCGACGGACGGTGTCTGCCATTACTCTCCGGGCCCGTTCTTCTTCTCTCTTCGGCTAATGACAGCCGATCGCGTTGATCGGTCCGATGGAGACGAATGAGCTGTCGGTGCTCACGCACACCACAAAATGCAGACGAGCAACGCCCATTTCCGCCGCTCCACACAGAAGATTTATTTTCGCCCATCCAGCAATTGAAGCCATGCATTTTACACGAGATAATTACGGGCAGAAGTGATCTGTAGCTTCGCGAAATGAACGACGGGTACAGGGTGGGCGGAAACCAGCGGAGAGGGG